>JAWWEE010000001.1:63032810-63049941 GCA_035221455.1 Xenops minutus
TATGTTTTCACACAGGGGCGTAACTTAATGGTTCAAAAGCCGGAAGTTTTCCTCGGAGCTGGCCCTCATTGGCTCTGTTATATAGGGTGGAGGGAAACTTCCAGAGGCTTTCAACAGAAACCAATCTTAAACCCATGACAGCAGCTTAGAAGTTGACTTAATACAGGGAATATAATCACAGCAAAACAGATATACTTTGTTAAAGTAATAGTAATGGAGTTACTATTATTTGTTTATTAATGTGGAGATGGCATGGTATATAGGTCTCATTACTGAAGTAATTTCAAAAATTCCTCATTTATTTAAAGAGATTTTTAATTATTCTTCCTTCCTAGCAATTTACTAGCTCAATGCAATAGACAACCTTAATTTTAGTGCTACATAGCAGTACTCAATCAGTGTGATGAAAGATGGATTTCTACCCAGAATGACATTTGAGTGAACATTAATTCCTACCATGTTGTTTTGTAATTGTTTACCAGTGTTGACTGTATTAGCTGAAGGATGATGAAAAAAGTAAAAAAAAAAAATCTATCTTCACTGAAATATTTAGAAGATGGTTTCAATCTTTATGTATCGATGAAACCACATATGGATTGTATAAACCATATATGCATTGTGGATGCCTACCATTCACGAAGACACCAAGTGTCTTACTCAAAAGTCTAGAAAGTTAGAATGTGTGATGAGATGATGGCTTGGGTGTAGCAGGAATAGACCCACTTTTTGTGTCATTTATTTCAAACAACAGAACGATTTTACAGAGATAGACAATAAGAGTCTTGAGAACAAAATATTTTCATTTATATATTGTATTATGAATGAGATACATTTTGCCTAAGAAAAGAGGAAGAATTTTTGACTAACATATGAGTTTGTAGACATGTTCTGGTAAAAATATTTTGGTCTGGTGATTGTAAAGTTACTCACTCACTGCATCTAAATTCTTGGTTTCCATCTTGCTTTCAGGTGCAGGCAAGTAGATGACTGGCTCCTTGGCAGAGACACAAATGTAGTCTGTGCCAAAGGGCTTGCACAACATGCACACAAAAGACACCACTTTCTGCAACTGCAATACTTGAAGATGTCTTGTAATGCACCAAGAATCGTACCATATCAGCCCTTCTTCCAGAGGGACAATTTTTCTCAAATTGTCCTTACTACAATCTTACATCACAGGGACACAGGCAGTTGCTTAGAGGTGAGGAAGGTGACATGAAAGCTTGAGGCAATCAGGTCTTCTTCGCTATGACATGTATCATAGTTTGCTTTTATAATAAGGCTGATCAACTGCCAATGTTAATTTTCCAACCTCAAGGATTCTATGATTCTGTGAATGTAGGAAGGATTTATGCAACACTGCTTAAAATAAATTAAAAAAAAAAAAAAATATTACTTCATAAGGGATCAGTGATATGTGTTGTCCTATATATCTCTATATAGAGAGATATAGATATATATATAGATATGCATACATAAAATCAGCTGTTCTTTTATTTACAGGGCCAATGTCTTGCTGATCTTTGAGAAAGACCACAAGCTTTTAGCCCTATATAATCGCAGAATCATAGAATCATTAAAGTTGGAAAAGACCTCCAGGATCATTAAATCCTACCTTAGACTGAACATGATCATGTCAAGTAAGCCACAGAACTAAGTGCCACATCCAGTCATTTCTTGAAGACTTTTAGGGATGGTGACTCTACCACCTCCCTGGACAGCACAATCCAATGCTCAACTACTTCTTTAGTGAAGAAATTCTTCCTGATGTCTAAACTGATCCTTCCCTGGGACAGCTTGAGGCCATTTCTTCTTGTCCTGTTGCATGGGAGAAAAGGTCAACACCTAGTCAGGTGGCTACATCGTCCTTTCAGGTAGTTGTATAGAGCGACAAGATCCCGCTTGAGCCTCTTTTTCTCCAGGCTAAGCAAACCCGATTTCCTCAGCCACTTTTCATATGATTTGTGCTCCAGTCTCTTTAACAGTTTTGTTGTCCTTCTTTGGATATGTTACAGCATCTTTTCCAGAACAAAAACTCTTTTTTGACTTTTGAGGCCCACACAGTACTTGAGGTGTGACTGCACCACTGCTGAGTACAGAGGGACAATCACTTCCACGGTCCTGCTGGCCACACTACTGATACAAGCCATGATGCCACTGGCCTTCTTGTCCACCTGAGCACACTGGTGGGTCATGTTCAGTCACTGTTGACCAGTGTTCCCATGTTCTTTTCTTATGAGCCATTTTCCAATTTTTCAAGGTTGTTGTGATGGAAGAGCAGAACCTGACACTTTGCCTTATTCAGCCTCACAAAACTGGCCTCAGACTATCAGTCAGGCCTGTCCAGCTCTCTCTGCAGAGTCTTTCTACCCTCCAGGAGACCAAAACTCCTGCCCCACTTGGTGTCATTGGCAAAATGACTGAGGGTGTACTTGATCCCCTCATCCAAACCATTGATAAAGTTATGAAGCAGGTCTGGCCCCAACACTGAGCCTTTTAGGAACTCCACTAGTGACCAGCCACAAACTGGATCTGGTGAACCTGTTCCATACTCTTCAATAACTTTCACATCTGAAAATATTAAGTTGAAGAAAGTAATTTGTAATACATCAGAAATTTATTGTAACTGGAATATAGAACTTTTACTACTTCAGAATGTGACTCTAAGTTATGAACAGCAACTCCAGCTTCATTGCATGTTTCCCCAAAAATATCAAATAGTCCTTAATGTAACATGGAAACATTCAGCAAAGACTAGCTGAAAATTTCAAAACAGAATATATAAGGAATCAGTTTCACTCTAAAAGTAAGTTTCCTATTTTTTTTTTTTTTTTTTTTTTTTTTACATAAATACTAAGGTCAAAACCTTTCACACTTCCTTTCCTGTATATAATAGGCAATGCACATTTTTATGGTGGTGACCTTCACAGCAATGACAATTGCCTTTTTTTTTTTTTTTCTTTTGAAAGATGAAGGTTAGGGTGTTTCAGATAACCTTAATTCACAGCTAGTTAGCTAAGTACTGGTTTTTATAAAGAAATTCAGACACTAGGCATTTGGATTAGTAGTGTTTGCCATCATTCATACTCAATAATTGAGGTCACAGGGATTATAAACTCTAAGGTGTCAAATTGAATTCACCAGCAACACATCTAAAATCCTTAAATTATCTGCTTTGGGAGTAATGAATTAACTAGAGCCTGTCAGGAACAAATAGATGTCCTATTTACTTACTCCTTTTTTTAGTTTGTTGTTTTGTTTGTTTGGGGTTTTTTGTTTGGTTTCTTTTGTGTTTTTTTTTTTTTTTTTAAGTAGGCTGACCATAATTATTTAACCAATAAATATAAAATGTAACTCAAATCTTCCTTCTTTCTTAATAGGTTTTCAATTACCATTTAATCATAATCACTGTATATTTGCATCCTTTTTTATACTGTGGATAGAGAGTGGAGTAAATCGTAGTTCTTTGTCACTTTCAGCCATTTATCACAGAGAATTATACTAGTAATAAGAACTTAAAATATCATTTGTTTTCATCATAAAATGATAACTAAAAAGACTGATGTGGAAAGAAAGATATATAAGTAGCTACAGTGTTCCTTATTTCATTTTCTTCTTAACTGATCTTTTTATTAAAGTTTCTTTTTCACTAGAAGTCAGACATAGTTCTTACTGTTTTCTTTTTCTGCTCATTAGACGTTTCACCTTCACCAATTAAAGACTGTCAAAAATCTCTCAAATTCTTAACAGCCAACTTAATTAGTATTGAAATTTTAGTTGCTTGAAAGTTTTGTCTCAGATTCTTTCATAGTGTTTTCAATCTTTAAAAAGTTGTTGATGAATTTTCAGTCAATACTGTCTTAGAAACTATTTATTTTACATATTATGTAATTTCATATATTGCTATACAATATATAATGTAGCAATATATCAGAGTATGTATTTTAATGGAATAAAGAAGCAATAGCTTCTTCAGAAAATGTTCTGTTGCTGATTTCTTCCATAATAACAAATATCACAAATGCTAAATAAGACTTCCTCCCTATCATTAATTTATTATTAAATTATTACCTGAGATAATTTCTGGCTCTGGAATTATATTTAAAAATGTAATTTTCTAAACATTTCTTTTTTCTGTAAGATCTTTCAGATTTTATTTCTGATAAAAAAGAGCATAAGAGATAGAAGTGCCTGTGTTGATTTAGGTTTCAGCCTCTCTTTCATGTTCCCTTGTGGTGTTTTTACTAGGGGATTCATAAAACTTCTGATTCAAGTCCTGTAATCATTGTGAACATTTACTACATCGATACACATCACACTTTAGAAGAAGAAGATAATGAGAAAGTAAAGGCGAGAAGGAAATTTACAAAGCCACTGTATAAAGGAATAAACAAAAACACATGCAAATAGAGACAATGGCAATGAACACTGAGTATTGTCAGGTTATTTGCAGCTGAGAGGCACTGCAGATTAAAAGGGGAAGATGGAAAGACAAAGGCCTGAAGGTCTGAAGACAAATTGTGTCCATTGCTACAGAATTTCAGAGTTCTTTTCCTTTTTTTTTTAATTTCTTCATGTACCCCAGTGTGGTACCTGCCTTTCAGAATAGCCTTGAAAAAAACCCAGAAGATGGACATTTCAGTAATTCTTTCATTATTCATGAAAGAATAAAATGCAAAGAAAGATGTAAATTGAGTAAATATTTTTTCCACTGCCAAAATGGATCCAGGCTAATATTTTAATTTTTACTTTTTCTGTATACTTTCATCCACAGTTTCAAGTGCTTCAGTAAAATGCACTAGTATTAGATAATGACAGATGAAGGATTGTCCTTACTCACTGCTGTTTGACATTGGTTTACTATGGCAATAATTGCTTCACTATTTAATGGAAAACAATGTCACATTTCAGCGGCAAAGCTTCATGTTCTCAAGACTTTATTACACAATTGAAAGGATTGATTGTTATTGATTGGATTTTGTCTGAGGACACAGTCACTTCCATGTGATGCTGGCTTTAAGAGTCACTTTTTCCAATCTTGCATAAATCAAAATCTCCTTGTTTATTGTTTACATAATCCTTCATTCAGCTGCTGAAAAAAAGAGAAAAAAAAAAAAGGAAAAACAATCACATAAAAAATGTCAGTCTTTTTCAGTTATCATTATGGAAGTCTCTGTGTTACATCTCTTTTTGTTTCATAAGAAAACCTAATTATGCAACTAGAATAACATTTTCTCCCCAAGTCTTTAAGTCGGTCTGTAATTAATAGATAAACCTTGTTCCTTCTCTCACTTCTGTTGCAGAAGCACCTTAACTTTATTGTAAGTTTTTCTCATCAGTTCATAATACTATCAAACGAAAGGTGACTATGTGTAACAAGTGTTTGCCCTTTAAGAGGGCAGTAGAGTCCTCTCAATGGCATCAGAGTCCTGTTAAGTCCTTTATGACAGCAGGTGCAATAAGCTTGATTCTTCAGATCCCATTTCCAGCTCATATAGATTATCATTCCTTCTTCCATTTATTTTGCCTTTCCAGTAGGGAAAAAATCCCACCAAAAAACGAACACACCACAACAACAGGAAAAGATAAAAAAAAAAAAAAAAAAAAAAAAAAAAAAAAAAAAAAAAAAAATCTTTCTGAATAAAGCAAAATTTAATTTTCCTTAGACAGAGAAGTGTTGGCACTGTCTGCATCCAATATGTGCCTTATGCATGCAAGTATTGCTGTTATAGGACCCACCAGCAGCGACCAGCAGGAAGGGCTCAGATTCTTTCTTAGTAGCTGGGCATTGTAACAACCAGAGGAGATTAGAAATAGAGTGAGACTAAAGAGTCATTTCCTTCAAAGAGTAAATACTGAAGTGTATCCTCTTTACCTTATAAACATTGATGATTTCTTGTCTAAAGTTTGACTAAAGAAAAATCAACAGATATCTTTTAAATATTTATAAATTATGGATGATCAGAGAATTTTTTAATTAAATCCCACTAAAATGTACCATACTTGTATAAATCATATTAATACCCCCCCCCAAAAAAAAAAAACAAACTACTCACCTGTATTAGAGTACCGTACAGATGTGAAATACTTATGCTAAAATAATAATATTTTTAAATCAGATCACTATATATTCCTGGTTATCTTATTCTTTACAACCTTCATAAATGGTAATAAATAATAAATATATAATAAATACTAAATACATAAAGGTATATATTTCCTCTTTTTCTGTTGTTTAAATAACATTTTTTTAAATGATAATTTAATTTTAGAATTCACAATATTGTTTTTTATTGTTTATAGATTATTTTTATTATTAGACTAAGCAGATTTTTTTTCTATCAAGTTAATGTCTTTTAATATCTATTTTTTTCAAAGTGTAGTAAACATGAGTATTGTTACTTAGGAATAGACATCTCCTGTAGGTGTTGATAATCAATATATAATAAAAAAGTTATTTAATTATTTTATAATTGCATGTAGTTATATATCTTGGATGTATTTAGCTTGGAATTCTGAAGAAGATATTGAGCATAAAGAGGTTAATTATGTTCCTCTTTGTTAAATATGCATAGCATGCTATCTAATTTTAAATGCAAATTAGTAGAAGATAACATAAAATACCTTTTAATTTAAAGATTGTTCAGTAATAATGATATAGTAAATGCAAATACACTTATGAAATTAAAATTGCATTATTAATGATTACATCTCTCTATTCTAATACTCCAAATTACAACACATATATAAGGTTTGCAAGCAATTTTTTTGATGCAGTCTGATTCTAACTTTTTTAAGATTAATTTATTACAAGGGAAAACAGCATTGTGTGAAGCAAAGAGCAATGACATATTAATAAGCATGTTATTTTTAGCTTTTGAGAATTAAAAAAAAATTTGGACTAATATAATATAATATATAATATATAATATATAATAATAATTTATTTTTACATCAGTAGTGGTAGCATTCCAATTTTGTATACCTATCAGTGTTTTCCATTTCATTCCTTTTTTTTCTGTTAGGAAAATATATGAACAAAAATTTAAATTTTAAATACACTGATAGCACATGAGGCGACAATTGTAAAAATTATTTAATACTACGTTAACATAGATGTCTATCTCAAAAATCACCAAACTACAAAACAATCAGCAGTCTTAACAGTAAAGAACATATTTTCAGTGAGCTATGTGTGAAACAGTATAAATGGTACTTCACTCACAGAACCTGACTGTACACCCCCGGGTATCTTTAATTTAGGTGCTTTTTCCCAGCTGTCTGTGTGATACAGATGCATATCACAACAGAGTAATGCAACATAAGTGCACTTTTATTTCAGTTCCTTGTATTCCAGGTGTTTCCTTCAGACAACTTGCATTAAGAACAATAAATCAGAGAACCCCACAGAGAAACAAAAATATACAGTCAGTATATTAGAGGAAATTGTCCTGTAAAGTAAAAATACAAGAGCTAGGGAATACTAATATATACTTGGATGTTCTGGAAATCGTGTACATCTTCTTTATGGAGTACAGTTGCAGGGGAAAATAATCATATTCAGCTCATGTGGTCTTGGCTGAATATGAACAGTGAAGAATAAATTTTCAAATAATTTGATGTCGAACTGTAATTAATTTCTAGTGAAAGAGTGTGAATTAGAAACTGAAGTTTACCTAAATGGAGGACTTATTTTTGTTTTTTTTTCAAATGAAATAGCAAATACATTTCTTCAATTTATTGGTAAAGTATCAGCCAAATGTCATATGTATGCTCTCGATACAAGAAAACTCTTTAAAAAAAATGTAATAAAGGTAGCTAAAAAAACCAACCAACCAACCAAAAAAACAAACAAAAAACCCATAACAGTGTATGTTCCCTTAATACCACTGGGAAAACCAAATCACTTCAGATGAATGTCTTCAAGAAAATTCAGACTTTTGAAAATATCCAGAGTAGAATGCTTAAATACTGTAAAATTACAAAAAAAAAAAAAAAAAAAAAAAAAAATCATAAATAAAATTTTCATGCAAAATTTGTAACTGCTAGTGTCAAGACTCATGCTATCTATCGTAGCACATTGCACCAGCTCTTGAGTTAATCTTCATTCTTCTGAAGCCAGGTGGTTCTCCAGGAAGAATATTTGAAAAGATTTTTTCAGCTAGATGTGTTCATTTGGTAGCTGTCAAAGAATCATTCTTCCTGTTTAAAATCTTCCTTTGACTGAGTTCTGTAGTATACAAAGAAGGACTTTCAAGCTGCCAAAGTTTCTGGTAAATTGCACATGGTTACTACTGTAAGATTTTTTTACAGATGCACAATATGACTTTATAACCACTTGACGGAAACACTTAATGTAAGCAGTATTCTACTGGCTTTAACTAATTTCACAGTTCTGTTTCTAAATATTGGCCACTCTTACTGGTTTTGTTAATCCAATGGCTGTGCATTATTTTCTCTATTTTTGATATTTAGACCTAATTGTATCTAATCTGTTAAAGCTTTCCTTATTTCTAGCAGTCTCTCTTAAAAGAGATTGGTTTCCTAGACTGACCTTAAGATTAAATAAGAGTTTACTGCCTTTATTTGGCTGTGTACAAGTACTCAGAAATGGTCATTGGCATCAGTTACCCAAATTATCAAACAAAAGAATTTACTTTTAAGAAAAGAACAGTGCAAATCAGAACTTTAACTGCTTCTATAGAGTTTTTTAATGGGAAAATCTTAAAGAATCCCTGGGATTGACACTGGATGCCATGATAGTTATATGACTGATGATAAGTTTCTACTTTTGAAAGCGTAGGCTGAATTCACATACAGAAATTTCAGTGACTGAAAGGCAACATAAAACTTGAATTAAAAAAAAATGCAAAAAGAAACATATTTTAAAATGCTGTTATGGTTTTAAGAAAAGAAAAAAAAAAACATAAATATGGTTAGTACAAAATGAAACTTTATACCAAAACTGAGCTAAAATTGCAGTAAATGGTGGTCTTGGTAGCATAGGAGCTGGCAGACTAGATTACTAAAATGGTCCAGCTGAGCTAGGATCTTGATTCTGTTATGGCCAATATCAGATAGGCATCACAGAAAGGGACTCTATTAAATGGCAATCAAGTATGATTTATTCTTTCTATGGGCTGTAGGATGCAAACCTGTACTTATGATTCTCTAGTTCTTCTCTAAAGAAATAGTCTTTCCATCAAATAGAAAAAAAAATGTTCATTGCCACTATAATGAAAATCTATCAATATTTTGATAAACTAGCTAGTAATGCTGCATAGAACCACAGAATAATTGAGGTTTGAAGAGACCTCTGGAGACTGTACAGTCCAACCCAGAAGTCTCAGAAGTTTTTGCATTTCTATATACCGATCCACAGGAAAAAACCTGAACTGTTAAATGACAGAGTGAATTAAGATGTAAATAGTAGAGGAAACTAAATGAAGGAGCAAACCAGGGAATTTTTCACCTTATTCATGTGTTCTTGTGCTCCAGCCCTTTGTGTTTAGGGGAGAGAGAGAGAGTGCAAAGGCATTCTATGTAAAAGTGACTCATAAAATCATCCCTATTCATTCTCCCTCTGAAGATTAGTCTCCCTGGTTTAGTCAGCTCAAGTCCTGCCCTCCTACTAAACTGATAATTTTTCAGACTATGTTTTGGAACAATTTGAAGAATCAAATGAAAATTAAGTAACTAACAAGCCCCAACATCTGCATTTGCATCTCTAGTATACAAACCATACAATGAGATTACTTGTAACTATGCTTCTTTCTTGATGTATAGTGTCAGCTGGAATTCCTCCAGCTTACCAAGGAGACTGATCCTACCTAAAAAATAAAAAAAAAAAACCCTTGTGGTTAATTTATCCTTGTAAAAAAAAGGCTTATAAGGTAGATACTCATCTGCAAGGTCTTTGTCAAGTTAACAACACATTTTCAAAGAGCAGATAACAAAAGGTGACCTACAGTGAGCAATAACATAATAACAGCATCCACAGTGTCTGCTAGGTATTAGAGTTGACATCTGCTTGGCAAGCACTCAGTCAGCTCTGATAATCCAAATGTTTGAGATAATGTCCACATGCAAACTAGAAATAAAACATATCTATTTCAGAATGGCTGTTTTTTATTGAATCAGGTGAAATGCTGAGTGAGAGGGTGCTGTAGTCAGATAAGGCGCCATATTTAAAATTTCATGCTCAGGTATGGCATTTACTTAAAGATTTTGAGGTAGATTTTGACCATAAGCACCAGACAAGACTAAGCCTCCCATGTTTCCTCACTTAATTACAATGTGATCTAAAGGTTTTTTGTTTCCTTTTATCTGAAAAAATGTGCTATTTAAGTGTTCTGAGCCAGAAAACTGCAGCTCTTGCTGCATAACTTTTTAATGAATTAAGATACAGTAAAAAAGTAGCTTCCAAAAGTTCTTCATAAACTTATCACTTTCTAATGAGTATTCTGGTTTACATAATCTTGACATATTTTTCAATAAATGTTTTGGAAAAAAACCCCACCTCACTTATAACTATTGATAGCTATACGCTTAGTGGTTCATGGCATATAAAAGGAAAAGAGTACATTTGTTAAACTATACAATGAGAGGAGAAAATCAGAATTTTAGAGTTTCTAAGAGCTAACACTTTTTTCTTAGGTTCTAAAACCTATATGTAGATTTGACTTCTTTTGTCTGGACTTAAACTGTAAGCAAAAGAATCATGCTTATTTAAGAAAGCCCCCATAATATTCAGATGTTTCCTATATCTGAGGCTGATCATTAAAAATATTTCAGAATGATATATCTCATTCTTGACCAAATACTGATAAGAGAATTTGTGCAGGTAATGAACAGTGAATTCCTAAAAAAAAAAAAAAAAAAAAGTGGAGACTTGAACTGTACAAATTGCAGTATATCTAGTAAGAGGGAAAGCAATAAACAAATAAGTTTACAAAGGCAAGGTTTTAAAGTTAATGGTAACACAGGTACAAAAAAGAGTGTGGTACAGTGAGCTAGACTTGAAGGAGAGAAATACTGACAGGGGGTTCTTTGAAAGAACAGTAAACGTGGTAACAGTGATGATCAAGAAAGATAAAACAGGAAGCAGAAAGTACAACAATATGGGAGTATCTGTCTTCTACCCTGTTTTTAAACTCTGCAGTTTGGCCCAAAGGAATAAACCTGTCGCATGCCTGCAAGTCTGAATTATCTCCATGATTAGGCAATACCTGGGGTGAACTCCGTAAAAGTATTCCCACTAGAAAAAACACCTTCATAAATGTGAAATTTAGACAATGAGATTTTGAAATGAAGTGACATATCTGTTTATGAAAAATGTCAACAGTCCTCTTAGTAAGATATTAATAGCAATAAGGATCTATGTGAATCTTTCACGTCTTCAGTAAAGTGAGAAACATTTTGTTATTGACTTCAGTAAGAGAAATAAAGTTTTCTTATTGGCATATGCATCTAAGATTATGATATCAAGATATCCATCTATTAAGGTGACTGATTTTTTTTCTAGTAGGCACAAGTACAGATCAAATAGTTGTGCTATTCCTTCACAGGCATTTTCTTGGAACTCTCTAACCAAAAATTACTTCAGTTATATAGAGGAATAGCAGAGAAACATAAACAACCCATCAAAGAATATATTATTACAGTTAGTTGCTCTAATGAACAGTTAGTTGCTCTCAGCTGTCTGCTCACCAGAACTATATGTGTATACAAGAACATTAAAAGAAAATGAAATTATATTTTTTCCATTTAAGTGCCAAACCCCACAAATATAAAGAATTTCAGAAAGAAAATTCTTAATTGCTTCATTTCAAGCTGTATATAATTTTGACAAATCGATTTTGCTTTTTTAAAGTGTTTTCATATCTTAAATGGGATATTCATTTAATATAATAACTTTGAAAGATGTACTCAAATTAAATCTGTTATTTAAATCTGTCCCCGCTAAGGTGGTATTAATTTGATCCAACACCATCACAACTAGCCTGGGCCTCATAAAAAATAACTACAGCATTACTGCGATGTAGGAAAATATGAACCAGTGGTTCACATACGCAAATTAGGCATAATCTAATTTGTGTTAGTTCAGAATTCTAATATTTTCATTATACAGTTTGAAAATACCTCTGTGATAAACTAAAATAGAGACATAGGAATAAAGTGTCTCAAAAAACTAAGTTGCATTTCATGGTTAGATTTTCTAGGGTTCAAGGTGTGTTACTGTGGAATATTCCTTTCTCCAAAGACAGATAGGGGGACTCTTACACTCCTACTTGGAAGATTTCCAATTAAATGGAAGAAAAGCTAGTCTATACTTAAGATATATAAAATAGTGGTTTCAACTGGAAAATTAATTGAGTGACAGATGGAGAAATGTACTGTGATAATTTTAGTACAATTTTCTTAGAATACCAAATAAAGCACATGAAATACAGGCAGAAATAGTACCATACTATAGACCTTAAAATGTACATTGTGTAGGGTGGGGTGTGGAGGGTGTATTGTGTGCATGTGAATAAAAGGTCAGTCCTGCCTAAGGCCAGAACGCTATTCACAGTGAAGTTGTGCTAACACACTTTTCCATTTTTATTGTTCTGTGGAGGTTGAGTTTAAAAGTCGGACACATAGTTACTCTTTTGGATACTATAAAGCTTCCAATAGGAACCCCCAGAACTGTTCGTGTTCCTTGCACAGGTCTATACTGCAAACTGAACTAGGTGCAAATAAATTGTTCCAGGCATGCAAAGCAAATTAGCTGTTTCATCAGAGAGTAATTGCAACACAACTCAGTGCAGCTTAATGCTCTCTTCTGAGAACAAGAATTGATACACAGTGTGATGGATGGTAAAGCTATTAAACCTGCTTATTCCAGTTCTTCTTATGGGTTCACCCCAACAAGGGTGAAGCTAGGCAGTAGAGGGTCACCTTGTCTTGAGTAATACACATCGTATTAGGAACATTCCCCTAAAGAGAAAAAGATGTACCCTCACTGATATGCTTAAAGAAGCTTTTGAATGACAGGGTGAGAAATCAGTGACATAGAAAAGAGATGGCGATAGAAGGAACAGAGAGTGGCAGATGAATGAATATAGGGTCAGTTTGTAACAGACTCACAGCCAGGTCCTGCAGGGATCCAGGGAGAGTTTTGAAGGTTTTGTCAACCCAAGAAGTCACTGGCAGTTGTCTGATTGGAGAAAAAGAACCTGCATTGAAAAGTGAGTGAAATGTAGATTTCTATGCAAACATTTTACTTAAACAATGCCACACCTAATAGTGTGTGTTTTCTCTCCATATATAGTTACAATATTCAAATCTCTTTAATTGCACTTCCTCAAAGGCATATATTTAGAGGTTGCAAAAGTTTAAATCTTTCGTTAACTCACTTCAAGAAAATTAGACATTTCCACTTCAATAGAAATTTACTTTTACCAGTTTTGTGTCCCAGCTGGAAGTACTGAGTCTGGCTGGATTGGAGACAGGCATTAATGGAAAGGCACAGTTACAAGCCTCAGTTTTTACCAACAAAACTATACATTTTTATTATCCTCACATATGCAAGACACCTCTCCACTGTTGAAATAGTTAATGCTGCCTCCATTTTTGCACCATTCACTATGGTAAGTAATATCAAATACTCATAGTCAAAACCAGCAGATATGATGAACCAACAGAAAACTATGCATGCATGTATGCAATTTTCTAAAGAAAGCAGAGTAGAATTCTGCTGCCATGGGAGGCAAATTCATTTCCATTTCCGCGAGAACAGAATGTGGTTTTTACTTGACAGTCTGGTTCCTCTTCAGAGATACTCCTTAGAATATATTGGGATTTTTTTTTTCTTTTTCAAGGATAGAGAATAAAGTATAAAGTTCAGAAATGAAAGATTAAAAAGATGATGTCAGACTTTCAGTTGATGAGCTGATCTGCATACTAAGGAAAGTAATTCATTTCCATGGAGTAAAAAAGGATCAGTTGGCGTGAAGCTGAGGTTTACAAAAGCTTAATAGAAAGAATAGTATGAATACAGATTCATTTTTGAGGGGAGGGATACTGCCAAAATAATGAAGTAAGACTGTTGAGGGTAAGTAAGTATGCTGAAAAATATTTTCCTACAGAATGTTAAAAACCCCAACTAATTAACAGGATTTTCTGAAGTACCATCCTTAGCTCAGATTTTCTTAATTTTCCCTAGGAAGAATCTTCCAAACCTTTTTTAATTTAACTTATTTTTGAAGAAACAAAATTTAAATGAAAGTCACTCATTAAAAAAGAAAAGCTTTAAGTTCTTGAATGCTGTAGATTAAGGTCTTGCAAAGTCCTGAAGATTTGGGGGGACCCTCACACAAATCGTCACTGTGGTTTGGTATAAGCAAGAGATTTAAAGTTATTTACAATCTCATCTAAAACTAGACTTTCTTTACACTGAAAAGCCTCTGAAATTTGAAACAAGAGAAAAAAATGTAGATTTCATGAACAATTGAGAAAATTTAGCATGGAAAAAAATTATGTTCAACACACTACACTTCTAAATCAATGTTTTATTTCAGCAGCTCGATTTCCAGCTTATGTGGTGTCTTAGAGGTTCAAGACTTGGTCACTCTATGTATAACACACCAACAGGCAAGTTTCATTGCAAAGATTCAAAGTAATTCTAGTTCCAACTCCCTTGTTCCAATGACTCTGTCTCCACTAGAAACGCCCCTGCAGATGCAGGCCAGGATCCAGTTTGCCTTTTTTGAACTTCTGACTTGTGTTCAGCTTGTTTTCTACCAGTATCTCTGGGTCACTTTCAGCATGACTGCTTCTCAGACACACAGATTCTAGCTCTTACTGGTGTTTTTGGCTTATTTTGCTTCTTTGGTCCCAGGAGAGGTCTTTGTCATTGTTAAACTTCATACTGAAGAAAAAGTAATTCAAATTTTGCCCTTCCCCCTCCCATTCCCCCCCCCCCCCATCCCCCTCCCCCCAGTCTGTGGAGTATTAATTTATGGGGAAAAAGCAAACAAATAGAAAAATTAAAAATTAACAGTGTGGCTGAAAAAAAATGCTATATCTCTACAGCTGTTTATTTCAAAAGTATACACAACTTTTGAAAACATCAGGTTTGTTTTATAACCAGTAGAAAAGTAAATATCTGAAAAAGTTTTTTAATGTTTGTTCATGCTGAAATCAAAAGATGATACTAGCTCTAATTCTGATTGAAACTCTGTTTAATGATAATTTTTCATTTCACTCCTATAGATAAAATCATATCACCCTCTGATAAACAAGGCAGCTGAATCTTCAATTTTTTTCTGAAAATATCATCTGTTGTTTAAACCTTATAAAAACATATGTATTATCACTTATTCTTTGTTTTCAATATTAGTATTTTATTTGATGAAACCTAATCAAATCAAATCCAGGAAATTCTGAACAATATGAATGTAGTTATTCTAATTTTCTTAATTACCTGCTACATGGTTTTGGAACAACTTTCTTAAATTCTATAAACCCAGAATTACCACATGCCATTAGCTTATATCTCAATGCTATTCATTTTCAAAATTAGACACATAATATGTTTAAATTTACCATTCTAATAAACTAGGCATTTGCACATAGGATGACATAGTAAGAATAAACTGAATCTCAGAAATCACAATGAATAGAAGATCATGCAGAAGCTAGTCTTTACAGAAATTCTAAATCAGTGAAATTTTATCTATCATCTCTCTTCTACCATAACTAGCATTCATAGAAACTGAGCTTCTTAAGCCTCAAGTTGTATTTTGTTCACGTTCACTGAAAATACTTTGTGACACTGCTCTGCAGAAAGGAGGACTCCTGAAAGACCAAACAACCCTGACAGTGGTTGATGATTTTAAGATTTGTAATGTTCCCTTTTAATCTGCAGGGGTGGGGTGGGGGGGGGACTCTATCTCAAAGTCTGCAGTAGCAAAGAATAATGGTGTCAGTTTCTATTTTCAAGATAAGCAATTTCTTACAGTGAAGAAAAATACATTATAGGTAGAAAATAATAAATTAATGAATTGAAATTTCTAAACCTGGATCTTAATGAGGGGAAAATCCCAAATGCATTTTATTGTCTGCGTTGTAAAATACACACACACGCACCATTTTCTGTACTCTAAAGCTCCTATCTCAGTGTGAATTGTAATGAGTGCTCTAGATCTTGGTATAAGGTTCTCTAGTTCCTTTACTTCCTTTAGGGTCTGAAGGCTGAGAATCTTCTTTGAGCTTCACTGCTCTCTTCTCTCAGTCCTGCATAACTTTCTCATTAGCCAACTTTTGGATCAACCTCTAATGGTTCCTGCACTTTATGATGTAGATGGACAAAACTCAGGGCTTGCGAGTCCAAAATAAATATTAGCTTTGCACTCAATGTCTTTTCAGGAATATAAATGACAGGTATTTTCATATTAATGAAATAAATATCCTGTGAGTCAACACTGGAATTATATTCCTTTGTTGATAATATGGAAAGATTGTAAGAGCTCCTTCCCTCAGTAGACTTCTGCCTTCAGTTCTGCACAAAATGTTTGTTTTTTTCCCAAGAGCTGGGTAATGTTACCTATAGTCTTGTTTCTTTCATCTCGATAGCATTTCATTATTTATTTCCTTCTGTGTTGGCCATGCTATGACTTTTTAAACTGAGAATTTTGAGGTGTAGCTGACTGACTCAGCCAGCAACTGACCATCCACCAATTGCTTGCTCTTCTCTCACACTGGAATGGAGGAAAGATTCAGAGGAGTAAAAGTACCAAAACCTTGTGAGTCAGGATAAACTTGGTTTAATAATTGAAGGGAAAAACCCCAAACAAACAAACAAAACAAAAACTCCACCACACTTCACAACCCCACACAACAAGCAAGTGATGCAAAGGCTATGTCTCATCACTTTCTGCAAACAGACCAATGCTCAGACAGATTTTGAGCTATGACTCCTTCCAAAAATTTATGCCCCAATCTTCTTCCTGAGTATTGTGGGGGAACCAGCAAAGGACTTTGCCGAGTGGAAAGATCAAAACACTGGAAAAAACTTCAGGACCTAAGAAATCTGTGATAAAGGAACGGTTTTATCAGCTTTGGACTCGACAGGTGCAAAGCGGAC
>JAWWEE010000001.1:63053107-63072776 GCA_035221455.1 Xenops minutus
TCAGAACAAAAGCTCTGGCTAGAGTTGTTATCAGGACATACATATTCATTACATCCTTTGTTAAATCTCTTTATCAGGACTAGGCATTGGCTCCAAGCTTTGGAAGGAATTCCTACTGAGTTTTGAAACTATAACAGGAATCAATTTTCTTTCTCCAGCATACATGAAAATTTTTTTGCGGAAGGAATTTCTACATAAGCAAGGGGTCTTAATTTCAGAGGAGAGATAGCGTGGGTGAGTGTGAAATATGTTTTCATAAGTGCCACAGAGAAGGCTAGCAGGGATGGACTGTTCACTTTGTCTTCTGGTGCGGGAGCTAGGAGTCAGGACCAAAACAGAAAGTGATAGTTCACAGAAAGTAGTTGTCCTGTGTAAAGCTCTGCAAGTTCTTTTCCAATCTCCGTGATTCTATGTTTTTGTGAAAAGAACATCATGAATAGTTACAGTTCACTTGGGTTCGGCTCCCCTGAGTCCTTGAATATAGCTGAAGGTAGAAAGGATATTAGCAGATGTCTCTTGAGGAATTGCTTTTGTCTCCATGCCTTTGTATACAGCTATCCTTAAAAGCAAGATGCTGAACAATATCCACGCTTGGTCTGATCTGATGCACAGACATTCTAATACTCTCTACCTCATACAAGTATATTATATACATGTATATATAACATAATACCCTTCATTAAACTGTGAAAAAATTATATGTAGAACTATCTTAAAACTTCACGAGTTTTTATTGTTTTTTTCTTAAACATCACTAATTATTGGGGGGGGAGTTGTTTTATTTTTGTTTGCTTATTTTGTTGGTGTTTTCCATTTTGTTTTGATTTTAAATCTTAAAAATAAATACCAAACACTAAGGAATAATTAGAAACCAGAAGCTGTCTCTGATTCTTATCAAGAATACAAGTCATAATGCAAAGTTCAGATCTAGATGCAAACACTAGCATTATTCAGCAGTGCTGCATAGAGAGAAAGCTGTTCAAAATAATATTTCTGCTGTGTAAATAATATGTCATTTTGAGTAGTTTTAATATATCTAGATAGTAACTGATAACCTCACAATATATATGTATACACTTCCATGGGAGTTAATCATACTAGGTTCTGAGCATCTTCAGTCTATTTTAACATATTAAAAAGTAAAGATACTAATAATCTCATATGGAAAATATCTATATCAAATACATGTTGGACTACTGATATTTCACAAATTTGTAGTCAGTGTATTTAATTAGAAAGCTGCATTATGTTAAATGCACAGACAGCCCAGAACCAAATGTAAAGAAGACTTTGAATTATTTTTTGTGACTTATAAAATGTATGCATCAATCTATACCACATGTTCCACACAGGGAAATACTGATATTTGTATGTTAATTAATTGCAGAACTGCTGGTAAATTCCCAACTGTTTGCCTGCCTTGTAGAATTTAGAACTGACATCAATCACCTTCTTTCCTTTCAAAACATTGCATTTAAATGACATTTTCTTTACATTTTACATTATTCTTCTATTTTGCTGTGTGACAGCAGTAATATTTTTTGTTTCCCTGTCCCTCAGTTCTGTAAGTCAACCATAACTGGAGATGGCACTAAATAAGTTAGACTGTAATTCTGAAAGTATGCAACAAGTATCCAAAAGATATTGTTTTCTGAATTAATAAAAAATGAGACAAATGGAAACAGAATTCACAAAAATGCCTTCAGCTTCACAAGTGTAGATTGGGAAAGAATATTTTGTTTGGTTTTGGTTTTGGTTTTGTCACTGCTTACTTATAGTCTCATTCTTTATTTCTATTTTGGGAAAAATGTAATATATTTTGAGAAATGTATTAGACAGACATAAAATAAAATAGAAAATGACCGTTCAAGAAAACACAAGGTGATCCATAGTTTACATAAGTGAAATAAATCATGCAACACCTTATTTAATTAGAAATGCATATATACCTGTCATTAACTCCATCAGGCTTTGATTAAAACTCTTTAATATCACCTTTTACTCATTCTATTCAAAATTATATCAGGTATTGTGCACCTGCTAGTCATTTTGAAGGATACTCAGAGTGGTGTTCTAATCAATTACCAGAACCACCACCAAGCATTTCAGAAAATTTCTGACATAGATGACTATTACTTTGTGCCAACCAAAGCATCAGGGAAAGAACCCATAGTTTCTCTAAGAGATCAATAGCTAATGGTGTCCTTCTGGGTTTTAATATTTTTCAGGTAGGTTTGGATTTCTTGAAACAATAGAAAGACAGGCATGATTTTGTTTATGTGCTTCTTTAGTTGTGTCAGTAGTTTAAGGAAATACCAAATAACTTCTGACTTTTTCTGAGTCATCTGAATTCTGCAGTACATTACGACATTTCTCAGATACTAATTTTTCCCCCATTCCCAAAGGTTTGTTTGCGGTTCAGAGAAGAGATTAGTTGAGTTCCCTTTGTATGGTGATTTACCATTAAGAAGAAATTGAGAGCTCTCTACAACACATTTCTCTATCATGTTAGTTTGTTGCTGATGCTAGTGAACATTTATAACAAATAATATCTACCTTTTGCAAAACAGTGCCATGCACTGAACTAGCTGTGACCTGAATAAACCCTACAGCCAGAAAGGAGATAAATACAACAAAGCAGTGCAGATCAATTTTTCTGGGCATAGCACATCATAAGCTAGTTTCTAGTTGCTGATTTATGCAATACTGTGCCATCATATTTGGTGTTAACTCTGCAATCTAAATACATTGCTGTATATAAAGCTGTAAATAAATGCTGGAAGTCTTTGCACTGTCATAAATGACATTCTTAGTAGAGTCTTAAAATGAGTTAAAGCACAATGGAAGCATAGACATTCGGAGATTCTTAATCTTTTAAACATGTTCTTTGCATTTTTATTAAATTATATATATATATATATAACATAGTTCTGTCAGTTACCATAGATATATAATAATTAATGTTGGAAGGAACCTCAGGAAGTCATCTGTTTTAACTATCCAGTCAAAGCAGCATCAACTTTGAGATTTTTACCAAGATGTTTAAGATCTTGTTTTTAATGTCTCCAGAAATTAATTTCCATCTATCTATCTATCTATCTATCTATCTATCTATCTATCTATCTATCTATCTATCTATCTATCTATCTATCTTTCACTACTCCCTTAGATTGAAGGTTGAAGTTCAAACTATTTACTTTTACCATTATACCATACTTTTACCATATTGTATAGGTATGAGAATGATTCAAATTAGAAATAAAAAATTTCAGTGTTTAGAAAAAAAATAATTTTACAGCAAATATTCTAATGCTTTTGGGATATGTCTTATCCACTTTTAACTTCCACATAGCAGTTACTTTTGTTCTTTAAATACTTATAAATTATGTTTCAGGTCAAAAATAAGGAAAAAGTTTTGTAGCTATCCTTTGAATAATAAGACAATGTCCTCTTAGTATTTATGAATTCATATCACTATATTTGAAGATGTGCACCTATATGAAGATTGTGCACCTATGCTTTTTCAGTTATCATCATTATTCAGAAAGTTCTGCCTTGCATAAATGACTCCTTCAATCAATTGTGAGGATCATTACAGTTTTCTTGTTTATCTTGTACTCTTTCCTGATGTTTATCCTTGTCCTGATTGGAAATTGCTCTAAAGATTGTTTTCTAAGAGTTTTTTTTCTATTTGTGCATAAAATATATCTAGTAAAAGTTTTTTTAATTTCCTTTTATTTTTTTTTTAAGTGATATTTCATCTTACATACAAAACCCAGGAAGGAGGATGAGCAAGAATGAACATGATGGATGAGCTCACGTAATGTCACTTAAATCTCAAGGAATAAAATGAAAGATGAAGACTATAATTAAATTTTGTAATTAACAAACCTATCTGGTGTTCCTCTGGACACAATATTAGAAAGCTGTGTGTTTATATGTCTGCTTTTTCTAGTCCTGCATTTTATCCGATTGTGCAGAAGATAGGCCCACTGTAATCAACACAAATAAAGCAAAAACTTTGATTTTTATTTCTTTTTTTTTCCTTTTTTTTCCTTTTTTTTTTTTTTTCTGTTTTCAGCCTTTCTAGAATTCTATAGTATTTCCTTATTTTTAAACTGGAGATAGAGAAAATAATGAGTTCCAAAAGATGTCAATAGCTCTCTTATATTTGCTTCAGTGGATTTTTTGCCCTAGTGAATAATAATAAAGTAAAATGAAAAAAAAAAATAAGAAATTCAATTTATATCAGATTTTTCATTAGGTTTTGCTATTCTTTTTATCATGGATATTTTTTTTAATTTATATTCTTTTATACTTTTAAAAACTTATGCTAAATAATTTTCTCTAGCTTGTAGAAAATAAAGTGTTTCTCAGGTTCAATTAAAAAACTGATATGTGATACATTTTTGTTCAAAGACTAACTTCAGAGTTAGAAATAAGGATTTATCAACCATTTTGCTTGCCACTTGTTTTGTATCAAGAGGTCTGCAGTTTGGTGTTGTCTGTGAATTTGAACTCATCAAGTTTTCTGAAGTTTCCATTTCTATTTCAGCAAGCTTTGAGACCATGTGCATCTTTCACACTAGCTTGTTCTGGTTATAGCATATGACCTTGACAAGTTACAAAACTCCAATCAAGAACAATTTCCTAGTTATATACTATTTATTCTTAAGGGACAGTAAAAACCCCACCACCACCAGCACCACCAACAAAAAACAAACAAAAAACTCAAACAAAACAAAACAAAAAGACAAAGGCACAAAATGTCACAAATGCAAGTCTTATTCCATACTAACCGCTGTGAACAAAATTAACTTTATCCCAGCCAAAACCAGCACACCTGACTCTCTTAACCTTGTAAAACCATTTCCTTGTAAACTTACAGACTTTTAATGAAACAAAGACCTTAGCCTAATGAATGTCACTTTAAGGAAAGTAAACTCACTGACCTAAAGGAAGGACATTTTGATATTAGGAACTGATTAAAATGTAATAGAAATTGAGTAGGTGGGAAGGTCTTTTTGTCTAAGAATTAAATAACATATTGCATACTTTAGTTGTCACTGGCTTGTTTTGACTCATCTTGTCAAAACTTCCATTCCTAAATATCACACTAGAAATATCCAGAACCATTTTTGTTTATCCTCTCAGCAAGATGATTTGAATTAGCATTATAGAACTTAATTTGTTTTCACTATTTATATTACAATTGTTTCATTAATCTGTCTCCAAAAAACTGAAATCGCACAATGTCTTATGAGTTGCATGTTAGATATTGCTACTACAGCAAGTAACACAGAAGTTTCACTGCAAGAAAATGTATGATGTATCTTGTATTGGTTTTAGTCCTAGAGCAGAATTGTAATTCTGTACCAAATTCTGGAATATGCAGGTGCAGAGAGAATTTGGCACACCAAATGGCAACTGTACTGAGTGGTGACCTGTCACTGGAAGCAAGTAAATGTTTATAATCTCTCAGTATGAAAAGTCAGTAGCATGGTTATATCGTGGGAACTTCATCCAAAGTCACAGGAAGGTTACTAAATGTCTCAATACACAAAATACCCTTGAAGATAATCCCTTAATGTTCTGCCTCCAACATGTATGTTTCTCATAATTCACAAGTTTTACCTAGATATTTTCAATTTCTTTTTCTCTTAATTCAACTGCCTCACTCTCTTTCCCTAGAGACTGAAAGTTGTTGGTTTTAATTGGAAATGGAATAAAGGTTTCTTCAACTATGTTTCTTCAAATGTACCCATTTTGTTGTGTGTTTTCTTTGTCCATTTACCTTCTGTTCTGAAATTTTGAAGGGTATTAGATTCTGGAAGATATGTATATTTTCATGGGTTTAGATGATGTATTTATTATTTTAAGTATTAATTTTTTTAAAATATTTGGGTATTTTTCTGTATTAGCTGCTTCAACTTTAAAATAAGATTCAAATACCTATACTTAACACCTCTTCTCCATAGTTGGATTATGAATTTATTGCACCTGTAGAATGCACTTCAAGACTAGCATTCACCTCAGTTTTCAGCTGAGAATCCATGGCTCAGCTGATAGTCATATGAAGAATCAAAAAGCCAAAAACCCTTTTGGTCACCGCTGTGGTGGAAAAAAAGGTATTTGGTGAGGAAATAAGGTGTGTTACTACTCCTTAGAAAAAGTTAAAAACAGAGAGGTTCAGGAAGTCCTGGGAATCAAATACAGACCTCAAACAGGGTAGAATTACCTTCTTGTGGCCCCTCAATACTTGAAGTGGACTTATAAAAATGTTGGGGACAGACATTTTAGTAGGGCTTATTGCTGTAGGACACAGATAATGCTTTTAAACTAAAAAAAGGGCAGGGTGTTTTTGTTTTGTTTTGTTTTGTTTGTTTTGGGGTTTTGGGGTTTTTTTGTTAGGGTTTTTTGAGGGTGTTCTTTTGGTTTGTTTGTTTATTTGTTGGGGGTTTATTTATTCTATTTGGGGGGTTTTGTTTTTATTTCCTTTTTTTTGTTGTTGTTGTTGTTTTTGCTTTTGGGTTTTTTTTTTTTATTTCTGTATATGCTGTCATTGAAACATTTTTATGACGCACAGCCTGGAAAACCATAATAATTTTCATAAGATTCTAACTGATTCATTTTTATTAATCAAATAACTTCTACACCTCATTAGCAAACAGAGTAGGAAAAGGATATAACAAGGGCTAGTTGACTTCCTTTGCATTATTTGCTACATTTTTCCCAATAACTTTGTCCAGATCAGATAACCTTCACAAGGCAGGTCATCTAAACCATGTATCTACTTATGAAGTAGCCCTTGTCCTTTTTCTAATGCTCAGGAGGTAGTGTGTATATACATATACATACATAAAAATACTTAGAAATTATTTAATTAACACTAAACCCTGCAACATTAGAGGGAGTAATAGAAAAATATTACTGATTTTTAACACGAATGGAACAAACAAATGGACTTTTAAATAGCTGAGAAGAAACTTGTGAAATATACTCTAGTAAATATTTTAAATCTGTTCTCACTGTATGCCAAAAAATAAGTTTGTTAATTGTGAATATGAAAATAGGCAAGTGCAGCAAAACTATACTCTCTTACTTTCAGTATGTCATCATTCATTGTGAGAAATGCATATGAAATCAGTTCATGAAATGTAAATTAAAGTATGTGTTAATACATACCTGACTGAGATAAGTAAGATTAAAACAGTATTCAAATGATCTTTCATGTTAATTATATTCCCCTTGTCAAATATTGTATGTATTTCAGTATATTCAGAAAATTAACCGTACTCTTTGAAATTAATTTAGCAGTTTAAAATAAATCTGACTTTATTATAAAAAGGCTATTGTCAGCAGTAGCTTTATTAACTTGCTATTTTTATAAAATAGATTTCAATTTCCAAATTCAGAGCATGTAAAACTTTCAGGATGGTGTTTGAAAACTGCAATATTTGCTGTTTCTCTAATCCACTAGAAAATTGTCTTAGGCTTGACATTTTGCATGGCAATGATACATAACAGACTGAAAAAAAATCTATTTGTATGTTGAATATAACTAATCTGAGTCAAGTTAATTGCTTGTTTGACTATCACAAGTAATAACAATATGTTTCCTTTGGTACTAAACAAAAAAAAAAAAAATATTAGGTAGAGTGTATGTCTGATTACAGTTTTTTTCCTTCTGGGTTCAAGTGATGATTTTGTGTATTTTGACTTTTTCTTTAGGGCTTCAATAAATTTGACTGAACGTCCCTCTTTCAAAAAAATTAGAAATGTTTGGTTGTTGAGTGAGAAGTTCTATTATTATTATTATTATTATTACAGGATCATATGATCTTACATTGTGATTCTAAGAAGTACGTAGTCATAAGTAGAAAAGAAAAACTTAGATTAGAAATCTAAGACATATAACTATAGACTTCCCTCTTGTGTTTCATTCCTGAAGTTTGAGTATTTACCTGTTATATGCATTTAGAAAACAGAAACAAGGATATTGCTGATTCTCCACAGAGGTGAAAATGTATCAGGTTCATGTCTACCACTGTTGTATGGACATTGGGATTACTGAATGCAGTCCTTTGAGATGGTGAGATACTTTCAAATGAACCAAAAAACCTGAAAAGTGGTAGGATACTAGGTAACTCATATTTTTTTTTCTCCCATAATCTGCTGTTAGATTTTACAAAACTTGCATTTTATACAATCTTTCACCTGATCAGAATCCAGTCAAAAATTTCTGGAACATATCAACCTTAAGGCGTATTAAACAAAAATAATGTTTTTAATTTAGAAGAAGTTTAATTAACTAAATATGGTCATATTTCACATCACTGGAGAATTGCAATGGATGGATACAGGCACTTTGGGAAGATCAGGTCTAGTAAGGGAGCAGAGAGAGTTGTCCCTTATATATGGGAGAAATGTGGGAATGCATGGAGCTCTGCCTTCAGACAGATCAGGAGTCAGCTGAGAGCTTATGGGTCAAGATTAGAGCCCAAATCAACACGGCTGTTTTTGTAGTGGATAACTGCAATAAAGCTCCTTAGGAAGAAGTAGGTAAATCCTTCTTTAAATAAAGAAAAAGAAATCTCACATTGACCGGTCCCAGTTCTCATGGAGAATTTTCATACATGGAGAATTTGGTAAAAGGACTGCATATCAGTGCACAATCACTGGTGACAATTTCCTGACAAAGCTGATTAAAAAGGAAAGGTTCTCACATGAACCTGAATGAAGAAGAAGCAGTTGTGGATTTAAATCTGGGGGGCAGCCTTGGCTGCAGTGACCATGAGAAGGTGGTGTTCATGATCCTAAGGGGAGGAAGCAATACAAAAATCAGGGCCACAACCCTGAAATTTAGGAGAGCAAACTTTAACCTTGTCTTGGGTTTGTGTAGCAAAGTTTGCAGGGATGCGTGTGTCTACAGAGGTGGGTTCTCTGAGAACCTGCTAAAAGCTTCTATGTCAGAGTCCACCTGAGAATATGTTAGACAAACATCCTTGCAGACACCACACCAAGGTCACAAAGAAGGAGAAGAAGGTGGTGCTCCAGTTGCCAGAGGAGAGATTCCACTTCAGCCTATGATAGAACAGCTTATGAGGCAGGCTGTCTTCCTGAAGGGACCCATGCTGGAGCAGTTAATGAAGAACTGTAGACTGTGGTAAGGGAAGGACTCATGTTAGAAAAAATCAATGTTGCTTGCTTTTTTTACCCCTTCTTCTAGAAAAGAAACCTAATTTTTGAAGAGCATTTTGAAGGTTTAAGGTAGTTCTCTGTGGTAGTTATAGAATCATCTTTTAATAATCTCTCATAGAAAAATCAGGAAAACTCTGGCTTAGACAAATTTTGAACTAAACTGAGCCTGCAAATTATTAACTGGATGAAAGCTGAGTAGAATGGGGAGTCATCTCATTTTTATGAGAACATTGAAGTACAGCATTAAATAGGAAGTTGCTTTTATTCTCTCTATTAAGCATGTAATACATGAAAGGAACAAAAAGGGTGAATCATGATGTTCCTCACAATTGGGTTATTCACTTTGGGAGATATTTATTTTTAATCCTTAATAAAACATTTGTTATATTTCAGTGAGTGTTTCTGTTGAAAATTACAGTAGAATTAGCGGGGGTTTTTTGCACTACAGAATTGGGGGGGGTGTATTTTGTTTTGGGCGCGCTTTTTTTTTGTGGTTTGTTTGGTTTTGTTCTTTTTTCTCTCTCTAAGACTGAGTCAAATGAAATAGTTCAATGACAGGGCTTTCTGTAAAATCTCTTTTATAATTTCTTATAATTTCTTCTTAAATTCATGAATTGTGTAAAGTATTGTTCCCCTTGATAGATAAACAAAATTTTTAATAGTATCGGGGGAAATTTTTTGTTTGTTTAGTTAGTTGGGTTTTTTTATAGTTTATTCACATGAACTAAGTCTCTATTTCCTTGATGAGTGGATGGTATGATAGGAAAAGCACAGTTAAGTCTGCAAATAGGATGAAAATAATTGATTGCTTTAACTTTAATTTTTAAATAGTTTTACATTTCAAAAATGACACTTCACTATTCATTGCATTCCTGGCATATGTCAACAAGAATAAATAGTTAATTTGTATGTGAGAAGGTGACCTATATCCAGGAAGCATAGGTTTTATTCATTAGTACAAAATTCACTCCGTATGTATATTTGTCAAGCAGAGAAAAACAGCCTAACAGAGGGAGCAGGGGGAAAGGGACAGCAACAAAAAAACCTACAAAGACCTCCAGAATAATTGCTCTTTGTCAATGTAAATCATTATCCAGAAATCAAAAATCACCTTGGGAAGCTATAAAAGTTTATTCTTGAGCCTTATAACAACAGTGCTTCAGAACAGACCACTGTATGTAACAATGTGATCTAGCTTCAGGATCAGCAAGGCGCAAAACCAGATATAGCCTCCTGGTGACAAAGGTCAGGTAAGAACTAAGGACCTGAAGTTAAATGCAACCCCTGTGGCCATGGGTAGAGGACACATGGCTGCAGATCCCAGATGCATGCTATTGCTGCTCTTTTACAATGTCATGATCCTCTGAGCAGTCTCATACAGGCTTACACTGTTGCAATACATCAGAGATTACCTTGAATACTGGCAACCAAAATTCTGGCAGGGGGCTGCCCTTGTAAAGCAGGATTACAGAGAAAGATATTTACAGCCTGGTCAGGGGCCATCAGAGCTTGTTGGCACACTCAGAGTTCTGACAGACTCTCGCTTAGCATTGAAAATTCTGTAAAACGTAGGATAAAACACTTAAGAGTAGTGAAAAGCCTTCTGTTTGCTGCTAATTAATTTGCCACTGGCTTTGTCTTGGGACAGCCAAGTCAATTCTGTGGATTTTATAGCCATAATGGAGTAATGTTGGAGGAAGTCCAGAGGAGGAACACAAAGCTGATGAGAGGGCTGGAGCACCTCTCATATGAAGATAGGCTGAGAGAGTTGGCTTTTTTCAGTCTGGAGAAGAGAAGGCACCAGGAAGACTTTACAGAAGCATTTCTGTACCTGAAGGGGCTTACAAGAGAGCTGGGGAGTGAATTTTTGCAAGAGCAGGATACAAACTGAAAGAAGATAGGTTTAGATTAAACAGTAGGAAGAAATTCTTTACTGTGAGAGTGGTGAGATACTTGAACAGGCATTTGTAATTTAAGCCAAGAATTTAGGAAGAGTAGATTGGAAGAGTGGACTGTGAAGTGAATTGAGAACTGGCTGAATGGAAGGTCTCAGACAGTTGTGATCAGCTACAGAGAGTCTAGTTGGAGTGCTGTGTTTAGCGGTGCCCTCAAACAGTCAATACTAGGTCCAATGCAGCCTTTTAGAAGGACCTTGACTGTCTGGAGAGATGGACAGAGAAGAACTGTTTGAAATTCAATAAGGGCAAATACAGGTTCTGCACCTGAGGAGGAATAACCCCATGCACCATTACTGGCTGGGGGCTGACCTGCTGGAAAACAGTTGTGTGGAGAAGAACCTGGGAGTCTTGATGGACAACAAACTGTCCATGAGCCATCTTGTAGCCAAGAA
Source organism: Xenops minutus (assembly GCA_035221455.1). Classification (NCBI taxonomy): domain Eukaryota; kingdom Metazoa; phylum Chordata; class Aves; order Passeriformes; family Furnariidae; genus Xenops; species Xenops minutus. The sequence goes on from JAWWEE010000001.1 coordinate 63,064,659, forward strand.
GGCCAAGGGTGTCCTGGGCTGCATTAGAAAGGCATTGCAGCAGTTCAAGGAAGGTGTTCCCGCCCTATTACTCAGCCCCGGTGAGGCCACATTTGTAATGCTGTGTCCAGTTCTGGGGTCCTCAGTATAAGAGAGACATGTAGCTCCTGGAGTGGGTCCAGAAGGGGACTACAACTATGATAAGTGTATTGGAGCATATCTATTATGAGGAAAGGCTGAAGGAGTTGGACCTGTTCAGACTCGAGAAGACTGAAAGAGATTCTTGTCAATGTATGCAAATACCTGAGGGAAAAATGTCAAGAAGATGGAGCCAGGCATTTCTCAGTGGTGATGAAAAATAGGCAAGAGGCAATGGGCATAAAAGTGAAACACAGAAAGTTTCACTTGAACATGAGGAAAAACTTCTCTATTGTCAGGATGACATAGGACTGGAACAAGCTGCCCAGAGATGTTGTGAAGCCTCCTTCTCTGCAGATATTCCAAAGCTACCTGGACAAAATCCTGAGTAATGTGCTTCAGGGGACCCTGCTTGGCAAGGGGGAGTTGGACTAGATGACCTCCGGTGATCCCTTTCACAATTACCTGTTCTGTGATTCTGTGATATTATGGGAGCTTTAAAAAGGTATTTTACAGCTTTGGACAACTGAGCTCAGCTTAAAGAATCCAAGCAATGGAGAGCAAACATTTCTTGGATAGATCACACCATTGTTACCCTGACTATAAGAGAAAGTAAAAAAGAAAAGCAAAAAATACTCTGAACTTATCACTGACTGTAATAATAATAATAATAATAATAATTAAAAAAAAACACAAAATATTTATTGGAAATGAATCTGATTAGTTATTAAGGGCTAATAGTCTTCCTCAGGTTGTTCAGTTTCATATTAAGCTTTTCTTATAAGATGAAAGAAGAAAATTGCAAGAAAAGATGGGCTATGATCAATGTTAGGCCAAACTGACTGAATAATATAAAGAATAGGGATGCCCTTAGGCTGTCAATAACTTTCTTAAGTATGTACTTCAAGAGAAGATGATTTTGAAAAGCATTTTGTTGTGTTCACAGGAAAACATCAGAATAATAGTTTTTAGATTGATTTCCTTCCTTGTAACGTTTTAACTCACTGATGTTCATCAGGAACTTTGCTATTTCTTTTGATGCAGATATGCAATAAGTAGAAATAATTCTTTATTCAAGGAGGGTGATTATTTACATTGCCTTTGAATATAGATATACATTTTGCATAGCAGATGGTGAAGACAGAAGCAATAACATGCTATATCTCAGAAGTCAAACTGCTGCTTATGATATAACAAATTTTACTTAAAGAAAGTTGTGACAAAAGTCTGATCCCACAACAGCACACAACTACATTATTTGGTATCTTCTATTTCTAGAAAGAAGAAGTAGGGGGATGAAGAAGGAAGTGCTGTTGTTCACAATCATAAAAGTAATTGCATGTCAAAGAAAACCTAAAATATCTACTGAAAATCTGAAAAGTATTAAAATAATGTCTTCTAACTTCTAGCTGTAGAACAGGGAAATGCAATATGTATTTCTAATGTTTTCTGGTATTCATATTTACTTACAAGGATCAGAGATAGTCAACATTGATCTCATTAAATTATAAGGTATTACATTTACATCATTCCAACATATTTTTTTACTAAGTAATACCCTCCTTCAAAATCAACAACAGTCTATGAATTACTAAATCTATTCACTAAGCAAAATAGTTCAAACTCTCCTCTTTCCTAATTTTTCAAAACACCCCACCTCATCTGAAATATCTATCTGGCATCCAGCTGCCCTGAGGTTTTCTGTGAAACTGTTATTTATTCATCCATTTCTGACTATTTCTTTATCCTGCTGCTCTTCAATTTTGTCCAAGTTCCTGCCCTTTATTTTCCTGTATATCTCCATAACAGTAAACATGTTTTTCCCCATGTTCAACCTTTGCAGCTTGATTTTCTCATATTCTTTTTTCTCTGTCTCTCAACTGTTTACTAGTAGCAGTGAATGACAGAAAGGCTGGAAAAAATGAAAGAAGAAAATAGATTTTCTCATTTTCACTTTTTTTTTCTTCACTTATATAGTAAGGATCATTTCATGAGCATAATTAATTTTTGAAATTTATCAAAGCATGATAAAAGCTGCACATACAAATACACATATGCACATACATATGCATATACAACTGCATGTCTACACATATATGTACACACACATATATTTGAATGCTTTCAAAGTACATGAACACTACATCTATATTGGCAGAGAAGAATATAGAAACAGATGTATCATTATACTGCTTTTTGAATGTATGCAAATGATGGGGGGTTTTAAATAGTACTTCCCAAGTAGAATTTTGTGTGTTATAGGCATACGCCAGTGTACAATGATTAACTTATAATATAAAATTTTGAATAATAATTTATTCAATTTTAATAAATAATTTAATTTCAGTCTCTTTAAAAAAATATTCCCTACACTGCCTAGTATAAGAACATTTCCAGGCACCTCAAGGACAGTGAAAGGTAACATTCAAAGATATTTAAATATTTTTGTGTAAAATTTTTATTAGCTTTTAATTTTGTATGCATATGTGTGCTGGTTTCTGCTGGAGCAAATTTTATTCATAGTGGCTAATATGGATATATGTGTTTTGGATTTGTGCTGAAAACAAGATTGATAATATAGAAATGTTTTTGTTATTGATGAGCAGGGCTTACACAGAGCCAAGGACTTTTCTGATTTTCATACTGACACGCTGACAGGGAGACTGGGGAATCATGGCAAGTTGGAAGGAGACACAGTCAAGACAAGTGACCCAAACTGACCAAAGCAACATTCCATACAGTATGGTATCATGCTCGGTATATAGAGCTGGGGAAAGAAGGAGGAAAGGACATTTGGAGTGATGGTGTTTGTCTTCCTAAGTCAACATTATGTGTGATGAGGCCCTGCTCTCCTGGAGAGGCTGAACACCTACCTGCCCAAGGGAAGCAGTGAATTAATTCTTGGATTTTCTTTGCTTGTGTGAGTGGCTTTTTCATTCCCTATTAAACCACTGTTATCTCAGTCCATGAGTTTTCCAGCTTTTATCTTTTTGATTCTCTCTTTGATCCTGCTGGTGGGGCAGTGAATGAATGATCGTGTGGGACTTGATTGCTGGCAACTTTTAAGACAACCAGTCTTAAAAGAGCATGTGATGTCACATAAACCATGACAATATGGCAAGCAACTTCAGGTAAATAATCACCTGCCACAAGGTTTGATGTGTGTATTTTCCATGTTTGATAAACTCAGCACTGCAACTTTAAACATCAAAACATGTCTACATATCCCATCAAGCACTAATTCCTGGGGGCAAAAATGTTCATTTATCTTTACTCCTGATTCCCCTTAGGGTATTTCTGTAGTTTATCCTTAGTTACCTAATGTGCTTACAGTAGAAGAAAGAAATGGAGAAGGTTGTCTTATTAGAAACTAGGATGCTATAGTTTGATGCTATGGTTTGATGGAAGCTACAGTACCAGTGTTAACAATAATTCCTATGCTTCACATACAGTTTTTTTTATTTTATAATGAAAATTAATATTTCTATTAAAATATCACATGTTCATAGAGAAGTGGGGCTGGGCAGGGAGAGACGACGGGAAGTATGTGGTTAGGTTGTACATAACATACAAGTAGTGTTAGTGCAAGGTTAATAATTTTCATAATTTTTACTTCTTCAGACCCATTTTTATTATTTTTATGGGCCTAGTAAAAAAACAATAAATAATTACTTGATGTTCATTTATCTTATATAATATAGTAATAGAAACCTCTATAAAAATGTTCACAGAATTCCAAAAATAGGCGAATTGATACAAAATGGTAACACATCATGTTGTATGCAGATAATATATTCCTGCTATTGACAGCAAAGTCAATTCTAGTCAGAATAGTATATTCAAAATGAATCCTGATTGCCCTGAAGAATCAATATAGACAAATCTATACTCAAGTTGACAGTGATGTGAAGCATAAAATTTGAGTGTTTTGTACTTTTAGATTTTAAGTGGAGTATATGACAAACCAAAAGTAAATTCAGAAAGGCTTTTTTCTTTTAATTTAGGAAAGTTACACTGTTCACCATCCCTTTCTCTGTTTTCAAGAAAAGGTACAAAAAGAAAGAGTGCTGAAGAGAGAATAACAAAAAATCAAATTTCCCACAGTTAGTGGTGTAGGAAAGATTGATGCAGTTTGCAAAGTCACCTTCACATGATTTTTATATTTGTCATGGTTGCCTTGTCTAGTCTGCTTCTCAAAAATTGTCGAAGATTATTAAAGATCTTATCTGAGAAAAAGAAAGTGGTCTCTGTTCACTCTTAGATAACTTTAGAGATGGGCTGTCCCTTTTTAAGCAATCTCACTGGGCATTTGTGCCTCAGGGCATAATATGTCACCTTCATACCTATATATAAATCATTCTATGCTTATGATACACATGCTGAATTCCAAATAAGTCTCTTTAAAAGGAGTGACAATACATTTAATAGCTAATGTAAAATATGTAGACTGGACTAGCTCAGAAAGAGAAGTGCAGCATTTAAGTAATCATGGATCATATTTGATCCATTTTACATGGGTTGAATATGCTTCCTTGCTGAAAGTGTGGAAGAAAATGCGTTTGACTTTGTTTAAATCTACTCAAATATCAGTAGGGAAAATGTTACAGCTGATAAAAGTTTAGATAGTGGTTCATGTGCAGATCTATCTAAGAAATGCATCAAATTAATGATAAATATGGTTTTGCTAAGTAAGTTAGAAAGAACAGTAACTGAGATCTAAAATTATGCATTTCTCTTTCACAAAGGCTTCTACACTAAACAGCCCAAGAAAGATTACCTGTGTTTCAGATTAATAATAACCATACTGGTGCAAAGCACTTGTCTCTGAATAGCTACTGGACACCATGTAGTCCCACCATGAACTGTGTCACTGTGTGCCCAAAATAGCTGTGTGTGCTGGAACTGGCCAGTGCGTGAAAATGTGATGTGTGCTCCTACTGACAGGAGTTCCAGGACAGTCAAATCTACCTAATCAGTCTTAAAAGAGCATGTGGTATCACTGAGCTACTTTCAGTTCTTTGTATATTCTTCAAGCTCTGGCTATAAGCTAAACAAAAGTTGATAAATGATCTCACATGGATACCAGTTTGTATCCATGATGCACAGAGCTAGCTTCTGCTACAGCAGGCTGACTAGAAGTTTTCTCTTCCTTATGAGTGTACCTACCCTGGTCTCAAGCTCCTGTGACTTGAGATCACTTCTTTGTGAGAAGTTTTTCTTTTGGTAGTGATTGAAATACAATGAAGACTGTACTGCATTCAGGAAAATAATGTGAGGGGTTTTGTTGCTGTTTTTTTGTTTTGTTTTTATACTTTCATGATACTGATAATACACGTAAGAACATCCTTGATGTTGTGTGAGAGTGGGAAAAAGGTGTTTAAGAGTACAAGGCCTGCTAGAATAATGCTGGAAGAATCAATGGGGCAAAGGGACCAAACCAGTTTCAATCTTGTTTGCTTTATGTTTCTGAAGTGAATTGACTAGACCCTTGTGGGGATAAGAAGGACAAGGGACACTCCAGGCACACATATGGTGGAATGATGGAACGGCCTATTTCTTAAGATGGCTCTGGCTTATATACAGGTGGCATGGAACCTTCTGAAAAAGGGGGTGGGGTTTTGGGAGGAGCATGCAAATCCTCTCACAGAAAAGGAACAGGGAAGGACTACAACAACAAGGGGAAAACGAGGGTGGAGATAAAAGCTCCCCTGTGGCAGAATGTGTCCAATCGGTGCAGGGATAGCATGAGGGAATTCACAAATGGGGAAACCCGTAACAACCCGATATATGGCAATAAACTTTCTCTTGTGCAGGATGGCTCGTTCTTGCAGCTTTCCTTCTTATTCCCTTGGTCTCATCAAGTCACTCTGTGGTCTCTCTTAGATTCAGTGTAATCTTGTACTCCCACAGTGATTAATCACCAGAACGGCATTTCAGTTTTCACAGGATCAGTGAGGTCAGAAGAGGCTTCTCTCTTAGATTGTTCTGCCCTGCTCAGAGCAGAACCATCTAGAACAGGTTTTTCAGTGTGGAAGACAGTGTAAGACTGCTTTTGTTATCTCCAAGGATGAAGACTCAATAACATTTCTGAGCAACCTCTTCCAACATAATAATAAGCCTTAAAACTAGAATTCATTTGGAGACTGAAAATACATGACAAGTAAAATAATTTAAAATAAATCTGTATCAAAACTGTAGGATTTGACTCTCAAGCTTATTCAAATATACATACACACACAAAAAATATTTAATGAAAATGCTAAACTGAAAAAAAAATGCACAATTTCAGATACTTTGGAAATTACCCAAAAGTCAATAAGAATGGGTCTTACTTTCCATTTCCCCCTCCATTTTTGGTAGCTTTTGCAATTTTTTTTTCCTTGTTGTTGTTGTTTGAAGGTTTGTGGGGTTTTTTTATTTAGTTTTTGTTGTTCATTGGTTTGATTTGGTTTGTGTTTTTTTGGGGTTTTTTTTTGTTGTTGTTGTTGTTTTTCCTTTCTTGGGTTTTTTTGCTTGTTTGTATTTTACAGAAGATATCAGGGAAAAAATATGTATGTATATATATACATATAAAAAGTATCTGTAGCTGCAGTTATAACTCTCTCTTATCTCCATATAATACTATAGTAAGCAATGCAGAAAACATAAATGGATTGCTGCTTGGTTAAGTCCTATCAGAATTTAGATATTTTTTTCCCTCATTTAAGTGTTCATTGAGGAGATTTCTCCAAACTGTGTCAAGTTTTAGATTCAAATAAAGAAGCAATTTTCCAATAATTAGGACTCTCACTGAGGAAGAAGATTTTTTCAAGCCTCTTATTTTCTGAGAGTTTTGTTGGAACTATTCCACTTTAAAAATAAAGTTTTATCCTAACTAATGGTTCAGTGGGGTCTGCCAGATATCAGCAGTATATTCTAAAGGATTCTGGAAGAACGATGATGTAGCAGAATGAAGACTGAATAGTATTTCCTAAAGGAGTGTCATGAGTTTTATCAGCTAGTTAGATTTTGTTAGTTTTGAAAACTTCATATAATATTTCCAGGTACTTTTTTTTTTGCCTGATTTTATTTTCTTTATGGAGATTACTGTTTTATTATTTTAATTGCTTATTTTCAGAGTATATTCCTCTTTTTCTAATTTTGTCCATAGTGCACAGGAAGACAACGCATACTCCCAGGCAGCAAGTGGATTAAAAGACCAGGTCTTTGATTTTTTAGACATTTACTAGTTTATAAATAAAAGTCTGGCAAATTTCCTACCTATTTTATTGTATTTTGATTTTTTTTTCAGATGCAAAATGGTGATGAATGTGAATCTGAGAACATTAATCAATGGGGCTGCAAAATATATATACTTTGACTTGTTACAGAGATCCACTCAGCCTGTATGTCTGTCCTGACTGCGTTAAAAAATCTGAAAGTAGATTAATGCTGACATAGCTGTAATAAATCAGTTAAGTCTATTGCTAAGATAAATTTACAGTGGTATAAATAGCCTTTACAAATTCTATATATCCTCCAAACTTTATTCAATAAACATAACCTCAATAAAAATGTGTGTTTACTCTTTGATTGTTGACTAAAAAAAATCGTAGTTTCTATCTGCTGCAATGACTGACTTTAAAACAAAAACTGTGGGTTATTCTACTTTTTATCTATTTATTTATTTATTTTGAGTCCTACAACTTGAAAGTAAATGATATAAAATTGTCAATAGTGTGCTTTGGACATTTTAAGAAAATATTGAAAAGCCTAACTGTAAACACAAGTCTGAAATCGCTCTCATTGATGAAAAACATTCTTCTGGCAAATTGGAGGGTTGTATGGCAAGAAATATTGGAAAAAAAAATCTTTTTCTTGGACCATGCCATTGTTGTTATTGTTATTTTCCCTGAAAAGTAGAATTTTCTCATGAAACTATAAAGGAAGGTTTGGGAAGGTTTGGGAAGGTTTGGGAAGGGAAGGTTTGGGAAGGTTTGGGAAGGTTTGGGAAGGTTTGGG
>JAWWEE010000001.1:63073211-63083542 GCA_035221455.1 Xenops minutus
GCCACCAGCGTGCTTGTAGCAAGCGTGGGTAGAGCCCTTGTAAATCTTCATTCGCGAAGCCTAGCCATGATGATGAATAAATTATATGAAACCTTATTTATATTTCTTTCTAGTGATAAATTGTATATTTGTATGCAATAAAGAGAAATCCTTTTTACATATGCCATGTGATTTGGTGCACTACTTATACAAAACTTTTTTAACATAACTTGCTTGGCTTTAGTAGCTACATTTGCTGAAGCCTTAGGTTACAAGCTGTGAACTTTCATCTAGATATGTTGAACTTTTACCTAGTTTAGTAAAAGAAAGCCCCATAGATTGTTCAAAACTCAAGATAAGGAAGGTACAATCATCAGAGGATGTTTCAGCCTAGAGATAAGGAAAGAAGGTACTCACCTATGAAAGGACACAATGAAAAAGAGGAAAACCCTAACCCTAATATTATTATTGACCCAAACTTCATGTGAAGGGTGGGGAGCTTAGATTTTAAAGGTATAATTGCTCAGGGATTTCTTTGTTCAGGGTCCTTCTTCAGAGATAGCCATCTTGAGCTGTGGTGCTATTAATAAAGTGGAAAACATATTTTGGCTTATCAATTCAACAGAAACGTAGTCGAGCTCTGTGGTGGTGGATGGCATGCATAATTTCCATAACATATATAAAGCATCAAAATAACCCAGAATATTGCTCACTAAAAGAAGAGTAATGTGTTTTTGGTCTAATTAGTGATACTTCCACATAAACATTTGTGGTAGCTGTGCATTCATATGTATAGATTTCTACAAATAAGTTCATGTTAGGTTTATTGTGTTATCCAATGAGTTATTTTCCTGTCTCAAATATAAAAGACCAGACACCTTAGTTTTTGATGTATGGAGACATGATAAACATGATATATACCAGTGTCTATAGAACATTTAGTTCAGCATTTGGCTGAGAATATACATCATTATACATCAAGAAAACAATCCATACCATATCCCTTTTCTAAAAGAACACATTTTTCTCTCTGTTTACTAGTCTTGTTTAAAAGTCAAGATTCAGTCTGCACACACACAAAAAAAAAATCTTTATTAGCAAGATCTTCCTTCTGAACACTGGTTTTCCACCATTGCCTTTCTCTTTATTTTTGTGGTAGGACGTTTCCTTTCAGGCTTATGGAAAACAGGAATGCTAGTTATTATTTATAAGTGACTTCCTGGCCTACGTTCACTGGTTTTGACATTGTTGTATGCCTTTGATATAATTTTAACCTTTGTAAACTGAATAACACAAAATTTCTTTCAAAACAAGAGAATAAAATAAAGACAGTGCTGACTTTGGTTCAATAGTTGACTTTTTCCTCTTTTTAGAAGGCAGTTTCACCAGTGTGGTGAAATAATTTTGAATCCTTTAAACCTGAAAGGATTCAGAACACAATTCTGGGAAATGTAGTGGTGGAAATGAGTCTATTTCTGGCATAGATTTTCACCAGTTCTAAATTCCAGAATGGTTTCGGGAATTCTCTGTATCTCTGCTCACAGAGGCAGTTAGCATACAAACAGTTCCACTGACTTCAATGAGCCTCCTCAGGCAAATAATGATGGAGTACAATGAATTGTATCAATACTGCAAAATAAAAGAGGGCCAGTATTTGTTCTTTAGCTTTGAGGCTAAAAGTAATAATTTGTGTCTATTTACATGACATCACATTGGTTCTGGGTCTCCTCTGGGTCGCATATGACATCCTTGCATAATACATACATATACAGACATACATATACAGGTATAGATGCACACATACTATTTTCCAGTGTGCATATTATTTTCCAGTTTTAAATATTGGAAATTTTTAATATCTGTGTATGAGTTTGATAGACTGATATTTCAGTGTTGTATGAAAAGGGAAGATTTCTTCAAACCTAGGAAAGCTGAGACCGTTGTGCCTAACCAGTCTGTCACAATCCTGTTATGGGGACTCTACAGAACAGTCCACTGAATCAGAGGGTGCTTCAACTAACCTGGTCATGGTCATGTGCCAACAGAGAAACCCCTTTCTTGGTCTCCACACCTTTACCCACTGCGGGAGACAGCTAGCGCCCTTGAAGGACTTGCACTAACAGTTTACAGAATGACATTCTTTATTGATAAAATTATGGCAGAATTTGAGGATTGACAGTGATAGCATCTGACTGTATAAACATATTCAGAGCAATATACTAAAAAGCTCTAATTTCTAACAAGAGTTATCTTGAGATAATCATTCAATAACCACAGAGTACGGTTCCTAACCAATATGTGTCCCTATGGGATTGATGACAGGTTAAGTCTGTCAACTGATGCCAAAAGTTACAACAAAGTCTTCCCAAACCTCTCTCTATTTTAAACTTACTTTTATACTATTTTTTTACATTTAGGTGGAGCTTGAGTGATTCTAGTAATATATTTACTGAAGAGTGGTCACACCTTGGAGGTGGATAATATCATTATGGTATCTGAGATAACATATGGTTGCTGTGGTGGTGACTGGGTAGGACTTCGTGAGAATTTTGCATGTAAACAACCCTTTCTTTTGTACACTATTTTTATCAATATTGTTGCTGTTACTGTTTGTTTTCTTATCTTTGCTGTTTCCTGTAAATTATTCTGATCTCAGCCTATGATCTTTGCCTTTTGTGCCTCCAGTTCTCCTCTCCAGAAACCCATGCAGGGTGGCAAAAAGGGTGGGGCAAAAGAGGGGACTGAACAAGCAGCATTATGGTTTGGGGACTCTCAGAAGAAGAACTAAATTGGGAAGTACTATTTCTAAACCATAATGTGTCTACTCTGTTCTACTACACCCTACAGGCCAGTTTAATATTAGGAGTACAGTTCAAATTATTTTTGCAAAGTTGAATCTTTTTATCATTCTGCCACTTACTCTCGATGTTGTTTAGAAAGCAAATACTATTCTCACAGTTTTTTTGTGTACTGGTAAAATACATCAATACTTCAAAAATATGTGACAGAAAATAGACTATAGCTTTTAAAACCACTTTTGAATGATTTTTTGCACTAAAGAAGCTAGCATACTTCAAAAGAAAGAGACTGTAATTTTGTTATAAATACCTACTTTTATTCCAGTAGTGATTGAAAAAATAAGAAATGTTAAGAAAATCATTCATCCACTTAAAGGTTAACTTGTTGAGCAACAGTCAAAACCAATGAAATTTCCAGAGATGAAAAAAGGCAAAGAAGACAGTCTATGTGAAATTACTTTTTTATCCTCTGAGATTACCTCTGGATCCATGTCCTAAGTTTTACACTTAGGTTTTACACGAAGGGCCAGCTGTCTATAAAAGTAAACAAGTATTGACTACATGAAAGTTTATTCCATCAGAATTCAACATAGGCAGCAGCTTTCCTCATGAAGACCATTTATACAGGTTTTTCCTTGAGAGTGAAAACTTGATAGCATGTGGACATCCAGTTCATCTGGAAGGGTGTGTGTTATACCAGCACTGCACATAAAACTAGAGAGGCATATTCATACTTTTAAAACAAGTATTTTCCACATATTTACCTAAACCCCCATATAAATTACATTTTCCAGGATATGATGAGAAATTAAGAAATTCCAAGAGATACTATGCATTATGGATACATTTCTATTTTGTCATTGCATTTGGGGTTTTTTTGTTGTGTGGTTTGTTGGGTTTGGTTTTGTTTTTCTGAAGGAAAAGAGCTACATAAACTGGTGGACAAAGGTTTTCAGGATGCTCAAGATTTACAGGCTCTGTCAATGAATATAAAAGCATAAAGAAGCATACACCTGTTATGTCCATCTGGGAAATAATTCTGAATAAGCTCCGTGGAATACATTTGTTGTAGTGCCATCAGCTTCTTAGGGAAATGATGATTTTCACTCTTAATATATATAACAACTGATATCAGTGTAGTCATTTGCTATGTGCATAAGATCAGATTTTGGTTTATTAATTCAATGAGAATTTTTATGTACCAGGCTCTTTAAAACTCTACAAAATCTAAATCTATAGACTGCTTTTCAGAAATATCAACTTTAAAAGGTGTTGATCATCTATCTGCAGGTCAGTTCAACATGTTGTAGTGCTTATAACTCTCATCAAGACCACTATCCCTTGTTCTAGGAACTGTGCACCCACACATAAACAAAAGATAAGTTTGGGCTCAGAGATCTTATTTTGTAAATGTAAGAAATTCGCAGTGACCTACAGTGACTTGTCCAGGCAGATGCTAATGGTTTGGTTTTGTGTTTGTGTGGGTGTGTTTGCTCTGTTTGCTTTGGGGGGGTTGTTTGTTGTGTTTTTTGTTTTGTTTTGGTTTTTTTTGTTTGTTTTAGGAAGGTTTGTCTTTTTAATATAATGGTTACTTCCCTCTGGGTTAAAGCTAATGGTTTATTTAATAGCTTGGTAGGGGAGTTTTTTAGCTTTGTTTTTGTTTTCTTAATAATGAACAAAATAGCACACAAATCAAAACAACTCAACTTCCCAAAAATATTCTGCAGAAAAGGAAAAGAATAATACAGTTTAGTCACATTTATAATTAGAAGGGTTGATTACAACTGGTAGTGGGCATCTTTACCCTGGCTAAAACCTAAAAATATCTAATTATTGGCCTACAAAAAGTCTGATTTACCAAATGGAGGAGAGACTGTCTTACCTTAACGCATCTACACCATAACATTATGAACTGAAATTTATGTTACCAAGATGATAAGCCCTCACAATAATTCACCTCCAAACTGAAGTTCTATGTCACCAAATCAAGTTCCGAAGGCCACTACTGAAACTTTCTTGAATTAGTAAATTGGAGAACATGAAAAAAAAAATTTACTGTACAGAGCCAATTAGCCAATATAAATATTGACTGTGTGGAGTGTTTTGCAGGCAGAGAGTCCTAGTACAAATCTAAGGCACCTGAGATTGCCTCTTGGAAATAGTTATTTGCTCACTTCCTTTGAAAAAAACCCAATGAACTCTCACTCATATGAAATGATATATTTTTTTTAACTTTCTTTTCCAAATAATAAAAAAAAACAAACAAAAAAAAAACATCATGTCTGGAATATTCCCTATTGAATAGGCTTCTTTTTTTTTTTTTTTTTTTCCCCCTCTCTTAAGGAGTTTTCACAGCTATCACAGCATGTCCTTGCATGGAAATAGCATAGCAAACAGCCTACGACTTGGAAACAAGAAAGTGAATAAAGAGAAGGATGGAGGAAAAGATTTGAATCTGAATGCGATATTGAGAAATCTCTAAGAACAAAACTGTCTCTTAAAGTCAGGAGGATTTGTAAATATGTGATTCTCCTTGACAAATACGAGTCAAAATGTGAGGTACTGTGCAGCCAAACAGATCTTTTTTATTATATGTTAGTGTAAATTAAGAATTGATTTTCCATCACTTTTGGTTTTGGAGCAGCTTTAACTATGTTGTCTTTATCAGATGCTGTAAATAAACACATTATTTGCATTTTACTATAACCTTGTAAGTTAAAGGTAGTTTCAAAAAAACTACCTAAGATATTCCTCACCAGAATTGCACAGATTCATATAACTAGGTCAGTGCATCATTTGTACACAGAGCCCGATACTCCTACCAATTTCCACAAGGAGGCCAAAGGGTAACAAGTTATACATCCACTAAAGCTTCATAAATCAATTTGAGAGCTAATGTTATAGAGGTCAGGAGAAAAAGCATCTTCAGTGGTCAGTGAAAACCAGAAAAAATCACTCACAACACTGTAAGTAAGTGGGAAATATTGCTGAAAGAAAGGATCCCAAAGGAGAATGTAAAAAAATAGAACATTTTGTTTTGATAATGCTGCAAAACTTCAAATTGTTTATGTTTCAAGGCTACAAAACAGAACCCTTAATACAATTGTCATTTCTACTGGGACTGCTAGATAATACAATTGATAATGGGGGATGAGGAAAAAAGATAGGTATATCAAAATACATAAATCCCAATCTATTTTACAAATAGTAAAAGTATCCAGTCCATTCCTAGGTGTTATATGGACCAAGCATATAGTGTTAAGCTATGTAGATTGCCCCTGAACAGCAGAGGTGATGATTGTCATTGTGTATAATCTTTGCTACAACACATTTTATCAGATTAAATCCTCAGGAAACAAGGAAGGACAAGAAGATTGCTGTTTCAGCACAAAAAAAAAAAAAAAAAAGTAACCATGGTTTGATGAGGAATTTTTAGACCAGAGTGTAGGGACAGATGGGTGAAGAAAGACAGTAATCATGGAGTCTGCAGTAGAAAAACAATCCAGAGGAGAAAGAGGAAATTTATATGCAAAGGGGTGGAAGTAATACTTTCAAACTGTAGAAATGCAGTGGGAAGGAGAAAGATTTATTTTCCAACCTTTTTTTTTTTTTTTCATCCAGCAATTCAGACTTTTTTTTTAATTATCTTGTTCCAGTTAAATTAAATATAATTTTAAACATAAAGAGTCACTGAATTTTGTTTTTTTTTTCCCACACATTCCTGTCTAGAAGGAAAGATGAAACTGTTATCCCAGGCTTTTGACTCTGTGTTTATTTATTTCTTCATCTCTTTTTTTTTTTTTTTCTTGATTACTTGCTTCGATTCATAGTTTTTAAATATTTTAAGCTCCAAATCAAGTGCTTTGACATAAAACATTTTGGTCGTAAGCAAAGGGAAGCACAGATCTTGTTCTTAAGTTCCCAGAAGATATGGACCTCCAGAGTGAAGTTCTAAAGGAACAGTTTCAGTATGAAATAATCTGTATGTTTCTGGCATCCTCCTACAGTCCTTGATACCTGGGAACAGAAGATTTTTGAAGTTCATTTAGTGTGTACTGCTCTCAGCTGGATGCAAAATGCTTTAATTAATTTCTTTTCTAGAACTGAGCCAAACTGAATAGTATATTGGATCTTAAATCAAATATTTATCTTCCTGTAAGCCTCAAGAGAATTTGAGAATGACTAAAAATTTGCAACAAATAATTTTGATACCATCATTTTTTCCCTCAACTATAGCAGTCTTTCCTAAAGATTGGCCTTGAAAAACAAATACAATCCAAGTCAACCAAGTATATCATCAGAAGTGGAATGTGTCAGAATTAATATGTGAATTGATGTTCTTGTTGACTATAGTTTTCAATATTTTTTTCTTGGAAAACAGATACCCATTACAGTACGTCTTCCATGATACTCCTTGCAGAAAAGTTATTTATTAGATTTATAAGATTTATAAGAAAATTCATGCAAGCATTCAAAAGAACAAAAGGTCGTCACGTTTGACTGATGTTTGAATATATGATTAGATAAAATAGTTTGTCATAACCCTGTGAAGGTATGAGCAAGATTTTGCAGTGGATTGGCTCTATTCTGAGTAGCTGTATCTGAAGACTTTAGGTATTGCATAAGAGTCTCAATTTTACAGTGTAAGTCTTTAGAATCTTTACTGGGTTTACCTGGCAAAGTTGTGGTAGCAAACAGGCTGCAGGGGTGACTTCTAAGAGAAGAGTTTAGGAGCTGCCTCCAAGATTGACTCCCATCTGGCCAAAGCTGAGACCACTGTCTGTGCCAGTGGCACCTCTGATATTATATTTTAAAGGCATGGTAAAAAATGCTGTGCAGCAGCTTTGAGAGAGGATTGAGAAAAGATGAAATAAACAACTGTACAGGCACCAAGATCAAAGACAAAGGAGAGGGAGGAGGTACTTCACTGTAACAGAAATTTTCCTGCAGCACATGGAAAAGACTATGGTGACACAATGTGTCCTCCCAAAGCCCATGGAGGACCACAGTAGAGCAGATATCCACCTGAAGTCTGTGAAGGACCCTACAGTGGACCACATCAACCACAATTGAAGATGCAGCCCATGGAGGCTCCACATAGGAACAGGTTCCTGACAGGACGTGAGACCCATGGAGAGGAGCCCAAATTAGAGCCGGGTTTCTGTAAGGAACTGTGATCCTCAGGGCATCCACACTGGAGCAGTCTGTTCCTGAAGTACTCTAAACTCTAACCCATGGAAAGGACTTACAATGGAGCTGTTCTTGAAGTACTGCAGCCTGTGGGAAGAACCAATCTGTGAAGGACACATTTGTGAAGGACTGTAGCAGGGTATGAGTGTGAGAAGGAAGGACCAGCAGGCATGAAGCCTTATGAACTGACCACAACCTGCTTTCCCCATCCCCTTGAGCTACTTGAGGAGAGGAGGTAGAAGAGTCAGAAGAAAAGTTGAACCTGGAAAGAAGTGAGTTGTGAGGAGGTATGTATGTGGGTTTAGATTTTTTCTTAATAACTAGGGAAAAAATCAACTAAATTGAATCAAATCTCTTTCGCCATTATGGTAACTGTTGAGTGAACTCCCTATCCTTATCTCAAACTATGGCTTTTTTCATTGTATTTTGTCCCTCTGTTCTCTTGAGGAGGAGCAATGATGGAGTAGCTTGGTGGGCACCTGGACGCCAGCGAAGGTCAACCCATCACAGAACCACAGACATTTTTAATACAGCTAGAATGTTATTAGACACACATACATACTTCTTGCTGAAGAACACACTTTTTCATTCTCACAGGAAGTTATCAATGCAGCATGACTTTAAATTCATAGAGATCTTCATGAACTAATCCCTAGCTTCTATAAATTCATGTTCACCTCATGTAATCCAATTTCCAGTGCTAGAAGCCTTAAAATTATATGCCTTGCACAATCATATGATAAGAAGGATCAAAGTAAGCTTTTTTACAGAAGCACATGCATCAGTGTTCAGACTGTGCTTTATATTGACACATGAATATGGATTTAGCTGATTCCTCTTTCAAACAGATGTTTTGTTTATATAATGACTTGGTTTATATAAAAAATTCAGTATTAAAATTACAATAAAATACACAGGTTTTAATAGTTACCTGTTTGTTCTTTAAGCTATTTGATTTTAATACAACAGTTTCTGAATAAGAGCACATATGCCAGTGGGTGCTGTGAGTAAGAAGGAAGAAGTCAGGTTCCTTAAAAAAATCCTAAAGCAGAAAAGTTGTGTGTTTTTTACACACCTAGTCTTTCTCACCCTAAACTGAGGTTTCAAATGGTTTATGCACATAGAGAAAATACTAAAAGAGCTATAGTTTGCCGGATTTTAGTATAGTGATTGCTCTAATACTGCTACCAATTTGAATGCTACTCAACAGCCTACAGAAGATCTGCATTTAGATGCAAATACTGTTATCTCAGTCATTAGAGGTTTTAGGGCACAGGCTAGGGATTAATATTTATAGCTGCCTAGAAAAGAGGAAATTAATCTCACAGTGTATTTTAAGACTTGTTTCCACACCCTATTGGAAGGGAAAAAAAGATACATAACAGGCTTCTGAAACACAGATAAGATGCCTGGAACATTAAGCATCACTGAGCTTTGCACGTCTGTAAGGTTCATGTTTCTGTTCTGAAGAAGGTAGGTCAATAATCTTAAGAGTTTTGGTATCTTTTTCTCCCATCAAAATTCCTTTTCAGACCTGAGAGACAGTTTTTCAAACCATGACATTTGTCTGAAAAGGAAATTTGCCAATTCTCACTTTCTTCTGCACCATCATTTCTCCCAGATCACTTCATAGCTCCCCACTGAACCAAGGCAGATGTGTTGCAAGCATTGTCATACCATGAACCTTAACAAGAATTTTGCATTAAGTTAATACTGAGAGAGACAGTATTGATTATGGTCTCTCTACTGTCTACTTCCGTAGAAAAATATCTGGCACAAGGCACCAAAGAATCAGTGTTACCAGTTGTGCAACCATGTATCAAAACAAGGCAATGATAGGAAAGTTAAGAAATAAAATCAACATCTTCATAAATCTGAGATTTCTATGGGTTTTAAATTCAGTTCCACAACTCCATTTTACCTCTTCTTTTAAAATAATTCTTCCACATATAGATTCACTAAGAAGTGTGGTATTTTTTTTTTAAAAAATAAAGTGAAAATGTCTCTTTAATATAAACCTTAAAAGACTGACAAAAAAAGAAATAGAGATATAGAGATAAAGCAATTAAATTCTTTTTGTTTAAGTAAGTCAGGTACCTACATTTAAAACTCAAAGAAGTGAAGAAAATGTTCTTTAAAGTATAGAATCAGATCAGAAAGAAAAGTTCCTCCAAAGACTACCTTTTTTGGGAAGGCATCATTTTAATTTGTTTAACTAGTAAATCGGTTCTGAGATATGGTTCTGAGAGATGGCTGGGAAAAGCACAAACTTGATTTCAGCAGCTTATCTGTGGTTAATAAAAGGTTAAAATCACTTCCACACATTTTACACACCCTCAAATGTGATAATGTTTAGGGGTTTCT
>JAWWEE010000001.1:63085197-63096220 GCA_035221455.1 Xenops minutus
TGTTTCTAAATTTAAAGGAGAGGAATTATTCATTGGCCAACATAAATATCTTAGTTCTCCCCTCGAACTAAGACAATGTTCAAAGAAGGGAACTCTGGATTTTCTGGGGTTTTGTTCAGTCTGCTTTGACAGAGAAATATAGTTTATTTAATAAGATTTTATTTTTTTTAAATGTATTTCATATCAACTAGTTTGGACAGATATGTGAAGGTTCTACATTTATTCTTTAAAGCTTCACAAAGCTTCACAGGTTTAAAAGGGAGGCCTTGCAACTGGCAAAAAAAGCTCATGCAAGTTCAGGTTACTATGTTCTAGAGAATGAATTTAGGAGAGAGAACTTTTAAATCAGCAGGGGCTGAACTTCTGAGGATCCACATATCTTTGTTTTCAGGTATCCTGACCTATAACCTCTAATGATCAACTGCTGTGATTTCTATCTTGATGCCTGATTCCTCCATCTCCCCAAAATAAAACATCAGGTACATGTCTCATATTTCCATTTTTTTACCTGTACCCTCTATTTTCCAAGTCACTCAAACATGGGGATAGAGTTTTTCAAGCATCTACACTAGCATCCTTGTTGATTTGGAGAAGCTTCATTTCCTTCATGACCTTCTTTCACATTATTAGACAAAGGTCACCTTGCTATCCCAGTCTCAGAAATTTTTTCTCTTTTACTCCTGACAATGTGTAAACTAACATATTTAAATATCAGGTTTAAATAGATCTCATTTGCAGACCATTGCCAC
This sequence comes from Xenops minutus, assembly GCA_035221455.1. Taxonomy (NCBI): domain Eukaryota; kingdom Metazoa; phylum Chordata; class Aves; order Passeriformes; family Furnariidae; genus Xenops; species Xenops minutus. The sequence continues at coordinate 63,085,947 of JAWWEE010000001.1, forward strand.
AACCCCCATATGCACTATTCACTGAAAAAGAACGGAGAACGAAACAGGGCATATACCAGTCGCTGGGTCATTTTTTAAGTCTTCATGAGTTGAGACTATTGCACACAGAGAAGTGTGACTAGTCCCTCGGGGATATAATTTGTCCACTGAGGGAAAGCTTCAAATAAACATACTAGTGATGTTCACCTATGCCATGTGGGAGACAGATCTTGGTGGCAGCCTAAGTGCCTAAATATCACATAGGTTTTCAATAATGGTGAAGGGGATTATCTCATCTGTATTTCTGTCTGTGAGTTCCATTCTAAGAATTTTTTTAACCCATTGTGTGATTTAAAGCAGATTTACCAGAGGGGTAGAAATCTGAAAGATAAGTAAGTTACTACCAGTTTTACAGAAGTAGAGGGGTGGCTAGTGCTGGGATTGAGGTCTAATTACTTTCAAGCTGTCACACAACAGCCTTCACTAAGCTGTCATATTTCTCTGTGGAAAAATCCATAATAAAATTCCACAATTTATTGCACTCAATACAAATTTACTGAAGATTTGTTTTATACAAATTAAATTGATCTATCAATGAAAAGACACAAATCTTAAAAATATAGGCAACTATCTTTATGATTTTAAGGTGAGTAAATAAAATTCTCATTAAAATAATAGAAGACTGATATTTAAGATTGGATCCTGTCTTTAGAATTTCCTAATGGCTATGAATGTGACTTTAGTTGAATCTACATATTGAGGGACTCAGCATTTCCGCTGCACAGTCTGGATAATTAATCAAGTTTCTCTGTTCCTAACTAAGGATTGACAATATCTAAACTGCAGCATCTCACTCTTAGGCACTTCTAACGTTTTCTAGAGCTATCTCAAATTGTTATCAATGAGTTGTCTTCACAGGTAAAAGTACCAAAACCAAGGAAAGCAAATTGAATTTGGATTTATTTTTTTTTTTTTTTATGGTTTGAACAAATTCCTACAACAGGTCCATATCATTCTTGTGTTGGGGCCCCAGAGGAGGATACAATACTACAGGTGGGGTTTCAACAGAGTGGAGTAGCAAGAGAGAATCATCACCCTCAACCTGCTGGACACATTATTTTTAATGCAGCCCAGGATAAGTCTGGCTTTCTGGTGTGGAAGTGTGCATTGCACATTTCTTAACAGTATCATTTAACAGGATTATCTGGGTGTATATTTCTTAAGAGTCTTATCTATGTTCATATTTCCAGTTAACTATAATTAAATTTAGGCTTTTTACAAGCAAACAAAACATGAAAAAACACACTCCATGGAAATAAAAGTAGTGTCAATGAAAAAATATTTCATTTTTATTCTCTAATATATAACTTTGAGTAAGTTCTTATTATTAGAAAACTGCTTACTGATAAAATTAAGATAGTAGATATAACAATACCAAAAAAATGTCTTTTTGCCTAAATGTTCTTTGAGTATCTTAATCACTTTTGATCGAGTTTCATAGCCCTTTTAAAGTCTACACTCTACCTCCAAACAATTTATTTGCAAGTCTTTGGGGATGTCTTCCTTTAATTCTCAGGCTATGCCCTATACAGCCAATCCTGAGCTTTTGAAATCAGCTGCACACTCCTAGTAAACTTTATAAGAAAAGTTTTCCCTGTTAGCAGCTACTGTCAGAAGTTAAAAAACAAGTCTGAAAGAGAGAAATAGGTCCAAAGGCAGAAAGTGGTAGGGTAAGCAGCAGCATATTGGAGCCAGAAGGAAAACTTAAGAGGATTAGAGTAAATAGCATGTGTGTGCCTGAAGGCAGAAGATATTTTTTTAAAGGTCATCCAAAAATAAACATTGCCAGTGGACTTGCAATTGTTAATATATTTTTTTTGCTACTTGCATGCTCCTTAGAGCTCCACCTATATTTTCTGAAATCTCCATTACAAAATAAATAAAAAAAAACCCAAACAAACAAAAAAACCCACAACACAAACAACAAAAAAAAAAAAACATGAAAACCAACCACCCAGGAAAAAAAAAAAAAAAAAAAAAAAAAATTAACAAAGCCCAAAAAATCATAGTAGCCTTTTCCCACTTTTAGCATTGATTTTAGGAGAATCACAATAAATAACAGTATTATATAATAAATGAATAGAACAGTGTAAATTAACCTGATATCCAGCCTTTTCCACTAAATGGCTATACAACATAGCTGCTACATACTGCTGTATATTGTAGAATATTATTTGTCATAATGTCTATTGAGATGTTCTTTAACTTTCCTAAGAAATAAAAGCATAACATCTCTGAAAGATTCACAGTAATACATGACCAATCCATTACTGTCTATGAATTTGATAGCATCAGATTTGGGTATTAGGTATACAATTGCTCTGTTGGTTCAACCTAAATGTCTTAGTTAAATCACCTCACAAAACTAAGCTGAAAGCTGAATCAGGTCTAAATTGTGTTACTCTGATCCACTATGTGTTCCAATAAAATAATGGGATTATATTCCATATTCCTGGAACCAATTAATGATGTTATTTAGTGATAAATAAATTATAAGTTCCAGTGAAAATTTACCTACTTCCTTTTTTTTTTTTTTTTTTTTTTTAATGTGAACTACCTGTGATTCTACTCTATTGAAGGTCTGCAGTCATAAGAGTCACGGGCTGTAATCCATCAGTTTGGAGGATTAACTTTTCTCACTATTGTTTTAGCATTCATGCCATTGAATTAACAAAGTTCATGCAGGAACATTTGTAATTTAAAGTATTTTGCACCATGTTGATAAGTTTAATGGATAGCCCTGACCTTTAAATTATAACATGCATTCACTGAATCAGCAGAATATGTCATCTAGCAAATATGAGTTTTACCTCCACAATATAAAGAACAAACATCTCACAAAATCACATCAGATCATTGGTAAAATACTCCACTCTGTACAAATAAAACATTTGTTTATTCTATTAAAATGTCAAGCTTTATTAACTTGAAGAGGTCACCAGCTAAAGCTTCAACACATATGCATGGCAATTTACTGTGATATCAAGGTAAACAAGAGAATCTAACCTATGCATCTTGACTCAAATTTGTAGTCTTAAGTATTGCTGTTTTCAGGGCAATTAATAGCTGAATATAGTTAAACATTAAATTCCTCTAAAAGTCCAATGCCTGTCCAAAATGCAGAGCCTGGCACAATGCAGTCTGAACTGTGGGCTCACAGAGGCTGACCTAAAGGGAAGTTGAATAAAAGAAGCTTATATTAAATGTACAAGTACAAAGCTACATGATTGAATTAATGAGAGTGAACACATGATTTGTTTCTCTCTTTTCGAAATAGCTTCTTTTCTTATTAAGCACTCTTCCGTAGTTTTCACTGCTAATTTCAGTACAATATGGAGGAAATTTATTATAACAATACAGAGCATTGACAAATAGGTGAAGAAAATTTTGTACAGGAACTTATTTATATGCAAAGTGAGGTTTTGTTCCTACAAAACAGTAACAACAACAAAAAAATCAGTGAAAGGATGTAAAAACAACTCTAAAAGCCACTAACTGCCACTAGTCCGCTTCATGGGGAAGAGAAAAGCTGATGAACATGGTGCCATGGTACCATTTACGCTTAGAGGCTAGGATTAATGCAAGTTGCTAAACAGAGTTAAAACCTAGAAGTGGCAAAAAGGAAAATAGGAGGCTAAATAAAGTCTGATACAACTATTCCCACAGAAGTAAGGATAATCTGACATGCTCTTTGTGCTGAAAAGTCTTATCCTACAACTATACATTGATTGCAATAGTAATGTTAAAAGATACAGCATTAAAACCTGTTGTTCTGAGCCTTATTACTTCCTGGAAATCTTTTTTTCCCCACTATATCTCAAAATAGAATGGTAGAAATGCTTCTGAAAGGTTAAAGTTTACATAAGAATATTTAGGACTGACAACTAGATGTATCCCATTTCTGTCTCACTGATATAGTACACATGACCAGTGTCCTAAAGGTTTTAGCTGTCAAATGTAGGATTCTGCTATGATTCATAATATCTATGAAGAACATCTAGGAAAAGTAAAGGTGGACAAGTATTGTTTGATCTTGAGAGTGCCAGTCTTTTTTCATTTTTGCAAACAGGGGATATTATTTTATTTGTCCCTAATACTATTTAAGAAACACTATACAATCAAAAAAACTCAAAGAATGTTTCCTTAGCTTTTTGCAGTGATTGTACAATAGTGACTTTGAAAATTGACTATGGTCGTTAAATTAGAGATAAATTCAAACCTAATTTTCATCCAAATCTTTCTAAATTTTCATGCATTTTGAATCTTAAAGGTAATAAGCCAGGAATTGATTCAGGCTCATGTCAGCAGTTGATACTTTTGATGCATTTTATGCTTTCTTGGGGTTAAGTTAAATAAAACTCATTTACATCAGGTGAGGAGCTGATCTTTGGAATTAATGGAATAAATATCTGCATTTATTGAAAAAAAATGGAAGATAAATTCATTTATTTATAATATTTATTTTCAATATATTTTCAGAAGCTATTTTTCAGATTCAAACCTCTATGATACAGATCCCCACTGCTTGATGTAATGCCTAGGACTTCTGTAGTGTTTTTCATCTCAGGCACCTCTCAAGAAATAAATGTAGACTATATTTTGCAACACTGTCAAGTTTGCAATACATGAAACCTTCCATCCGTATTGATCACAACAGCTTTTCAAGGAAGATGGGGCATTATACATCATCACTTGCTTGTACCTTAGCTCCACCGGTATTTTTAGCATGTGCAAAGCAATGTAAGCTTCGTATTTCCCTTCAATATTGAACAGATCCCTCATACCATGGTGATGAGAGACCTATAACTGCTGATAAATACATTTGTGCTTCTGTTGAGCAAACCTCACACTTTCAGAAGGACATGCTGTAGGTGTTATCATCCCTTTTCTACTGACAAGGAAACAGTTGCAAAGACATTGAAGTAACTTGTCCAAGGTCAACTGCAGATCAAGACAAACAGAGAAAGGTTGCTGAAGTAGCATAATACCTTTTTTTGGCCCCATCATTAGAACCAGATGGTGATGCATGTTTCTCCTTTATATGATAAAGTTGAGGCCATGTGGTAGCACACTTTTTTTTCTACAGCCCCTGCTATCTTATGCAGATTGCAGCTGTGCCTACCCTGAGTGGCAGAGTTGAGATTAGTTAGCAATCATGACAGCAATTGTAAAAGAACTGGCAAGCATTCTTAAGGGACTTGTACCTGCGCTTGGTAAAAACCTCATCTTGCTTTCCTGTCAATAAACAGAGCCATAAAATCAGAATAAGGGACCAATTATCCTCTTTAAGTAAGAATAGTCTTCCTCTAGTGTAACGTGCTGATCACGGTTTAATTTTCCATCTCAAATCTACTGCAGAAAGAATTTCAAAAGCCTATAGTTACCTTTTATTTTATTTACTTTTTTATTATTATTTTTTATTTTTTTTATTATTTACTTTTTATTTTATTTTATTTACTTTTCCTGACAGTAGTTCCTACTTAGATAGACAAGGTGTTATTTGTGAAATTCTGGTAGCTTTGTTCAGTTTACATCCTTGAATTGCCTGATGGCGATAGATGTTAATTAGTACTGGCACAGTGAGTAAGCTTTGGTGTTGAAAGCCAGTAAGTAGAGTCAAGAAGCAAAAAGGCAAAAGAAACTCAAGAAATAGTAAAAATTGCAAATAAACTGACATTTTGACAGGCTTATTTTATTATGTGTCTCTCTATTAAAAATATATTAATGATGAATGCTAATTATGTGATACTGCAGATTGTCATTATCATTATTTGTTTAATTTTTACAGGTAGTTATTGGCATACTTTGCCTATTTAGAGCCTTTTTCCTAACTGTGATGACCTTTTAATTAGAGATATTTTATAAAATTATCTATAAATCATTTTTGAAGTTATTTTTGAACAATACTGATTGATTTTCCAGCTGTTGAAATTTATTTTTTTATTTTTCATTAACAAATTACATATGGATTGCTTTTTAATGTTCATTTGTTTACTGAATGTAGTTTACTTCTCAATTACTTTCATCCAAAGATTCCTATTCTTGTTTCAGCTGGGATAGAGTTGATTTTCTTCTTACTAGCTGGTATAGTGCTGTGTTTTGGATTGAATATGAGAAAAATGCCAACACACTGTGCTTTTGTTGTTGATAAGTAGTGCTTACCCTAAGTCATAGGTTTTTCAGTTTGCCTAGCTCTGCCAGCAAGCAGATGCACAAGAAACTGGGAGGGAACATAGCTGGGACAGCTGACATAAATTGGCCAAAAGAATATTCCGTATCAAAGATCATGCCCAGTATGTAAACTGGGCGGGGCCAGTGAATTGGATGGGGCTGATCACTGCTTTGGGACAGGCTGGGCATTGGTCAGTGTATGTGAGCAATTTTATCGTATATCACTTGTGTATCTTGGGGTTTTTCCCATTACTGTTATTATTATCATATTCAATGTATTTCAGATAATTAAACTGTCCTTATGTGAGCCCACAGGTTTTATTCTCTTCCGATTCTCCTTCCCATCACACAGTGGAAAGAGACAAGGAATAAGTGAATGGCTGTGTGGCACGTAATTTCTGGCTGGGGTTATAAACACAACAAAATCTCTTAATTTGACAAAAGTTAAGCCCACACAGTCAGAAAACAAACAAACAAAAAAGCACAGTTGTATTTTACTGTCCTTCCTCAGTAGACCCTTGCTATTGTAGGCTGATAGCATTTGTTGAGTCTGATGAAGTTTGTGCTTCATACCCTGTCTTCAAGGGAGGCGTATATTTTGTTTTTAACCAACTGGATCTGCTCCCTGACTCAGTTCAGTAGGTGACCAAATAACAAGCTGTGCTAGGACAGGAGAATGGGAACAGAAAAAAAGGGCAATGGAAGGGACTGTGGAACCTGCCTTTACAGAAACAGATCATCAACTAACAGTGCATGAAACTGCATCACTATTCACAGTGTAAAAAGAAGAGGGTTGTCAAATGCGAGTGACCTTCTATTAAAAATGAGAAAACAATAGAAAAAGAGCTTACTACCACCTGGGGAAAACAGGTTTGATAGGTCAAAGAGTTTTCTGAGGAGAAGATGAACTTGAGTTTTATGGCTGATCAAGGTTTTGTGGCTGATTAAAAAAAGTCAAAATTAGAATAGATACAGAAAAAGCATCCGAACCGCTTAGAGCAATTCTTTCTCTGCAATAAAAACGAAAGCTAGGATGGGTTCAAGAAAGGAACATCTGAAAATCAGAAAGAATAGTGACAAAATATTAGGAAGATAATGACATATCGATATTCCTTCTTTAATATATAAGCATATTTCTTTAGACCATTAGAAAGAATGATTTTTCCATTAAGCATTTGTCTTATTTTTCAACCTTATGCTGCTCCTTAAGTTATCTTGTGAACTACAGAATCTGTGAATGGATAGTGGGATACTTGTGAAAAGACATGTTATTTTCAAGGATTGAACCTGTGTCTGGTAGGGCAATCAAATGGATTTGATTATGGGCTAAATACGCAAACTGGAAAGTTTTTAAAAAGTACACTTGATTAAGGTTTTGTGGAAGAGATAATGAGGACTAAGGAAAGTCAGAACTAGGATTTACTCAGATTAAGGGAAACTTGAAAACAATGAGTTGGGTTTTGAGACCCTGGAGGAAGTGTTTAATTAATAATTTGGGTAAATTAAAACATGTGAATGTCATTTACATCTTATTGTTCAAGGGAGTTAACCAATACAGCTTATATAATTATTGTTATAATACTGTGGGATTATTTTAGTGATTTTTTTTTCCTATTGTTTAGTGCTTATTCATTATCTTTCTCTAAAATTCTTATTTAAGATTTTATGTGAGAGTTTATTTTGGTGTGCTAAGTAGCTAAAAAAGAAATCAGACTCTTGCATGGTCTTATTCATTTGGCTTTTAAAAGATTTTCTGCAGTGTATTCTGTGACTTAACAGCACAAAATCACGTTGTAACAACAATGCTTAACATTGTGTAATCACTGCTCAGGAGTATTAATAGCTGAGATCATAACTTGACTGTTGCATTTAACTGCAGTTCTTTATTGCTGTTCATTATGACCTGAAGGCTTACAAGAGGGAGAAGACAGAAGAATTCATTTTGTGCTGCTTTTCCCCAGTATCAGTGGTTAGAAATTTTCAATCTGTAAGCATGTTGTGTTTTCCACAATAGAAAATATGCTGCAATGCTAGAATGGACAAATTACTGCTTGCAAAGAAGTGCTACGTTTTGAAGCTATCTGGGAACAATGATGCTTGCCCGAGTTTTACCAGAAAAGGAAAAAAAAATGCTATTCCTTATATAAGCAGTAGAGTTTTTTTGTACTCAAGAGAATGGAGATGTACAAATCAATGAACCAAATAGTGGTGCTTTTACACAACTGCAAAAAGTTTCCAGCTGCTTATGTGCAACCTAGGGTACAGAAGAAAGCATACTTTAAAACACAAACCAACTCAACAGCTAGCAACAATTTACTTTTTTTTTTCTGAATTTGAGTGAAGGGAATGTATATATCCTGTAGCTGTCCTGTTAATCTTATCAAACTGAATATAATATATAATTAAAATGTTTTTTTCTCAGTACAAGTGAAGAATGTGTTTTTTACAAATTACATTCAAGAAATTTTAATGAAAAAAAATTCAGCTCTAGTCCATATTGAGGCACAGGGCAAATCACTAATAAATAACTCCATCATGTGCTTTGAATAGGGCAGCTGTGACTGTTTTTTTTATTCAGAAAAAACAGATATGGAATTTGATTTTAAAGTAATTTATTCAGTATCCTATTTTTATGTGGTCAGTGATATGAATCTTTGCATATTTTATTCAAATAGACAGTGACAATTGTGTCTGGATAGACAGAGTTCTCTGTAGCTTAGATTTTCTTTGACAGCAATGCCGAGTATTAAGATTAATGTATATATCTATAAAGCCACCAGATGTCCCTTTGTCCTTCATCACTATCTGCTTGTGCTGAACTATGCAAAATACTCCTGGGCACCTCTCCATAATGCTTTTCTCTATGATTACCCTTTGATATTAATTTCTGTTAAATTCCTTTGAAACTATATCCAGATCTGAATACAATTTTGCAGGTAGAAAAACAAGCAAAACAAAACAAACTTACTGAACCTATTTACTCTTAGCTGTTTATATGTCCAGAGTCCTGTCAGCAAGAGCATCTCTATTATTATATATTTTCTACAGATATTTATACAAATGATGTCTCTATGCAGGTCACCATGCCTCCATTCTCTTTATGATTCTTTGGCAAAAACCTTTTGAGGTTTCACATCAGTAGTTTAACATCATCCGGAATTCACCTGCACTGAAGAAAAAAAGAATGAAAATGAGAACTATATGCCCCTGGAAAGTGGTACACAGCAGTTTATGTATGCTATTTTTTGCATTTGTTGTCTCCCCAGAAAGAGATCTTCATAGTGGCTGACATTCTCCTCCCAAGTTGTCATATGACCAGTACCTTCTATTGTTTGATAAACTGTTCTATAAAGTCTGAATTCTGGCCCTGCTGTTTTTCACACATTTAGTAAGAGAGAAAAAAAATACAAAACATTTCCTGTATAGCTGACATCTAATTCTTCATAATCCAAGCCCTTACTTTACCAAATGGGGGTGAGTGTTCATGTAAATTGAATTGGTTATACATTACATTAATAGCTTTACCCTGTCAATACAAACACTATGTAATTTCAACAAGGCTGTTAAAGCTATCAGTACATTTTCTCTCTGCAATCAGCGTGCTTTGACATAATTTATGGATCAATTCATTTGAGTAGTGTAGAAATTTTCATTAGTGATGAAAAAATATCAATGCAGCAGCTACTTGGGAAGTGCTTTTGGTGTCATCATCAAAAGGTCCCTCACACGAAGTGTCTTTTCTCTCTTCCCCAGAGAGCTACAAGGTTCTTCTCTGAGGAGGTAATGATGGAGAGTTGAAGAGGGTGTAAAGGTAGGTGTGTCTTAAAGCAACAGTGAAATGGTAAACTGGTTATTATTGCTCAAACTAATCAGTAAACATTAATGTTTCATAGCTGTATACACACTGTTCTTTTAGGAAGGAAAATATGGTTGAAAATTTTTGAAGAAATATTAAATTATGAGCACAGCAGACTAATTAACTCAGCAATTGTTGTATACAGATAACACACACAAAAGGTAATAAATATTCCTCCATCATCTATCAGCAGACAGTCAATAAACAT
>JAWWEE010000001.1:63105685-63122448 GCA_035221455.1 Xenops minutus
ACCCCTGGCCGCCCAGCGCTGTTTTGCTCATTAATAAATTTTAAAACTGCACATTGGCTCTAGCAGTTTATTACACATAATATACTGCTTTTTTTAAAAAAACAAAACAACCAACTAAAACCAACCAAAAAAAACCAAACCAAAACAAAAAACTTCTGTTTCAATACTCAAAAAAATATTGCATTCATATATACAGCATAGATAGGAACTGAGAAATGCTTGATGGTTGCACTATCCACTCAAAGGCAGAGTACATCCTTCATTTTCACAAAACAGACTTTGGTTTTCACTTTTGCAGTATGAACATAGCTAAGCTGTATGATCAGGGCCTTACTGTTCCTCTTTCCCAAGCTTGAAACTATTTGTTAGAGTGGAAGGCATAAATAGTTATAAATGGTTTTATAAATTATTCTCTCAAGTTAGAATCACAGAATCATAGAATATGCTGAGTTGGGAGGAATCCACAAGAACCATCGAAGTCCAAGTTCTGGTCCTGCACAGGACAAACCCAAGAATTACACCATGTGCCTGAGAGTGTTGTCCAAGTGCTTCTTGAACTCTGTCATGCTTGGTGCTATGACCACTTCTCTGGGGAACCTGTTCCAGTGCCCAACCACCCTATGGGTGAAAAGCCTTTTCCTACTATCTAACCTAAACGCCTCCTGGCAGAATTTCATGCCATTTCCCTGGGGCCTATTATTGGTCATGAGAGAGATCAGTGCCTGCCCTTCCACTTTGCCTTGTGAAGAAGCTGTACACTGTGATGAGGTCTCCCCTCAGTCTCCTCCAGACTGAACAAGCCAAGTGACCTCAGCTGCTCCTCATATGGCTTCCTGCTACACTTTTCACCATTTTTATAGCCCTCCTTTGAATGCTTCCTAGTGGCTTTATAACTTTCTTATACTGTGGCACTCAAAACTGCACACAGAACTTGAGGTGAGACCACATCAGCACAAAGTAGAGTGGGACAATCACCTCCTTAAGATGTATAAAATTAATGATGTTTTAGACATGTATATTTCAGTCTATTAGTTGTAAGGACAGCTTAGAGTATTTCAGGCAGAAACACTGAAATCATCTGCTTTTATCAGCTGAACTATACATAGTATATATATATATACTATGTATATATGTGTATATCTATGTGTGTGTATATATATATATATCCAAGTCTGCTGCTTATTCCCATTGTAATAGGTTACTTCAAGAGGAATCAGTGGGAGAATTTAAAAGAGACCTAAAAAAGGCAAACCAACCAAATAAATAAACAACAACAGCATTAATGTAGCAGTACTAATAATATTAGATAAAAATAATTTCATTCTCACATTCAGGATGCTTTAAAATTTGACATAGGTATACCATCTTGTGAAGTCAAATACCACCATCCCTTTTATATCAATGGAGAAGACAAAATATAACTGCCAAATAGTAATTTAGAATAGAGGTTAAAAAAAATGCATACACTTCCCTTCTTGCCACTCCTACAGGGTTATCTCTTGTTTCCAAAGAGTGACACCATGTTTCAGAAAGGACAGAGTTTTGGGGAGCAGAAATTTCCATGAGGGGTTTTTTTCCCAAAACTTTTTCTACCCCTTATTTATTAAATGGGTATATATTTCTTTTTTCTCTGACAAATACACACTAAAATGCACGGTTTATTTTAACTAAATACACAGACACACACTGGAGAATATCTGGGCTCTAAGAATTTTGTTCTTATGGAATTAATAAGTAAGAAAATAAACAGTAATAACTATGTCAGTAGTTCCAGCTGGAATTCTCAAATAGTCTGCAGTGATGCTTCCAACTTCTGGTCAAACTGATTACCCAGCCCCAGTAATTAGTACCACTTAATGTAAAGTGCTGTTCAGTGTATTAGAAATCTCTTGTCAGAAGATGCCCTGGGCTGACAGCAGGGTGACCAAACTAATTCTCGCTTTTAGAACAGACAGAAATTGTAGGTCAGGGATGAGCAAGATATGCTCACATTTCAGCTGCCTCAATTAAATCTGGATCTGGGATAAAAATGTCCTGTGGTTAAGTCATACATGAAACTGACCCTTTCCCTTCATGAATATGAATGCTCACAGAAAAGTTAAGTTAGGAAAGATATAGTGGTAGTTTCTCAAGAGTAAGTTGGCAGGCAGTGTTTATTTATTTATTTATTCTCCAGGCGTAATGCCTGCTTTACCATGCATGGGATTTCTTTTACTCACACTTTGTGTAGAGGTTTAAAAAGAGTTTAAAAATGCTCAAAATATTCATAAAACAATGTAGCTAATTTCCAACATGAAAATATCTTCAGAGAATGAGCAATACTTTCACAAAAACTACCTACTGAATAACAGAAAACTGCAAGGTTTGTGGTGAAAAAGACTATTCCTGTCAGAGGTGTTTCTTCTCATTTTTCCTTTTTTTTCTTTTAGCACTAGCATTTTTTACCCAAGAATTTTGTATGATCTCCCTCAAGTTTAAATCTTTGAAACAGGTCCATAATGAACGTTAAAACTAGTCCTGTAAGATAGCTGTAAATTAACAAAATACATTATAGAAAATATGTTCTCAAAATCAATACTAAGGAAAGAAATTTTCATATTCCTATTACTGGCACGATATTTTTTACAGTTACATCAGTGAGAATAGGGCTGTATTATATGACATAAGTTTTAAAATTCCAGCTGCATAAGAAATATTTGAAACATTAACACATTGATCAATCAATCATAATATTTTGGACCTTGATATTCATAGTTAAGGACATCATATTGTTTAATATTGTGATTTTCAGTGATGCAGTTCCAAATCAATATTAATGAAATGTAAATAACTAAAAGGAAAATGGATCTTAAAGTGAATTATTTCATAACTTAGAAATGAACCAGCCTTTCCCAGAGAGGTCAAAAAGCAGATTTTAGGTCGAAGCATCAATAAAGAAACATTTATATAAACAGTTTAGATATATTTCAGATCATTAATTTATATACAGCTCTTCACTCTTCTGAATAAATTTAACCTAAAGGGAGCCTACAGGAAAGGTGGAGAGTGTTTTTTTTAATATAAGCGCATGTAGTGATTGTGCAGGGGTTAATGGCTTCACACTGATGGAATGTAGGTTTAGATTAGATATAAGGAAGAAATTCTTCACTGTCAGTGTGGTGAGGCACCACACTGTTACACTGTTTCACAGGTTACCCAGTGAAACTGTGGGTGCCCCATCCCTGGAAGTGTTCAAGGCCAGGTTGTTTGGAGGTCTGAGCAATCTGGGCTAGTGGGTGGCATCTCTGCCCATGGCAGGGGGTTGGAACTAGATAACCTCTAAGATCCCTTCCAACCCAGGTCATTCTATAATTCTATGGACATAAAAACCAGAGCATAATATTTAATTCTGAATGACATTCTTTGGGAGTGATTGCAATTAATATTAAAATACAGCTTTTTGTCTAATGAACTGTGAATAATCAAGTTTTATTAAAAAGGCCCTAATTTGTTTAGGTACATGCATTGCCTAGTTATCCAATTATTGCTGCAAAATTACGAATGGGGAAAGTCAAATCTGTTAAATTAAAAAGGTCACCAAAGTAATTAAGACTGCTGAAGCATATTATTAATACTTTATAGTAGGCGGGGCACTGCTGAAATTTACCTGCTTTTCCTTGTTATGTAAATGGTGGGCTTTTGTACCATCAGTGTTTAAATGAGTTAATTTACAGATGAAAGAATTGCAAAAGAGAAGGCAATGTTCTGGGAAAGAAAAGTTCTTATCAGCTACAAAAATAAATTAAAACTGTTTTCTTTCCTTAGTAAAATTTTGTGTTGCTAATTGTATGTTGACGATGTTGATTTTTTTCTAACCTGTACTTCAAAAAAAAAAAAAAAAAAGATATTTAACAGGAAAAAGAGCAACAGTATTATATATGAAAATTTTTGCATTGAGGATGAAGTGAATGATAATCCTATTCCTGCAGTAAATTTATGTAATTCATGTTTGGCACTTAGAAGACAGAATTTAATGAATAAGAAATATGTCACTATATCCCTTGGACAGGTTAACTTTTGGTTTACTATTCCTATTTTGGCATTGGTATTTTGTATTTTGGACCAAAAGAACAAAGTAGTTTCAGGCATGATTTATTCTAGGTTCCTGTGAAAAATAACACCAAACACTTTTAGACACTTCAGGACCTAGAATTTTAAACAATTTAGTACAGGGAAATAAGCAGTCTTCTGATACAGAATTATAAAATGTGGCCTTTAGGGTGTTGTACAGGTATTTTACTAATTCCATCCTGAAACAGTTTCACATATCACCAGCTGGGGTAGTATCAGCCACAGAAACAACTACTATGGATATATGGATATGTATATATTAGCACCTAATACCATAATACTCAGTTTTATTCTGACAGTAAACTACCACATAATGTATAGGAAATGTAACACAAAAAGCAAAGAAGCCACAAACAAACAAACAAACAAACAAAAACAAAAAGCAAAAAAACCCCAAGAGACAAAAATCCATGGTAGCAGACCTTGAAGCTGATAAAATCAGTCAACATAGAAGTGAATCTGCGTGTGTGTGCACATTTATTCCTGTCCTTCCAAGTTTGCTACTTTTGTAGTGAGAAATATTCATGGTCAGTCTTTACATTTTTGAAGACCTGAAAACTAGTCGCTAGAAGCTGATAGACTGTAATGGTTATTTATTACAGAATCACAGAATATGCTGAATTGGAAGGGACTCACAAGGATCATTGAGTCCAGCCGTTAGTTCTCCACAGGAGTCACATCATGTCCCTGAGAGTATTGTCCAAACACTTCTTGAACTCTGTCAGGCTTGGTGCTGCGACCACTTCCCTGGGGAGCCTGTTCCAGTGCCCAACCACCTTCTGGGTGGAGAACCTTTTCCTAATATCCAATCTAAAACTCTTCTGAAACAACTTCAGACCATTCCCTCAGGTCCTGTCACTGGTCACCATGGAGAAGAAATCAGTGCCTGCCTCTCCTCTTCCTCTCACAAGGAAGTTGTAGACTGCAATGAGATCTCCCTTGGTCTCCTATTCTCCAGGATGAACAGACCAAGTGCCCACAGCTGCTCCTCATACGGCTTCCCCTCAAGGCCCTTCACCATCTTCATTGTCCTCCTTTGAACACTCTCTAAAAGCTTAATATCTTTCTGATATTGCATTGCCCCAAACTGCCTACAATATTCAAGGTGAGGCTGCCCCAGTGCAGAGAAGAGCGGGACAATCCCTTCCCTCGACCAGCTGGTGATGGTGTGCCTGATGCCCCCCAGGACACAGTTGTCCCTCCTGGCTGCCAGGGCACTGCTGACTCATGTTCAACTTGCCATCAATAGGATGCCCTAGATCCCTTTCATGGCACTGCTTTCCAGCATCTCATTCCTCAGTCTGTACAAACATCCAGTGTTGCCCCATCTCAGATGTAGAATCTGGCACTTTCCCGTGTTGAGCTTCTTGTCGTTGGTGATTGCCCAGTCCTCTAATTTTTCCCGGTCTCTCTGCAGGAACTCCCTGCCTTCAAGGGAGTCAACAGCTCCTCCCAGGTTTGTATTGTCTGCAAGCTTTTTTTAGTATTCCTTCCAGTCCTGCATCCAAGTCATGTATGAAGGCACCGAAGAGCACAAGGCTTAAAATGGAGCCCTGCAGAACCCCATTAGTGACAGGTCTCCAGTCTGATGTTTCCTCATTCACTATTACCCTCTATGCTTGAACTGTGAGCCAGTTGCTCACCCGCCACACAGTGTGTTTATCCAGCTGTGTGCTGGACATTTTGTCCAGAAGGATCCTGTGAGAGACAGTATCCAAAGCTTTGCTGAAATTCAAGAAGTTTACATTGACTGGCTTTCCTTGACCAGCCAGGTGAGTTACTTTATCATAGAAGGAAATCAGGTTTGATAAGCAGGACCACCTTCTCATAAAGGCATGCTGGCAAAGACCAATGGCTTTGTTGTGTCAGGTGTTTTACAATACCTCCCAAAATCGTCTTTTCCATAACTTTACCAGGCACTGAAGTGAGACTGACAAACAAACATGTAGTTTCCAGGATCCTCTTTCTTGCTCTTCTTGAAAATCAGGACAACTGTCACCAGCTGCCAGTCAGTTGGGACCTGTCTAGATTACTAAGACTGCTTAAAAATCTCTGTGAGAGGTTTTGCAATGACATCAGCTAGCTCTTTAAGGATTCTTGGATGAATCCAATCAGGCCCCATAGATTTGTAGGAATCCAGCTGAAGCATCAGATCCCACACAATTTCAGAGTCAGCTGGGAGTTGATCATTCTCAAAGTAATGGTCCTCCAGCTCAGGGCACTGAGATCTCCTTGGTCTGTCATCCATGTTGAAGACAGAAGCAAAGAAAGCTTTAAACAAATAAAGCATTAAGCCTTTTCTCTGTCCCTGTTTGTGAGGTCACCATCCTCATCCTATAATGGGCCAATGATATTTCTATACTGCCTATTGCCATATCAAATATGTGACACTCAGATTTAAGATCACCCTCAGTAAGTTTGCAGACAACATCAAGTTGAATAGGAGAGCAGGAACAGTCTGCAGAGGTATCTAGGCAGGTTGAATCCATGGGCCAAGGTCAATTACGTGAGGTTCAATTAGACAAAGTGCCAGGTTCTGCACTTGGGTCACAACAACCCCATGCATCACTGTAGTATTTAAACCAAACTCATTTGCTCCTCCAGTCATATGGAAGAGTCCCCTACAGACTCTGTCTTCGGACTGTTGTGATTTGGTGAGATTAGTTTACTACCATCTTTTTTTTCTCCCTCTCTCTTCCCTTCTCTCACCTATTTTCAGAGCACGCTGTTGGTAGAGCTATGGATGAAGGTTTTCTTTCTTGTTACATGAAGGTGATAGCTAATGTCATGGACTTTGAGATCAATATCCTTGAAAGTTATCTTTCTCTGAAAGACAAAATAGAAATCAGCTGTATATGAACACTGTATCTAAGAAAATCAAAGCACTCTGTAAGAGGTAGGAACTGGGCTAAGATCTGAAAACTGTTTTCAGCAAAACTCAGAATCAAGCCATTTAAAACTTAAAAGAATTCTTTGAGATATAGATGCAGCAAAGATGAAAAGCTTAGAAAAATGTCTGCCTATCAAACTTCATGAACCAGGTGAGCTCGAGACGGCCACAAAGTACATTCAAATCCTATAATTATGGAGCTCCTCAAAACCACATGAGTACTGTTAAATAAATCCTGTCAAAAATACATTAGTCTGTCACACAATCTATATATTTTACTACCCTTATCCATGAAGAAGGCAAAAAGTCAACATTAACCCATGACAGACTAATGTACTTTATAGTATCTTCTCAGGATTTGCTACATATGTAGTATCATCCTCTTATTTCACAATATTTTATCCAGAATGTGAAACAGTCTGCAGCTTGAATTTTTCTTAACTGTTTTCTTTGGATAGTATTTTTGCAATGAGAAGATCCAGGAAAACTGGGAAAAAATGTTATATTCACCCTAAAAGACTGACTTGCTAATTATAAATGGGAATTATTTTTCTTAAAAAAAAAAAAAAAAAAACAACAACAAAAAAAAAAAGATAGAATGGCTTCTTATGAGCTACAAAATTAAGTCCCCTTGGAAGAAAATAAGTCCACTGATAGGCGATCTAGGTGTCTGATCAAGTTCAACCTTCCATCACAAATGGAAGATAAATACTAGTTGTGATTTTTTATTTTTTATCCAGGAAAAAACCCCACTCATATCCTGTTTCCCAATATAGTCATCTTGCTTGTTCTATGATCACCTAAATTCTGAGCAGTAGAGTTGTCGTTTGTGTTGACAGTTTGATCATTTTCTATGGGAATGCTCAGGATTCAAGTTTTTATGCTCACACTAGTAAGAAATCTGAATTGTTCCACTGGTTACATCCTGTAAGTTTACAAATGAGGATTGCTCTCCATTTTATGTATATTGTTTGGATGAGTTGAGAAACAGTTGAAGATGACATTAGAATACTGAAAATCTAAATCTAGAGCCATGGATTCAACATTAAGTGCTTCTAAAATTTTGGACACTCAATAGTCTTTCTTGTCAGTGTTTTTTGCTTTTCACTTTGATGAATGGCCTTTGAGGTTTCCTCCCATGAGTGCATTTGAGAGCTTTTTAATGTCATGTTTGATGAAAATTTAAGGCAATGTTTAGAATTACAAAGTGCACACAGGAATAAGATAAAATATAGAGATATTAATTTAAAAATTATAACTTGAAATTTTCTAAAATGTTGTTCTTGTCTTATCAGTTATGTTAGAAAAGAAGTTCTTATAGTGAAAATACATTATTACCTAATATTAGAATTGCCCTCATTACTTCCTTTTCAGGGCATATCATTTTCTTTTCTCAAAGATATGTTCAGTTTTCATTCTTCATCTGAACAAAATCTTGAAGCAGAAATAAAAACCCTATAATACTCATCAAAGCTTGGATTACAAATACATGAAGGTTTCAACAGAACATTTCCATGAGCACCAGTACCTTGACTCCCACCCTATAAACAAAGAAATAGATATTTTTACAATAATATAGAATCATTTGAGTTGAAAAGGACTTTTTAAAGGTCATCAAGTCCAGCATCCCTGTAAGGAGCAAGGACATCTTCAATTAGATCAGGAGCCCTGTCTTGACCTTGAATGTTTCCGCAGTTGGGGCATCTCAGCCTCTCTGGTCAACTTGTTCCAGTGTTTTATCACCTTCCTTGTATGAAATTTCTTTCTTAAAGCTAATATAAATCAACCCTAGTTAAAACACCATTACCCCTTGACCTATCACAAGAGACACTGCTACCTGACATTTATCCAGTTTGCTTTCAAGTTATATGAATGATTTTTTTTCTTTTTAACTAGACCTACAACTGGATGAGGATATTTGCAAAATCCCACCTAAATTAGACACTACTCTTAGATTCATCTTTGGATATAATTGTGGCTAGTGTTTTAATCAGTAAAAGCCAATTATGTTGGTTTTATTTGTAAATACTAGGGCTGAGAGTAGTCTTTCTGACTTGAATTCTGATGGAATTTCTATTACAGATCAAAGTTGATATATGCTTTTTATTTGGTTGCAATATAATACCACTGGTGTCCAATACTATTTATGGTGAAAATTATATTAATTTCTGGTTATCTTGTAATGTGGTTGTTGAGGCCCAGGCACACAAAGTCAATAGCTTAGGTAGTCGGAAGTTCTTGTTAACTGAATATCTCTAAGCAGAAGTTGCTAAGTAGGATAAAATTGGATCTGTTTGAACAAAAATTTCTATCCCTCTGATTTTAGTTTCCCAGTCTTCCTTGCCACTGAGACAGTTGGCAAAATAATGAACTTAGAGTGACAAACAATTATCTGTCATCATTATCCATGATGATCTCAGGAAAGTTAGAAAAATATGCTTATTTTTTCTTAGAACTAAATAATATAAAGGTAGGAAATGTATCTTAAAGCAATTTAAAGTATGAGCTGCATTAGCTGCAACAGAAAAAAAAAGTTTAAAATTAAATGCATATTTTTGCTTCACAACAGTGTTTAGATAAGGGATATTACACTATCTAGCCTGTTTTTGCTATGAAATTTCTTCAGTGAATTGTCAATATCTGAAGGATAATTAAAATCTTACAGGCCTTCCTAGAGAATTTAGAGCTCAAACCACTTCCAATTAAAGCAAGTGGAAATATTTTCATTAACCTGAGAAGGAAACAGAAGAAGTCATTCTCTTGTATCAATTAATATAATGAATGGTATGACAGACATGCTAGCATTAATTTAGATTTTTATGGAGAAACAAAAGAGCTTGGGAAATTATTGGTCTATATATAGAGGAAGGACAGAAAAGACATAACCTGGGAGAAGTTACTAGACAAGTCAGAAATCTTCTCTGGAAGAAAAATGGCTCTTGCAATAGATTCAAATTTATGTTGGAATTTTTTTGTAGACCACTAGATAGAAAGTATAATAAAATCGCCTATGAAAAGAAAAGAGCTTGTGATAAAGGAAAAACAATACTGATGAGATATTTTAATTATATTGATGCAAACTGGTATGACTATGAAGTAAGGCTAGACAAATGGCTCTGCAAGGAATGATACTTTGAGGTTCCACCTTAGGTTTTTTCTAAATGGCTCACACATCAAATTTGCTCGTTTTACAAACCAAACTGTTTCTGTTTTCCACTTCTTGAATCTGAGTTTTATGTTCTTGCTGCTGCTATCCCTAGTTATGTTTGGAAATCATATATTAAATAGAAATGGTTTTCATGATAAACAGATCCACAGATACTTCAGTACTGAATTGTTCATATAAAAAGGTAAGTTCATTCAGTAACACAAAACTATTGATAGAAGACAAGATGATAAAATGCAACTTCAAGACACAACTTTTCTGAAAATTAATCCTACCTTATAGTAAATTAATCCTAGCTAATAGCAAAACTGGCAGCTCTTTCATGGATGCGATAAATTACCTAAGAACAGTTTGCTGCATATGCAGCCATATGACAGCCTTATTCACTATAAAGTTCAACAATGTAGAAGGCATGAGATCAAGAGAAAGTTAGGAAATGAGTCATGATCTCTTTCAGGTCAACACTAAAGACCTGTGCATGTAAGATGTAAGATGTACATGTAAGAGCAAGAACATGTAAGATGTCCAAAATCCAGAAGGAAAAAAGAAAACATGCAGCAGTTATAAAATTAATTAAAAAATATATAATTGTTTATACACAGAAAAACAACCTGGAAGATTAATAGAAAACATATCTTTGAAAGTCTAGTTTGTCTATGACAGAGCATATATGGTTTCCACTGCAAACAAAATTTTTCATAAAATTGGATCACTTGATGTAGAATTTCATATGGAAGCAATCCTCAGAAAACTTCCATAAGGTTGAAGTATACTTGTTTTAGAGTTTTGGAACATATTATTTTGATTATTCACTGAAAACACTGTTTACTCCAATATTTACTAAACAAAACAAAACAAAACCAAAATCAAAACCCAAACCAAACCAACCAACCAACCAAAAAAAAAAAAAAAAAAAAAAAAAAAAGGCAAAACAGAAATGAAAAATTATCTATGTCTCATTCATTAGTGACTTACCCAGGCAATTCAGAACAAGTAGCAATAAGCCCAGTATTCATCTCTCAAGCTCTGGAGTATCCAGGAGCTCTTCACTGTTACCTTTTCTTTGTTCTGTGTTTATAAGAAATCACTAAGTAAATTCTGTTGATGGATGGGCTATAATAGTGTCATGTTTACTTTGTTTTGATTTGGCTTCTATTCTTAAGAAATCCTAAAAGGCATACTTCCTCTCAAGGCTTATAAAAAATGTAAATTAAAAAAAAAAAATCTGATTGCTTTCAGATTTTTAGGTTTTGACTTCCTTTTGGATTGTTTGATTTTGTTTTCCCTTTATGATTGAAGTTACACTGCTTGACATGAGAAAAAAAAATAAAATCTGGCAAGCAAGCATTAGCTGCATTTCCTCTTAGTGAAGAGTTCTATCCACCTAACATCATTTAAGTGATTAGACTTTACTCAGCAACATTAGTTAGAGCAGGCATTCCATCTAGTAAGCAATAAGAATATGTAAGAATACATGCATGCAGTCTAGAAGCATTCTTAAAGAAGACTGCAAAGTCTATGACAGATAAAAAGTAGAGGTCTCTACTGTATGAATTGCATCTGAATTAACAGCAAGCTATATGCACAGCATCACCACTATAGGAGGGTTAGCAATTGAATGATAATAAACATAATGCTGACTTCTAAGTCTTTCCTTGTAGCCTCTTAGGTAAGCAACGTAATAGGAGATATCTTTTGTGACAATGAGTTTATTTGCCTTTCTTTCATTTCTTTTCTTTTGTGTTTTTTTTTTTTGTTTGGTTGTTATTTGGTTGAGATTTTTTGGTGGTAATTAGATCTGCACTGCTAATAATTATTTGATCAGATATTGAAGATTTTAAGTATATTAACAATAATGTTCCTTTTGTTCAAAAAAAGACATTGTAATAAATGCAAGGAAATCACACCAAAACCACATTTTAGAGTGATCTAGTGTTTGTCTATGGATTTTCTATGCTGATAGCAAAAATTATTTAAGCTATATATTAAATCACAATATTCAATAAAAGTAACAAGAACAAAAACATAATAATCATAATAATCATAGTAGGTAATCTTTTTAATATACTAACAAACCCATAAGATTGTCTGTATTTTGATAGCAAAACAAACATTCTTTACAGATGGTATTTACTCTTCAGATCAGGTCCTTGGGAACATAGGGTTTGACGAAGTGACCCTGTCATAGGTCATTTAAGGAATTCGCCTGTGAAAACTTGAAAAGTTGAACCATTTAGGTCTTATGGATGTTAAGGGGGCTAACACTTGCAAATTCTATCTGAGCCACTCTGTGGATTTTTTTTTAACTGAATTTAATATCTATATCTTCTAAAGTATAAGATAGAGTTATTATTTCAACATTATGAACATATATTTATGATTATCAATTTCTTACATTCTTCTCAAATTACCAAATCAGACATCAACTCATGCACTAGCAGGTTTTAATTTGGTAACAAGAAGAAAAAAAGTAAAAAATAATCAGTATTATGTTAAATACTTGCCTTTAATACATAACTGGAATTCAGTAGAACTCATTTCTTCAAAACATTTTCTCAATACATAGTAGACTTCAGGGAATTAACATAAAATAAATAAATAAATAAATAAATAAATAAATAAATAAATAAATAGAAACAAAACAAAACAAACAAACAAAAAAACGAAATAGAAAAACAAAGCCAAAACCAAGAAAAATCACAGTATAATTTAGAAATAAATTATTATTTTTTTTGACCACACAAAAAATTTCTCTAACTCTTAAGTAAAAATTTAATCTAACTTCACCTTCACAGCACTATATTCTTAGATTCACCTGAAAAATGATATCAGACATGTATTCATTAGCTAATTTTTATATGAAAATAAATAGGACAGTCAAGTCAGATATTTCACAAATTTACATCTACTTTCATTAGTAACAGCATAGTTCAATGTGATTGCTTAAGTACAAATTTTAATCTGAAATTACATTTTTCACTTAGAGAATCTTGGGACTTTTTATAGTATAGTAGAGGAAGGGCTGAAGAAAAGACCCAGCTTCAGAAGGAGTTTAGCATGTCTGGGAATAGTACTGCAATCTACTGTTTCTGGGGTTTTGTTACTATGGATACCATTGGTCATTTTGGTTTATTAATGCTCCAGGACATAAAATAACACCCTTCAAACATATAGCAACCGTTGCAGTATATTATAGTAACTGTTAGACATTACAAGCTCTGCTGATAAAGGTTTGCTTTGCTGATGCAGGTTTGACCTACATTAGCACTGTAAAGACAATCATTCAGAGCAACGTAACCTGTGAAGCAAATCTGTAAACAAAGCCATTTCTGGAGACAGATGGAATTTTACCTGAAAGGTTTCTTGCTGAATTACTAGATTATGATCTTCAGTTTTTCAGCTGAAACAACTGCAAAACACCCATGTTATTCTGTTTTAATCTATCTTTGGCATCCTCCCTCCATCAGACAACTCATTGCTTGCCAAAATTAATTTGGCCACATTCAGAAAATTGTGATGTAGATATTCTATTCTATTCCTAAGGTGAATATTATATCCCTAGAAACTGGTTACATCTTATGGCAGAATTTTATTAATGTTTCTTCTGTCTGGAAAATGTGTTTTCTCAGAGGTTTATTTCTCCACAGTAGCAGCCTGTTCCCAATCTCAGGCGTTGTGTTTTCAACTTACTGTGAATGATTATTTTCTGAAGCAGCTGTAAAAATCTCGTTTTGTGCCTGATATCTATCTTCATGACTGCTCCAAGGACAGTCATGTAACTGAACATACCCGAGAGTACACTGGCCCCCATTGGAAGGCTTGGGAAAGTAAGACCCTTTATGACCTTTTGCCATACATTAGCTTTGTGTATGAATAGTAACACTTCAGGCTACCCTGAATAAGACAGGAGAAGAGACATACATATCTTATTTGATTTTGGTTATGTGTGCTCTAGAAACAGATTGCAAGAGGACAACTGCTAAATACTTAGAATCCAGCAGAAGCCCAGGTACAATTCCTTTCTGACTCATCTACATTGTTGGTATTTTGGAATAAACTTGACCTTTCATGCCATGAAGGCCCTGTGTAATAGGTCTATAGTGTACTGGACTACAAAGAACTAATCACAGTTTGCTGCAGTTAAAATCTTGTTATAGGCAATGGAAAATACACCTTGTAAGCTCAGTCAAAACTTTCTCATTAGTTTGTTTGCTGTTTGACCCATATACCCAAAAATGCAACAAACAGTAAAAAGTAGTCTAGTTAAATATTTGTAATGGATTACCTGCCTGCAGACAATATAGGAAAGAAAAGTAATGAATTTTCTAAGAGTTATCACTTCTGTCTTCTCCAAATTTTCTTCACATAATCGATCATGTGGATCAATCAATAATCAATCAAACTGAGTTCTGACATTAAGATGTTGATTAGACACTTACCCTATGATTTACATTTGGAGTTCCAAATTAAATATAACTTTGTATTTATGTGACAGTATTGTACCATTTCTGAAAAAGGGTTGAATTTCATATTTTAATGCAAACTTTGATGCAGTAGTGTTAAGTAGATCACTTTAAATATACAAAACAGATTTGTATTCACATAAAATTTTTATGTAATGAATATGGTCCACATTAACTTTGAACCAAGCAAAACGATCATGTTTTCTATACAATGCAAAAAATAAAAAGAGAATGTCACTGATTTCATTATCATGTGTCTGTCATACTCTGAATAGAAGCTGATAACAAGCAAAGTAGTTTCAATGGACTGAGATTTTGTTGTCACTCAAGTGAAAATAAGATTAAGGACCTGATGCAACTGTGAAGAAAGACAGTCATCAAAAAATAAAACTGAATATAGATTTAATTAAAAAGGAAAATGGTGCTAAAAGTACATATTATTTATAAAACCAAATGAAAAAATATAAATTTACCTAAAAGTGTATATTTCAATAAGCATATATAGTATAAAAAAGTACTAGAGGAAAGTGAATATCATGTATCATGTTGACATTTTAAAATGAGTTTTGATTTTATTAAATGTATTTAAAGATAATATTTTGAATAAGTTACTGGTTTCTTTAGTCACAACTTTTGTGTTCCTTAAAAACAAAATCCAAACTTCCATGTCATAAGTGCATGTATGTAATATAATTTTTGAATATTAATTTATTGATTTCAGTGTAGTGCCAAGAGTTTTGACTTAGCAGCATAACAACAACTGTCTGTAAACTCATTTTTAGTATCTTTCATAAAACTGAGACCCATCATCCATTAATTTTTTTAGTAATTTATTGCAAAGCCCAGTATCTTGTTCCAGCTTTTGCCTTTCGGTTTTCTTTGATTATTTATGAATAATATTCACATTTTTCCTTTTTATTTTTTTCTCCCCTAAATTGCTTAGACTGATAAAGCACCATGATCTTCTTTGTAATGCTGAATTCAACAGACATTGCTCCTCGTTAGAAGTAGCTTATAAGTTAACACTTAAGGACCTGTTTAAAGCTTTATTCAGTAGTTCATCCCACACTCGGGAGGATGATGTTTACTTGCTTTATTAGAGAGAATCTCATCAAATTATTCTCCTCTTTACAAGAACTTTGCATAGTAAAGAGTAACGTCATAATGCATCATTCTGTTATTGTAAGTAGTAATATAATTATCAGCCATTAGCATCATGCAACGAAGTCTGAATCCAAATATAGTTGGTTACTGAGATCCATACAGTCCTGAATAACATGGAACAAATCATTCTACTCCCTGATCTGGGAGCTCACTCACTGAACAGTATAGTTTGTGAGTACCTTTCCCAGAAACATTTGATTGGTTTTAACTCTTCTTTGGCATATAACATGATTTTTATACATTAAATTGATTTTATTCTTATTATTATTCATGTTCTAAGAAACTTTATTGTACACCTTTTTTCATTACTAAATCATGTACTTAGCTGGAAAAGAGTATCAGCCTGAAAGATACTTAATTTATAATTATATAATTTATTTGGAAATATTAAAATGAAAATTTATATTTCATTAACTGGAATAAGACATATTTTGCTGTCCAGAAAACCAACTGTATCCTGGGTTGCTTCAAGAAAAGCATGGCCAGCTGGTCAAGGGAGATGATTCTGCCGCTCCACTCCTCTCACCTGGAGAATTTTATCCTGCTCTGGGGTCCTCAGCACAAGAAGGACAAGGAAGCAAGTCCAAGGAAGGACCACAAAGAGGACTACAGGCATGGAGCACTTCTTATATGAGGAAAGACTAGGAGAATTGGGATTGTTCAGCCTGGAGAAAGATTTGGGGTGACCTAACTGGGGTCCCCTACTAGTACATGAAGGGAGGCTACAAGAAACATGGAGAGAGATTTTTGACAGGGGCACAAGTGACAGGAAGAAATTATTTACTGTGAGGGCGATGAGTCACTGAACAGTCTACCCAGAGAAGTTGTGAATGCCCCTAGAAGTGTTCCAGGCCATGTTGGATGGGACTCTGAGCAATCTGACCTAATGAAAGGTGTCCCTGTCCCTGTCTATGTCAGAGATTTTGGAACTAGATGATCTTTATGGTCCTTTCCAATCTAAGCCATTATA
>JAWWEE010000001.1:63128793-63140370 GCA_035221455.1 Xenops minutus
TTCCTTTGCTGTCCTCTCCTCTCCTCTCCTCTCCTCTCCTCTCCTCTCCTCTCCTCTCCTCTCCTTCTTGTAGTCAGACCCTCTGTAAAATTAGTAGATGCTATCTCTAGATGTTGCATCAGATTTAAGAAATTATATATATAAAATAGGTTCCAGAAAGTTGATGAACAGCAAACCTAAGAGAATTTGACAAGTATAACTGTGAGAAGTAAATGCAAGTACTGTGAAAAACAAATACGGATAGCATGACAGAAACAAAATAAGGAGGTAAGTGACAAGTACATCCACTGAACTGCCACAAATAGCGATTATATCATAATGATCAAAAGACAAGCTGGCAAACATAAGAAACAATGCAGCATTGAAGGAAACAAAGTAAACGATCCTGATACAAAGTCAAGAACCAGACCTTGGTTTCAGAACAAATAGCAGAAGTAGCAGCTGTATTACATAAAAGTGTTCTTGCCAGTAGCAAGGATAGTGGTTTACATAGGACAAAAGTGGGAGATTAAAAGAAAATAGAATACAAAATCTTTCAAAACTTTTTTAGTCTGACTACAGAAGTGTGAGGGAATAATAAATGTATAACTCATAGAAGCCAAATAAATATAAGAGGTCATGGTGTGACTATGAATGCTTCCTTAGAATATTGCCTTGTCAATGATGACATTTTTAGTCTACAGCAATTAGATACAATCAATTAATTTTGTTATAGTAGTGGAATGTTATCTGAGCTTTCAAACAAGCCATCATTATTCATTCAAAAAGTCATTATGAAACAGGAAACAGGATTACAAATAAGAGATTATGTTTGTCTTCCAACTCAGGATATTCTGGGAATCTGTGTGATTCAGTAAACTTTACAGCTGCCCACAAAATTTATAACATCTGCAGTACCAGAAAATCCAGATTGCTTCTTTTAGGTTTACAACTAAAAGCCTGTGCATCAGTAGAATGATCCAGACTATGCAAAGTGTTTGAACTCCTCATAGAATTGAGGGAAAGAGATTAACACTTTTACAGAAGAAAATAGAAAACCTGTAGGAATACAGGCATTTGCTTAAAGGTAACAAAAGGAAACCTTGACTATGATAGCATGTCTGAATTTTTGCTACTTCACAGCCTAGGCTGATGGATCTATTTAGGACATAAAATGCATTGTATTTCTTTGAGAGTACATAAGCTTTATTATTTTTAAGACAGAGGAATTAGAAGAGACGAGATTTTGCATTAAAACTTGGTAGCGAGACTGCTCATAAATGCAATTAGAGAACTAGATTTCAGTTTTGTCTCCAGACTGAGTCTGGGGAGACTTGGTTTTATATGTCTATATCCTGAAAGACTTCTCTATTTATCCAGGCCATGGTTCCGGCCAAGATCCCCTGGGGCCTTCCTCCACCTTGCCCATGGTCCAGAACTACATTCTGCCTAGCCTAGGTCATCAGTCCCCATCCTAGAGGAGCTGTGCCAGTGCCAATCTCCAGCTCCATCTCCAGTGCTGTTTGCTGAATGGATCTCATAGTCTTGTTTCTGGCCCGGACTCCTTTTAATTCTGACTGAGAACTCAGGATGGACTTTTTCCCTGAAACATCGTATACTGTGGCCAATGGACCTTTTTATCAGACCTTGGCATTAGCTCTGTTCAGACCCTGTGTGATTGTGGCCTGTGGTTGGAGGTACTTCTTGCACTGAAGTCACTCTTGGTTCAGCCTGATTCTGGATCAGACACTTTTTTGCTGCTCCCTGGCAACTAGCCATTATATTGTAGAGAAGTTTGAAAACTGAGTAATCTGTCTTTTCTTGTGAAAGCTGATGTATATGGCTTTTTTTTTTTTTTTTTTTTTTTAAAATTGCCACATTCTTTCAAAGCAGGAGTCTGGACCCACCATTCTCTGCACTAAGGACATACTACTTTTTACCCTGGCTTTGATCAGAAGGCAACACTAGTTTTCTTCAAGAAAAACTGTGCGTAGTGAACAGTACAACATGCACCAGTATCTATTTCAAGAAGAATATACTTACCCCTATGTTGTATAGGATACATGAACACAACTCTTAGGTGGACAAAAGACTGAATTCTAAAATAAGGTACATCTATACTCTGCTTGTTCCCTCTTGAGAAAAGTGGATGAACCATGCCTTTTCAATGCAGATTTTCTTTGGGCCAGTATGGTGGATTTATGGCTCAGAGACACAGCTATTATTTGTAATGGTTTTGTTTCTTTGTTTGTTTGTTTTTACCCTTCATTGTGCCTGTAATGCTGTGAACACTGTGATGCAGCCCTGAGGGGCTGCAAGCAGTTTCTACAGCATGAGAAAAAAAAAAAGAAAGGTGTTATATGCCTTGGGATCTGGTTTGTGAAGGTATTAGAAGTTACAGTGCTGGATAAGGTAGATCTGACAATTGTAAATGTAGAAATTAATTCCCCATGGTGTCATTCATACCAACTTTTTCAGGTGATCTCTAGATTTAACTACCTTAAAATCCATACCACTATTTTTTTTTTCCCCACTGTAAAACAAAATCCCAAACAAAACAGTTCTATAGAAAATTAACATTCAAGCAGAATGCAATAAGAATATACACATTTATAAGGTAGACAAACACAAGACCAGTGCTCAGGTAACTGGGTTCTTTCACAGTGAAGAAGTATCCTTTACATTATGCAACACATATAGTTTAGAGATGCTGGGACAGGACACAGAGTTCAGAGGAGTGCTGTGCAAGGTTGTTAAGGCTGCTCTATCTCAGCAGTGGGTTGCCTGAGTAGAATGGACTTGGGCAATTCTGTGTTTGGTGGCAAAATGAGTGATGACTCTCTCTGCCCTAGAAAAATGCACTAAATAACAAACAGCTCCCAAATGAGTTACATATGAAATAATTATTGCTTTAATCTGATATGCACTTTAAATGTCTTTTTCCTAAGGTAGACACCTTTATAATCATGGAAGTCAAATATATATTTTTGGATACTTGGTCTTATCCCTATTTTTGAACAAGACAAATCCTGTCTTGAAAACACCTCATTCTTTCTATCACTACAAAAAAAAAAAAAAAGCCTAGAGAGATCACATTGGCTGCAGATACTGATTTGTAATATGGATTCCACCAAGTTTGTTCTTCAAGTTTGTTAAGACCCTAAACTTCATAACTTAGCACAAAACTGTTATTAGTAATGACTGGATGTCAGAAATACTAACTTTCATGGTCTACAGAGTTAGTCGGCAATTCTCCAGCTGTAAGTCCATCTAGCAAAGTAATTTCTCGGCAAATTTTCCAAACTTCTATGCAAAAGTCACACACCCTTGAATTTCTGAAAGATTCTATTGTGTCACAAGCATTTTTCTCAAATTTCATATGTAATAAAGACTAATGCAATACATATATACTTCCTTAATATCTTAATTTTTAGTCTTTTAAGTATGAATCCCCCTTTTATACCTGGAATTAAGCTAATCTATTCATTTTACTGATGAAGTATAAATTGCTTAGGCACCAGATTCAATGTGTAATTTACCATTTCCCTTTCTTAAACACCATATCTTTCTGGTAAATACGTCAAACTATTTCATTAGAAAAAATCCAGAGTAGAAATGGACACAAATTGTCATTGTGTGTGTAGGATGAATATAAATTACACTTCCTGATGTCCTAAAGAGTTTAGCAACCATAAAAGAAGAGAGAAAAATTTAGGTTCCATAAGAAGTAGCAAATATCTGTTATTTGTTCCTTTCTCTCTTCTTTCTTTGCACAAATAATGGAGCATACTGTAGTGACTTTTGGATTGCAATGACCGTTGCTTTCAATGAGAGCAGAATTACTACAGGGTGTATTAGAAACTGAAGTTTTCAGCATCTTAATGTTTTTTAATTGCAAGACTTTTCCTGATTACGATCTGAAAAAAGTAGACATTAAGAAACTGTTTCTCATTTTTGCTGGGGCTTTTTTAGTTAGTTTTGGTTATGTTAAAGGAACTAGTTTCTTAAAACTCTACCCAAATCTTCATATTTTTTTTCTTGAACTACTGCTTCCATTAGAATTTTCATTTACAGTCAGTTTGAATATATATTTACATATTTGATTTCAATCCTAGTTCTTTTGTTAATTAACATAATTAGTACATAATTAGAAAATCCAAAGAAATGCTGAGATGCTATGAACATTTAAGGAAAAGTCTATTTGAAACTGACTTGCCTGTGACTTTTAAGTTTTACATTGATCATTAATATTTTATAAAGTCTTGATAAAAGAATTTCTTTAAGTTAAGCCACAAGTCCAAAAGAAAAGTATAAATCAGTCAAGAAAAAAATTAGTTCAAATTAGGACAACATATTCATCTTGTAATAAGTTTTTGCATGGAAATATATTTTTCAATCCTTCTAGGTATAAAACTGTTGTTCTAACCACCTGACACCTCAATGAAATATTCTGTAATGCTATACATTAAGCCAGAAGCAAAGTTTATTCATAAGCTGGGTAAACATATGTTGTCAGCTGAAATTCCCTAGTCTCTATTTAATACCTTCAGAAGGATTAAAATATTGATAACAGCTATTCAAAGTGGTAACAAAGAAATTAAGGACATATTGTAAACAAGCAGTTTTCTGAGCTGGAAAAGGGTCATATTTTGGAATCTTTGAACAATTTTCCTCTTGTTTATATTTATAACATTCAGAGAAGCTACAATACTTTTTCTACTTGTATAGCCTCAGAAACAGATAGTTACAATCCTTTTATACAGGTTTAGCTCAGATGTATGTCTTTTTTTTTTTCTTTTTTTTCCTTTTTTTTTTTTCCTAGTCCTAACTTCTCTGTACAGAAGAGGAAGAAAGTAATTAGTATGGGGATAAAAACTTCCAATCTAATAAACATATAATGGGGAAATGACAAAAGGCATATCTGACTATGTGTAAATCACAGTGGAATACATGACAGTGTAGCTCACCCATGTGTCTGTCTCCTTTACACAAAACCTAGGACATACTCATGTGTAGAAAGATGAGTTTGATTTACACAAAAGTGACAGTTTCCAAATGGCTTCTGTGGACATGAAATAAAAGACTGCAAGATGATCCTCTTTCTCCTGAACCCCAGGAACAAATTTCAGTTCTTTCAGTTTTTACTTCATTTCCATCTTGTCTCAAATGAATGTATATATCTGTGAAAATAAGGTAGTAGATGGACTTTATCCAGATATCAAAATTACAGAGAGTGTCATATTATTTAAAAAAAACATGGAAAGGAAGTCCCAGAAAACAGAACAAGATAAGGACATAACTACTCCTTAGAAACAAATGGTAGAGACAAAATGATCTCAAGACATCCATTTTACAACATTAATTTCAATCTATGCACCTACAACCCACTGAGGAACTGAAAAGCTGAAATTCATCCTTCTCTGATATACATCCTATTATGCTTCATATTAGCTAAAAGGTACAATTCTTTGCCATTTCTGAAGTTCACATCACCATAAATCAGAGGGGAAACACTACATGGTAACAATTCTCTGTCAGGATTTTTAGGTATTTTGTATGCTGTGTGAATCTGCTTAGAGAATTGGAATGTTAGAATAAATCCTGGTGGACAGGGTTCAGTGGTTACAAAGCAGGTGAGGTAGCCACAGGTGCATGGTAAATGTAATTTGTCACATTGTTCAGCAGTTTAACACATGAGTAGTTTCACACCATATGTAGTACAAATGCAGACACCTATAAACCACCAGCTTGTGCCAGCCTAGCCATTAGTGAAATCTCTCTACATGAATATGAATCTCTAATCTTATTTTGCTTAATATGCAGAAATATTTAAATGAATCTAGACAAAAATCAATTTGTAGAAAACACATGGCAGAGAGGAAGAGGCTGCAAATTTGCTTGAGAAGAAAATATTTCCATCACCTACAGATTGAGGAGATCATTCATCCTGTCTATAATGGATAAAGATGTACTACTGTATGAATATAATAACAATCTATATTATTCTAAAACAATAAAATAAGATCACTCTAAATTTTCATCTCTGATGTCTGTTCAAGTAAAATATCACTGCTAATACCATTGAAGCTTCCTTCTTATCCTTTGGATAGGATCATTTCAAGCTTTATAGATGGCTTAACTACTAATATCTTTGTCTTTCTGTAAGCATAGCCTTGTAAGCATATCGAATGCACACTTTATCTCCCTTTTTAAGCTTATAAGCATAGCGTTGTATAACCTCCTGAAAGTATTCAGAATTCACTAAAAATGGTCAAGCAGCTAGACTGCAACTCAAGAAAAAACATGCAGTCTACACTTAATTTCTAGAAAAGGAGCATGTTTTTCAGAACAGTATTTGATTGATTTGCCATAATTTTCCTAGCACTTTCTGACAATTAGAGGTATTTATGGGGAAAAAGAAGGTATAACCCCATAACTGTAGGACTTATTAGCATAGTTCTGAAATTGCTGATTTGACCAGTGCTTCCTGATGAAAACAGGAGAAAAGGAGATAGTCTCTTTTGTTGAGATTAAACTATTGTGTTATTAATAATCTCTGGTAAATAAAGCCTGAAAATTTGAAGGAAGTTACATAAAAAAAAAATAAAATAGAATATTTGCTAAAAATAAGAATAATTATAATGCTTATTTAACTATATGATTATTATCATGTTTTATAAGCATGTTATCTTATAGAAACAAAATAAATGTGGTACTAAATAATACTTTTCCTGTATGATCTTGACATACAGTTTGAGTTCCAAAATGTATGCCATTAAAAGCCAACTGAAAATTATATTTTTATACAGGAGAATAAAAATAATAGATATTTATTCATAATGGAAGACTGACTTTGCATCATACTGTCAGTGTTGGAAAATTGCAAGACAGTTATTCTAACCTAATTACTATTAGGTGACGATAAGACAGAAGTTATGACTTTTATAACATTATTATTGCTGTTAGAAATTAAGTAATGACAAGCCTATGTAACCATGTATTTTCATTTTCCTAAAAATGACACTGCTTGCTAAAAAGGCAATGTTTCCACCACAGCATAGACTTTTAATTCAGTTTTTTAGTTGCATGTGCACATGTTTAACTGGGCAGGGATCCTTTAATTTAAGGTTTTTTTCATGTTGATTGGTGAGTGAATTCATTAAGGAAGTACGAATTAAACTGGGTACGTTTAATGAGGTATGCTAATATGCAGTGATTCTAAACTGCCACAGGGTGGTAGGAGACACACTTTCCACAACATTTATCTAATCTGCAGAACTAAATGCTTTGCTACACTTACACATTTTTTTAAATCCCTTATTGGAACATTTATTAGTCCTATAGCTCAAAAAGTGTAAACATAAGTCAAAAGACAGAATTGCACCTTTTACAGTATCACAGAGATGGTGTAAAAGAACCGCTTTAAACATTTGCAACAAATGTCTAAGCTTCTGTAGTATTACATGCCGGTGACTTTTTTTGTTAACCTATATTCTTTCAGGTTGTCTGAATGCTGTGAGTTACCTTGCAGATAACCTTTAGCACTGATTCTGAGGAAACATTTAATTACATTAAAATGCACTATCTCTATATACGAAATTAAATATAAAGCTATGTTATTCATACCTATGTCAATAGTATCTGAAGGACTCTTTAAATTTAGACCTTTCCTGTACTTTGATGTTGAAAAATGTTTAAGAATCTGAGGCGGTACAGAATTTAAAATCTAAATACAAAGTTATATATATATATGTTTTAATTTTTTAATTTCATTTCCATCATCATTAATTCTGAGCATGTCCATAATTTTAGATATGTATTAGTAAATATTTATATTTGTGTCCTCTAATTAAATAATCCTAGTTACAAATGTGAAAAATGGAGAAAATATAACCACTCAAAGGAAAAAAAAAAAAAAAGAGCCTGACCTGATTCGATCACTATATATGTGTGTTACTCAGCTTTAAAATTCAGGAAATCTTCCAGACAACCTACATTCACCTGACAGACAGAGGATTCAGATGTTCAAGGAATGTGTTATTCAGAGACTGTCAACAAGTGCTCAGTGAAGTATTCTTTTGTCTGATGCTTTCAAAGCAAGAGTTTAGAAAGTGAAGTGACATAAGCCATTGCACTTAAATCCTGGTACACAAAGAATATATTTAGCATGCTGAACCAGATCACTTTTTCTTGGTGACCAATAGCACAATTATGGTCTCTTAAAGTATAATCTCACAATAGTGGAATGTCCCTTTCAACATGCCCATGATGAAAAGAAAAATTGCTATAAAATTTTAGAGTATAAACAAGAATTATACTTAGATATACAGCTCACTGCAGATCAAACAATATTAAAAAAGCCAATGACACTGTTGCTAAGCATGATAGAAAATAAAACCTCTGAAAACACCTCCTTTATAATAATTTATAATTCTCTTAGAATGAGATGAGTGAATTTCTGGAGGTGGTTTTCCCCTCACTGTTTATGGAAACCATCACTAAATTGCTCAGAAGACTAGCCTTCTTAATTTATCTATCTTAGATAAGATAAGCTATCTTAGATAAGATAGCTTATTTAGCTATCTTAATTTATATTATTTTAAATTTGCATATTACATAAAACAAAATTCAAATAAAATGTAGTGTATAATTCAGTCTAGCTCATGATATAAACATTTTAATTCTGGCCCTGATGGGAAATAATTTGAAAAATTTCACAAATACAAAGTCCAGCAATATCCATCTGAGCTGGCTGAACACTGAAAATTGTTTTTCAACACAAATCAATAGCAAAAAAAAAAAAAAAAAAATTGGACCTCTCTCTTAATGTTTGGCAAAGGAAAAAAACAAAAAGAATGAATATATCTGTTCTTCTTCTTACAATAAAAATAAATATATTTTTTTCTTCTATCTTTTGAAAATAAACAAAACCCCCAGGATTCTCCGTAAGTCTTTTGCTTTCCGAAGATGATGTAGCTTTTGAATTGTGCAATATACCAGTGATGTCAAAGCATGTGCAAATGTTAGATGTGAATGGGACTATGCTCTCACTACAAATCTGTCCTACCATGGTATTACCAAAGTTTCTGCTAGGAGGCCTTGCACTATGAAATGTCAGTCTGATTGATGTTTGGACTTCAATTTCTAGGTCCTCATACATTGGGTCCATGGTTTTTTGAGAGAAAAAAAAAAAGCGAGATGTATCATTCTGTGTATTCTCACATGCCACGAGACACAGTTGTTGCTGTTAACTCATTTTTCTTGTCACAAGGCCCACTGTTGCAGCTTTGTTTGGATGTGAAAGGAATTGTGATTCATCTGCAAACCTAGCTATACCATGAATAAAACAAATTTCTGTGTTACAAAGGTATAGTAAATCATGACTTTTACATTTTCATCTTAGATGTAGATTTAAATTGTGATCATTTGGACTGGCTAAGATAGATAAGAGATAATTAAATACCAGTCTTGCCCCCTTGCATGTTATTGAATGCTTGTTTATGCAGTGTGTTGTCTAGAAAACAGGAATTGACTTTTAAGGAGCTTATATTGTTTTTCCTTTCCCAAATAACATTTGGCTTCTGGAGATCAACTCACAAGAATCTGATTTTCTTTGTTTTGTACTCTTGATAATTTCACCCATCTTTTCTCTATGGATTGTATTTTTCAATATTCTATTATATTTAGAATTGTTCAGAGAGAGTTCTTTACCAAGTTCCTGAGGCATTGTTCTAGCCTCATTTTTAGGAAGATTTGTTTCTGGTTTAGTGTGAGACTGTCTGTAATTCCCTCTTCACAGAAATTCAACCTTTAACAGAACACAAATGCAGAGCATCTCCACTGAGCTCTATTTAACAGAAGGAAAATATAATGTTGTAAAGTTTGGGGTTTTTTTATGAAACGTTTGCTCATTTTGAGATCTGATTTGCTTTCTGTTAATCCTTATTTACAAAGGCCTGGTGGTCTTTTTTCCAGCAGAAAGCTGTCACAAGGGATAAGGTAGTTGGTTCATAAGAGTATAGAATCATCATTCATATTGTAATAATAATAATGTTGTTGCATGTACATCTGTTACTTAGACTTTCACTCATAGATTGGGTTTGTTCTGTTTATAAAGCGTAAAAAGTAGTTAGGAGATGAACTGCACAATTTAATTTAAAGGAGAAATCCATACAAACTAATTAAATAATAGGTATAGGTATAGGTATAGGTATAGGTATAGGTATAGGTATAGGTATACAGGCTTTGTATCTGATCCTCTGAAGATAAGTGGAAGCATTTCACTGACATTCATTATCCTAATCTGAGGATAAAAAGTAGTTTACAAGTGTAGACCTGCATGTCTGAGAAAGTGCAAGGAAGCACGAGATAATTCATCATTTTGTGTGCAAGGGTGACAGATCCCGGTTCATGCCCAGGAGTGTTCATCCATCCACTGAAGATGTAAGGTTTTTGCTACCTGAGCAAAAGACTATCATCTGTATCTGTAAGCTAAAATAGAATCATTTAGGCTGGAAAAGACCACAGAGATCATTGAGTCCGGCCTTTAACTAATCACAACCTTGTCTTAGGCCATGGCACTAAGAGCCATGTCCAGTCATTTCTTGAACAATGACTCCACCACCTACTTGGGCTTTCTATTCCAAGGTTTAACAACCTTTTTCATGCAGAAATTCCTCCTGATGTCCAGCTTGAACCTTCCTTGGCACACTTTGAGGCTATGTCCTCTTGTTCTGTTGCTAGTTGCCTGGGAGAAGAGACTGACTGCCACTGTGCTACAATCTCTTTTCACTCATGTATTGCTAAATATTCATGGTGGAAAAGGCTTTTAAATTTCTAATGTTCATGGAATTGATTGTTTCAGAAATAAGGTGGAATAGTAGAATAGTTTTGCTGGAAAATTTGAATCAATGTACTGTGGGTTTCTTTTTCAAGATGCAATAGATAGGCTCATACAATCTCAAGAGTACAGTGCAAGGCAGAAAATTATATAACTTGAAAATGGATTTGTAAGAGGAAAACCTGAAAAGTTTAGCAAGTTTAATACTAGCTTTTTCAATATTTTTATATATATTGAAAAAAATAAAGTAAAATTAAAAAAGCACATTTACTTTGAATGACTATCCAATGCCCATAGGTCATTTAAATATTATCTAATGAAATTCAAACCAGACTTAAGATTAAGAAGTGTAACAAACTTTTGTACAGAACTAATATTATGTGTAGTACACAAGCGTGTGACTACTTTAGTTTTAACAGTTATTTGGAGAAAAAGCCAAGCATTTCTCAGCAACAAATGGTACAGGAAAAATAAAATTATCCCAGTTCATTGTAAAAATCTATTACACAGAAAAAAGACAAGAAAAACAGATCCCATGACAGAGGGATGGCACAGGAAAAGTTTATTTTTCATTGCTTGACCTTAGCATATGAGAAAAGAAAAGAAAGGAAAGAAAGGGAGGAAGAGAGGAAGGGAGGAAAGGAGGAAAGAAAGGAAGAAAGGAAAGGAAGGAAAGGAAGGAAAGGAGGGAAGGACGGGAGGAAGGAGGGACGGAAGGAAGGACGGAAGGCAGGGAGGAAGGACGGCAGGAAGGACGG
>JAWWEE010000001.1:63146705-63160254 GCA_035221455.1 Xenops minutus
AGGAAAAGGAAAAGGAAAAGGAAAAGGAAAAGGAAAAGGAAAAGGAAAAGGAAAAGGAAAAGGAAAAGGAAAGGAAAAGGAACGGAAAGGAATTTGTTTATATGGCCTAAAAATTGTGTTAGCCCAAGAAAGGTTCCAATGCTCATCCAACTTATCCATGCAATACAGAAAATCCTCATCAATGCCATCAATGTAGTTAAATCTTATATAAAGTGCTTCCTAGTACTAGTGTTATTTCTTTTTCTTTATTGTTCTGCACTCCATCACAATGTTTCTTTAGGTTTCTTAGTGCTGATACTTCAGTCTTCCTTAAGCAGGTTTGGGATGATTGCAATGATCTGTCAGGACCCCAAGATATTCCCTAGGAGATTGATGTTATAAATGGTATTTTTTTCAGTTTCTTTGTTCTGAGAAGAATGGCTCTGAATGAATTCAGAATACCGAGCCTGGGGTTACTTTTATGTATTTTCTTATGACAGTGTGCTTTTGTTTCATTAACTCCCAAGTAAATTTGAAACTTGCACAACAGGTTCCTCCATTCTTAACTTCTTTCAAGGGTTACTGTTCAATATGTAGTAATCACCTTGGGGTTTCAGACTTTTACTGAAAAAGATATTTCCAGGGCTTCAACTATATCAGGTCAAGCAACAGTTGTTT
The DNA here is from genome assembly GCA_035221455.1 of Xenops minutus. NCBI lineage: Eukaryota > Metazoa > Chordata > Aves > Passeriformes > Furnariidae > Xenops > Xenops minutus. The sequence goes on from JAWWEE010000001.1 coordinate 63,147,363, forward strand.
AAACAGCAGCAAGTTGTTTTGAGACACTGATATTAGTTCAGGCTAACATCATTCTAGACATATCTTGGGCATGTGCATTGTCAGATACTTTAAATTTTGTGCACTAGTAATGGTTTAAAAAAAAAAAGTCTCAACTACATTTGCCTTTTTTTTTTTTTTTTCCCCATATAGTAAGCTCCTCAAAAATGATCAAATATGTTTAAAATCCAGACATGGTGTTCTCTTAGACTATGTATGAAAATAGTTTGCATTAGGAATATAGAAAAGTTCAAGGTAAACAAAAAGAAATAAAACTGTACCTTTGATCATTGCAGAGCAGATCTTGCTTTTCAGGTTTGACAGCAGTTATTCATTAATTATTACTAGTTCATTAGTTCTTTTAGTTCTTAGAAAATTTTCCCATCCATCGTCCATAGAAGTAGTCTGTCTTCTTCCTCTTAGCATTCTCTCCGGGCTCAATTCAAATCCTTATGAACACGGCACCTCATGGTGTTTGAGTTTCGAATATCTAAAATGACTGAAATGCTCTTTCAAGTGTGACACAGGATTTACTAAAAGTTTTGCAGCCTTTTGTGTTAATGGCACAGGTTAGATATTCCACAGCACATAAATAGCACCAAATATGTTTATTTGGACTAATTATAACAAGGTCTTGCTGTTTACCTTTCTCTCCATTTGCTACTCTTATATGGACACATCTCTAAACCTTTTTTGCCATCAGATAATGATCAATCACTTTTTGCAACTAAAAAGTGATTTCCACTTTCTTTCAGTGAATTATATCTGATCTAGTCACTCGATGAATAATAGTATATGATTGAAAAAAACCAGTTCAAATAGATAGCATCTGGCACACGTTTTCCATTCAGTATATGAAATGGAAATCAAAACAGAAAAATTTGTTTCCATCAAGTTCAAGCACACAGTGTTGTGGTGAAAGAACTAAAAATCATCTGCAATGATGCTATTTGAAGTGTAATTAATTATTATTTTAAAACATAAATATTTTATCCTTTTAACTACATTTTTTTCTATTTTAAGTAAAATATGATCTAAAATGAAAAAATCAAAACATTTAATTTTCAAAGTAATTGTTAAGGGTATTTATTTGTTTGAGAAATATGTTTTGACATTAATAAGGCAAGCTACATCATTGTTAAAATTTCACAGAGTGTTTCCCTTGAGGGGTAAAAAAGCACAAAAAATCTTCTGAACTCTTTTTTTCATTTTAAATGATTTGAAGAAATTTATTTGAAACTCTATGGTACTCTGAAAACCATGTAATTTCAGTTATCATAGATTTGCCATTCATTCAAAAGGGTTGTCTTCTGAAACAATTATTACCACTGGTTTTACCCCTTTCATGTCTGAGGAAAAAAGGCTGTGAAGAAGCCTTACATGCTATGCATTGGCTTATTATGATGAGTAAAATTCAGTTGCTGTGTCATGACTATGACCTGCCTAAGAATCACCATAAATACAGAATAAGAAGTGCAGAAATACTGTAACGTGCATTGTATCATCTGGAATATTTTGAGCACGTATTTCCCTTCTTAGAAAATAGCTGAGTCCCTAGTGAAAAAAAACTATGTATTAATATTTTCTACTATTTAGATGCAATTATCAAAGCTTAACAAATAATAAATAGCAATAATAATAATAATAATAAATGTGTCCTCACCGTACATTCTTAGAAAATAACACACTAAGCCAAAACAAGGATAATTATTTGAGAACTAGCAGGAGTGATAAAATTAGAAGGAAAATCACACATGAATATTCCTATGAAAAAGGAAAATGGTATTGGGAAGAGATGATCTATAGGGATATATTTCGAGCCAGAAAAGGGTGTGCAAGAAGCCAAGAAGTAAATAAATTAAGAACTAAATTTGCCAGTTTGCTACCAAAATGGTTATTAACTATTTTTTCTTCCAGAGTGTTTTATATCAGGTTGACGTTTTTTTGTTTGGTTGGTTTTTAGTTGTTGTTGTTGTTTGTTTGTTTGTTTTCTGGTCCCTTTCAATACATTTCCTTATAATGTTATACAAACCTTTTCTCATAATAATTTTGATTGTTTTGATTATCAAAGTAGGAGTGATCTCACTTCACAATGTATCTAAAAGTTTGGTCCTGAGTCTAAACTTACCACTTTAGAAACCAGAAATTATACCTCTGCAAAACACTAGACCTTATCTATTTTAGGACACAGAAAATCATCCTGTGTATTGAAAAGGAATTCTCAGTGAGCATATTTTGTTAAAATGATTTTTAAAAAGTTATATTGTTATTTCAACATAAATGTTAATTTAAGTTTCTAAACCTGGATGCTGCCTGGTCAGCATTTATGTATGCCAACATTTTTCATTCTGATTGATGTTGGATGCTGATTAGTTATTTCCAATAGCCTCATGTCTACATTTAGGCTAATGGCAAATGACTGCATTATTTCTTGCCAGCAGCAAGCTGGAGAGAAAAGAAGGGAGGCTTCTTTAGACCATATAATGCAGAGATTATAATATACAGACATAAACTGCTCATTTGCAAAAAAAGTCAAGAGAAGGTACTTCACAAGAACTGTCTAACCAGATTTGGAAGGAACATTGTTTCTTCAGGAATACGGATATGTTCAGTAGTCAATGCCCTAAAATGCAAGAACTAAACACTAGAATCCAGAAAGATATTTGTATTATTTACCCTGGTTATTCCTATATTTGAAGGAATTCTAAAAATATTCATATATTCACCAGTTATCCCCTTTTACACAGTGAAGACTCATTAATCTCATTATGAAGAGGTAATACCAATACCTATTTTCTGCAATAAAAGTGCTATAATATACATATTCAGGTTATTTCACATATAGATCTAACATCTAGGTAAAAATATACTTATAAAATTTTACAAGGGTCTCCAGGGCAGGGCTTGCTCTTTTATTTGAATACATTTCAGTATGATGGGTGCCTCTGGTGCACAAAAATGTCTTAATTTGCAAACCTTCAGCTTTCTGTGGTGAATCAAAAGATAGATTGAAATCTTAGAGTTTTCAAGAGAATAACAAAGTTCAGAGAACTTTTTTGGGGGGATACTAAAGATACCATGAAATACTAATAAACTGAGGATAAACAAGAGAGGGAAAAAAAGATATAAAGTTAGATTAACAAGCAGTTGTGAAATCAAAGCGTATTTTTTATACACTATATTCTTCAGAATATTTCTAACACTGCAACTAAAATGTTTGTTCACTTCTGAATACATAATTTGCATATTTATTATCATTCCATATCTAAGAATAATACAGTTCTTATTCAAATCCTTATAAAATATACTGTCTTCTCATATCTTTTACGTTTGTTTTCCAGTGCAAATGACAATTACAAGGCTTGTGTAAAGTTCCTGTTATACTCTTGTAGGATTCAAGAAAACCCACAAACCAAAATACCACAAAATAAAACCAACCAACCAACCAAATAAAAGAAGCACAACTAAACCCACAGACACTGTATCTGAGCACCTGTCAGCATTTATAAACACTTTCTCTGGTGAAATTTGACTTGGCATTTAAATTTCCATCCCAGGGGAAGTTTGTACTTAAGTTTAAAAGTGAAACACTTCAGATGTTTTTGAATTATTGGACTGTAGAAATTAAATTGTCAACCAATCTGCATATTTTCTGGAAATGGAAGTTAATGACAGCATGTCACATACACGCCTATATGTATCTCCAGTCAAGTATTTCCTTATGCTGGTGTCATCTGAAAAGAGGAGATTTTCTCAAACTCAACAATGGAAACACTTGACACTTACTGAACAGCCAAGCTGAAACTGTGGGGGAAGATCTGAATAGATAACCCATACTAAAATCTGTTGTAAATCTATGTTCTTAATAGGAGCACCAAACTTGAACAAAAGAGATACATTTGCATGACAAATGTAGCTGTATCAGGTTTACCTCACTCTTGAAGATATCTATGTTTTTCTTTAACATAGACAATGTTACGCTGCAAAGTGGACTTACACAGAGTTTGTTTCTTTTTACAGGATAACATAGATTTGAACTACATCCTGATGTTTGATCTTACTCTAATATTGAATTATCCATAGGATTATTCATCTTTTTAACTGGATAGAATGACAGTAATGGCTTTTTTTTTTTTTTCCTCTATTGAAATAATCAATGAAGTAATCTAGAAAACTCTGATACTGTCTAATGACAGATCAAAAAGACTTTTCCAAATCTGTATCTCAACACAAGCAATTACAATAAAATTAGTAATTTTGATTTCAAAGGCATAACTGGGATGATTCAAAGATTCTTTATGTAGATTGCCTTCATGAGTCCTTTTCAGCTTGAGGGAGTCCCATGGTACCCTAATACAAACTATGAGCACAAAAGAAAGTCATAATTTATTTAAGAATTTCAGGGAAAATTTATCCAGAGCAAGTGATGACATGAAAGGAATACGGTAGTTGTTTGTCTACAGCTAGGAAGTTCACACCCAATGTCATTTGTCATAGACACGGTTTTCAGCATATGTCATAGCACCTAGTTTTCAAACTATAGAATAATGTGAGTATATAATCATAGAATCATGGAATGGTTGTAAGAAACCTTTAAAGGTCATCTAGTTTAACTCCTCTGCAATGAGTGAGGACACTTTCCACTTAGCACTGTTAAGGCCAAATCTGGAGTGCTCTGTCCTGTTCTGGGCACCTCAGTATGAGCGAGACATAAATACACTGGAGAGAGTCAAACAAAAAGCCACACAGATGATTAAGGGTTTGGAGCATTTTTCATGCAGTGAGCGAAAACAGAGAGGTCTGTGACTGGTCAGTCTAGAGAAGAGAATTCCCAGGGGTATCTTATCAATCTATAAAGACATCTGAAGAGAGGGTGTAAAGAAGATGAAGCCAAACTCTTCTCAGCATGAAGAAACTGGAAAGAAATTCAAATGCAGGAAATTTTATTCAAACTTGAGGAAAAAAAAATATTTTGCCATTAGGGCTATGAAATGCCTGAAAAATCACCTGGAGATTTTGTTCTGTTTCCTTTCTTGCGGTATTCAAAACTGAGTGGACGTACTTCTGAGCCACCTATTCTAGTTCACCCCACTATATGAGCAGAGGGGTGAGGAACAGGTAAGCTCCGTCCAGCCTCATTCATTCTGTGATTCTGTGGATCTGTGGAAATAGAATAATAACATATTGACTCTAGAATATTTTCCCACTGCAAATCCTCTACTTTCTGAAAACCAATATCAAAGGACTGGAAGAGATCAATCAATGTAACCAACTCAATCCCTTCCTTAAAAATCAGTAAAATGTAGCATTTCAGGGAGAAGTAAAATACTTTTTCTTATCTAAAGGAGAAGGATACAAGCAAAGTAATCTGAAAGTGAAAAGAAAAGAATGTTCTGATTCAAATAAAACTAAACTATACAAACAAAATGAAATGAAACTACACTGACTAAACTTATTTAATGGTAGCTGAACCTTTTATAAATTTTTTTGTGTGTTTTCATGCAGGAGATATTTATTCTGATACTATATTCTTTTTCAAGCATTATTTCAGAGAGATTAGAGTTGATGCAAACTCCTTTGATCCAAAATGCCATAGATTTTCTTACATATATGAATGTATATAATTTTTTTTATATATATAATTTTCTGAATATTGAGAGATTTTTTTAGATCCAGAAAACTAGTTTTGACTTGAAGGCTGATGGTTGTGGAATCACAGATTTGACAGTTATTGCATTTGTATAATTCTGTCCCTGAAGCTATTTTCAATTATATTAAAACAATTTGTTAATACTGTTTATTCAAAGTTGCTGCTTAAAAATCTAACATGTCTATTTGAGGAAATAAGTATAGAGCAACATCAAATCTGGGCATGAAATGCCTATAAATGTGATATTTCAGAGCCTTGCAGAGAAAATTGGAAACTTAGTATGCTTCTCACTCTTTAAATCCCAGAAGAGATAAACATTTCTTGCTCAATTAGGGTTCCTGACATAGCAAAAAAAAAAAAGGTTTTTGTAGAATAAATTTGTTCATTCACTATAATAGGTGATTGTAATGGAATGTAGTTGAGTCAAATGTATTACCTAATTATAGAATGCAGACATTATTATATAGTGCTTATTATGTGTTAGCCTATTTTATTTAGATGGTAAAAGTCTAACAAGATGAAGGATTCCTCCATTTTCCTTTTTCTTCTTAGTATATTAAAACATTTATCTATAATAAAGTCTGAACACCATTTTAATCCATTTCCTCAAAAAATCTAAGATATTGTTATTATTGTTATTTTTATTGTTAATTGTTATTGTATAATTGTTATTGTATAATTGTTATTGTTATTATAAATATAACATGAAATTAGTTAATTAGAAAATTAGTTAATTAATTAGTTTATTAATTGCCCTTCTATAGCTCAGATAAATATGTGAATTGTGAGGCAGAGCTTCCCTGTTGCTTTATGCAGGTCTGAATTCTTTTGGTACAAAAGTACAATAAATATTAATCTCAACATGTACATTTAAAAAAAAAAAAAGTGTTGATGATTTCTTCTCTAAGCTTGGGATCTACATTCATTCTTCTCACTTTCAAAATACAATACCATTTGTGTTTTGTCCTTCTAAGAGAAATATTTAAAATCAAAATAAATAAAAATAAAAAAATGAAGGTATTTTCCATTAATTTGAAGTGTTTATAATTGGAAAGACTTTTTTTTTTTTACTAAAATAATGAATAAAAAATTTATACTAAGCTTCAGTTATATATACATTAGAGTTACTTTGATTTTATGTGCAATTATGAGCTAGGATACATTCTGGGTATAGCTGTGGCTGGTGTCAGAATTTGAGACATTTTCTCTGTATTTCTTTTAATTTATATCATGATAAATGTATCACAAGAAAAGTAACAAAGAACAACACTAAAACTTAGTTTGAAAGTGTTTTACTTCCAAAACCAGCCTTCCAAAGAAGATACCTTATTTTATCAATATATTGGTCAATATATTTGTATGAGTTAGACACTATATATTTCTTGATTAAGGTCCCTGAGACCTTTTCCTAAAGTATTTCCTTCTCTGTTCCCTCTGCTACATTTTGTTATATAAATTAAAGTATGCGACTGTGCAATTCTTTCCTCATCTAAACATCAACCTATTGTAGAACTTTCCTAGTATGATCTTCTGGGGTTTTTAGAGAAGCCTTTGAGGGAAATAGATTAAAACTGATAATATTTTTTGAAAAATAATCATACCACTAAGCGAGCATTTTATGGCTGGTTGAAACGTTTGGACCCAGAGAGATGGTCTCCTCAATACTTGATTCAAGATGATGAGGTGTATTTCACAATTTATGCAGTTTCATGTGCAATGAAATGATGCTAAGTATGTATGTTTATATACTTCATATATGCACTTAAACCTAGCCACCATGAAATCTTCAACAGAGCCGGTATTGTATGCTTGGAGAAAGCATAAAAATATATATGAAACAGAAAAGACTTCCTCTTGGATAGCCTCTCAATTTCAGTCACAATTTTACTTCTGTTAAATCAACTAAAAGAAAAATTCCTGGTCCCATGTGCACGTGTACCATAAACTCCCTTAACCTCTCTTCTGTTGCTTTTACCTGCTTTCCATCACCTGTCCACTTAGTCCTATAGAAATCATTGCACAACTAACCATTTAATGAAGGGCAAAATTATGATATCCATGTTTCTTGAGATGAAGTATGTATCCCAAAAGAGTTAACAATTTCTATTAACTCTCTATATAAAAGACTTATAGCAGGGTGGGGTTTTTTCACATGTAAAAATAAAGACATTATAAAGGGCATGAAGAAATATATTTGTGTTAATCTCTATCCAGTATAGATCAGCACAAAAACATTAATAAAACCCAAAAATGGATCAGTCTAATTCCCATTAGAGGTATAATTGGACGCAGGACTAGAAGTTTAGTTTGTGAGATCACTCGGAAGAAGAAAAAAGAATGAGAAAAAAACCCATACATTTATCTGCAGGAATTTAGAGAATGCTATTGGGGTTTTTTTGTTTGTTTTCTTTTTTTGTGTTTTTGTTTGTTTGTTTGTTTGCCATTTAGGTATTTTACAGAATTGGATTCTAGAAGCACATATGAGTATTCCTTTCAAAGCATCATCTGTTAGCTGGAAAACCTAGCTCAAAACACAGGGAAGGAACATAAAGTTATCCTGGGACCTTACAGTGCTTTTTTAGCCTTATTTATTTATATCCTGTACATTCTATAACAAAACATACCTGGGTACACTTCAGAATCTATATTTTGTCTCCCTATGAAGCCAGGTATTTTAGAAAGACAAGATAAAGTACTTCTGTAATACTAAAATATTGGTTATTATTAACCAACTCTTTAATTGATTGATTAAACCATTTCTCAGAAATTGAAAGCAACAGGAAGGTATCTTCTAGATTTTAGTTTGGGTGTGGTTTTGGGTTTTTTTAGAAGCACTATTTTTCAAAATCTTAAATGCATAATGGTGATTAAGTGCTTGCCACTTTTCATTATTATAGAATCTTCAAGGTGAGGAAAGACAAGATTGTGAGGAAAAATCATTGCCTAAAATTATGAAGGAGTCTTGCTGTCATGCAGAAATGAAATGGAAGACTTTTTTTTTTTAATCCTGAAATAGATCACCACAAACTTTTATGCTAGAGCCATCTACATCATAATATTTCTAGAGAAAAATTTAATTTTATACAGTTTACAAACCTTGAAAATACCATCTTATATTAGAAGTGATGACAGAATGTTGATTATAGTGTTGTGACTGTGACCTTGCAATTACTGATGCCACATACACCAGATGTGATGAGTATCTATGAACATGAGGTGAGCTTCTGCCAGATTATGAGTAGGATATAGAATTTTGCAGTCCATACCAGCATGTTACCCACTGGGAAGGAAATATTTAGTCTTTATTTTTTGTTTTTCTTTTTGTGTGCACGTGTGTGGGGTTTTTTTATTATTATTTGTTTGTTTGTTTATTTGTGTATAGTTTCTCCTAGTGATGAGTTCAACTGTATCAAAAGGTAGAGCATTAAAATGGCAATCCATAGCTAAAGTTTGCATATACATGGGCAGGGATGTTTTCATAGCTGCATATGTGTCTGCATATGTGTCTTAGCACACTGTTAAAACTTTAAGCAGTGTCTGTTGCTTGGAACTTAAAATAAATACTGGTTTTGAGAAGAGAGGAAATTGAAGTCAGAAGCATTGACCTATATTCAAACGATTAGCTTGTAACTACAGAATAAACTCCTCATGAGTGAGTCATGAGTAAATCTGTTTTTCACTGTTTCAGAAAAGGAATTTGTATTGTAGAAAATGAATGAGAAAGTTTGTCTACTTGGTGCTGTGTATTGAACAAGAGAAGCAATGTCTTTATGATTTACGCATGATAAGCTGAAATAATGTCATTGCTGAACTCAATGATTGCATTTATCCTAGTGGAACTGTAGCACCTTCTGAGCAGTTACTTGAAAGCTGAATTTGTACCATCAGAATGTCAGTTCCTTGTAGCAATATGAATTCTTTAATATCTTGAGGGTTTTAGACATACAAAACTGTTCCGCACACCAAGCAACTTTGGAGGTAAGAACAGTCTGCTTTTTAATGTCTACTTGTTTATTTGAGCTACTGTTTGTTTGTCTGCTTATGTCAATTTTTATTCTTGGAATGAATGAACACTGAATACATTATATTCTAACCCTTAAAGCTCTATACATCCTGGGTTTTATCTCTAAAGTTGCAAACAAACCAAATTTAAATATTGTACCATTAAAAGTAATCCAGCTTGACTGTATAATTTATTTACGCATCTACAGTACATGCTCTCATGATTGTGTTTACTTGTAGAATATTACTGTATGAAATCAAACAGACAATTAAAGTTCACAAATGTGGAGAAAATATATTATCAATATGACATTGTAATTTAGTGACAGATATTGTATGGTAACATTGTAAAGGCCCACAGCCACTGAATTTTTCTGTGCAGATGGTCCCTGCACCTGCAAGCTATTGGAAGGTACCATGTTTTGAATGCTATGTTCAGATCTCATGAGAGAGCCTTTTTTCAATGTTAATGCAATGCCCAGAAATTTTAACTTGTAGCAATTATTTCTACTATGATGAGCCTGGCTTTTGTTTATCCCTCTGTTAAAAAAAAGGATCATGGTGGAAACCTGTGTTGTTAAAAGAGTAAAGCCTTTACAGGCTATAATATGTGTGGAAAACCGATATCAAACATTCCAGGGGTTTTTATATTTCACCATCACTGGTACCTGTTCATTTTGGGTTCAACATGGATGTTACCTGCCACACTGTTGCCTCCTACCAGCTATTTAAACTCATAGCAAAAATCTCATTAGTTGCATAACAGCATTTAAAGTGAGAGAAAATAACGTATTTAATGTATTCTTGTTATATCATAATGCTATTTCTGTATCAGGTATGATTTTCAGAAACCACAACTATAGTTTTACAAAGTTATCACATATATGAAATCCCATTTCAAAATCTATAGAGTGTATTAATTTATATTTTATGCTTACTATGCCGTCTATTTCCAATGACAATGATCTGCTTCATATATGATGTATAATTACATAAATAGAAATATTTAGTAAAATTAGCAACTAATCTTTTTTCTAACAGCTGTATTTGATTATGTTACCTCTAGTAATTTTTTGTCTTTTTTGCCTTTTATCCCACTTTTTAAAGAACAGGAATTAGTAAATTGCTTATGATAAAAAAAATAATTGACTTGCTATAAGTTACTGAAGAGTAATTTTTAACCCTTCATTCAAAATTTAAATTTTTACATATGAAAAACTGCTAAAAATTATTCAAATCTGTTCTTTTTCGAGTCATGGGACATACTTTTAGATATGTTTTCCTTCAGAGAATGATTCATTTATACAGTTGAAACACTAAAAGCATGTTGTCAAATTCCTGTACTTTTAAAATTATTATAAGTTCTTTCCAGAGTACTTTGAAAATGTATTCATTTCAGTGTTAATTATCATTCTTATTTTGAATTAAATATGTTTTATTCATATATTGTAAAGTTGGTGGAAATGGGAAATCTTAAGTGGGCAGGAAGCTTTTTAGTACTATTCTGATTTTCCTTCCCTAAGCAAAGAGTGCAACTGCAGTTTTTGAAATCGTTAACAAGAATATATGCCTCCATTCTGGACTGCTAATGTCATCCACAGATCAACTGAAAACCTAATAAAACACAAAACGGGGAGGAAAAAAATGTAATCACTGAAAATCATTAGTCTCGGATCCAAAACACAATAGTCTGATCTTTCTTTGCTGGATTAAAAGTCATGGAAGAAAAGAACTAAAACAATGACACTGAAGGGTTCGAGAAAGTCTTTCTGCTTACAGTGAAACTAAATACTTTTTGAACTGACACCAGTGCTTTCAGGAGAGATTCCTGAGAGGGCATAAACACATAAATAGAATTTAAGAAGTATCAGCAAAATTGATGAGGCATTATCTCTGAAAGGTTTGCAAGCTATTATTATATATCAGTTATCTTACAAAGACCAATATATGTTCCAAAGGTCTGAAAATCTTGGTGAAAATCACATTAGATGTGAAAAGAACATGCAAGTTCAAGTATTTTTTTTATTTCTTCTCTTCTTTGTGTTGCTTGTTTCTGCTGCAACAGACTAGAAGGAGGACTTAAGTGCTATTATGTGTCTAAATCCAAACTACATTTTCAGATTTCACATAGTTATTTTTTCCAGCCTTTTAGTCTTGAATCTTCCTTCAGACTCATGTAGAATTTGAAACATTGACAGTGTGAATACTTTTGAGTTCCACAGAAAGGGCAATAGAACAGTACTGTTGAATGCTGGTAATGTAGGTCCATTCTTGTTTTTTTTTGTTTGTTTTTTTTTTGGGGGGGTGTTTGTTTGTTTGTTTCTTCCAGTAAATCAAATCGTAATTGATCTAACTGCTACTCAATGTGGATCAACTAGTGTTCATTGTAGTCAGCAACAGTGTGTCCATACTCTCTGGGGAGAGCTGAATAACACTTCTCCTCTCACTCTCAATCTTCAAAACTAAAGTTTTTGGGTAGAATTTGGATCAATGACTGCAGCCGAACTTTCTGTGTGCAACAATAAATGGAGCAATGTTCAAAGCACAAAAAGGTGAATATAAATGTCTCGGTCAAGAAACAGGATTGAAAACTCATTTGCGGATTTCAAAGTCGACTCATAAAAATACATTCAGGTCCAACTATTTTTTAATAATGAAATTGCAAACAGGTGGGGACATTTGAGTTTATCTTTGTAATTGACTGAGGTACAGCCACAATTTAATTGCACTTAGTTTGAATTTTTCATGCATTTTAATTTTTCATTTATTTCAGTCTCCTTGTCAGTGGCCTTCAACAAAGTTAGTGAGAAGATATGTTATTTCTGACCCCATAGTTTCATAATTTATATTGTGAATCCCTGAATTTCTAACAGAGGCTTCTTTTTTTTTTTTTTTTTAAAAAAAAAAAGAAAAAAAAAAGAGGAAAATCAAATGGAACTTACTGATTGATAGTTAATTAAAAAATAGAACTTTATGTTTTACTTAGGTATTATATATAAATTATATTTATATATTATATTAAATATAAATTTAAATTAAATATTTGTATATTATATTAAATATAATTATATATATATATAGTGTGTATATATATTATGACAAAAGAAATATCAAAGGATATTTTCTTTTTTACTATTTCTGATCGCTTCTCCATGGACACCCCCTTGTCGTGGGGGAGAAGCTTGCGTGCCCTTATGAGGTTGCGAGCTGTGCTGGTGGTGG
>JAWWEE010000001.1:63160354-63176065 GCA_035221455.1 Xenops minutus
TATCTCGCATTGGTCTTTTTAGCCACCAGCGTGCTTGTAGCAAGCGTGGGTAGAGCCCTTGTAAATCTTTGTTCGCGTAGCCTAGCCATGTTGATTTCTGATCACAATGACATAAATGTAGCAGATAATTGGGGACTACCACGTGAAGACTTTTCCTAAAATCTTTACTGTACAGTTTGGTTTTTATTAAAAAAAAAAAAAAAAAGACAACTTTTACCTTTTTTATGGCCCTCTTTAATATACATTTATGACTGTGTTCAAGTCTTCCATTTCCCACCTGTGCTACTCAGCACATGAGTTGGGACAATGCTAGGACATATACAGTAGAAGAAATATGGCACAAACCCACAGCGTTTAAGAATCACTAAAACCAATAGGGAAGATATTTCTTTAAAAGGTTTATATAAAACCAAAATAATACTTATTAATTCATAAATAAATAATACTCCTAAATAAAAAAAAAAAATCTTGACAGTATAATATTCATATTTCAATGTTTTCCTGAGAATTTTAATTATTATTTTGAAGATGAAATAGGAATTAATTCAAATTGCATTGTCATTATACTGCCCTTGAATTTTTCTGGTTGTGATAATGATGTTTTCAGTTATTTATGCACCAGTTTTGCTCTATTTTTAACAAGTAATCAGAGAATTCCCTTCCCTTAAAATAGAAACACAGTACATATTTTGTTGCTGAAAAATATCTAATAAAGAAAAGAGAAAACTAAAATCATATTTCCCATAATCACAGGATATACTGAGTTGGAAGGGACCCACAGGGATCATCTGAGTCCAACTCTGCTGTGTACAGGATCATCTGCAGGAGTCACACCATGTGTCTGAGAGTATTGTCCAAATGCTTCTTGAGCTCTGCCAGGCTTAGTGCTGTGACCACTTCCCTGGGGTGCCTGTTCCAGTGCTCAGCCACCCTCTGGGTGAAGAACCTTTTTCTAATATCCAACCAAGTGACCTCAGCGGCTCCTCATATGGCTTCCCCTCAAGGCCCTTCACCATCTTCCTTGGTTTCCTTTGGACACTCTCTAATAGCTTCACATCTTACTTATACTGTGGTGCCCAAAATTGCCTACAATATTCAAGGTGAGGCCGCCCCAGTGCAGAGCAGATCGGGACAATCCCCTCCCTCGACCAGCTGGCGATGCTTCGCCTGATGTCCCCCAAGACGTGGTTGGCCCTCCTGGCTGCCAGGGCACTGCTGACTCAAATTCAACTTGCCGTTGACCAGGATCCCCAAGTCCCTTTCCATGGCACTGCTTTCCAGCATCTCATTCCTCAGTCTTTATGAACATCTAGGGTTGCCCCATTCCAGGTGCAGAATCCGGCACTTTCCCTTGTTGAGCTTTCTATGGCTGGTGATTGCCCAGTCCTCTGATTTTTCAAGGTCTCTCTAAAGGGCTTCTCTGCCTTCAAGGGAGTCAACAGCTCCTCCCAGTTTTGTGTCATCTGCAAACTTGCTTAGTATCCCTTCCAGTCCTGTATCCAAGTAATTTATGAAGACATTGAAGAGCACAGTGCCCAAGATGGAGCCCTGCAGAACCCCACTAGTGACAGGTCTACAGTCTGATGTTCCCTCATTCACTATTACTCTCTATGCTTGAACTGTGAGCCAATATTTGAAAATATTATGCTGTTTTCTTTCCTCCAGCCCTAATGCTATATGGGAAATGACACCATAATACAAATACTATAACCTTTAATCTTCTCTTTCTTGTGTAGTCCTGATAAAAAGGGGAGCAAAGTGAGACGTCAAGTAACAAGTATTGCAGAAACTTCCAGTCACAACCTAGTTTTAGTGTGGTTGAATGCACTTTGTACTAATTACTATAAATGGCCAGGATTTTTCTGCAAGAACAATTTTTTTTTCATAAAGAGCATACTTTCAGTGTGGTACAAATTTTACAGATAATTTCAATTTAAACCACCTTTTTCTAGTAAAATCAGCTGTGGAGAGAGGCAAATAATACTGACAAGGCAAATAGTCAGGAGATGAGATTGAGTGACAGGGAAGTATATGAGAGAGAACAGAAAGGCTGAGTGGCCCAGCTTTTCTTCACTTAACCCAGCTGCCTGTCTACCTAAGCCTGAAAACTGGTTCATTTTGAAACTCTGAATGTTCTGCTTTCAGACAATCACTGCCTAAAGGCACTAATCAAAATTGATAAGTGCCTTCATAAAGCAAGGCAGCATTCTGTGATTCCAAAGAAATCCCTAACTGGAATTTCCTAGGAAATTGTTGTTTTTAAGATGGTGAGGAAAAGACTTTATTTCTTTGCATCCAGAAAGCTTAACATTTTTTCATTGAAAAGGAATTCTGTCCCCCAGTTATCTTCTGCACAGATATGTCTATGTAATCTGTCAAACGTAAGCAGTGCTGTGCAGCCATCTGAGGCAATTGAAGGAAAGCTAGCTAAAGTATCAAAAACTGTACCACTTACCTTACTTGATATGCCACCTAGACAACTGCAGATTATTTTTCAAGATATCTTTGCTTTTAGAAGTCTACATTATTTCACAAGGAGAGTAGATCTTTAGAGGTATCCTGTGCAAGTCTATACAATACCAGTTTGCTCAGCTTGTTCAATTTTGAAACATTAAGGGCAAGCAAGAACTTCAGAAAAATACCTTAGATTTGTAAATATAAGATTGAGAGTCCTTGATGTAGATATTTTCTACTAGCCCACATTTTGCTATATATTACTACTATGCTTATTATTATACTATACTTATTACTATATTACTTATTACTATTACTATGCTGTGTAACATACTTGTGGGCTTATTGAACTCTTACAAAACACTCTGAGATTAACTCACTTGGTTAGAACATGGTGCAAATAATACTAAAGTCGTGCATTTGATCCTTGTATTAAGAGTTGAACTCGATGATCTTTGTGGGTCCCTTCCAACTCAATTCTGTGATTCTGTGAAAATGCAAATGAAAATTCAGACTCTAGCTTAAGTTGTCAAAAATTTGTGTGCATATAGCTGCAGCTATGCTACAAAGTAGGGTAAATACATGAGAGTTAGAGGCAAACAAAACTATCTATTTGGAACAATCTAGTTTGACAATGCACTGAAAAATGTGGCCAGTTAGTCAACACTGAAGTTGCTGCTGCTGCAGGTAAGATGCTTCTGATATCTAAACTACCTTATTTATAGATAAACTGTATATCTCTGCACATTTTTGCCTCTGTAGAACAGATATACTGAGAGAACAACTGAAAAAGTTACTACAGATTTGATGATGATGTTAGCAAGAAGTAGTGCAAAGTCAGGGCTTTATTTTTTCATTCCAAGCTCTGGGATAAGCAACTTCTGAATGTTCCCTGTTTCCTTTTCTTTTATTTCCATTTAAAGAACTGTAATGCTTCAGTTACCTTCTGTTAGCTTTTTGTATGTTGCTGCTTTAATCAGTGGTTTCTATTTCCTGACTTGTCAGTATAATGCTAATGCAATTAAAGATATTCATCCTTTTAAAATATATGCTGCAATAATAATCTGTCTAATTGCAACAAACACTGGGAAGTATCTTACATCAGAAAAGCAAAAGGGGTTATGAAAAAGGTGCAAAAGAGAAGTAAAAAATATAAACAGCTGCTCACACTAGGACATTTCCTGCTTTTGTACTTTGGAAGAAAGTGATATAGCTTCATACAGGGGTTTCACTGCAAAGTCAGACAACTTCATATCATGAATCCATGATTTTTTTTTTGATTTTTTTTTTTTAGCCTAAAAATTCAGAGGACTGTTCACATTAGTTCTCTCTAAAAAAGTGTTTGATACAATATGTCGTAACTGAATTTGAAGTTATTTCCCATTGTTTTTCCTCCCTGAAAGCCTAAAATGGCAATGACATTTTTACTTTCAAATTAACTTTAATTAAACAGAGATATTATTTGAAACTCTTTAACAGTCAGCTGAATATAGATGTATCTTTGCAGCAACAATTCAATGATGAATTCAGCAAGCAGAATTTTTTTCCATTGAAATCAGAGATTTATTGCAAGACCTCAATCTATATAATTATCCAACACATACTTAAAAACAGGAAATGTGTAGAAATAAATTTTTCCTTGTTTTAAAATTGTAATGAACTTTTCTGTCAGATTTAGTTACAAATTAGTTGTCCCTACTAAAATAAATCTATAAATCTCTGTACTTACATGTTCATAAGGTGGCACCTTAATTCCATACAAGTGGAATTAGCACAGATACCTACTATGACAGCGAAAGAGTATAAATACAGAGATCCTCTCAGTTCTTTAAATTTCATAGACTCATAGAATAGTTCAGGTTGAAGGGGACCTTTAAAGGTCATCAAGTTCAGTCCCACTGCAATGAGTAGTGACATCTTCTACTAGATCAGGTTCTATCTAGCTACATATTCTATAATCCTAATCTTGCACATGATGGGTTAAAAGAGCAGAGGCATTTAAATGTTCATTTATTAAAAAAAAAAAAAAAAAAAAAAAAAAAAAGATGGCAAGACCAGCAGGACATTAATACAGAAATATATGAAAAGTTAATTTCCAGAAATGCAGGGCAATAAAAATAAGGTCTGTCCAAACTTTCTTTATTAATAATTAAAGAAGTATGGATATGCGAAGTGCTTTTTAAGTAATGAGTGTTAGTCATAAATATTTAACAGTTGCACTTATGAAATATGCCCTAAACTATGTCCAAATGTTAACAAGAATGTCTTATACTTGACAGAACAATGAAGCCCATAAATATTTCAGAAGTGTGTGTTAGACAGGTAAAAGTTGAGAAGACATGTCCTGCTCTTTGTTTTAGTCTGACACTGCAACCTTCAGGTCTTTGCTTTTCGAGCTTAGTAGAACAAAGAGCTTCTTATCCAAAGCCAATATCAGAGCCAATAGTGGACTCCCTTTGGAGTTTGTTATCAGACAAATACAAGTTGCCTCATCAAAATCATAGGGAAAGAAATTCAAAGCATGATCACCACATAAACAGTGGCTGATACCATGCCCGTGCTGAGTGCCTTCTGTGTATTTATCTTTATCAGGAATAAAGGTCATCGGAAGTTCACAGGATGTTGACTTTCTATTCCCTTCAAGAGGGAAATAATATATTGCCCTCAGGAGGTGTTCAGAATCTGTTGGAACAATGTCTTGAAGAACTACATGCCAAGTCAAAAATAAAAATAAACATTCTAATACACTTGGAGATAACTGATAACATTATAACTGTAATTAGAACAACTACTGATGGAAGAAAAAATATTTGGAGGAAAAAATAGGCAATCATTTATAGATAAATTCTACATTTTACTCTTAATGTTGCAATTAGAAAAACTGAGTGTTTTAGAACTGTAATCTAGATTTTAATGCTATTTTAAGTAAAGGCAGGAAAAGTTGGAGAAATTGAACCATTTAGAGAAGAACAGAGTGAAGATTCCAGGTGTAGACTCCTGTTATGCCTTTGGGTAAGATATTTTCTAACTCTCCCTCCTCAAATCTTTTTGATCTTAAAAAAACAGAGATAATTCTCCTGGAACATCTTTGAGAACTGTGAGACTTATGTGTTTGCTGACTGAGGTAACACTATAAATGGGTAATGCTTTCAGTAATGCTAGAGAAATAATTTAAATGACAGAATAAATAATAAAGTTCAAAATGTATTTATCTTTGGGGACATATTCCAAGTTTTCTCAATTTTTTTTTTCTTGGAGAAAATCTCAGATTTACAATAGTCAATGATCCATTCTATCGCTATGATAATAAAGCCAGAATTTTGCCCAAAGAGTACAGACCGGCTAGAATATTCAGTCTATTCTGTCAAAAGATTGCTTTCAAAGACTTCAGCTTCCTTTTCTTTCTCTCTGTAATGGTTCCCACAGAGCCTACAGCAGATATTTAGATGTAAAAGCCCTCTAAAAGATGCTCCTTTGCTCTATGAAAATATCAACCTTAATTGCTTTATGAAAGGCCTGTAGGGCTTTCACCTCTATTCACCTGGGCCTCCCACTACCAGAAAATAATCCTTTGATCTGTACAGTTTCATCACTGCATTATAATGAAGTTCTAAAAGAAGCATTTCTTCTTCCCCCAATACCCCCTCCCCCACCACTGGTTTCCATCTGAATTGAAAGTTGTATTGCCATTTCTTTTATGACCTTTTCTGGAGTACTGTACATGTCTTAGCCAACTGGAACTGCTGCAGCTCACAGATGACAGTAACACTGAAGACAATCCCAAATCAAGATTCCCAAGCATTTCTTGAAGTCCTCAGAGTGGGTTCAGCTAGCATCCTTTACTGAAAAGTAAGACCTTGAGAGAAGTCAGCTTCATGCATTCATTTAAGGCTGAAGAAACAGTGACAGAACAGTACAGAGGATCAGAAGACATTTATATAAACAGTTAATTTTCTTAGAGCTTTTTCATATGATCAGAAGTGTAATGATAAGAGAAGTTAAGGATGTGCAGTATATACTGAAACTGTACAATTTCTTATACTTTGAAAGCAAACAAGGCTGCTCTATGCTTCAGCATACGTAGTGGTTCAATTATGTTATGCATATAGAAGAACTTAATCTTTTTATATATTGTAAATCTGGAAGGCATATTGACTACAGATGATTGCTGTCTTTCTCGTCGTTACCTGCTTTTCACAACTTGTATGTTGTTGAAATCTAACTAGAAGACCACTGAATCATAGAATTATTAAATCACTGAGGTTCAAAAAGACCACCAAGTTCATTAAATCCAACCTTTGACTGAACACCACCATGCCAATTAAATCATAGCACTAAGTACCATGTTGAGTTATTTCTTGAACACTTACAGGCATGGTGAATTCACCACTTCCCTGGGCAGTCCATTCCAATGCTTCACAACACTTTCAGTGAGGAAATTCTTCCTGATGTCCAACCTGAACATCTCCTGGCAGAGCTTGAGGCTCCTTCCTCTTGTCCTGTCACTAGTTGCCCAGGAAAAGAGACCAACCCGCACCTCAATCATCCTTTCAGGTAGTTGTAGAGAGCAATAAGGTCTCCCCTAAACTTCCTTGTCTCCAGTCTAAACAAGTCTCCAGTCCATCTCCCTCAGCCACTCCTCAAATGACTCACTCTCTGACCCTTCACCAGCTTCATTGTCCTTCCCTGAGCACAATTCAGTACATCAGTGTCTTTCTTGTAGTGAGGGGCCCAGAAATGGACACAGCATTCAAGGTGCAGCCTCACCAGTGCCAAGGACAGATGGACAATCACTGGCCTAGTTCTGCTGACCACAGTATTTCTGATAAAATCCAGGATTACATTGGCTTTCTTGGACAGCTGGGAACACTGCTGGCTCATGCTTACTCAGCTGTTGACCAACACCCTCCTGGGCCACTTCTGAGCCCCTCTTCCCCCAGTCTGTAGCACTGCAGGGGGTTGTTGTGACTCAAGTGCAGGACACAGCACTTTGTCTTATAGAACCTTATTATGAATTTTTACCTAATGTTATTCTGAAGTAAAAGAAGGTCTTAGTGCAAGAAATATCAGTAGGTAATACAATACTATAAAATGGTTTATTATATCTCTATTTTATAGATCTATTTTATATATTACAGTTAAACCAATAGTTTTAGTGCATGCGTGCATCTTAGTTTCTGAGATCTAGTCAAAGGATTGAGTTTTATGTATACTGTCAATCCCATATTTTTCTAATAAATTAGAAAAAAAACCAAACATAACAAAATTGAAATCAACAGCTTCAGGGTCAGTCATAAACATCACTATGTTTATGCACAACAGGATTTTGTTTGAACACACAGTATATTTTGAAGACAGCATCTTCTGCATGCAACTTGGCATTGCATGCATAATTAATTAGCTAGCTCAAAATTCCTAACGAATTTGTGAATTTTGTTAAACAAATCCTAATCAAGCAAAGTGAAATAACTATTACACTTTTGCACTATTTCCTTACATTTATATAATAAATTAGGAAAAAAAAAATTAGCATATGCTGAGTTTGTAGTGCGTTGAAGCAAAACAACATTTCAGTTTTTATCTCAGTGTTGGCTTTCTTCTTCCTATGCACAGATCTGTTTTCACATATATTTTTTCATATATTTTTGCATGTGTTACATTCAGCTGACTTTTCAAGTTCTCAGAATACCCTTTATCCCTTTCATATTGTGTAAAATTCAAATTGTAGTGGCCAACAACCATTATAAACCAGTGTTACGGCTTTGGTTTGTATGAACATAGAAATAATACTCTGAGGCAACTTGTTTAGAAATATAAACAGAAAAAATAATTTTTTGTTTATTTGTATATGTAGATCAGTCTAGTTAAAAGTTTGTCATTTGCTTGGTCTTGCACTTGCATAGGAACACTAGAAAAGAATTGAATTTTCCATAATAGTAGCTACAGAATATTTCCTATATCACAGTGAAATAAGAAAAGTGAAATTATTTCTTTACCAGCATTTTAGATATCAGCATAATTTTCTGCACTGAACCAAATCTAAAGAGAGAGAATACATTCTGATTTTGGAGATGGGAGGGGGAAAGAAGGTCTTTCTTTCTTTCTTTCTTTCTTTTTTTTTTTCTTCTGTTTAAATGTTTGGGTTTGACAAATTTGAAAAAATAATCTGCTGCACCCTCTTGAATATTTTATAGGTTTTACATGACATGGTGTTGGGCAAGGTCCAGGGGATCAGGAACCAGAGCTCTTCAACAACAAAAATCAGAACAGAAGTACAGTTTTGCCCATTTATGCCTGGGATTTTTTTATCTTAGTTACAGTCTTATAAAAATTGGACCAATGATTCTTCCTGACACTTATTTTCATCTTGGCTCTGGTTTTATCAGTCATGCTTCTCACTATGATTCCAGGATGTTCTGTTTATTTGCTGTCCCTTGTCTTGTTCCATATCTTAAGATTCTCTTGTTTGGATGCCTTCTATGAATATATACACCCACCTTTTCTTGTCCTGTTACAGGTTAATTTGATAATTTTTTTATGTAAAATATTTGCTAATTATACCTCAACAGGCAACCATAGTTTTGCAAGCATTAATTGCAGTAGTTAGTCACATTATTTTGGTACACCTAGATTTTTGTTTGTGACAAATATTTAAACTCTGAATTCTGTTGTGCTAAATCATAGATCTAGAGAGCTCTACTTTGGCTACAGTAGTGAAAAACACTAGTATTGCTTTCCTCTGCATGAAGCATCCTTATTAACAAGTCCCACATTGGATGCACATTTTTCATAATTACATTGGTTGGCAGCCAGCAATCACCTTCTAATATACTTTTATACTTTTATGAAGTAAGTATACATTATGATACTAGGATAGCCAGGCCATTCCCTTTCTTGCCATTTTCAAATGACAGGGTCTTATTTTGTTTCTGAAAAACTTGACATTTATTCTTTATATGGTCTTTTATTTTATAGCACTTTATTTTGTGTAATTTCTCTAAATGTCAAGGTTATTTTTTCTCTGATCCATTTTTTTTAGTACTACTTCATCAAATCAGGATATCATTAGTAAATTATATTCTTGCTTCACAGCAGGATTTCTTTTCTTTCTTGACTAACTATCCAAATAGAATGTAATTTTAAGAAGTCCCTTTTCTGTATAATAAATGGGAATTTTCTTTTCTTTCTTACTTTTAAATATGAAGGATAGCACAAAAATCAATCTGAATTATATTTAAGTCTTTGAATTAAGACTCCATGAACATCAGTTAGAACTGATTTTTTTTAGTCAATTTTTTTAGATTATCAAATCTTAGGAAAGGATCTGAATTGCAATTAATAAAAGGTATTTCTTGCAATAGTAGGAAAATCAGTTTTGTTTTGTTTTATTTTTTTAATAGAAACAGCTAATATACTGAGACAAATCAAAAAATTAAATAGCATTGCCAATCTATGTATTTATATTTTTACTTTTAAAACGGATAAGCAAGATGTATAACTCAAAATTCCAGGAGCCTCCCAGATTGCTTATGCTCTGTTGTGTTGTCTCTCCAATATCTATTGGGATGGTTGAGGTCCCCCATAAGGACTAGGACTAGTGAAAGTGAAGCTGCTGCTCTCTATCTATATAGGGGTTCATCTGCTCGATTCCTCATTGGGCAGACTATAGCTGATTCCCACTACAATGTCACCTTTCTATGCCATTCCATGAGCTCTCAGTTGACTCTTCATCCATCCCCAGGTGGTGCTTCATGCACTCCAGATGGCCATTGACATAGAGAGTGACACCCACTTCTTGGCTCCCTGCCTATCCTTCCTGTAACTTTCGATTCCAACTCTCCAATCATAGAAGCCTTTCCACCGTGTCTCTGTGATGCCAATAAGATCACAGCCCTACAGACATGCACACATCTCTAACTGCTCTTGTTTATTCCCCATGCTACATGCATTTGCCTGAAGGAACTTAAGTTGGGTCCCCAGTGAAGTTGTCTTACTAGTTGGAGTGGCTGAATTCCTGTGTGCTGATCTTCAGGTGCTCCCTGATCCCTCTCCAGGCTCTGGGTATGTCTTACTGGCACTGACATCAAACTGATAGAAATTGGATGGACTAAGGTTCTCCTTCCTTAGACATTTTCATTTAAATTTCTCTTCACCAGTCTGGCAAACCTATGTGCTAAGATGCTCTGCTCTTTCTCTAATAGATGGACCTCATCAGTCCCCAATAGAACAGGTTTATCAAAGCAAGTCCCATTGATGCCTAAGTCTGAGGTCGAAGTAGAGGAACTCCTGGCTACATTAACAGTCCTGTAAACATTTATTGATTTGCCAGGTTAGACTGGCTCTTTCAAACCCCTTTCCCTTGACCAGGAGGACTGATGAAAATCAACCTGTGCTCCAGAGACCTTTACTACTGCTCTCAGGGGTTTGCAGTCCTTCTTGCTACTCCTCAGACTGCTTGTGGCAATATCATTGGTGCCCATGTGAAACAACAGCAGCAGATAGTAGTCAGTGCACTGTATGAGGCCTGCTATTGTCTCAGTAACAATCCTGTTACAAGCTCCTGGTAAGCAGGACACCTCTCTAGAGAGCGTATCAGGTCTCTGTGAACTGTGGTGGAAACTCCCTGGTTGATTTTGGAAACTTAGGCAAACGAAATAGTCTAATATTTTAGTAGTCTAGTATTCAGTAGTCTACTGGAAGAGAAATAAACTTTACCAAAGTCTTGTAACTAATGAAAAGATATATCCAGTACTTGCTTTAGTTAATTAGCACAGTTTCACTTAAGTTATGGCTTTATTTTTTGCACAGTGAAAAGAAAAGCAAATTCATTGGAATTCTCACTTTAACAGTCTGTGACAAACCTACCAATGGTTTTAGTAATTTCATGCTTTTATCTGAGGAATTCATTCTCTGTAAAATTCACATACATCAGTATTCGATTTTAAACTTAAAAATATTTTGTCTTTCATTTTTTGTGATATTTTTTTCACTGGATTGTAATGCATTATTCCGTGTTTCTGCTTTAGAGTACACATAAGGCATTTACACTCTATCAACCATAGAGAAAGTTTCTTGCAATAATAGAAAAGAAGATGGATAAAATGTAGTAGCAATGATTATTGTCAGTGACTGTTTTCTTGAAGACATGTATTTTTCATTAAGGTGGTCCATACTAAGAACTTACATGACTATTTTAATTTTGACTCATTTATGGATTAGTTTATACTTATGCTAATTATATTTTTTTTTAATGAAACTTCACATTCCTGACCGTTCTGATGGGAACAAATGAAAGAAAGGGTAATAGAAAAACAAGTACTTCAGTGAAAAAAATTCCTTTGAAAGATAGGATTTTTTCCTTAGACAATTCTGGAAATTATCTGACTAATTTCTTGTAGCAGCATCTGCACTTTCCATTTTACTTGTCCTGATTAATAAAAATTTCTATGTATTAAGCATATTGACTGGGAAAAAATTATGAGTGGGGTCGTTTCCTTAATTTTTTTCCTCCTATTGTCACTGTATTGGGTCTGAAATGGAGTTCATTTCCTCATAGCAGCCCTTGCAGTGCTGTGCTTTGCACTGGTAGCTAGAAAGGTGTTTTGGCTACTGCTGAGCAGAGCTGGTACAGCATCAGCACTGCCTCTCTACATTCCCCTACACTCCCCACCTCATCGAGGGGTGGGGGCAGGAGAGAGGTGGGCACACAAGGCAACCAAACCAAAGGGATATTCCATACCATATGATGCAAGGTCAGATATAAAAGCTAAGGAAAGGAGGAGGAAGGGGGGCATTCATTGTTTACAGTGCTTGTCCTCCAGAACAACCATTCTGTGTGCTGAAGCCCTGCTTCTCAGGACGTGGCCAAACATTGCTTACTAATCGGAAGCAGAGTACCTTGGTACTTTAGTCTTTGCTTGTGTGAACACCAACTTTCACTTTTGCTTTAGTAAACTGCTTTATCTCAATGTAGGAGTCATTTTCTGTCTTATTCTCTCTCCCCTGACCTTCCTGGAAGGTGAGGGATAGAGTGGTATTAATTTATGTGAGGGCTGCATCTATTTCACTGCACTATTCCAATATTGTCAATGAATCTTTTCTAAATTTACTTTTCTCTCTTAAGACTTGTGCTTCAGCTGATCTAGATTCTCCTTCTTGCCTTTTTTCCATTTTTTCCCTGTGAGAAATGGTGATATCCCATGTTTCACCAGTCAACAGTTACTCTTGTAGGTATACACTACTGTGGCCTTTGATATGGTTTGCTAAAAGAGCAGAGCAAATAATTGAAACTATTTACCTTGAAATCAACGGAGATTTCAGCAGACCTGAAAAAAAGAACAGATTTGTAGATGAATGCTTTCCAAGAAATCTGTTTAGTTCTGCATGTGCTTCAACTCATTTTCATGGTAATTTCATAAGGATGTTGTATTTTAATCCAGTGTGCTGCAGAATCGAGGCTTTTGCCTTTTTTATTTAAGTGATATAGTGTAGTGGTTTTGGTTTAGGCCTTTCCTGGTAACTGGGTCATAACTAAGGAAGTATTCCATCTCATTTCTTTACATAAGCAAAGATATAAAGATGGGGAGTCGGAAATCAGGGGGCAATCCTTCTTCCGGCACTGTTGGAGGGCAGAGGAGCTCCCTGCAGTCACTCTGCTGTGGGAGTGGGCCATAGGTGTGGGTCTGCTGATCAGTCAGCTGGGTCGGAAGGAGGCATCCTGAGATATGGGAACGGCAGTTGGTTTGGTGGGAGGGAAGTGAAAACTTGTTTTCTTCTTCTTTTCTCCTCTGTATATACATGTATATATGTGTAAATATATATAAACTGTTTTAGTTCTACTGAAGTTCTGTTTTGTGGGTTTTTTTCCCCCCTTCTGTCTTTTTTCCCCTGTGGCGGGGAGGGGTCTGAGGGGGCCTCTGTCCTGGGACCTTTGGCTCTTGGAATTTGGCCAATTTTCAACTGGTCACATATAGTTATGCCACTTTAATTAGTAATATGAATCATTATTTCATCACATATTCAACTTGTTTCTGTTTTAAATATCTCCCAATAGTTCCCCAATTAGTTTCCTTCCCAATACATAGTAGGATGCAATATATATAAAACTATCCATGTAATTAAAGTAGTTTTCCTCTTACCTTGTTTTTGTGGGTTTTGGTTTGGTTTTAGTTTTGTTGGGTTTTTCTTTTTTTTTTTTTTTTTTTTTTTCCCTCAAAGGCTAGTTTTTGACTTGCATCCACTTAGCTAATGACAAGCAACTAATATAAGGTAGAAGTGAATTGACCGGTGGGACTAAGATCAAAACCAAGGAGTAAATACTTTTGTATTATAATGAGTTCTTAGTAGTTGAAAGATGGCTCTTTAAAATTCAGGTTATAGTGGCAAATCCCAAAAATAAATTATAGAAGTGTCTGAAATGGGTTGGCTTTCTCTCTAAATCACTCTGTTGTTCATGTTTTACAGGAAAAAATGCTTGTTGAGCTCAGGAAACAAAAATAAAAAAAGTGAATTTACAGATTAATGAAGTAAGAGTATAAAATTGCCTGATTTCATCATGTCATTTACAATAATTTTTAGATTAAAAGGAAGAAAGAACATAACATTTTTAACAGGCAAAATAAAGGTATGTATATTGAACAGCATTTTAAATCTCTTGGCCATAAAGAATTATTATGTCCTTATTATATTGTCCACAGCACATAGATAAAGGTTTTCTGTTAGAAGACACGTGACATCTCTAGGGACAAAAAAAAAGTCAACCATTAATATGTGAAGACTGTATTTTTATTCAGTATACTAATGGTCTTGGAATATTATGGTTCTTCTATGTCAGCAAAAAAAGATAAAGCATACTTCCCTTCCCATCGTGTCTATCTGGATGTGATTCAGGTTTGAGACCTTGGTTGAAAGTCAAGCCAGATATGGTGGAATTAACATAATTCTCTCAACTGGTGTACTTTTTGTTTATATCTTCAGTGTATATCAAGATGGAGCCTCAGTAATGCAGTTTTTAGCCAGTTATCTCTGTCAAAAATCAGGATGGAGTTATTTGCTTGTCTCGCTTCTGTTTCCATTCTACACGTGTATTGAAAAAATTAGACTGAACCATTTAATACATATGCATATTAAGTTTTCTTAATTTTTCTCTCTTTAAGATGGTTAACAGCAACCATTCATCTTACTATAATGGCAGTATTTCCACTGCTGAGGATGTTTTTTAGCTTTCTTTTTTTTTTTTTTTTTTCCCCCCTCATAAAGACTTTTAATGTAACTCAGCTGTGAATCAATTCCATGAATGCCTGTATCAAGTTGCAAATATCTATTAAAAACTTACTCTCATAAAAGAAGTTCAGTCTAAATATACCAGTTAGGACAAATCCATAATATTTGTCCAGGCATAACTTGGTTCAGTTTATCAAAATACACCAGGGCTCTTTTTTGAAGTACAGTTGTATTAGCACATACCTAGAAAAAAAATTAAGGACTTCATATTTCACATTACTCTGAAACATAATGTATTTCTGAACATTAGTTTTTAAAAAAATGGTCTGTCTTACATGGTCCCTGTTACATCATGAGCATTGTCTGCCTTCCAGGATTTAAACCTGGTTTCACAATCAATGGAATTGCAAAAGTTTCCATCAAACATTATGGAAAAGCTATGAGGAAAAATGAATATCCAGGAGGCTTAGCTGGAGATACATAAAAGTATAGCTCAAACAAAAAATATGACAACCTATTATCTGATGATGATATATAATTTGTCAATAGGACTGAGGCAAGATAGAGCAATAGGCTCTATTGTCTGTTCCCCGCCCTTTTCCTATTTCCCTTTTTTTCCTATAAAGGGAATTGTTCTCCAGGGCATTGACTGAAAGCATGCACAAAAGAAATGAGGTTAGTTTTATTAATTTACTTTCTTCACAACTGAATAGCCATAGCTTTATTCTCTTATTCCCCTTGGCACTACTTTGTTCCATTCTTTAATAACAGCAAATGTGAAAAATCAGGATTTGTTCTATTCAGCCTCATTTCACTTTGAGTACTATAGGAAGATGAGATTTGAAATTGCTCACTGTAATGTACAGAATATCTGTGGATTCACTTTACTGATGATGCAGTATCATTTCAGATATTTCACTTCAGGTTGCATATTTTTATTAGACCATTAAGTCTTGAACTCTGGACTGTTTCTGAGTGGCATCAAAAAATTTTAAAGGAAGATGTGCAAGGAGAATTTGTCTTCAAAGAGGAGAG
>JAWWEE010000001.1:63176165-63193287 GCA_035221455.1 Xenops minutus
AAAGAGAAAAGAGAAAAGAGAAAAGAGAAAAGAGGAAAAAGAGAAGAGGTTATATGAAGATATCCTGGAATAGTCTTAAAGCATTAGACACTACCTTCTACCTCCAAAACAAAAGCAAACAAACAAACAAAATCAAACCCAAAACCAAACTAAAAAAGACCAGCCAAAAAAAACCCCAAAAACACCCCCCCCCAAAGAAAACCCAAATAAACAAAAAACAAAACTAAACAAAAACAAACCAAAAAAAACCAAACACCACACACACAAAATAGTAGAAACTTTGTTAAGGGTTGTATGGTGTTAATAATTCTTAACCATATATTTTATAGTTACCGTATAATGTATATTTACAAGTTTTATATTTTGAACATGAAAATAAGAAAATCATAAGGCAAGGTTTGTATCACTCACTTTCTCAGCTTTACAGATATTGCAGTTTGAATATACTGCAGCTATGTTTAATAAGGGATCCAAGTTTCCCTTAACATTTAATAAGAGAAAATAATTCTATGCTACAATTAATTTCAAACTTAAGTTTATGCCTGCATTTGTTATTTGCCTAACATTCTAGAAGTGACTATTTCTTTCTCTTAATGATCATAAATGCCCTGATGTCCATGTGTAATTTCAACAGGAGGTGAGTCTCACAATATTTATATTCCTCTATGCTCGTCATCCAGGACTTCAGTAGAGAGGATGGGAATAATACTGAATGTTGTCAAACACAAAATTTTGCAGTTTGTCTGATTTATTCAAATCTCTACCCTTATCAAAATGCTTTTCCTGACAGAAGACTCCCAAGTGCCCATTTTTAGAAAGATTCTTTCTCATGTAGTGAAGAGTACAAAAGCAATTTCATATCATCATTATTAAAGCTAGTTTTACTTAGAGCAACTACCTGCCTCTATCCTGACTACCACATTCCCACTAATCACCACAGAACCTCTACCCAATTTTATACAAGGAAACTGTAAGAGAAAAAGGTAAGTACAGCAGGATCTTATGTCATATAATCATTTCCTTTGTTTTTGTTTTTTGTTTTTGTTTTGTGGGGTTTTTAATTCCTTTTAAGTTGGTTTGGAAAGATAAGTTATTGATTAGAAAGGACAGTAAGAGATGAAGTTATAAAGGTAACTTTGAGGAGGTATACATAGTGAGATCAGAGACCTAATTTGAAAAATATTGAAATTCAGAAAAAAAAAAAAACAAACCCTCCAGGAACAAAATGCTGGCTAGTGGGATATTTTTTCCACAAGATCATGTTTTCAAAGAGAGATTCAGAGCTAAAAGTTTTGTCAGTATGGTAAAAGATTTTCTGCCTTACGTTGATGTCTTAGGATTTTAATATATTTGCAGATTTTAATATTTTTTATATTTGTAGATTTTTATATAGCTGTACAGTTTCTCACACTTGAGGTAGCAACTACAGTTTTTAAGAGTTTCTCACAGTTTGTGCCACATTCCTGAAGTCTGTTTAATGATCTTTTCAGTGGACAACATAGCAGCGAGGACACCATGTTTGGGACACATGCACCTGGACTGGAATAACAAGACAAAACAAGACAGAAGTGCTCCAACGAGACAGTTCTGAGGATGGATCCAGCGTGGTACCAGGGGCAAAAGGTTCTTGGGTTGGATGTACCCATTAGATATGATAATTAAGTAGTGTTATTAATTTGTGAGAACCTTATACTGTGTGTGCACTGATATACTTTGTGCGCCAGAAAGCTTTCATTTAAGAACTGCTCTCTGCTTTCCCCATACTGTCTTGAAAGTTTTTTCCTTTGATTTTAGGCAATAGCATCTGCTACCATTATGTTGAAGAGTTAAACTGTACATACTTTAAAAGACTTTAGCTAATGCTGGTGAAAAGCACATTCTCTACTACCATTTCACAAGGCTGGAAGTAGTACTTTTCTGAAAAGGTGTTCCTGGATGGTTCCATTCATTCCTATGGGGACTTTGGACATCTGGATCCTGTGGAAACCCTGAGGAAAAAAGCAGAAACAGTACTGGAAAAAAAAGAATTAGAGAACCAATATTTTTTTCTTAGGTCTCTGCATTTTCAGATCCAGAAATTATGTTCAACAGTTTTCCAACAGACAATGTAAGAAGTCATTGTGTTAAATCTACTTGCTGCAGAGACACACTGTGTTTCTTCTTTGGGAGGTATCACTGGGAGACTGCTTAAAACGTTCTAGAACAAATAACTTGGATAGGGCCTGATGAAAGAAAATCTCAATGTTTCCTAAGGTATTATTTAGTGTGAACTCAAGAAGATTTTTGTTGAATTCTCATTTAGTCCTGCTTTG
The DNA here is from genome assembly GCA_035221455.1 of Xenops minutus. Lineage (NCBI taxonomy): Eukaryota > Metazoa > Chordata > Aves > Passeriformes > Furnariidae > Xenops > Xenops minutus. The sequence goes on from JAWWEE010000001.1 coordinate 63,178,478, forward strand.
TACCTAAATACTGGAGAGAAGTAAATGATTTCCTACACTTAGCATGTGTTATTTGGACTTGGACTTACTTCAGGAAGTTAGAAAAATCTGTAAAATCCTCTGAATAGCCTCTTCTGACTACAGATCACAAATTTAAGCTACTGCTAGTCCTCTGTGAGGCAGCATGCAATCTGCTGAGCATACCAAGTAGCTCCAAGTAGGCAAGAGCTGAGAACTGGTAAAAAGAGACAAATGTGTATAATCTCTGAGAACAGGACAAAAATAATTTTCAGTCTGGGGTTAGAAGAGTACATAAAGAGAAGAAGAGAAGTTTTTCTTCCAAAAGAACTACCAATTCCTTGAAAAAATCCCTAAAAGGATCTAAAAATCTCTAGCATATGTAATCTCTTGAAGACTGTAGACACTCTTTTAAAAAGCCCGATTAAATCTCTACAGATGAGTACATGGTAGAAGCTGTTTCCACAAAGATTTTTTTGGTAATCTGTTGATTCACTATTTCAGAATACTGAATGATAAACTGTAAGGATATGGGCATCAAATAAATGGGCAGGAGAAAGAAGATCATTACATAAGGATTGCCTCCCTAAAGGAAGTAGATGTTTCTGTACTAATGTAATGGATGACTTTATATAAACTTGAGATTTGAAGTCAATACTTATTTTTTTTTAAATGGTTGTATAAATAATTTTATTGTATTAAAATTTAAATATAAATTAAAATACTCTAAGAATCAATTTTATAATGTATCATTAAATTATTTTTTAAATATTTTCATTTCATTCTGGACTGAAGCCAAAAAGATCTTTATAAAGATCAGAATTCTGCAAAATGTAGTTCTGAGATTCAGCTACAAACACATACGTACGAAATTTTATGATCTCCTTATTTACACTGATTTCTTATGAATTTTGGTGGCCTGGATATCATGATGAGGAACAACAGTATGGAACCAGTAAGACACATGTATTTTATCTTATTCACTCCAATCTCTCTTTTATTTATTATTTGATTGGAGGATTAATGATTCTGAAGTATAATGTCTTCTTAGTTACATATCATTTTATGAAACATAATTGCTAAGCAAATGTTTAAATTGCACCTTTCAATAATGGGTGCTAATTCATTTAATCATAAAATGTTGGCTTTAAAAACTAAGTAAATGCACTGTGATTATACAGCTATTGCTTTAATTTCATAAATGCAATACACATACTGATAAGTATTTTTTATTCATTTAGATGCTGCATCTGACAGCATGAGAAGTACATATATATATTATATATATATATGTATATACATATATATATAAAATTAGAATGTCCCCATATTTTTATCAACATAATGAAATCATACCTGAGAGGGAAAAAAAAAACAAAAAAACAACAAACAAACTTGGAAGGTAACAATTTCTAGTGGCAGTTCTACAAGAATATGTTGATATCTGATTATAAAGAGAACCTATAGAGATAACTTGGAAGGAGGAGATGATAATTCTTAAAGATTGGCTTTTCCTTTCCCTTTTAAACCTTATAATACCAAATGTGGAAAAGTGGAAGAAGGAAAACCTTTTTGCAGTTATTTCACATGAAGTTCTTTCAATGAATATAGGGGAGACATTATGATTACTGAGATTTATAGTAAAAATGAAATTGATTTTTAAATGAGAAAAGATACCATGAAATGTTTAAATTTCTACTTAGAAATTCTGTTACTGTACCTCATCAGTGCTGAAGTTTAATTTCACAATTTTCTGCTTAACTGGACAATGTCCTATGCTAGAAAATATCTTCCGTAATGCTTGGATATCTTACCAAAACACTTATTCTCTCATTTGTATCAAATTTGCAAATTTGTATTTTTTTTTTTTTTAAATTCATAGTTTAGTTAGTTGGTTTTCTAAGGAAAAAACAAAACAAAACAAAACAAAAAAACTCCAACATACACAACTAAGAAAATAACAACCCCAAATATTACATGTAGGTTCACACAGTTTGTTTTCTTTGCCTAACTTTGCTTGGACTTTTGGCAAGATAATTTTAACAATCTTCCTTAGCACTGTCTGTAGGAACTTCCTTAACTGGGGTACAGTAAAGTGTAAATGAAACCAAAATGGTGCGTATTTCAGTATAAGAAATACAAAAAAAAAGGTACTTAGGATCAGTATCCCAATATTGTAATATGAAAGCTTTAAAATTCAAGATGACAAGAGTGTTACAGAAGAACCTGGCTCTACATGACAACTTTAATAAAGCTACTAAAACAGTCTACAATTTCCAGACGCTATAGCTGAACTACTGGGGGTTTTTTGACCATTTTTTTAATTTTAAAAGTCAGTTAGACCTACAAGTAGAAATAAGATCTCTGTGGAGATCTAATTTATTTTTCTGGTTATGGGTCAAAAGTAGAAGTCCTGGAAAGGAACAAAAAACAACAAAACTACCCCACCAGTGTTTGTAGAGCAAACTATTCCTTACTGCTGTAGTATCAGAGCAACAGTACAAAAATTCAGGCTACTTTCTTTCTCATATTTTCAAAGGAAAATGCTCTTTAGGTATACCAATGCAAGCACATTTGCAAGCAAAAATTTCTTTTTATATAAAATGATGTTTTAAAATATAAAACAATGTAAATTATTGTTCTCTCTCATAAGAATAGCTTTCAAGGTATTCCATCCCCTACAAAAACAATGGGACCATATAACTCTAAGGAATCTATGGGGTAATTGCTTATTCCATTGTAATTCTAGGTAACATTCATAAATATATTTATATCTATGATAAAAATTTGGGTGCTTTTTTTGTTGGCTTTCTTTTTTTTCCTTAGTATACATCTTCAAATTCTCCCTTACATATATTTCACTATGTGGTCTAATTTCCATCTGTGTTTTTTTCAAAGTGAATTTATACCCAACTACAGCTCTTACTGTGTGATGAAGTGGCCCAGAACACTGAACCAGACCCTTCTCTACCCATAAGATGAGTTATTCTGTTATTTATCACTTTTACATATTACAGGCACTTCACTCTGGCACTTGCATTCTGCTCTAAATTAGTTTTATCCGTACATTATTAGGAGTGTGACTTGTCAGACTTCTACCATTGTTAGAATTAGAAATTATGAGAAGACAGATAATTTTTCTCATATGGTTTGAGAAAATTGTATTATATCTGGCAATACCCCTTAAAATTTCGACAAGGATTTTATGTGATTAAGGTTGGAAAAAGCCCCTCCAAGTCATCTAGTCCAATCTCTCCTTGTGTTTCTTTTTGTATGGTTTTATCTTATGGCTCCTTATGTTATGCAGAAAAATCCAGCAATCATTATGAGTGCATTCTTTAGCTCTGCTTCTATTCCCAATGCAGATGTAGTGCAAGAGTCATATGCTAGACCAAATTTTGTGTGTGATTTATTTTTTCTATGGCCTTGCAATGAATATGTACTGTGTTAGCATAAGAAGTGGATGACAGAATGCTTTTTATAAGAAAATTTTACTTATTTATTCCTTTATTAAGACTTTTTCTCTGTAGAAAAAGAATCTTTCTTCAGTTCTTAAATATTTTTCTTGACAGATTGAATTGAGTGAAATGTCACACAGTCAAATGCATACGTACTCTCTTGGTTAAGTCTCCTTTGTGTCCATCCCTCTGGGATGATTATTTCTGAAACCTTAATGCACAGATGAAAAGCTGTCTTGACTAACATCCAAGATAACATGCTGTGTGTTGTATGAAACCCATACATTAAGCTGGGTAATAATGAAGGCAAAATACATGGCTTTTGACAAACAGAAAATTCAGATTCCTAGGGAAGAAGTATTTAAAGGATTCTGTGATGCTTGTTTTAAACCAGTGGGGTTTTGTTTACTTCTTGTTTTAGCATAGTATAGCATAGCATAGCATATTTATGGTTGGGGGGGTGGTTTGTGTTTTGGTTTGGTTGGCTTTGGTTATTTTTGTTAGGTTTATGATGGTATGAAAATATTTTGGTGCATTTTTAATAAAAGGAGAAAAGTTTCCATTGAACCTTAAACTTGTAATTATATGCATTATTTTCACACAGTGAAAGAAACAATTTCATAAAATGGCAAATCACACCATTAGTAAACTCACAAAAGCTTCAATATCTTTTAGAAACCAACATATGTAATTTGAAATTTTCTGTTGCATTTGGTCACTAAATAAAGTATTTAAATTATTAGATTTTTCATAAAATGCCTAGCATTATTATTGTAGATGTACTGTGAAACTTAGTAATATAGTTTCTCACATTACTTAATTCCTTACAGAATATTTAATACAGTAACTAATCAGTTGTTAAACTCAACGGTTGTCTTATATCAGGACATAAAGATTAATTAAAAAAGAGAAGGAAATGCTTGAGTTTTATATTTTTAAACCATAAGATAAATAGACTAAAATGGTGCCAATTCTTGCAGCTATGTTTGATTGCAATACAGTCAAGAGAGAAAAGTCAAAAGAAAGTGGTTCAGTACTGTTTACTCATCTCTTAAGTACAGATTTCTGAAGATTGGTCAAAGTTTTTTAATTAGGTTCAGAGAATAACATTAGAAGTATTTTAAGTGTGCAAACTGCATAATTATAAGAGCATTATGCTACTGTTGGCAAAATATGAAAGAAAAAAGTAGAAAAGAAATTAACATTGTAAATTTAAATCAAGTCTGAAAATTATTTGCTATCTAAGTAATTCTTGAGGACATTCTGCCTCCTACACCTCATAGTTTCTTTAAGTTACTACTTTGAAGGGTTTTCATACTGCTCTGATATTGAAACTGAAGAAGTCACAATTTAAGAAAGCACCTACCTCATATCAGCATACTAAATACACAGCCCATTGTCAAGTCAACACATAAAGCTACAGATAAGTAGTTTATAACTATAATATGAGATCAGTTTAAAATAAAATACACAACTATTAAAAAAGAGGGGTTGTGAAGATCACCTATCTTCTGCAAAAGCAGAAAAGTTTGGTCTTACTTAAGTGATGATCATTTTTACAGCAAATTGACTATTTTGATAAGCAGTCTTTGGATTAAGACAATTTAGAGTGCAAAACACTGCAGATCAGTTTGTGTCTGATTTCTTGCATCTAAGTGAAGAACAAAAATAAGATTATATCTTCCTTTTTAGTGTCCTGTCATATCAGAGAATAACAATAAAATGGAATCTGCCAGTAAAGCAACACACAAAATAAATCTTTTATGACTTTATTATCTATCTATTACATGGGTAACTAAATACAAATGTCAGAACTCTGTGATATGCATCAAGCATCCATTAAGGGTATGTGATGAGAAGGCAGTATTCATGGACTGGGAACTAAGAATTTGTTTTGACAAGCTCATCAGTGCTGTTCATCACTCTGGAATAAACTATGCCATATTCCACTCTACTTTTACAGGAAAAATAAGAAAAATAATTAAAAAAAAAATCCTGGCCATTTTGTTTTCATTGTGTGACAATACTGCATACAAGTACAAGTTTAAGATACCATGGAAACTTTTTTCGTTTTATTAAAAGTGCCTAAAAATATTATACTAGCACAATCTACAACTCTTAGTATTCATTGTTCTTTCTCTCAAGAAAGGTCTTTCAGCTGTTTTCACTGGTCTATTGCCTGGATAATTTATAGAATAACTGTGTTCCTGTGCCTAAAGCTTCTCAAATAATCACATTTCCAGTGTCATGTGAGGTCAATATACAACTCTTCAGTCATTACAGTGCTTGTGCATATTCAATCAAAATCAGAGTTCTTCAGGCATAATATAATAGTCCTTTAAGACAAAGAGCCAGGTCATGAGTTTCTCTCTTTTTTATGTAATCAAATTATTCCTGAGAGATGAAAAGGTTCTAGAATAGCTAGCTTTAATGAATGCAATTAAAATTATAATAATATGGATATATTCCACAGACTGTGCAACTAGCAAACACAAATAAACAGGAATTACAGGAATTCCTGCAAACATGTTCAAATCTATTAGAATTCACAATCAAATCTATATTAACAACAAGCAAGAACACCCACGATGAAAATACCCAAGCCAAAGAATGCAGAAATGAAACTGATAGCAGTTGAAATTTTTATATTTAAATTCAATTATTAGTAGAGCTTTTGTTGATGTATTATTTTCCCAATTTATTTTTTTTTATATTTAAATGTAAAGCCTTTGCTTTTCCAATATATTAACAACTTAATTGATAACTACAACATACTTAACATGACTTTTTCTTTGGTGTAGATATAAATTAGAAGTATAAGCTGTGTGAACATATATTTCCTTCTGGAATGAAGAGATCACAACAGACTGATGGAACTTCTTTTTCTCTTCTCCAAAAGGGTTAAAAAAAAAAAAAAAGAAAAAAAAGAAAAAGTAAACTTAGGAGCCCCAACTCATTTGGAGTCCATCTCTTTTTCTTAATTCATGATCACCAGTCTGACAGTCAGGATCAGGAGAAAATGGAGGGTGTTTTCCCTGCTTTTTGGAAGCTAAAGGGCAAGGGGAAAACAGCATTATTTTTTAATTTAGTGATGCTGTTATGGGTATTTGCCAACATTTTGAATGCATATTTTGGTAAATGTAGGGAGAACAAAAACAGTGTTCTTTTTGTCTTGTTCAGTTGATTAATATTATTTTCAACTTAGCATGATTTTTCCATTTCCATTTCTGTAGTATACTCTTTTCAATTTCTTTTCCACCATATCAAAACCACCAGATCCTTAACGGCTCATAAGCACTGGGCCATAATTCTACATCCGAAAATGAGCTTTATCCCAATAGGGCAACACTTAGCAAGTCATATCAGATGCATTGAAAAAAAAAGCCAAAACAAACAAAGCCCAAGATACAATAGCGGAAGAAACTGAAGTTTTTTCTTTGCTATTCAGTGTTAAACTCTGCTTTTGAACTCTCACCTGTGATAATTTTTTGCTTCTCTCTATTAACAAGGCATGCTTCACTGCTGCACATTCTTGTGTTGTAGAATAGTTGCTAATTAGTTCATTCAAATAAAGTAGATTTAATAAAAGGAAAAAAAAAAAAAAGAACCAGATAAAAAATCCCACAACATTTGGGATAACCTACTAGAAGGTACATTTTCTTTGTAACTGATAGGGCCATTCAGTTGTTGTATCTGAATATAAATTCTGATCTCTCTAAAAATGCTTTACCTTTGGAGACAAGCAGTTATAGCAATGTTGTGTTCTTTTGTGTTGCCTTCTTTTGTGAAGCTAAATCCACCATATACATTCAGAGAATGCTTATTAAAGTGAGTCTCATGTTAAAGTGAGAAATCATGTATTATGAATAGTATCACAGACTGTAGATGTGTATTTTAAGAGCAGTTGCTTGTGAGTAAGATGTCCCATTTTTAAAAAAAAAACATTAAGTCTGAGAAGGTTCAGCTTTAAGGATACAAGCTATTCTAAAGACAGGAAATATATCTAAATCAACATTGCTGTGAGACAAGGAGAAGGACTGGAGTTCAGCACTCTATTTCCAGCAGTGTACATAAACACTGTTGCTACCGCTGAAGAAATTGGTGACAGTGTCTGGACATGAGTCCACATGTCAGTCACAGTATTAGCACACTCATTTTGCACTCAGATGAATATTACATGAATTGACATTTACATAAAATTTAGTTTCCACTGAAAATAACCCTTTGTGTACACTAACTATACACCCACATGTAGATGGTCCTTGTCCTCCAACAAGGACATTGGGAAAAAATGCCAGGAGGCCTCCATGATTGGATAAGGAGCTGCTGGGCCAACTCATAGCAAAAAAAAAAAAAATAAATAAAAAAATTAGCTTTCAGTAAGTGGAATTGAGAACAGATGCCCTAAGAGTAATATAGGGAAATTGTATAGCTAGGGACAAGATTAGGGAAGCCAAAGCCCAGTTAAAACTGACTCTGGCCAAATACATCAGGGATAACAGGAAGGGCTTCTATAGATATGTTGCAAGCAAAAGGACTAGAGGCAACATGGACCCCCCTTGGAAGGAAATGGGAAACCTGGCTATCCCGCACAAAGAGAAGACCGTGGTCCTCAATGACTTCTATGCCTCAGTCTTTAATACAAGGGCTCCAGCCATGCCACCCAAGTTGAGAAGGTCTCATTGTCAACGTGGAGATCAGTGATAAGTGGTGTCCCTCAGAGATCCCTACTGGACTTGATACCGTTACACACCTTTGTCAGCAATTTTGCTGATGACACCAAGCTGTGTGGTGCAGTTGACACACTGGAGGGAAGGGATGCCATCCAGAGGAACTTTGACAAGCTTGAAAGGTGGAACTGAGCAAATCCGATGAAGTTTAACAAATTGAAGTGGAAGGTCCTACATCTGAGTTACAGCAATTCCAGACACACCTATACGTTGGGCAGAGAAATAACTGAGAGCATCCTGTTATGAGCATTATAGAGATGTCTCTGCCTGAGTTAATGTGCCAATGAGGCCATATGCCAAAGTCAACAGCACAAAGTTGTATTTAGACAGAGATAGAAAGAGGAAAAAAAGAGAAAGACAATGACAGAGATTAAGTAGAAAAAGTATCACCATTCTGTGGTTCCCTGTTGATCCCCTTCTTTTCATCATCTTGGTGATGAGAGTCACAGTCAGAGTGATGGCTGCAGTCTAGATTCGTCAAGGGAAGGCCAGGGTCGTGAGGGGAAAAACCTGTGGTAGTGAAAGAAATCCTGTGTGGTGAAGGAAGAAGTTCATCTGGCAAGGGAAGAAATCCATGTGCTGAGGGAAGAAGTCTGTGTGTTGAGAAAAGTCCATGAAGTCCAGGGTAGTAAGGAAAGCTCCGTGTGCGTGAGGGAAGAAACCCGAAGTGTGGCTTGGGGTAGGTGAGAATGCCTCCAGTACTTTCCCTGGGGCAGAGACTTTTACAATGGATGATATAATACTGAGTCACAGGACATGTCATGAGTCTTTGACACCTTCTAAGATGTTATGGCTGCCTGCTACATCAGCACAGCTGAGTCAATGTAGGCCCATCAGCAGAGATTAATATCTTCAGGCTACGTGTGAATTGTTCCGATAATTCCATGAAGGGGGGTTGTAACAGCTGAGTCATTTGTGTAAGGATGAAGAAACGCTACCCCACCGCACAGGATTTGTCTCTTTCCTTATTTTGTCCAACAACTAGCTTGTAGACTGAGGTGCTGGGTGTGCATGTCCTCAACACCTGGGTGGTTACTTTCCACATCATCAGCTTGCACCTGAGTTGCCTCAGCCGTTAGTATTGCATTCTTTTGCACTTGTGGATGCATAATTCTCCTGGGATAACTGGACAATGGTACCACCTTTATCTTATCTCAAGATCCCGTCACACTCCAAATTAGTAGGCATATTTGGGGAGGGGCTGGCTTCATCGAGCAGTTGATTCTTTGCAGTTTGTTACAGTGGAGAAAAGTCCTTCAGTGATTTTAATAATGTTTAAGCCATAAACCATTTCACGGTCTCATACAGCCCTGCAGAGAAGGTCTTGGGGGCGATGAAAAACTCAACATGAGCCAGCAGTGTGAGCTTGGAGCCCGGAAAGCCAGCTGAATCCCACATAAAAAAGAGTGTGGCCAGAAGATCAAAGGAGGTGTTCTGCTCTTGTGAGACTCCATAGGGAATACTATGTAGAGTTCTGGTGTCCCAACAGAACATGGGACTGTCAGAGAAAGTCCAGAGGAAGGCTATGAAGGTGGTAAGAGGACTGGAGCACCTCCCTTACAAAGACAGGCTGACTGGGGCTGTTCAGCCTGGAGAAAAGGAGGTTGCATGGAGACCTCTTAGAAACATTTCAGTATCTGAAGGGGGTCTACTCTGGAAGCCAGAGTCATGAAATGTAATGATAGGACAATGGGCAATGAGCAAAAATTGAAAAGGGAAATTTAGGTTAGATATTAGGAAGAAATTCTTTACTGTGAGGGTGATGAGACACTAGAGCAGGTTGACCAGGAAGGCTGTGGATGCCCCAACCCTGACAGTTTTCAAGGCCAGGCTGGATAAGGCCTTGAGCAACCTGGTCTAGTGGGAGATGTCCCTGCCCATGGCAAGGGGTTTTGGGACTAGATGATCTTAAACATTTATTCCAACTCCTTAACATTCTATGATTCTGTCACTTCCTGATTAGTTCGTGAGTGAACAGCCTTTTTTAAAAATCTAACTTATGTTACATAATAAAAATAGCCATGAACTACTGAAATCTGATTTTCTAATTATATATCTCAACTCTTTACCTGTTGTTAAGACAAATAAAATGTAAGTGAAATTTACTTAGGAATAGCAAAATGCTACAGGAATTGTTTTGTTACCTCTATCCTCATGACCATTTTTTATCATGTAATAGTCATTACAGTTTGGGCCTGGGATATTCTCAGTTACAATGAAATTATCATTTTTTTTTTAATCATTAAGACCTCATATAAGCTTGGTAATTTAGAGAAACTTGGAGGATATGGATATATACACATGTGTACTTATACCTATACCTGTACCTATACCTATACATATACATACCTTGGCTGAAGATAATCTGATTGTGCATAATAAGACTCTTTTTCTGTGTTTTCAATCCCTTTATACTGGATCTCTTACTTTCACTTTAGGCAAAGATTTACCTAACTATGTAGACACGTTCTGGTAATTGCAAGGCAAACAACCACTGAGTCCATCCACAGCATCCAGGTCGATGTCAGAAATAACAAAAAGTATACTTCCATTAATGACTCTCAAATGGATAAACAATTGACTCTGGAGTAACAGTTCAGAGAGTGTTTTTCTCTGCCTCTGGGAATTACTTTCAAAAGGAAAATAAAAACTATTTCTTTTTATTTGTTTATTTGTTGCTTTTATTCCAAATATGAGAGAACAGACAATATCTGTGAACCTCTTAATATGGATTTATTTTTTTTTTTTACAATTTATGGCAATATAATCCATATTTAATTCAAAATTAGCAGGTTGCACACATGCTATTACCAAATGCTATTACCATGCTATTACCAATGTTTTGCTTGAAAAAATTTCAGCAATTGTGTTGCAACTGTGTCAAAAAAGAGAAATAGAAAAAATTATTTTCTAGTCATATTTTTAATACTCATATGATTTTTATAGATGATCACAACTGACTCATAAAAAATATGATAAATTGCATTCTACTTAATAAAACACCAGAAAAAAAAAAAATCCAGTATACCTTGGGATATATTAAAGCACTCTCTCTTTTTAGAAGCTTTTTGGAGTGCTGTAAAAAATATAGTTTCAGAAAGGAGCCATTTTAAATATCTGAACAGGTAAAAGGAAAACTGAGAAATTTTAGTGTCTTCCTGAAGAGGAGAGTGTGTCACTAATCTACAAGAGATAGGTCAAAACAAATCAAAGCTAAAAATTCACAATTGAATTTGCCCAAAGGAGTAATCTGTGCGAAAGTCAATTACAACAATATTAAAGCAGAGAAAAACATAAGACCAAGGAGACCTTCAGTGGTTGTGAAGCTAGGTGATTAAGATTATTATTTAAGTTTGGGAAAGCTAAAGCACATGTGAAAATAGTATTTGAGATCAAAACATGATTAACAACAGAAAGATGGCACAGGATTAAGAAGGGAAGCTAAAAGGAATGGAAGCAAAACAGGTGCAATCCAAGGGAGATATAAACAAATTTGCTGTGAGGTGGTTTTTTTTGTTTGTTTTTTTTGTTTGTTTGTTTTTTAATAAGTCTCAGTGCAGGTCTAATATTGCAAATGGGAATCAGAAACACTGGGAAGAAGGAATGAAGGAGAAATGAAAAACTACAGAGAAAAAAAATAGTGAAATTGTTCACAATAGAAGAAATAGACATTTACTGTTTAAACATTAACTGTTGTTTTTTTTGTTTCTTTTGGGGAATTGTTTGTGGTGCTTTTTGGTTTGATTTGGACTTTTTGAGGTTTTGATTTGTTTGGCGTTTGTTTTTTTTTGTTGTTTGGGGTTTTTTGTGGTTTTTTTGGTGTTTTTTTCTTATTTCAAGAGTATTCATTGCCTTCAGTTCATTATTTTAAAAGCAGATCTTGGAAGCTGGACACTAGCTTCTCATTCAAAGGGAATCTTGTTTTTTCCTCATGAGTAACAGTGATTTTTGGTTTTCCCCTCTTATTTTTTTTTTTTATTTCTTTTTACTCTTCTGGGCACAAGAGAGCACAGTTTTCCCTTATTCTATGCCAATCTCATCAATAATGTAATTGTATGCCACGAAAACGGCTCCAAACCAAGCTTTTTTTAGGAAAACTTGCCAGCATAGAGAACATAAATTATGCAGCTCAGCAGCAATTGGGCACAAATGTAATAGATCCATACATAAATTATGACTACTGTTTATTTGCTTTTCACTTCCTTAGCAACAACATAGTGGTTAACAAATAGTGACTAGCAAGAGAATGTTGTACCTGAGATTATAAAAAATTTGAGCAACACAAGATAGCCTATTTTTCACTTCAGACCTCATTTGAACTAATTTATACATGTTTTTAATACAGTATAATAATTTGAAAGATTTAATATTTAGTCATTACTAAGTATTAGTCCTATTTCACTGGCAAAAAAAAAAAAAAAAAAGTTCCGTGTAGCAGTGTAAAGCTGTCCTTTAAATGGAATGACCTACTAGAAAGAAAGAGGAAAGTGTTTTGTTTGCTTTTTTTTCCCCTCATGTTTCTACACTTACTATTGTTTCTGATTATAATCTTCCCAGTGAATGCAGGAAAGTGTATGTAGGACTTATTTTCAGCTGATATTAAACTATAATTTTAACCTTCTTCCCAGGATACAGTTGCATCCCAGTATTATTTACGTTTTAAAATCATCTGTTTTGTATATTTCATTTATCTGTTGGTGTATAAAATGTTTGCAGAGTAAATCCACAATAGAATCTAAATGTAACAATGATCTGCAAAGAAGCGAATGAAATTAAATTTTCATATTCTTCAGACTGCAGAAGTAATGGAAAAATGCAGAAACAGAATGAGAATATTCTACACCAGATTCTAGTGTATTTAGGGACAGAGAATACACACATTCTCCTAGAAAATATAAAACCCACCAAAACTCCTATTGGCAACTTTCTAAAAGAAAAGAAAGTGTAGAAAATAGAGGTATTTATGATCAATTTTTTTTTTTTTTTAACAATGAGAAACATAGTATGATGCTCTTTCAATTTGACTGTCTCAGTTTATCTTTAGTTGAAAACAGTAAGTAGGAAAAAGGAACTGAAACTAAGTCTTGTTCTCTTATGGATCTAGGACCTGGCTGTCATGTATAACATACTCTAGGGAACACAGAAGTTTTCACAGATTGATTAAGATAGATACAGAGAAAAAGACAATATGTTCCGAATCAACTGGCTATAAAAAGTAATTCATAGATAGAACAGGAAGCTGAAATTCTCTGAAGTGACTAGACAACACATATTTCATTTGTGCATTGCTTTGCTTAGCCTAGCCTAAGGTCCTGAATCTCAAGATTTTTTTTTTTTTTTTGTCTCTATTCATAAAGGCTTGGATTCATTCATCTGCCTTTGAATAGCTCAGTGATCGGTAAGTTGGGAGCCTAAATTTATTTTAATGATTTTCTAAATTCCTGTGCGACTCTGACAGAGGCCTTTTCACTTAGTATGTGGATTTCCCACTGATGGTCTGCCTATTTTGTAATGGACTGCCTGAAAGTGGCCTCAAACACGCTTGGTGTATGGATGTAAACATCTTTCTGAAGATTAGTGACTTCAGTGACCTGAAAGTAACATGAAGAATTAAACAATTTTTCCTGCAAAGTAGAAGACAAAAGTAAGGTAAAGAAGTACCCAGCAATTGGAGATGGAAGAGATGACGATTGATTAAATCATCAATGCTCAAATAAGGAACATTTGATAGGCTGACCCAGACAATACCTAGACAAGATAGTGTGCTATAAATGCAAGGCAGTAAAGCAAACTTTGGGGAAACTGTGTAATGATCTTAGAACAACCAGTAAAAGGCCTTATTGCCTTGTAGAAGCAGAGGAGCATCAAAGTGGGGAGGACCATAGTCTCATCCTCTTCACTAGAGCAGGGACACAGCATACTGTGCTCTGATTTGGACCTGTTCTCATCAGTGACCTGAGAAAACCTGAGTGCCCTCCCCCACCTCTTGTTGGGATATGTGCACAGGAGAAAGATCTCTGTGCTGTAGTTGTGGTATGGTCATTAGAGTACTTGTAGGGTACATTTTTTCTTACTTATGATAGAGATCTGAAATACATCAGCTGATGTAATCTGAACTACACTATGAAGTGGCTAACACCGTGGAGAATACAGCCTTGTAGAAGTGAACTTTTGACTTTCAGTTTTACGATGGAGTACATGATCCTTATGGAAATCATAGTAAATGCATAGTAGTACAGAACAAGATAGAGGTGTCCTCTATTCTCCAAGTAATGCATTAACCTAAGGTTATAAGGCAGCCAACTAGCTTAATTGTTCTTGTGATCATCTGCTACCAAGAATATAGCACCTGGAAAATCAACTCCCTTGTCATTTCTTGTGAAATTGTTGTTAATAATTAGTGGATTACTTAACTTTCTTCTCTCCTAAAATTTGAATTTACTTTGCTAAAGTGAATACTTCATTATTAGTGACTGAAATGCAGGAAATTTACCACCAAACTCTGAAGAGAGTAAGAAAATAACTTCTCCATGGACAACCCCTTGTCGTGGGGGAGAAGCTTGCATGCCCTTATGAGGTTGCGAGCTGTGCTGGCAGTGGTTCATGCCTCCAGTAGGGTCTCCCA
>JAWWEE010000001.1:63202498-63216902 GCA_035221455.1 Xenops minutus
TTGCAATCGGACTTGCCTATCTCGCATTGGCCTTTTTAGCCACCAGCGTGCTTGTAGCAAGCGTGGGTAGAGCCCTTCATTGAAGTGATCCAAAGGCAAGAGCCAGGATTCTCCTGCATCCCCTGCAAGAGACCACAGCAGAGCAGTTATTTCCCTGCAACTTGTGGAGAGAACCACAGTGGAACAGTTATCTACAATGTAGACTTTGGAAAGGACCCTCCCAGAGGAAGTGCATATGCCCAGAAGGAATGCTGAACTATGCAGGACCCTAACCTGGAGCAGTTTATTCCTGAAGGGTTGAAGCCCATAGAGAGGATCCACACTAGAACAGGGGAAAAGCATAAGGAGGAAAAGGAAGCAGAGAGGAACTGCTGTGGTCTGATAGTACCATTTGCCATTCCCCTTTCATCTCTAAGGGCCACATGAGGCAGACAAGTGGGGAATGGAGTAATGACGTTGAGTTTGGGAAGGTGTTTTAAGTTTTATCTTTGTTTCTCAGTATTCAAATCTATTTCATTTGCCAATAAGTTAAATTAACCTTTGTCAAGCTGAATCTGTGCTGTCTGTGATGGTAATTGGCAAGTGGCCTCCCTGTCTTGATCTCTACCCAGGAGCTTTTTCATCTTATTTTCTTCCCTTGTCCTTCTGAGAGGCAGGAGTGAGAGATTGACTGGGTGGGCAGCTGGAAATAGCCAAATTTAGCACATCACAAATGTGTATTTAGTTATAACTATATGCATAGTGTGTTGTTTTCTCCACCTAAAATACTATATGCACCCATTTAGGAAGCATGACTTTATGAAGAAAAAAGGTTTTGGAATGCATTACCCAAGACACTATTCAAAACTATGTCCTCAAAGCTAAGTAAACTTGACTCCTATCAGTGACTGATGAATGTGTATTGTGACCAAGACCCTGTGAGAGTATTAGTGAACTTAGAGGTGAACCTCACCATGGACAAGAGCTCTGTGCAGTATGCCTTGTTCTATAAGGACGGGCTTGTATAATGCTGCAACAATCGGAGTTCCCAGCATCAGCAGGGACATATGATAACTTCAACATTTTCTACAGCTTCTGTCCTGCAGGCAATAAATTCATTAACCAGCTTTGAGTGTCAGTGAATGACCCCTGAACTTTTCTATCATGCAGTGTCATTTAGGGACATGGTTTAGTGATAGACTTGGCAATGTTAGGCTTATAGCTGGACTCAATAATCTTAAAGGTCTTTTTCAACCTAAATTCTGTGATTGTAGTACATATATTAGCAATCTTAAAACTAGGATAAACTTAGATGTTGAAAAGTCCAAGCTATTGGGTTACTCCCTTGTGGACTGCCTGGTATCATTGAGGCAGCATCAAAACTTATGCTTCATGTTAGTGTTGACAATGGTGATTTTTTTTTTTTTTTTTTTTTTAATGGTAAGAACTGCATGTGTTTATTTCATCACAAATTCATAGCATTTAACATTGATTATTTAAATATTTGGGGCATTTTCCTTAAATAATGCTTAATAGATGAACAGAACTTCTCTTTTATGTTGTAGAATTTTTTTTTTCCACAATCCTTTAGCTTATCCCAAATATTTAAATAAAATTTGAGTTCTTTACTTTCTTCCATGCATGAAAAGATTCATAGCTGATTTCTCATGGTGAAAAGACAATTTGTTGATGTACTGTCTTGAAGGAAGCTTGAGAATTTCTCAAATGAACCCTCTGTTCTTCAGATTAATGTGGGAGAACTGAAATGTACTTACTAGTTGGTAAATGGATGGATTGCCTGGAGATGTACTGCAGGCTACAGCAATAAAAGGGGAGGGCTTTCATCCTTTATGCATTATTTATGGCCATTTGTTTGCTGGCAACATTGTGATTTGCCATAAACAGAGCTGCTGATTAGATAACCTCAAAGGCCTAGACCTCTTTGTCAGTGCCTTGAGCAGAGGCCCTTAAAAGAAGAGAAAGTAAAGCATGTGAAATGCAAGACATTTTAAAAGCAAACAAACCCAGGATATAATGATGAAATGAAAACACTAATGTAATAAAATAGGTATTAAATTAAATAATTGTGAACTATTGAGAAATATTTTTTCTTATGGTATTACTTTCCTATCAACAGTGTTCTAGTAGATATTTTGATATCTTCTCACCACAAAATCAGTCTAAGAAACATAGGGAAACCTTTCAAAGTTCATCTTCTCTTATAAGCTCTTTCTTTTCACAGTTCCATGCTTCAAAAACATTTCCTAGCTTTTATATTATATTATTACAAAGAGAAAGCAAAAAGTACTGCTGAGGAAAAAGGAAAAGTTTATTTCCTTATTTGCAAATAGATCAGGGTTCCTCCCTCCCTCTCTTCCTTTCTTGAATCCTTTCTCTTTTCTTTTGAAAAGCTCACCATAGCAGAAGACTGATTTTACAACTCCTTGGACCTTTGATAAATGTGGCCCATATGTGTAAATAGCACTGGTAAATATTGAAATAATAAATGTGAAACAAATATTCTGATAAATTGAAATATACTGCTTGTATAATGAAAAATTATGACTTAGCCTATGAATAAAAGTAGCTTTTTTGTCTCAGTGGTTTTCTTCTTGGAAACAGATCTTTATGATGGTGGCACACTACATAAATCTTACATATTTTAACACAGCTGTCTCCTAAATACTGAATTGTTCTCTGAGGGAGTGTTGGTCTGTCTAGGTAATTTTAAAAGTGCATTAACTAAACAGTTCCTGAAACTCCATATTTCTTTGTCTTCAGAAGCTTATCTCTGGACTACTGTTTCTGGTAACAACAAACCATTATAACTTAAAATGTCTAATTTTATAATATGCAAAGTTACAAAAAAACACACTATAAATTATGAAAACAAAAAATTAGAAAGAAGCTATTTAAGGTTTTTAAGTTAGTCCAAATTACAATCTATCTTATGTATCTAAATAGAAGCATAGTAGTGACTGTTTCAGCACAGATGACATTAAAACTATTGCACACTCATCATATATTATTCTATTCCCGTATTTCAATTTCAGACTATTGTTGAATTATTTCAGAGATTTACCATAAAATTTTACAATACTTGAAGGTTGGAAGACAAGATCCTAGTCAAAATGAGACTAAATTCCTATTTTGACTGGTCTTTCTGAAATGAGAACAGACAAAGATATTAAGAAAAAACTTTATTTTAAATTATTTTACCATTCATTCTGTACTTCCCTTTTAAATATTGAACTTCAATTACATTTTACTTTGCAAGGATACACCCAGCCAAAAAAAAAAAAATAAAACCACAAATATGGGTTCAGTTCAAGGCCAGATTGGACGGAGCTCTGAGCAGCCTGGTCTAATGGAAGTCTCCCTTCCCATGGAGGAGTGGAACTATATGATCTTTAAGGTCCCTTCCAACCCCAACCATTCTATGATTCTTTGAAAAACCACAATCCATATTTCATTCTCATAAATGGAAAAGAGCCAGTCATCTGCTCCATTAGTTAGTCGCATTTTGGCTTCTTTTCCATATTATCAAATTTAGCATCCTTACATTTAGCTTGTGAGTTTAGCAGCCACAAGAGAGACTTACAAGAAAGTTCTATGAATGAATACTTCACACAGCTTGGGCACATTCTTTTTCTGTTTCAGATTTAAGCCCCATTAAGGAGTTGATGTCATATCCATGTTTAGTGTTGGGAACTGCCCGAAAAATTCCTTTTTAGGAGGCTCTAGAATCTAAAACTATATCTATATTAACAAACTGAACAATTTACAGACCACTATCCATCTAAAGGCTAAAAGATTTGCTACAGCATGTGCACATGTGCCAAAATTACAGCATGACTTTCAGTAAAAGAGTCTAATCAGGAAACAGCCTAATTATAAATAGTTCCTGGCAGACAATGACCCCAAAGCAATGATTTAAATACGATATGGTAGAATCATAGTCGACCTGAGCCAAAACCAAAAATTATAAAAGAAAGGGTTATGTGCTAGTGTTTAACCCAAAATATGGCCTTGATGACCAAACTTCTATGTGTGTATCCAGTAAACCATTCCAGACTAAAGTTCTATTCATGTAATGCCTCATGACCACTTGCACCTTTACAGCTTCTTCTCATGTCTCTTGGTCTACAACTCAGACTAAGTAAAAAACGTATAATTAGTTAAGAATTGATCAATAATTAGTTAGGTTCTGTCATTATTTATTTCATTAAAAACCTTCCAACACATTTAAATATCAAGTAACTTTTCCCATCAGGTTTTCCTCATCATAGTTATATCCACCAGAACAAACTGTGATTTTAAAGACAATTGCCTGAAATACAACTCTTTTTAACATTACAATGTTAGAATTCTTTAAATACTTTATATGAGATAAAATCTAACTGTATGTGCAACAGAAAAAGTGAAAAGCCATCCAAAACCTATTTCTAAAAAATAATCTCAGATATTAAAGAAACAGTGATTCAGGTTTTAGCAACAAAGTTTATATGCTTAATTCTTTGGAGAATATTAGGATTTATAGACCAACCACTGCATTTGAAACTATTAACTTGAATTACTAGTTAGGCCACATAGATTGGGATAAAAAAATAAAAATAGACTCAATCTATATTAATCTCTCTTGAACATTGTATCTTCAACAAGTATGTGTATGTGTCAGCTTTTTAATACAGATTTTCATATGTGTGTGATATTAGAACTTAACACAATATAATCCGGTTTTCTACAGTTTTTTCTTTATTACCCTAAGAAATAAGTGATGAGTGCTGAGTGATCCGAAAAGGCTGTGCTTGCTGAGAGTCTCCCACTTTTGCATTTAAACTTTCCTAATGAAAGAAAAACAAGTACTACTGTCTCAGTTAAAAACAAACAAACAAACAAACAAACAACCACCAAAACCACAACAAAACCACAACAACAAAACTCCAAAACAAACAAACAAAACACCACACAAAAATGTCTGTCAAGGAAACTTAGGAATCTTCCTAAGGTGGTCCTGGCATGGGGAAAAAATAAGGGGAAAGGAGTGGTCCTCCCATCAGAGGTGCCCACAAACTCATGCTGCTGGTGGCTGGCTTTGGCACAGGCAGCCCCCAAGGTCCGAGTCAGCAAGGGGAAGAGCTGGGACCCTTCTGTCAGCAGGGACCAGGGGTGGAGATGTTAATAGGACACTTCTGCCCTATTGAGCTAGGCAAAGCCCATCCAAAGTGAGACAGCACAGCTTCAGGAAAATCAGATGTGACCACACTGGTCCCCGAACAAAAAATCCAGAACAGAACTAGCGAGCTCCTCCACTCTGCCTTTTTTTTTTTCTTTTTTCGTCAGCACTGGTGAGGCCACACTTGGAGTATTATGTCCTGTTATGGGATTCTCAGCACAAAAGAGACATAGATATACTGGAAAGAGTACAACAAAGGGTAACAAGGATGATTAAGGGACTGAAGCACCTCACATATGAGGAAAGACTGAGAAAGCTTGAACTGTTTAGCCAAGAGAATTGAAGGAGGTATCTTATGGATGTACATAAATACCTGAAGGAAGGGTACAGAAGACATGTCCAGGATCTTTTCAGTGGTTCCCAATGACATGGTCACAGACAATGGGCACAAGATGAAGCGCAGGAGGTTTCATCTGAACAACAAGAAACACTTTTTTACTGTGAGGATCACTGAATGCCAGCACAGGTTGCTGAAAGAAAATGTGAAGTCTCTATCTGTGGAAATATTCAAAACCCAGATGGACATGGTCCTGGTCAACTGACTTGTGCAGGATGGGTTGGACCAGATATTTTCCAGAGGTCCCTTCCAACCTCAACCATTGTGTGAGACTGTGAAAAAAAACTAGTGTGTAAAACAAAGTAAAAGATAATTATTATAAACTATTACTGAATCCAGGAAAGAGCAAAATCCTAAATAGGCAGTCAACTTTTCTATGAATTTAAGTTATCCATAAGAAATAAATACCTAATAAATAATGAATACCCTGACCTATGAAGGCACTGGGAACCTTGTTTTTGACTTCATTAATACAAGTCATCGGTAAAGAGCAGGATCATTAAGCTGCAACATCGACAAAGACTAATATAAATACAGGGTATCCTTTACTTCCAATTCTATACTGTTCTTCACCTCAAGCAACCCACTGTACTCTTATAGAAATACTTGAGCCAGTAACATTGAATTACAGTAAGGGAAACTTTGCATTCTGGTCCTTATAAAAAGCTAAGATAAACAACTTGATTAATCAAATTCATGTGCTATGACATTTCAGACTATTTTGCAGATCATAACTATCCAGAAATTCCAGTATTAAAGGAATTAAAAAAAAATCATCTATTTAAAAAAAAAAGGGTTGCGATAGAAAAGCAGATAAATTCCATGCAGTCTTAAATATGAGGTACCATATGTTGTACCATGTACTTCACAGCTATTTCAGAGGTAAAAGAGTGATTTGTTTAGCTCTACATCATTGCCTTTCAAAGCAATTTTTGAAAGAAGTATTAGAATTTAATTCTGATGAGATAGAAACAAATAATCTAATTTGTACTGAAAAGATATTATAGGAATAATTACCTATATATTTGAAACTGATACTGGGCACACATATGCATGCACCAGTTTTGCAAAAAATACTATATATATATCTGTTAAAAAGTTATATAACATTCTAAATGTATTAATTTGCAGTCATGTGAATGTTTTATCTGTTTTTCACATTAGAATAATGAAAAGTGATGCTGAAAATAAAAATAATAGTTGCTTAATCCTACAGGATTTACTAGTGTTTGTCTTATTGACCAGCAGAATATTTAATTTGTATACAATCTTGACTGATGCATATACCTTAGTTACTATCTTCCTAACTTCCTTGGGTCAAGGATTATCTACATCTTGCATAATCAAAAAGAAAACAAATGCAGATGTATCAGAATATTGCTAAATCTCTTAGGAAAAAAATTCTTTACACTAAAGGTAAATAGGGATTATTTAATGGAATAATGAAAAGCATGTACATAGTCAATAACACAGTTACATTAATTAAGAGTAATATAATGTAATAAAAATTATGCATAGAAATTCACTATAATTAATTAACCTTCCATGGAGACAAATATTAGAAATGACGAAAAATTTATTAGGTCAACTAGTAAGTTTCTTCACCAAATTATCACACAAGTATTTACTCCAGTCTCACTTTAACTGACTCAAGTGTTGCAAAATTTCTCCATTTCTAGAGAATTTATTCTGTTGTTCAACAGAGTAACAGAACGTAGTTTTCTTGAAGGCTTTACCTTAATATTCAGGTTTTTTTCACTGCTCATTTTTATCCCATTTTCTTAATTTTGCCTCTAGGATATACTTTGAGAATGTATACATTTTCTAAACGCATGCACTACAAACATTTGCAGACAACTTCACGTCCTTATCCCTCACTATGACCTCTTGATTCCCCTCTCCCAGTCAAATTTTTAATATGTTTATTTAAAATCAAGTATTCACACACACACACACACGCCCACACAAATATTAAAAGGCGGTCCACAGAAAGGTCATAGTGAGGGTAGCTGAAAGTGCTTGCTGAAAGTACTTTTCCTTTCTAAAAATAAATATCTAGCCAAATGGTCCAGAAATGCTGACTATTTTAGTTGTGAATATTGCTTGTATAAAAGAGTTCACTCTTTTTTTCAATATCTGAAGAAAAACTTACACAGTTTAAGTTCTAGAGGTCAGTTCAACTGCCTTGATGCAGAATATCTAACATCATTTGAGATAATCTAGGTTGTCTTGTTTTGTCTGTTATTCCTAAATTGCCCAAGTCTCCTGTGAATACTCCATATTTACTATTCATGGACTGAGATACTTAGGGTTTCTCATGTACCCACGTAGTTGATGACCAAACAGATTGATGACTCTAGACATGATTTTAAAATACTAAAATTAATTCAATTTCAGGATACAAATACTGTTGAAAATCACTGCTGTAGGTCTTTTTCTATAGGTGTTTAAATAGAGGTATAATAAAATACTAGTATTAACTTATTAAGAACAGCCTTTGCTACTATGACCCTTATTATTTGTATTCAATATGCTTTGATCAGTTCTGCATTGCATTTTCTCATCACTACAGATCACTAGAGATAACTTTTCTGAAGCTATATCAGTAGTGTTACTTCTAGATTATAATTTTGTTCAATATAATTGATTGAATATATTGTTTTGGCTTAGAGATTATTTTATTCATGTGTTTTTAATAGCAAGACAAAAATTAAATAAAAGAAAAAAACAATTATTTGCTTGAATTTTTAAATGCACATGCCTAATCTGTGGCCATATAATCTTGTTTGTTTTTCTCTCTAGTAACAAAGCAGATATGTTTAATCAAATGGATTTATGAATATTTAATGCATACAAGAAACTAATCATTTATTGTCAGGAATGTTTTACAGAGGAGGTGTGGTTTTATGCATTGAATGCATTAATTTTGAGTAATTACAGATGCAGCTGCCATCGAAGAAATAAAGTAAAGCCAAAAATTTAGGGCATGGTTGGGCTAGTTATGTTCAAATGAATGTGTCTTGGCAAACATGAATAAAAACATTTAAAAAAACCCTCTTCCTCAGAATAAAGCAAATAGAACAAATAGGAATCAGAGGACAAAATGCTGCCAGGAAAAGAAAAAAAAAATAGGAAACCAACCAACCCATAGTCAATAAAGTTTATTACTCCCTTGACCTTCTGGTAAAACCAAAGATTTTTTCCTGCAACTGTTATTACCATAAGTAAAGCTTTGATTACAAATTAGTTCCCACGTATGATCTGGGGACTTAATCTGGCATCTCTTGTAACTACTACATCCCTGTGGTGTCACATAAATATAATTAAAAGCACCTTCTCTAATGAATTTCATCTCTGTTTTACTTTGTTGCATGGTTTGACAGCTATTTCACTTGAAGTTAATTTCCTCAGCTTCATAGCCAAACATCTTTGTATGACTATACCATATAAAATGTTCAGGGTGGCATTTTTTTTCTTTTTTTTTTTTTTTACCACCCCACAGCCTTTCAGAAGACTGGGATGAATGTGTCTTCACTTTCATGTCCATTTTGAGTATTGATTCTGCTGGCTTTACCATTGCTAAGTTTCCTCTATCCACAGTACGCTGTGATTTTTAATGCTGGAAGTACTTTGGGATTTGACCTTTAATTTCTAACATATTTTAAATTGATTGTACTCCTTTTGTTTGGTCCATAATTTTACTTAATTGAGATGTAGCTTTCACATTTTGGAATATTAATAGATATTAAAAAAAGTTATTGCATTATGAATCCAGTTACATACTGATGTCGTCCAGATTTATATTTTGCTCCTATGACCAATATCAATTCTGCTGTTGCAGAAGTGGGTCTTATTTACTACACATACAACTATGAACACAATAATATTTTCCTAGGTAAATATTTTCAAGAGTTGATATTGTTGGCTCTTCAGCAGCTTAAAAATATCTTTTACTGAACATTAACATTATATCTACCTTTTCCTGAAAGCTGTAAAATTCATGATGAAAAAGCTCAATGGAAAAAAAAGAAGCCATTTCACCATCATTCCTAACTTGGCTATTACCGTATCAGCAGGGTTTTTTTTCCCTCCAATTGGCATAATAATGATTAGATTATTCCAGTGCTTTCCTCAATACTTAGCATCCAGCACAGTTCACTTGTGCATTTTTCTTGCCTAGAGAGTCAGCTACTGGAATATTCTGTCAGCTGCTTTGCTTGACAAATCCTTTTGGCTGAATTTTAGTATGCATAGGAAACAGCTGTTCAATTACTGACACTTACTAAAAAAGAACCTGAATAATCGACAAATCACTATACTATTTGCTGCTAGCCCTTTGCTGATAATGGTACTTCACTAAGCAGTGAAAATCTTTCTTCCCAAGATGATGCATCTTGTAAAGGAGCATAAAGACTGTGTATCTGCTTCAAACACGTGAGGCCATAAAAGATTATGGCAATATTGTTTATACACCATTCAGCCACAGCTTGCTGAACAATTTTCCCATGATCTGCTTGAAACAGTTTATTTAACTATGCATATAAATTTTCAACATGCACATAACATACACCATGACAAATTCCAGTTTCATGTTCACAGATACATTTGCATATGCATGATGAAAATTATACCATAATACTCTTTAATGCAAATGCATCTCTGCATTAAATCTTGTAATCATTACTCTTAGGCTATCAAGACTCAACATAAAAAAATCTCATGGGAAGTTCTCTACATTATCCTAAAAGCAGAAAGAACCGAATCCAACTCCTTTTTTTCATATTATATGACAAAACCAGTGTCATGCCAATTTTTTTTTCTTATTTATTAATGTTATTAGCTTTATACATTTAATTAGTAAAAATGATGTTCTTTTCAATTTCTTCAGTCAGTAATATAAGTGGACAAAAGTACATGTGCATGCCTCTTACAATACCAATATATATGACTAGCAGACAACAAATTTATATTTTGCACCTAGCCATAATCTTAAAATAACCTTTCATCAATTTAAATGTCCACTCAAAGAAACAAGCTTTCCTTTTCCTAAATATATAGATTATTCTTCTTAATTATATTTTTTTGCTATCCCTCAGTACAATTTTATTCTTGTTATCTCCAGTTAGGACTTCTGAGATGACATTTCTGTTCAAAAGATAGATCCTAAACAAAGAAAAAAACTACAGTCACTGGTTACCCCGAATCAAAATTACAGTTTTTCTGTCAACAAAGAGGTGTGTGTACCACAACAGATATGAGATCTGAGCAGCCAATGCAATCTTTATTCAAATAATTAACCTATTGATTAGCATCTTTCTAGATCAGATTATCACTTTGCCCTTGGTATTCAGGAACACAGAATTCCTTCCCTTTAAAGTTCCTTCTTATTATATGTGGTTTTACACACGGATCCTTTTTGCTAATGTATTAACACTGTTTTCAGATTTTTTTAATACATAATTAGCAATCTGAGCAATAGAAGTAAATAACAAAATAATTGTCATTTTAACCACCCAATCTCTTTCCCTACTTACTTATGTGTAATTTTTCTGTACATGAAATAGAATTATGAAATTTTCAGGTGTTATGATGGACATTTGTGTCAGTACAACCAATGTTCAAGACTGGATCCTACTTACACTGATTAAAAGTTCTGGCCATTTCTCCTAACTTTTAGTGTTAGATGCCATCCACTGTAAAGTGTAACTTGGCTGTTTCTTTCTGCCCAGTTTCCACTTATTGCCATAAAAAAGTTCAGCCTTTACAGCAGGGCTGGAGCTGGGGCTAGGCCTGGATGAGCTACAGCCAACAGCACCCCCAGGGCCTGGGAAGGCTGAGCTGTTGCCCTTGCCTTCCCCCATGATATATATATATATGGTGATAATGTATGTACGGGCTGTGGCATCCTGCTATAGCATGCATGTTAACATCTTTTCCAGAAGAGAAAAATAAACATTGTGTTGAAGAAAGAGAAAAGAAAAGCATGACAAAGAGGAGCCACCAGTCATCACTGACATGTGGAGCTGCAGACCTCGGTAAGTTTTAAAGTACATGTGATGCCAAACTCACATCATTAATGTGCTTTTGATAAAAGGGTCTCTCACTGCTAATAAAGTATCAGTTGTTTTTACTTAGGTTCAAAAAAAAAAAAAAAAAAAAGGACGTACATTTACTTGCCCTATCATTACCTAAAAATGAAGTGGTTCATAAAGGATAATTTCATTCCTATAAGTTGAAAGGAATGGTTTAAGTATTTTAATCAGCAATTGACTAGATAACTAGCACCATACTAAAATAAATGCCAATTAGTATGCTGTTTTTCTTTTTTTTCTTTTTTGGCAAGTATTTGATACCAAATCAACCTACTACAGTTATTTTGTCAAATATCAGTTAAATCCTAAAGGTCTTTGCAAGTTTAATTAATCATTTACAGAGCAGAAGCACATTTATTGCTGGCATGGTCAGGTTAATTATGAGACAAATAGATTAGGCTGCTATTACTTTTAAACTTTATTATATCTTATTTTAAAGGTTATGTATAAAGTCTAAGTGTACAATAAACATTTAATCTAAATCAAATAGTTGAATTTAATTAATTTTTTTTAAAGCTTCATGCAGCTTCATGTAATGTTATAGTAGAAATAATATCTCACTCCTGAGAACTAAATAATTTGCTCCTCTCTCCTAATGGACTACTATATTTAAAGACATCAACACAAGAAAACTATTATTTCCCAACTACATCCATTGTCTATTATTAACTTCTTAGAATATACCATTACACTCTTACCTTCATGAAAAACTCTTCCATGTGGGTCGACAGACACTTCCATGTTAAGGAGTATTTAATTGCTAAAGCCTTTGTTTTGTATAACAAGATATTATTCAAAAGAGGTTATACACAGCATAACAAAACAGATTAAAACATAATGGTTAATAAAGACAATAATTTAAGGTAAAATGACTTTCAATTACTGTTGCAAACAAAGTGACTGGAAAGATAAAGAAATAAAAATGTCCATCAATTGAAACTGATGCAGACCTGTTAATGCAGCTAATAGTGTTATTTTTGGAATAATTTTTCTTGACGTTGGAAATTTCATACTACTTTTTTTCTTTATTTCTTTATTCCTTGGAAACAGTAAATATTTCACCTGTACTATTATAATTATTATTGGGGAATTTATTTTTGTTGTTTGTGCTGGTTTAAAGGTAAACAGGCTGGAGAAATGAACCCAACTCAAAAAGAGATTACAAGTAAGAGTTACAATAAAAAGATTAAAATAAATACAATGATACAAAGTTGTGTTTAATCCATAAAACCCAGATGTATCACCCACCACCCTGGGGCACAAGCAGAGTGCTGTTCATTAGCACCTGTGCTGAGTGCCACATCATCCCCCTGAGTGCAAAGTAAAAGGAAAAGAAAACTTGTTGATGAGGATGATGGTCCCAGACTTGCTGAGAGTTGCAATCGTGTTGAGGTTCTGCTCCTCATCTGGATCTGATGAGTGATACCTGGAGTCCCAACACCCTAGGATTATATATGCTCAGGTTCAGGTGGGAATGCCCAGTACCTCTCCCAGGGCAGGAAGTTTCACAATGGGTGATTTAACTCTGTGGGTCATGGGATATTTTTGGAATCTCTTATGGCCCTTTAGCAGACATGACCCCTCAGGCTGGGTGTGAAGGTGCTAAGGCCTCCCCTACCTCATAGGGTTCTTTAATACCCAGATTGTAGTCTGAGGGGTAAGGTGCACCCTGGTCAGCTGCTGCAAATGATCCATTATTAACAGTTTATGAGAAATGACACAGAGAGTGTAGAACACACAGTTTTGGTTACACCCACACAGTGATAAACTGGTCCTGGCCACTGAAAATAAGACATTATTGCAATTATTTTTATTATTATTACATATATATTATTACATATATTACATATATATTATTACATATATACAGTATACCTATATTACTTATGTTTCACTTTATAGAAGGAAACAATAAGAATCTAATTAATCATTTCAATTATGCATGCATATGAAGAACTATTTCTGTCATCGTGGATTTGCGTAATTCCTGTTTTAATTAATTGCTATAAAGAACAGATGTAAAGAGCAAAACCATTCCTTCATCATATTTGTATTTCTGTTTATAGTTCATACCATAGACTGAAGTGTGGAATATTTTAATATATTTGTATGTTTATAATAAAATTGTATTAGAATTTAAGATAAAGGATTGATTATATATTCAAAGAAATTATAAAGTTTATGAGCTTATGTGTGCATTTATTTGACAGTCATAGTTGGATTGTAACAATATGATAGAATGAATTGAAAGGGTTTTGTTTATATAATGGGGTATACGAATCAAGACAATAACCATGCCTTCAAAGCTCTTCTAGGAGTTTTGTTATCTTGTTGAAGTTTGTTCTAGATGTCATTTAATACTGAGACAATCTCAGCATAAATGCTTCATTCCTTTTAGAGCTTAAAAACTTTAAAAATACAATTTATTGTTATCTAAAAATCATGAGACATATTAACAGCAAAACCGCTAGAACTGAGTTAAATTGGACATTATCATAATTAGGCATTTGTTCGTTTGCAGGCAAAGTTCCACTCATAATATTTTCCCTCTAATAAATAAATAAGAATGATGCATCAGATCAAATAAAACAAGATTTGATTTAAATTTGGCTTAAGAAAGTAAATAAAAATTGACACAGACCTGAAGGGGAAAAACGGGATGGACCACTCCACACGGAACACAGGATAAGGTGAAATGGCCGTTTATTCAACAGAGTAAAAGGGTTTTATAGGGGCTAGCTAGAAGGAGCTAGAAACTAG
>JAWWEE010000001.1:63216933-63229764 GCA_035221455.1 Xenops minutus
TAACATGAACTACTCTATTTTAACTTATAAAACTGGGAATAACTTGTCAGATAATGAGGTATTTAATTGTTTCTGTCTTTGTTTTTGCTTTTCTTCTTATTCTTCCTTTTCCAGTCCTGGTAGTCTTCTGACCGTACTCCCACAAAAAATTTCATAAACAGCTTTTATTTTCAGTTGGTTTCTTTTTCTTTTCCTTTTCAAATATATGATAAATGTATAGTTGGTTTAAACATAAAGGAATTAACCATAAATGATGAATTTTGTCTTTTTTCACATAATAAATAATGTCTGAAAAAAGTTTTGGGAATTGTCCAGAGATATGATTTGCCTCTGTTTCCTTCTCCCAGAGCACCTAATGAGAAATTTGTTCTTGATCAGTATGTGAGAAAACATGACAATATATTAAATAATTCCCTAAGAACGCAACACTTCACGAGCCCAAGGCTTCACAGTACTCCTGACAACTCAGCCCCTCTTTTCCCTAAATCTAAATGTGAACCAGGTGATGGACAAAGATTACTCCAAAGATACACATTGTTTATGTTAGCTGGACTCAAATACAGTGGTCTTAGGGTGAAAATAGCAAAATAATAGATGAAGTTTTATTCAAAAAATTTCTTACTAATGAAGTTAATAAGAAAAATGCAATAATAAAATAAAGTTCATCATCCATCATTCCCATCTTCACAGAAGCCTCTCTTCTATCTCCAAATCATTCTGTTGTGAAAGAAAGATTTCTCTAGTGGATCTAGGGAAATAAGTAACAGTATTTTGATCGAAACTCCCAGTGAGTGCAACATTCATTGCAGCCATTCAAGGGATATCTAGAGGCCCTTCGATTTCTTTCCAGTGCAAATGAATTATTTTAGTATTTAGAAATGAACCTGCAGGAGGTTTCCTATCAACAAAAGCTTTAAGGGCATTGCTGTATCACACCAGGAACAGATCCCCAGAATTTGGGGAGAGGAGAAATTATGAGTTCTTAGGTTTCCTTGGAGTTGTGTATCCCTTTATGACAGCTTCTGAGTGAATGCTTATATTCCATTTAATCTTATTTTCTCGCCAAAATGTCTGCCACAGCCTTGAGTGTAACAATCTCCTTTGTAGCCTCATCTCCCACAGGGATTTAGCTGCTGGTGTGCAAGGCCAGATATATGGCACTCCTGCAGAGGAACTTTGGATCAGATCTACGTTTAAAGGTCTCTGAGAATGAGCTGTGAGAACCCTTGCGTGGATCAGGTTCCCCTCCCTCCCCTATGCTTTGGAGTTGCATTTGAGCTTGAATGGTGATCCTGATGTGTTAACATAAGTACTTGTTTTGATCTTGGGCCTCATTGCTGCAGTCTTGTAAGGCAATCAGAGAGCTATTGCTTGATCCTTGTTGTCATCACCAGACCCACTCTGCTCTTATTCAGTGCTGTGGGTCTGTGTCGCTGCTGATGAGGACACTTCTCTGATTGCTTAGCAGTCACACTTGGCTCCTGGCTCTCCAGCCTTGCTGGAGCAGCCTTCTCCTGATGCTCCATGGGAATGTCAAGTGAACTAAAGGAATAAATATGTCTTCCTTTTCCTCACAATGAAATGAATATTGTGAAAATTCTTGTAACCTTTGGAGAAAATGTGGTGTCTCTTACCAATTCAGATAATATACTCTAAATGACAAAGAAACCCCCAACTGGTATTTTGGTTTTGACCCTAGCAACCAATCCTGGTATATTTGTAAAATAGGGCCTGGGGATTTTGTTTGGTTTTGTTTAGTTTGTTTTCTTTTGTTTGGCTGATTAGCTGGTTTGGTTGGGTTCAGGGGAAGAAGGATATTTTTCTGCTTGTTTGTGCTTTATTTTTTGAATGGTGTTTGGTGCTGTGTGCTTGGTGTTGTGTTATGTTTAACATCAAGAATTGAAAGTGATTTTTAAAACAAAGAAATAAACGAGAATGGAACTTCTAAGTCCTTCTCAGTAAGGGACCATATGAATCATAGTGAAGGAGCGAGTTTTAGTTCTGTAGCAAACTTCAGCTCCTGTGGAATAACTTCATTAAAACCACACCAATAAAGCTACCCCACTCACTCAGTAGGTGTACTCAGGTAGAAAATTTAACTGGTGTTTGAACTGATAGCATTTTATGTTCCTAAGAACATAAAGAAAAAAAATGCTTTAAACTTGAGTCTTAATATTAGGTTAACTCAGAAGTCATATACAATCAGAGCAATAGTCTCTAAAACATGAAAATAAAATGAAATATGATTTTAACAGTAAGTATTATAATAATTGCATCTGAGTGGGTAGAGACAAAAATATGCTTAAAGTGCTATCACAGTTTAATCACTTATTAATTCTATTTGAGTGTATCCACACTATCTTATTTTATTCTCATTTATGAAAATATTTTGATAGTGTGAGTCTTGGTAGAAAATTAATTTCATGTCCTCAGATTTATTTTATGATGCAACAAAACATGTCTATGACAAAATTAATTTCATTTTAAAGGAGTTCAGTGACAGATATTGAAGGCTATATTATTCTATAAAGAAGCAGATAAAAATATAACAAGTCTTATATAATCCATTAGCTGTATCAAACACTTGCTCTGGTCATTTTGCTAGCTCTAGCCAAATGGCTCAAGAATCTTAAAAGAACCACAAAATCATTTGATCCAAACCAGCAATGTGAAGATATGTATTTATAATCTTAAAAAAATTAAATAACATAAACCAAATGACAAAAAACTCAAAGGTATGACTTTATATCGTGAACTTTAAAATTTGAAATTTGTTCATTTTAAAGTTTAAATAGTTTTCAAATGTAACAAAGATCTGAAAAAATCAGTCTCATTATGGATAATTGGTAACTTATAAAGGAGGTAGATACGGAAAATCAGTTATCCACTGTGCACTGATGTCCATGTTTCCCTCTTCTTGCAAATCCTGGACCATATTTGGCGTTAGAAAAACAGAGGTTTGTTAGTGGGAGAACAAATCCAGCAGTCTGACAGAGGGGAAGTTGCTGCAGCTCCATACATACATGTCCAACCAGCAGTAAGACTGGGCATGCACACACCATATACATATAATCATTGCATATACACATGGCCACACATCAGCCATATTGATCAACACAGAAAGACACCCTCGACTCACACTGACACAAAGAGCACAAGTGGCTTCATACTGATTCTGTCTGCCTGAACTCAAGGAAAGTCTTTTAATGGGAAATACATATATGTATATATACATGTTCATAGATATTTTTACTTATATCTAAATATAGAAATGCACATACATATATGTGTATATACATGGATATGAATATGCATGATGTGGAACTTTCCAGCATTTTGGCTCAGACACCCAGTTGAATCACTATCTACTCCCTTTATCCCAGTCACTCCATTAGCAAACTCCTGCACATATAAACACCCAGGGCCAGAGGCTCACACACAGAGACACACACGTGGTGGATCTCCCATTAGCTGGCCTGGGTTTGCAGTCTGTCCAGGATCCCAGATCCTTGTTCTTCTGAGGTAATTCACATCTAGGGACACACACACACACACACACACACACACACACACACACGCAAGCATATCTCCGAATCAAACACCAGACTACACAGTTTCTCCAGCAGCTTGCTAGGGCTGCTTTGTCCCTCCAATAAGCAGCCTCCACTGTGGTCTCAGGCTTGGAGAAAATGCACTTTCCTTGGCTACCAGAACATACCAGCTACATGATGGCTAGTCCAGCCTGATCTTTGCCATTGTCCACATGCTTGCTTGCATACCTGCTCTTATTTCAGGTGATGGCATCACCAACACGCAGGCCTCTGACCACTGGTTTGACATCAGCATCTGGCAGCATATATATGTGTGCACACAGAATAGAGAGGTCTTTGACCAGAAAAATAACTAGATATGAAATTTAATATGATGTTGGGAGAGACTGCTGCTCAGGCATAGAGTGGGGGCAGAGAAGCGTACTGATCAGCTGTAGCCATCCCCTTTTATACCCTCGGTTCTCTGTTTTCCCATGTTTGTTCTTCCCCAAACCCAGATTCCCTTTTTTACCCTCCTCTAAACATACCATAATAACTGTACTGCAATCCTCAAGTATTCTTTCCCATGTGTCCCAAACCCCCAAGTTGATGACTCCCACTCATCCTGTAAAATGATGGGAAAACCATTCCCTTTGACTCATGACATCAGAGTTTCCTCTGGACCAAAGGGCTGAAGTTTTTCTCAGTCTTCTTTTCCTGATGCAGTTCCTGGGATTTCCCCACTTCTTACTGTGCCTTTTTGCATCTCTTTAGTGTGTGCAGGTATGCAACTGAACAAAGTTCTTTGGGAGAAATCAGATATGTGGAAAAATTACTAACCTTGTACCACTGTAACTGCCTCCTTTTCACAGTAGATCTACAAAGAAGCAATAAGGAATTTGGAGAGGAATTTGGCTTATACTCATAATAATGTTTGGCCTCTATATGAAACTTTAGTTACAACCTTTCTGCTCTTCTGTTTTCCTGCATAGATTCCTAATTATTTGATACTTCACTGAACTATATAGTTGGCTCTAGAAAGCTGAAAATGTGATGTAATTCTATTCCACTTCACACTCCATGTTATTCCATTCAACTTCTCCACTCATAAACCACCTATCCAAGAAAACAGGTGTCTACTGTTCTGAACTACACTGTTTGGGGAATCATCACAGAAATAACTTGCTGCCTTAATGAGGATGGTTCTAACATATTGACAGTTGATGTTGTAGTTTCCAGACAATTCTGACATAGCATGTATGTTCTGTTAGAAAAGTGCCTGCTAGTATTTTGTCTCATGGTTTTCTAGAAAACATGCACACCTTGCAAATTCAGAAAGGCAAGATATAAATAATGGAGCTTAATTAAACTGCAGCTTAATTATCCAGTGTCCCTTGGGAAATAGTAAAGATTCATACAGTCCAGCTCACCATTCATTCTCTATTTGTCTCCACCTATTTGGGTAAGACAACTGCTCTCTTCTTGTACCTGATATAGAATAGCTTAACTTTTTTAAAGACTACCTTCCTCTGTGGATTCTCTAGGAACTGAGCCTCTGTAAAGAATGGATAGCAGAACTTGACATCTGCCAAAAAAGGGCACAGACAATTAATTGGTTGTCCTTCCTTCTCAACCACAGCTGGTACTTTGACAGCTCTCCTCTCATGTCAACCAAAAATCCGTCTGCTCCTTTTTCAAAATCCATCTGCTCTGTATGATTGGTCTAAATACCCAGTGCAACACTTTTTTTGGTAGGCAATTGTCCAGCCTTCTTATTTGCATTCAAATATTGCTACCTGCTCTTTTGTATTTCTGCCTTTGTTCTCTGACACAATTCTACAGGCTGTCTATGCCCTTCATATATGCCATTCAAGCAAGTGTCCCATGTATGTGATAAAATCAATTTCCCTATAAATAAAGTGTTTTAAAGATCAATTCTCTGCAAAATCCCTGAATTCAATCAATACATTCTTTATTCTAGAATCTGGCCTGTGCTTGACTACGAAATAAGCATATGCAGTGACAAAACCAAATTGTTGATCTTAGCACTGACTTTCAGAGCTTGGATCTTGTTGGTCAGAGAAAAATAGTATTTGACTTTCACAGTACATGTCACTACAATCTGAAGAGTCTCTACTGTTATTGTTCTCAGTGATTCAATAATTCAACTACATGATACTAGTTTGGATACTCACATTATCTCAAAACATCTAATACTGCTGAGAAGCAAATAAAACCTGGCTTTTGTCTATCTGTTCATCCTTAAGCCCCTGTGAGTCTTTGTTTTGGTTTTCTGTTTTTGCTGCATTGTTTCTGTGACCTTAGAATAAATTTTATAATAATGATCAACACAGATTGAGTAAAGGCTGATGAGAGTAAAATGCTAAATTATGAATAACTGAGTGAGGAAAAAAAAATGGCAGAGAAAAGCAACCTAGATTGTACATTCCTAGGAAATAAGCTTATTAGGCTAGAGAAATAATCTTTATGGCTCTTCTTCTGTCTAATTTATAAACTCATTTTAAACTCTAACGTTTGTTTTGCTCTGTGCCTTAAACATCATTTTAGCACTTATAATAGTTACTTTTATTCATGTTGCATCTCTGTTTAGCTAATATTTTTCCTCTAATTCATGTGAAGTTACTAATCTGCAGTTCTAGGATCTCCTTGGAGTTTTGTAAAAGCACTTGCCATTGGCTATGAAAGTTCATTGACTAAGTCCTTTACTACTCTCTGATGGATTTAGTCTGACCCTACAGATTCAAAACATTAATTTGGTCCAGGTATTCGCTCATTTGCTCTTTAAGAGTGTTGATGTCTATTCTCTTATGCTGTTCATCTACTCCCAGCATAATTAATCATTTTACACAAGAGTCCTTTTGAATGAACTGAAGCAGAGCAAGTACTTACAAATTCTACTTTTTATGCCCTCCAGTGTATTTCTTTTCTGATAATTGGAGCCTTTACCTTTCCTTTTATCTTCTCTTTTTCTCTGAAGTATCTAAATAATTGTTTTTATTTCCTTATCTTTCACAAAAATTATATTGAAGTTTGCTTATCCAAATTATTTTTTATAACTTCTTATCCTGACTTTGCTTGCCCTTGCAGTAAAATGTTGCAGTTGCAACAAATTGTCATCTCTGCATGTTTTCAAACTTCTATCTCCAGCACAGATTCATTTCTCATTTTCCATTTGCCTAATTTGAACGATATTCACTTAATGTGAATCTAGTGAAATACAGACAAATTTCAAGTGTTGTAGAAGGAAATACAAAGGTCCTTAAGCCACTTGCTACTAATGGCTAAGTGCTGCTTCAGGAAATTTCATGGAGTTATGAGGGGAAAAAAGCAGTGGACTGAATGTAACTGGGGAAGTGGCTTTGGCATGGATTTGGAACGATCATGACAAAAAGAATGAACAGGAGGAGATGCAGGCTTCAGGATCAGTCTGCTACTAACCTTATAGTTTTAGGAGAGACAGAAACTTCATGGTTGTGTCATACAAGGGACACTTAAGACACAACCCATATGGGAAAGTAGCAGTAATAAAGGAAAAAATGCTAAAGTTTCACATTTTAAAATGTCTGAGCATATATAGCAATAGTACCTGGACTTTCCAAGCTATCAAAAACAAGAACAAGAATACAGAATAAAACTGCACAAGAAGTGTTAGAAGGTAAAATGTATCAACTGAAATGAAAAGCAAAAAGAGGAAGGTATACTTCTTTGAATGTAATATTTGGTTAAAATAATGACTGAAGAGATTGCTTTCCTCTGAATATTTATCTGATTTAAATATTTATTTCATTTTTGGAAGGTGAGAGATTCTCTTTTCAATTCAGCATACATGAAAGTGTTATGTTGCATCACTGAGTGGGCTTTTGAGATTTTCTTTAAAGTAGTGCATACTTCAATAGAATGAATAGATATTATTTTAAACTCATCTTATTTTCCCTTAATTGACTCAAGGAGAGTAAAATATCAATGAGCAAACCATTTTTACATTTTTACATTTTTACATTTACATTTACATTTTTACAGAAATCTCTCTGATAAGCAGTACTGCTAAATGTGACATCTAATCTGTTTGTCGATTGAATCTTCGAGTGTCATAGAATAAAAGAGATTATGAATCTGTGTTAAATGAATATCTGTGGCTCCAAACTCTGATTCGCTAGGACACAAATTGTGCAAGCATTTTTATTTCTGTTTCTTTTGATTATTCGAGAACAGCTATTTTTATAGGTAACAAAGGACATACAGTTGCAAAAGCATAATACTGTAGAGAGAAAAAATGAACAAGATCAGTTGGAAGTTGAGTGATGTTTCTTAACAGACAAACTATGTTTGGCACTTGTAAACAAAGCTTAACAATCAACAACACAGAAACTAATATTAAATTTGAGACTGAGAAATTAATTCTTAAAAATACAACCGCCTCTGACTATTGGGGAGTATCTTGATATTTTACTAATAAACTTGTTTAGCAGAGAGCAATACAATTTTGAGGAATAAATGATGCAGTTCTTCATTAAGAAAAGCAAAACAGTGTCATTTGAGTTTAATTACACTCAGTTAAATAAGCCAGGTGCTAGTCTATACTATAGTTACTTTAGAATGAAACAATATAACTGGATACTTTGCCGATAAAAGGGCTTGAATTGCTTGTGGCATAATTCAAATCTGTGCACTCATTTATTAATTGAGAAACTGACATTTTCAAGCATCTGACTCAATAGAAGATTTACCTGTGTAACCCATTATACTGGTAGTTCATTCAGTAGGATACAAATGACTAGTTTTGTGGCTGAAACATGAAGCATAGCTATGAATATATTTGCTAACAATTGCTCCTTATGTATATCACTCTTTGATTCTAAACACAAACTGAAATGAAACAATCTAATAATCAAATATTAATCACTATATTTGTTACTTTTGAAACCCATTTAATTATCAGATTTCTTAATAATGATGCAAATATCATTTATGTATTATGCGGTGATCATAATTTTAATTCACAAATTGGTATATGAATTTTAAAGCTTAATTTTTAAGTCTTGGTATCTGATGGTTTACATAAACAAAATTATGCACAAAATACATTTCTTTAAATTCAAGGCTTCAGGAAATAGCATGTTTTATATGTGTACCTCAAAAAAGCTAAGGAGCAAACACTCTTCCCCAGAAAGAAACAGGGAAGAAATACATAGAAAATCTTTGCAACTCATGAAAAATCTTTAGATTTCCTATAACATAATTATCTCCCTAGCTTTCTTGAAAATTGTGATGATCAGCCTCATGAAGCAAGTTAAATTCTGGGTTTGCATCTCAGCCTTTCTAGGAAGCTCTGCAAAAGCATTCTGACATGGTATGTGGATGCATTCCTTAAACCATTAGCACTTGAGAAAAATCATACATTCTTTAGAATGGAACTTGGAGGTTTTGGTTACATAAATCAAGACAAAATACGGTATTTTAAAACCTGATTGCCAAACCACCCATGTAAAATGTGTTTGGGTTGTGTCTGCCTATGCCATTCACTGTATTAAAAAATATTTATGTACCATTGGTGGTTACACTATTTTAGTATACTTTTGTTTAGGTACAAGGCCATTGCTACTCATTAAATCCTAGTTAGTTAATTCACACTTCTTAATTTCTTTCAGCCTCTAATTTAACTGAAATAATTTATTTGGTGGCATTTTCATTTTGAATATCTTGGGGATTTTTTCTTTTTTTTAATTATAAACCATACAGAAGCATTTATTTTCTGCTGCAATGAGATTCTTTTTTCGTTTTTATAGATGAGTTTGGTTAATTTAGATTGTCTTACTTGCCTGTAAGTACAACATTTCTGTTGTTTAGAGATCAATATTGGCAAAAAAATATTCATGTTAGCCCAACAGGACTCAAAAGAGTTAGTTTGATAACATGGTATTAGAAACTCTTTATGTTTAGGTCGAAATATGAATTTCTTTCTGCGAACTCTTTGTTTTAATCTCATGTGGCACATGTATTATTTAATGGACATTATAGCTATCATATTATTTTTTTATCTTTTACAAAGAACATATTTCCTTAGATAAACATAAAAAAACCCCAAACCTGAGTTGTGGTAAAAAAAAAAAAAAAAAAAAAAAAAAAAGTGGTAAAATGAGAACATTCAGAACAAAAATTATTTCTGGATTTTAAAAGTGAAGGAATATGGTCTGGTCATACCACAGTATTTTGCAACAGACTCAACTCACGAATTTTATGGGCTGTGACAGAGATGACTTCTTCTGGATTTGAATTATTATCTGTACCTAGTGTAATTTTTGTGTTATACCTCCTAAAATATTAGATTTTCAGTAAAGAATATGATGAAGACATGATATATATAGTGATAGACATGTAACATATCTCCATTAAAATATGCAACAGAAACACCACATCATGTATTTAATGTAAATTCTAAATGTCGGAAGTGATAATGACAAACACAAACCTTTAGTGACAATGACAGAATCTCAATGCCATGATTTTTCCAAGGTTGCCACAAGCCAAATTTAAAACAAAACAAAACAAAAACACCCCAAAACAAACAAACCCACAACAGTTACAAACCTGAATAGTGAACAGAGGGAATATGCACAGTAAACAACATGGAGCATAGTGATATTAAATACAATTTAGAAAATTGAAAGAGCAAAATTAAAAACTGCTGAAGCATAAAAGAAAATTTCATATAGCACCATGAATCAGAAAGACAATAATAACATACAGGTTGTTTTCCCCCACTAGTATTTAGTTTCAAGATTCTGGCCTGTTTATCAGACTTGGAAGGGCTAGTAGGCTGGGAAGCCTAGATAGTTTTTGGAAGACATATTATTTAGACTAATGAAAGATATGACCTTTTCTTTCAAACTTTGCCTTGCTGCTATTATATATGTACCTTTCAATCAAAGATAAAATACTTGTTGGTGGAGTTTGCAATTAAGAAGTTTTCAACCCATCCCTTCTCCTTTTTTTTCTTTCCCTCCCCTTCTGCCTCACAAAAGGATGTTTATTTTCTTTACAGTAACAGAGTCAATTGTAAAGGCTCTCTACAGTAACAAGCTTGAAAATATGAAACTATACCCATCTGAAACTCTTCTTCCAGTGAAGTAAAAATATGTCAAAGCAGGTATCAAGGTTTAACAAGGGAATAGGACAATTTAAGATTAAAGTGCCTGTTGACACTTATGCAGAAACTAAACTGAGCAAAATTACATGTTGTAAGAAAACATTTTTCTCTAAGTGTTAACTCCCCTGTTACTTCATCATTATTGACAAAATAACTTTATGAAGAGTATTTGTTCAAGCATAGCAATATATATTTTCTCTTTCATGTCTTTGGAACTATGGAGAATTCATGGTATATCTTGTGTTTGTTGTAGTCAGGTGTAGTTTCAGTCAGTATGATGTCATGATGGATTGCAAAGAGATCTGCTTTTCATGTACACATGTATTTACATCTTAGTGATAAGGGATAAATTCTGTTACACTGTGAAAATAGTGGCTGCTCCTTTGTGAAGACCTAACTGTGGCAAGTGATCTGTAAAATGTAAGAAGTAATTCTGTGAATCCATGCTGCCTTCAAGAACATACATTGTTTACAAAGCTGCGGTGATACTTTAGACCAAAATTGCCCTTCTTAGATTCTGGCCCCTTATAAGATGGATCAGATTGCTCAATACTTTATTAACATTGTTTGGTCCTACTCCCTCTGAGCAACAGATTCTGCTGGCAACAAAACTTCAGCATGACGACAAAAGAACTTTACCGTGAAGAATATCTGAGAATAGATGATAACAAGAAAGGTACAGATTGACATGACAGCTACCATACTTTTATCACAGATTGCTTCTATTCCAAACTTAATTGGAATTCATGATACTAATGACCGTCAATCAGCAGTTGCTGTGCTTTAGCTATGTCATTTTTCCTTCTCAGTCTTTCATCTCTTGAACATGCTTCTTAAATATTAATTTTAAATTACAAAGTAAGCTCTTTGAGACAAACAGTTACCATAGTTTGTTCTGTGTTTCTTAAGGTTTTTTAAAGTGCCTAGAACAACAATGCTGTACTTTTTAGAAAGTACCCCAATCATTTATTAAATAA
Organism: Xenops minutus; assembly: GCA_035221455.1. Lineage (NCBI taxonomy): Eukaryota > Metazoa > Chordata > Aves > Passeriformes > Furnariidae > Xenops > Xenops minutus. Next base: position 63,228,609 of record JAWWEE010000001.1, read on the forward strand.
TAACTAAAACATTTTCAATTCTTAGTCTATCACATTATAACATTTAAGATAGACCTTTGTTTTCTCTGAAGGTTATGGTGACAGGTGACACTATGGTGACTTTGTAATTGTAATCAGAGTTGTACTTTATGACATTATTGTTTTCAATTAAGTTTTTGCATATTTAAACTTGCTGTGTGTTAAGTTTCAGGTTTATATTACACACATCTTTTAACTTAAATAGTTAAATTACTTAGGTATTGCTGCATTGAAAGCATGAGTTACACTTTGACACATCTTATTATTTATTCTATTTTTAAAAGATCTTATCCTATTATCCATGAGCAGTTACAGTGAGTGTAAGTAGATCAAGTCACTGCTTCTGGTGTAAATAATGACACATTGTCACAATAACTCATAAGATTTACGTTGCTAAGATTGCATTGTCCTGTAAATTATCTAGCTAATAAATAACAATTATGTCAACACAAAACTATAGTTAGTAGTTTCCATGTAAGTCATAATAAAAAACTACCAAATCATCTGTTTCCAGATGATAAAAATTAAATAGAATAACTGGAAAGATATGAATAGATCAATTCACAGGTCACATCATTCCCATGTTCAATTTTCTTTCCTAGTACTGATAAGTTCTGTTAACAACCCTGAGCCCATCTTGCAGTGATGAGTGTCTAGAAGAAAGTATTAGTCTTTTTAGCTAATACATAAGACTGGTAGATAAGAACTAGTCTAACAGAAGTCAATAGCAATATTCTGTCTTCTCCATCAGTTTTTATAGTGCCACCTTCTCTTTACATGAATTAGATGTATTCTGTTCCATAAAGGTGAATAAATGCTACTATATTTTGTTAAACTTTATTATAACTATGTTCTTAAAGTTAAGAGTTGCAAGCTCCAAATGTGCACACAGGTAACCAGAAAGCTAAGCCATGGACTTTCAAGCCATAAAGGAAGTTTACTTCAGGAACTCGCAGTTGGGTGGCGAAAACAGACACACAGGCTTCAAGTCTTCTTGGTCATATATATAAAAGGCGTTTAGGCATGTGCCGCACTGCCTTCTGAGCTGTTTCCTTTTCCCTCCTTCTCTTCTCTTCTCTTCTCTTCTCTTCTCTTCTCTTCTCTTCTCTTCTCTTCTCTTCTCTTCTCTTCTCTTCTC
>JAWWEE010000001.1:63229864-63252066 GCA_035221455.1 Xenops minutus
TCCCTTCCCTTCCCTTCCCTTCCCTTCCCTTCCCTTCCCTTCCCTTCCCTTCCCTTCCCTTCCCTTCCCTTCCCTCATGAGAAAGGAATACTTCCTTTGCACTTCAGATAAAGGGTTGCCTGTTTTATCAAGGAAACAAGCTCCCAGGGAAAGACAGAGTGGTTTTTCTCACACATTCTCATAAGGTATGTTTCTCTAGCCACAACAGGTTTCTTGAGCAAAGAGAAATTTCCAAACCAATTTACCTCCTCCTGCATTTCTTGCATAGGGCCCACTTAATCCCCACAGGAGTGAATCTGTAACATTGTTTGTATTAATCTACACTTCCCGTTTCAGTTTTCTGACATCTGAACCTGTTAAAGCTGTCAAAAATCAATTCACCTGCATTGGTTCAAGGAATCTTGATATTGTAAATGATGGCCATTCCACAGATTAACAGGGGCTCTGAATGACATTGGAGAGGTTGGTCAGAATAGGCAATAGAGCATGACATTCTAGTAAAGCTTCTAGCAATAGCAACATGTGAGAAATGCCTTGCAAAGCAATTATGTTGTTAGTGGAGAATGGTATCAGAAGTTTATGGATGGAAGAGTAGTGAGAAATACTTGCCAGAGCAGTGAAAAATGGCCAGCAGCAATTTCTAGCAACAGGGAAGCAACTTGCTCCGTAAGACCAATATTAGCTTTCATTCAGTTTTGTCATAGAAAGACCTGCCATTCCCAGACTGTGAATGACAGTTCAGGATGGGAATGGAATGGCTGGCCTAGCCATTACTTGACAATATAAGACTATAAGGTTTTTATTTTCGAAACCATGTATTGTTTGTTCCCTGGTTTATCTTCTTTAATCTCTATTTTTAATCTTTTCACTCTTAAATAAAGTGTTTTCCAGACTAACTGGTTCATTACTGTTAATGTAGAAAATCAGCTCTCTGAGTGCAGAAAATGTGTTTTAATGTTTGGGGTTTTTTTTTTTTTTTTTTTTTTTTTTTTGTTTTGTTTTTTTTTTAATTTTGGTTTATGGTTGGGAGCTCAAGCTGCTTTTGTATTATGAACCCTTTAAATTTGCTCCTGCCTCTGATTGCTACCCAGTCACACTTGTCATTATGGGTACAGATATTTCCTTAATGCAAAACTATGGTCTAAAAATATAACAAACCTAAATTGCTGAGATGTGTTGGTTTTCAGGAAGAGAATACAGAATACAGTACTGTATAATTATTCTTAATTGTCTTTCAGTTGTACTTCCTACATTAAAATGTCTCTGCCTACCAATTTACTGTGTCTTGATGTCATGTGGTACATACCTTGACATATATATTGTACACTTTATTTTTCAGGCACATTTATTTCAGCTTATTTTTTCTGTTTCAAATGTTTGAAGCTATTTCTCAAGTTTCAAGCTGTACCAATCACACTCAAAGAGTGGATGCTTGCTATTAGTATTAATCAATGCTTCCTGCCTTAAAATGTATTCCATATTCTTTCAATACTTGGAGGAAGGAGGAATTTTTAGATATTAATTGTATCTGAAATTAAATTAGATTAGTTCCAGCCAAAATGTCTATATCATGAACAACGTTTCTAAAGGGGAGGAGTGGAGCCTATTTTTGTCCGGATTTTGTTTTCTTAAAATAGTTTCTATAATCTGAAATTATTTCCTAGTCCTCTTTATATGTCACTTTTATATATTAATATCCAGAGATTACTTAACTGTAATGCAAAATGGTTAACATATAAAGTAGCATTTTCAAATACGTAATTAGAGAGCAAATAAAGTAATTCAAATGTATCAGACAATAATGTGGCTGAACTCTAGTTTAATCCACTTTATGTGAATAAATTTGTAGTAGTCAGCATCAAACTTTAAATTTCACGTGTATGATCATATGTATATTATGTATATTATGCATGAGATTTACCAAAAGCTACTTAAAAAATCTTCACAGTGTTAGAATAGCTTCTGCTGTATTCCAATAGTACAACAATATCTTAAAGCATAAACATTAAGCACCTCAGAAAGTCAGTGGAACTCTAAAACCCTTTCTCTAGTTTTATCTTGTTCTGACAAGATGAAACTACAGAAATAAACAAACTGTATGATTTCATCTGGATCCCTGTAAATCTATGGGGCCTGATGGGACTCATCCAAGAGTACTCAAAGAGCTGGATGATGTCATCATGAGACCTTGGAATTCTGGAGAGGTCCCAGTTGATTGGAAGCTGTCAAATGTGGTCCCATTTTTTCAGAAGGGTGAGAAGGATGACCCTGGAAACTGCAGGATTGTCAGTCTACTTCAGTGCCTGGTAAAATTACTAAGATTATTCTGAAGTTATTGAAAAGTGGCTACCTAAAAGACAAGGTAGCCATTGGTTACAGCCAGCATGGCTCCCTGAGTTAAAAGTCATTCTTGACTAACTTAATTTCCTTTTATGACAAGGTAACCCACTTATGTGACCAAGGGAAGAAAGTTGGATTTCAGTAAAACATTTGACACAGTATCCTTCTGGACAAAATATCCAGCATTCAGCTAGATAAATACATCATGTGATGGCTGAGCAGCTGGCTCATAGGTCAGGTGTAAAAGTTTATAGTAAATGGGGCAACATCAGGCTGGAAGCCAGTCACCAGTGGAGTTCCACAGGGCTCCGTCTTAGGCACAGTTCTTTTCTTCATAAATGACATGTATGTAGGACTCCAAGGTATACTGTTTGGTGATGACACAAAATTGGGAAGAGATGTTGGATCCTTTGAGGGCAACGAGGCCCTGCAGAGAGACCTTGATGAATTAGGGGGCTGGGTAATCACCAACCACATGAAGTTCAACAAGGCTAAGTGCCAGATTCTGCACCAGGGGTGGGACAAGCCTAGATATTTGTACAGACTGGGGAATGATATACTGGAGAGCAGCACCATGGAAAGGGACCTGGAGGGGCGATCCTGATCAATGACAATTTCAACAAGTTAACAGTGTCCCCCGGAAGCTGAAAAAGCCAGCCATGCCCTGGGGTGCACCAAGCACAGAATCACCAGTCAGGTGAGGGAGGTGCTCTGCTCTGTGCTGGTGTGGGCCCATGTCAAGTCCCGTGTGCAGTTTTGGGCACCACAGTATGAGAAATATATTAAACTATAAGAGAGCATCCAAAGGAGGACAATGAGGATAGTGAAGGGTTTAGAGGGGGGGGCCAGATGGGGGGCAGCTGAGGTCACTTGCTCTGTTCAGCCTGGAGAAGAGGAGACTGAGGGAAGACCTCATCGTGATAGACGGTTTTCTTGCTAGGCCAATTGGAGGGGCAGGCACCAATCTCTTTTCTCTAGTGACCAGTGACAGAACCCAAGTGAACAGTATAAGGCTGTGTCAGGAGAGGTTTAGATTTATTATTAGGGAAAGGCTTTTCACTCATAGGGTGGTTTGGCACTGCAACAGGTTCCCTAGGGAAGTGGCCACAGCACCAAAGCTGCAAGAGTTCAAGCAGCATTTGGACAATGCTCTCAGGCACATGGCATGAGTCTTGGATCTGTGAAGTGCAGGGCCAGGAGTTGGACTCAATCCTTGGTCCCTTCCAAGTCAGGGTATTCTTTGACTATGATTATGACTCTGTTATTCTACGATAACATAGTAGGGAACACTGCAGACTAACTACAGGAAGAAGAAAGGAGTCAGAGAATATTTGGATATTATTTTTAATTTTTATTAGGAAAAAAATCTGATACAGAAAAGGACAGCAAAAGGTACATTTTTGCTAAAAGTTTATTAAATTATAATCACTGATCTTTATAACTTGGCAAAAGCAGTTTACTAAAAATACAATATGTAAAAAAAAAAAAACCAAAAAAACAAAAAAACAATATCAAAACCAGTTATGTTAGGTCTATAATATTCAGATTTCTAATACATTTTTTTAACATGGTTACATTTTATTTTTTCAAAGAATCTCTAGGGAACTGCATATTACTCTGAAATGAGAGGAGCAACTATTTGTCTTATAGGACGCAATAAAATTGAGGTGTTTTTTTGGGGGGAGTTTGTTGTTGTTGTTGTTGTGGTTGGTTGGTTGTTAGTTTTTGTTGACATAAAATAATTTTGTGGGGTTTTTTTTAATGTAAAATAATGTGATCTCATGTTTTAAAAAAAGACAAACCAGATCAATAAAAGAAAGGTAATCCAGAAATAATCTGAGAGACAAATCTGGAAGCTAACTGCATGGCTGATAGAATTTTGGTGGCCGAAATTTTTCTGGGCACTGATTTGTGCTCTAACATCTGAGGTAAAGAGATCATCTAGTTTTAGCTGTTTCTAGTAATTTCGAAAATATACTTTTGTAATCCCAGACATACAAAGTTAAATGATATCACTTTAAAAATCTAGAGAAATGAATGCGGTGACACAAACATGGCCATTAATTATCCTAACTCTATCTGTCCAAGGGTATCACTTGTAATCTCACACTGTAATTTTTAACTTTTTTCTTCTTTATGCACAGGGTCAGGCAGATAATATGGGGTGGTTTTTAAGAAATATAGAGGTAACACAATCACAACACAAAATGTTGGGCTCAAAATAAATCTATGATGTTTTTCTTTGGACAAAAAAACACAACAAAGCAACTCCAAGTTCTTGAGTTAGAAAAGAATACATTCTACGTAACATTCTACACTATCAAACCTCCTTATTGTTCACAATTATTTTTTCTAGATTTACTTTTAAGGGCACAAGAGAAATTTATTTCTGTCTTCTCCTTTGTATATTCTGTTTTGAAGGTTGTCCAGGTAGCATTTCCATAAATGTCATAAGAAATTCTCTCTTCAACCTATTTCTAAAATTTCTGAATATTATCCTAATGCATGCTAATGATAGATTACCTGAGAAAGTTTTATGGTTTTGTGTCAACACTTGGAAAAGTTAAGTGTCCAGAGTGTGTGAGTTGTTCCTTTATGGCAAATCAACAAAACATAGTTATAGAGCTGTCCCTGCTATTTAGAAGAAGGAAGATGTTTTACCTTTGTCTAAAAGATGGGATTGTCACAAAGGATGTGAATGATTTACCCAAGAACGAAGATATTTTGTTTGTTAGTGAAAAAATGGGATTTACACTTTTGAATTAAAAATAATTCCAGAACTGCCCTAACAGATTTACATTTACATTTTTTGGACAAACTCACAAAAATCCCTGCTGTTATTAGCTTTCCTTTCTTCATGTGGAACCTCCTGAAACTGATAATAAATAGAAATAGACCAGAAAAGATTATTTAAGGAAACACAACCACAAAGTCTCTGACAGTTCCAGTGATTTAACTCTTAGGCAATGAAGATGTGCTAGAACAGAAATAACATGCTATCTTGTGTGTCATTTAAATATTGCTTTGAAGAATGTATCAAAAAGATTCTCTCACTCATCTATAGCCACTTACAGGATTATAGCAATCTTATAGAAGCAAGGAGCTAAGCCTCCTTGATTGTTTTAAAATTTCTTCTGTTTGCTTGATTTCTTTTCTTTTTAATGGGATCACAGCCTCAGTCATCATTTGGCAGCTGTTCTCTTTCAAGGGATTTTTACTTAAAATACATTTTTAAAAAAATATTATAATTTTACTGCTCAATGAACCTTGCAATAACAACATTTTAGCATTTATCCACCATGGCAGATGGCAAACTAATGAGGCCTGCTGTAGCTGCATACTGATATGTTCCGTACACAACACTTCTGTACTCCAAAGGGAGGTCAAAGAGTAACTTTTATTTATATTCTTTGTTGTATTTGATTGTTGAAAATCATAAGATAGATTATTAGAAAAAAACCCCACTTTTTACACCTTTTAATTAGATTTGCTAATGTTTGCTGCATATGATCAACCTACAGAGCTCAAAAAAGACACAGTCCATATTTCAGTGTTCTTTAACTTGTATTTTTTAAAAAGGAAATAGTACTATTCCAAGATGATTTTCTTCCTTCTATTTAAAATTCACTTTAACATAAAAGCTAAAGATGTTTTTGCTATGCTTGTATTCATTTAGTAAAACTAATATTTTGTTTGCTTATAGATATTAAAGACATAAAGTGAATACAGTACCTAATTTTTTTGTTTGTTTCAACCCCCATCCTTCAGGTTTCTGTATTTTTTTTCTTAATGCAGACAACAGATAATGTTCATTAAATTTAGGGGAGGGTAATCTAGTCAACTTCATGTTTTAATGACTTCGCAAAAACCAAGGTGATGAAAAATCATGAGTCTGGTAATAAGTGAAATTGACTTGACTTCAGTCAAGGTGTGTAATATAAATAGTTGATCTACATTCCTTGACAGTGAGAGGAGAGCAGAAGAAACGTAAGAGAGGCAAAGTGACTCCTCTAAAAGATTATTCATCCTACCCAGTTTAAAAGAACACCTCAATCATTTTTTAGAGTTTTCTTCTAAGACAAAAGCCTGTGTGAATAACCAACTTCCTACCTCTAAAACCTGATTATGTTGCTTTCTTTTACATGAGTTTTAGTATTTTTTTTTTTCCCCTCAGAGGTATGTCCCAAACTACTTGAAACAAGATCAGAATATTTAGGTCTAGATAAATAAAATTTCACATCTATTGTTTCACAATCTTTTCTAAATCAGTTCCATGATCCTATTAAAGACTGAAAGCTATCCCTGGGAATCCCAGTAATCTCATTAAATTAGAGTAAAAGGTTAAAATATTGAAAAGTAAATTGCTCTCAGGTATATAGTCTGAAATAACATTGGATGTAAAAATGATAACAACTTTCCTTCCAAAACACTGTTCTTCACTGATTTCCAGTGCTGTGCTGTATGTTTCTGTGTCAATAACACATTACTGAGAAATGTTTCACAAAAAGAAGAGTCTTGAAGTAATGAATTTTAAAATATCAGTAATTGGTATCTGACCTTCATATACACTTCAAGTATCACTTTTCAGCTCTTCTGGCAAATTTTCTTTACTACCTTTTACTTACAGGAGATAGTTGTAGTCTTAGAGAAATACTGTATTTACAGTAAGAATACCAGAATTCTTACAATATATTGAATAATTTTTATTATAATTCAAATTTTAGTATAGATTTTCTTCCTGTAAATACTCTAATGCTGCTTCCTGTGTGTTCATTTTACAATCATATAATGTCAGTAATTTAATTACATTTAGATTTTTTGTATACCAGTATTAAAGGACTTGGAGATTATTGCAATATGATATTAAAAATTAATTTATTTTAGATTTTCTTTTTGATTTAACACAGCTAAAAACATCTTGGCACAGCAGTAGGATTTTAACTATTACCTTAGCCTACAGGCAAAAGTCAAAGTTTGATATCTATATATACACTGTACTTTAAAAAACAAAACAAAACAAACCAAACAAGCAAACAACAAAAACACAACAACAACAACAACAACAACAAATGTTTTACTTTTCTTTTCTATGAAGAGTTGCTCTGCAATGTCCTGGATGAAGTAACTCATCACATAATAAAATTAAGAGTTAAAGAGATGCATAGAAAGTAACAGATTGATTATCTGTCCTCACTCCTTCACTGACTTAAAAGTAAGTCTTGAAAAACCATATTTTCATCTTTACCTTTTGCTTCAATCTATTTAATTTAAAAGATAAAGCAAATAGACTTCTTACAAAGCAAAAATTACTATTACTGTACAGTAACTATAGGCATATTTTATAAAGATCCAGGTGATTAAAATTCCTTTCACTGAACAAAATTAGATGACTTTGAATCTTATTTGTGGTGTTAGTTGGCTAGTCTTCAGGCATATCATCTTTTTTTGCTGTGCCTGGGTGCATATTAATAGATATTAGAAGCAGTGTTTAAGTGATTGCATTCTTAAGTGGAATAACACTACATACTAATTATTGCCAGTCTGATTTTCTGTGTTTATCCTACATATCATTTAAGGGATATTTAATATTTCTGCTCAGCATGAAGGGCTTTTAAGAATGTCATTAAATGCTGTGCAGTCTACTCATTATCTTAATAATTTGCCAAAGAACACATATTATAGCCAAAAGCTGCTCAGTCTGTGCATTTCTGGAAAAGTCAAGCAGGGAATCAACATTAGACAAGTGTTTGCATCCTATTAGGAAGGTGTGATTTCCTTTCATCTTGTCATTTGAAAATATAGTATGAGCAGTAGTTGTAAATTGCAAAGTCATCTTGTATGATGGTTGTCTGATAATGCTTCATTAAAAAAAAATTTATTTTATATCTCTAGATGGTGCTATATGTATCTCTATTGGTCAAAGAAGTATAAGAAATTTTAATATAAAATTATACAAATCGTAAGTTTGATAAAACAACTAGAACTATACAATTTATTGTGGAAAAGTTTTTCCTGCACTTACTGTGGGCCATGAAGCATGTTTTGCCAGGTAAGTCTGCTCATGAGAAAGTTAATCCTGTGCTGTATTTAATAGAAATCACAAGCAAGTGTCATACAAAGACAACCTACATTTTTATAGAAAATGATGGGCTAGTTTGTTTCAGAAGTAAACTGAAGCAGCCCTTTTTTAATTCATTACTACTATATGCAATATTTTTTTGTTCTCCCCATACATTTTTACTTCTGTATAACTTTTTCCTGTAAATATGTTTTTAATTGAAAAATAATTGAAAAAGCACATTAATTTGTGTTGAACTGCTATATCTCTGGGCTGCTTCTTGGAAAGGCAACACGTGAGATTTTTAATACCTGTAAGTTTATAATTAAAAACAATAAAAAAGTCTGGTAGAGATTTTGTTTTGTAAGAAGCAATGATTCTTTTCCTGTGGAATTAGACTTCTGTATAGATCAACAGTTATTGATTACCTTATAGGTAATTTATATTCCTTATAAGGAGGTTCAGGGATGCCATTGGATATTTCTGTTGGTATCATGTAACCTGAATCCAAAGAAAGTTTATAGTTTTATAGGCATAGTAATTTACCTAAAAAAATTCATCAAGAATTATGTTCATGATTGAGTCTACCAATGGAATACTCCTGACTAACACACTAAATTTAAAAAGGAAACAATAAAGAATTATATGGAAGTGCTTAACAATATGAACGTATTTTATATTTCTATACTTGAATCCATATTATGTTCAATTTTTGTTCAAATAATAAGTGCAAAAATATAAGGATGACTCTTGACTCTCCTTTACCTTTATTAGGCATCACACAGGAAAACTACCTGGTCATGGTTCATCCACTATAGATTCTCTTTGTTGGTAATAGATTTTAATTGTGTGGCTGCTCTCAGTCCTTGGTATCCTGTGTTGTAACATTCCTTTATGGAAAGTTACAGTTTAAACACTCTAAGCTGTCCAATATAAAATTCTGAGAGAGTAGCAGGCAAAAGCAAAAGTAGTGGTCATTTAAATCATGTTGGTTTTTTGTTGTTTTTTTTGTTTGTTTTTTTTTTGTTTTGTTTTGTTTTGTTTTGTTTTTTTAAAGTTTTTACTGGCTTAAAATATGAACCTAAACATACAGTCCAACATTAGATCAAGAACAAAATGAGAAACCTAATGTGTTCGCTGGATGTGGAGGATTTGGAGTCCTGTTTCAGTCATAAGAAAGAATGGATTTATTTGCAAGTTTCTTTCAGACCAGTCACTCAAGAATCTCCTTTACTTTAACTTACAGTTAAATTACCCACAGAAGAGGGAGAAGTGCCTAGAGGCAAATATTGACATGAACATATGCAATTAACTTAATAGGCATAAGAAAGAAAATTTATATTTTATTTTATTTTTTCCAAGGCCTGGAACAAGTTTTTCCCAGAGCTGTCATAAGAATAGCACATCTTCTGGAAAAAGCTGTATATCAATATTTGCATGTATTTATAGAAGTCTATACTGACTTTTTCAAAAATTGTTTTCACATTATTTTAGTAGAAAAGGAGTAATTTTTTTCAGGTTCATGAAAGTAAACAAGATATTGAGAACATATGTAGATTGTCAAAAATAAAGGGCAAATCTTATGATGACAACTGCATCCAGTTCTTGGGATCTTGCCAGACTTTGCAAGGTATTTTGGGAGTGAGTACAAAACAAAATCAATATGTGTACTTTGGTTAAATCCCTGTGATGCTAAAAAATACATGTCTCCAATTTAGTCTTCACCTTAAGAATTCAGGATGAGACAGAAACAGAGAAATCTTTTGTGAATGTAAGAGGCATCACCAGATTCTGAATGGGGTTTTTTTGTTGTTGTGGTTTTTTTGGTTTTTTTTGAAAGTGCTTTTTAATTAGGACTTGGAATGTAACAGAAAAAACAGAAGATTTCAGGTAACAGTCTGAGCTCATAGGTCAAACACATCTCAACCTGACATTTTGAGAGCATTCTGTCATGTGTTTTTAGGATGGACAGCTGAGAAAAATGAGCGTGACGCTTTACAAGCAAGAGTGCATATTCATGCAATTAAGTATAAGCTTTTTTAGGACTCTTTTAGCACTTCATTTGCATATCTTAGCAAAAGAGAATGAGAGTAAAAGAAAAAAAATAATTAAAAAAAAATCTTTCTTAGCTTGTTATATTGTTCCATAGCATTAGATGTTAACCTGTCCTAATTCCTCTTGTAGCTTCTCCTTGCTATTAACATCTGTTAATATAAATCTTGTCTGTGAATAGACTGCTAGGTTCCTAGCTTGGTCAGCCTTGTGACTTTCTTTGCAGTAACCAGAAAAATGCATTATAAAAAAAAAAAAAAAAAAAAAATGTAGGGCCTGATCCAAGTAGCTTTTTTTTTTTTTTCCTATTGAGCTCAATGTGCTTTGAAATCAGCTTCTCTAGAGAATTCCTTGCAAAGCAATCTCTATGAATGTTCATCTGAATTTTTAAAGAAGTGCACTTAGCATAAATCTAGACTCTTTTGTTTCTTTCTTTGCAATGCACACCAAAAATGCTCTCAGAAATTTTTGCAGTGAAAACAGCTATAATCATATGTTGGAAAATATTAATTCTTTCTATTTGCATGAATAATTAAGTTTTGACTAGGCAAAGAAATATAATGGAGAGAGGAAAAGTGTAAGAACGATTCTACCCCAGTTGTTAGGTCATGCATTTGTAGACAGGAAGTCTTGATTTCGCTCAGAAGAATATATGAGTGAATAATATAAAGCAATTAGAGAAAAAATAAATAGCATATATATCTTCACATCCTTCAAAGCTTCTCCGAAGCTGACCTCACCTTTGTGACTAGGAAATTTCTTATCGTGGAGGAAATATAGCTTTAATATGACTATGGTAGAACCAGGTTGCAAATAAAGTTCTATTTATATTCTTGTGTCCTAAACCTCTGAATAGAAGCCCATTTTACTTCTCTAGATATATATTCTGAGATCTGTGTTACCAACTTTTGAAATATCTTTTCAGAACCCTTAGATCAATAATAGGTTTCCAGTGATTTCCTTTTATTTGCCTTTATCAGCATGTTAACTACTGTACTTTTAAATAAAAAATGTGGTAATAGATGGCATAGCAGAGTGAAGAGTCTAACCTGATGAGACTGCACAGTAGTAAATCAGAGTTGAGATAGGTACCTTTTTACAAAGTCTTAGTCACTTAATTTCTATATTAAGAACACCCACAGCTTTTTCTGTAGTTTTGTAACAGCTACGAGAGCTTCTGGAGTTTATAGGCTTCATTTTATGCAGACCTTAGACATCCAAGTCTTTCTAAATCTCCATTGGAGATGATAAATTCTAATGGGAGCAAGGCAGAAAAATATTAACGTAAACTCTCTTCAGAGTAAAGAGTTTTTCCACATCCAGCAAGCACTTAGTTCTTTTGCTTACTAAGTCAATGATTGATTAATGCCCTAGCAGATTCTGTTGAAATAGGTGTTCCATGTCCAAGATATAGGGCTCTAACCTATTTTAAAATGTTGCTGACTATCTTTAATGGACTGAATTATAAATTTTTATGGAAATGTAACTGTTTAATCAAATTCTATTGTTTCTTTGGGTTTTATTTAAACACAAGCATGGAACTAGGAGTGTAAAGAATTATAGATTAAATACTGTTACAGAATAAGTACCACTTGTCTGACATAATTTTCAAAATCTGGAACTTAAAAAAAAAGTTATTCTAAGGTAAAGGTTTAAAATAAATCATATATGCCCTAAAAGCCTTTTTTTCCCCCCTCCTAATTAACTGTGAAGAGACTCAAGATAATATCTTAGGTGGAAGCATCTTTTTTTGCATATATCAAAACATCAATGGGTCCAATCCAACTGCTGATAGACTTGCATAATTAAATGCTTAGGAAAAAAACCAAAATTTAAGAAAATATGGATTAAACATAAATGTTGAGATGTTTTTTTTTGATATATCATCTTCAGCAACATATTCATGCCGGTAGTAGTACTAAAATAGATTGTAGTTGGGTTTATTTTCTGTATCTATATCTGTGGTAGCAGATTAACATTAATACGCAGTGATAGGAATTTTCTGTTGTTCTGCATGGTATTCACACAGCAGTCACTGACATAAAAGAGACCTAGGAAGTCAACATACTGAATGCTGCTATACTTTTCCTTCAGTAATGAATCTCACTTTTTTTTTTCCTCATTTGTTCACTGTTAGAAGATTATCTGAGTGCTTGTAGGAATTTCTCCTAGAAGAAACAAAATATTCCTTACAAATGGAGATTTTACTCTGTTTAAAAAGACCAAAAAGTTTACAACTATATGTATTTGATGAATAAAATTGCATAAATTAACCATTTGTGGGGGCATATGTGTGGGGCTAGATTTAATGACTACTTCCACAAATGTCTTTATTTAGTCTGTAAAGATGCTTAGAATAGCCTTACACCAATTCCTGTGTGATTTTTATTTAGGTCAATTTTTCAGAAAATTATGTGAAAATGCATAATATGTAATATTCCTATAATTACTGTTACAAATAACAGCTGTAGCCTTCTCCATGGAAATCTGACAGCAAAACTGTTGTGATAGTGCTTGGATGTTGCAGTGAAAATTCTAACATTCTAACCTGAAGCTTAATTTCTCCCATATTAGCACATATGAGCAATGAGAAGTCCCGATAAGGTGTTGTCATATGGGCTTGTGTATTTCTAGCACTTCCTATGGAGCTAAAGTTAGACTTGCAGATAAAAAAATAATGATATGGGAATTGATTTTTACATCAGTTCATTATCATGGACAATTCAAATTATAGCTTTCACCAGTAAAGTCTTCTCTCTGTTTTTGAACACTGCATAATTCAAATATCTTGTACTGGGGGGGCTGCAGAGGTGGTTTCTATGACAAGATGTCAGAAACTGTCCCCCATGGTGGACAAGTCCAGTTCCAGCCAGCATTAAGGACCACCACTGACCAAAGCTGAACCCAAGAGTGACATTTGTAGCATCTCTGTGATAACATATCCAAGAAAGGGTAAAATCCACTGCACAACAACTGTGAGAGAAGAGTGAGAAAATATGAGAGAAATAGTCCTGCAGACACTCAGGTCAGTGAAAAAAAGAGGAAGAAGAGCAGGTGCTCTAGGCACTGGAGCAGATTCCCCTACAGCCCATGGTGAAGACCATGGTGACACAGGTTGTTTTCCTGAGGCCCAAGAAGACCTACAGTAGGTAGAATAAACAGAATTATTGTAGCCCATTACACTTAAAAATTTGCAGATTTTCTTTCTTCAAAATGAACAACTCTACAGAGCCAAGAAAGGACCCAAGTTTTTACATCTTCTTCAAGATTTCCATTTTTGAAATGCTGATATAAATTAAGGCTGAACAGGACCCCATGTGCACAACTAATATATTTTTAGTCATAAACTCTTGTGTATCAAGTTTATTTCAGTTTTCTTGCATGTTCATACAGTAACCAGGCAAAATTCATTTGTTTATATGTATGAACAGAATGTATGAGTTATCAGACTCTTTTACAATATACTTTAAGGTCATCATTATATTTTTTATCTAATTAATATTCAACCATCATATGCACAAGCTGGGAAGACTGTAAACACAGTCTTCCTGATTCAAATATTATTAGATCAAATTCACTACTCATTAGGGCTGTAATGCCATAGCTGTAAGCAGAATTCACCTCACTATGGTTTGTCTAATAAAGAATTGCTAGACAAAAAGTACTACTTCTCAATTAGAGGTGCTGTTTAGGTGAGCTTGCTGTTTATTTTCTCAGCATCTGGACATACGCCAGAAGTTCATAGTGATATAATTAAGGTCTTCACATGCCAAAGAGTGAATATAAAACTCATGAAACATTACCAAGTGGTGTTTAGGGGCTAAGTTTTAAAGAAAGTCCTGCCAGGAATCAAGGAAATGATGCAAAGTCTGGAAGTGGTAAATACCTTTGGGATATTTTAAGAGAACCAGACAGATGCTCAGGAAAGTGAAAACATACCATCATAGTAATTAGTTCTTTTTCCTGAAGAGAAGCTGAATTTGGGACCAATTCAAAGTGAGGGGCAAAGGAGCAGAGAATACATCTTATTTTTTCAAAATACACTTGCAAGAAAGCTCAACTGTCATGCCACATTAAACAAGGGTTTATTTTGTGAAGAAAACTGAAAATACTAAGCCTTTACATATACTAACATTTCTGCTGTACATTTTACAAGAACAGACCATCAGAATGCCTATAGCTTACACATCGGTTTTTATATACACTGTATTCCATGATACAATACTCCATAGATGTAGTTTCTTTTAGCCATTTAAGTTTCAACATAACATTTGAAAAAAAAAAAAAATTAAAATACAGTAAAGCCACAGTTTTAGTGGTTGAAACACACTGCTATTTTTGTTTGTAACATAAAAACTCTGAGTTTTTCTTTCATTCATTAGACTTCTTCAGTTATTACAATATGGTCAAGAGATGATGGAGCTGACCTTCATGAAGAATTAGTGAACTTTATGAGGAATGAAATCTAATGATTGAAGCAGGTATTCTGGGTTAGATTTCACAGTTGGGAAAAAGTAGCATGAAAAAACAAACCATCTGCAAGATTTAATTTTGTAGAACCAAATTTTGGAAAGGCATCCTGTTTCTTATAAATAGTTACGTTCTTGTAAACAGAGTTTAGGAGTAATTACTGAAACTACTGAGATGTTGTTTAATGGATTAACTGATCTTAAATCTAATATCAGAATATCATATTTTCATAGAATCACAGAATCTTTGAGGTTGGAAGAAACTTTTGGAGGTCATTTAGTCCAACACCTTTCTTCAAAGCAGGACCAGCTAGAGTATATTGTTTATTACAATCTCCAGTTGTGTTTTGCATGTGTCCAGGAATGGAGACTCCACAACTTCATCTTCATTCCTAAACATCAGGTATATGTAAAAACTGATAAGATACTGCTAAAACTTATCTTCCTCAGGCCGAATATTCCAGGGTTTCTCAGCCTATCCTTGTGTGTCACATGCTCCAAGACTTCAATTATGTTTGTGGCTTCTCATTAATTTGTTCCAGTAAGTCCGTGTCTCTCTTGTACTTGCAAACCCAGAACTGCACCCAACAGTCCAGATGTGTCTTACTAGTGTTGAGAAGAGAGGAAGGTTCAACTCCCCTGAGGTGATGGCAACATTTCTCCTGATGCAGTTGTTTGCCTTCTCTGATACAAGGGCACATAGGTGGCTCATGGTTAATTCAGTGTGGAACAGAGCACATGTGTATGGCAATATTTCTGATCACCAACAGAATGTTACATCAAAAACAGCAAATCAGCAAATAGCCTGGCATCTTGAAAAATCATCTGGTCCTATATTTTGTGGGAAAGAGAGTTTTGATGAGATTATCTAGAAACCTGTCCAATGGCATCTTGACAGCCTTGAGTGAATTCCCTTTGTGGAACTTGATGACATTATTCTCTGACCATGTCAAGATTCCTCTAAAAGGCACGACAATCATCTGGTTTGTCAGAAACTCCTTCTAGTGTTGTACTGTCTGCAAACATTCTGAGGCTGCACTCCTCAGTCACTGAGGTCATTCATGAAGCTTGGAGCTTCATCCATTCATTTGGGGCTGCTATTGATCCCTAAAGCAACCTGCTGGTAACTGGCCTCCAACTGAACTTTATGGTGATGATTACAATTCTGTAAGTCTGACAGTTCAACTGTATTGTCCATTTATCTGGTCCAAACTCGATTTTGTCAATAAGGATGGTATCGGAGACAATGTTAGAAGCCTAGTTATAGTCGGTCCCTCTGGTTCTACATCCCGTTCTCTGCTGATGTGCTATTTTACACTTCTTTTTTCCTTTTTTTTTTTTTTTTTAATTTATTATCTAGAATTGCAATATAGGAGCAACAGAACTGACACCAAGAATCTGTGTTCAGAGTTTGCTGACCTAGAAGGCACTAAACACATGTATTTTCCATATATTAAAAAAAAATATAGTTTCACATCTCTTTTTCCTAAACTGAAAAGCAAAAAATTTTGTGCTCAGGCTCTGCTAAGATCCAGAAGTTATATGGTGCAGCACTAACTGTATCTGGGGTATAAAGTGTATTACCTGCAAAGCATCTTCCATTTCTTCAACAGGATCAAACCCTCATAATTCAGCTATTGCACCTTTCTTTTTAATACTGTTTGATGCTTTGGATGTAGTTGTTTCTGAGCTTATATATCATCTATTTATTACAAGTGCCCTGAAAACAGCCCACTATCAGGAACACATGGAGACTTTATGTTTAGAGCTTTAGAAGACAGAGAATCAATTTTTCTACTGTTAGTTCTCTAAGCAATGATCGGCTGGTCCGTCCTTCATGTACACCTAAGAAAGATAATTTCTATGTTCTCTCTGATGGCATAGCTTCAACAGGATATATTAAAAGTTCCTTCATCCTACTTCTTAGTCAGGGATCCTTCTAGAACAGACTGCAGAAGTAACAATATCCATCAAATCCATGACTCTCTAGAGAGTCCATGTTTACTGTCACCAATCCTCTCCTTATTCTCCATCTCCCATAAGATGATTTGCAGGAGGATGTGCTCTATGATCTTTTTGGACACAGAGGTGAGACTGACCAACCTGTAGCTCCCCTGACCTTCCTTTTTCCTCCTTTCTAAAGATGTGAGTTAAGTTTCCCCTTTTCATCAGTGGGAGCTTCACTGGACTGCTACTTCTCAAATATCACAGATAGTGGCACAGCAACTTCACCTACCAGTTCCCCATTCCCTCATGACCCACAGATGCATCTCATCAGAACCCATGGACATGTGCACTTTGAGTATTCTTGATATTCTCCAACATGGACTTCTCTTACAGTGGGCAGTTCTTCCTTCTTCCAGTCCCTGACTTTTCAGGGATATATGTTGTATATATATATCCTAAAGAAGGGCTGTACTACAAGCATACCTTATACACAATCAAAGTAGAAAACAACAGGAAAATAAACATTTAGATGTTGCACACCATAGACTGTACAGCACCTTTTACCTAAGAGCTTCGCCCAGACAGCTATTTTGTTTCTCTATCTTGACTGGCCTCATCCTCTATTTCAGCCAAATGGTTCTATAATTATAATTAGGGTTATTAGTCTCTGCCTACCTGAAATAATTGCAGGGTAATTATCCTTACCATACTGAATATGAGGTGCCTAGATCAACGAAAAAAATGCCAGTTATTAGAGAGACAAAAGGACAAAAGGATAAGTAAAAGTCTTCTTGTCCATATGAAGTAAATTACTTTGGACTGGACCTCCTAGAAGACAAGCAGGCTCACATCCCGAGACTGCAAACGTGTGACTTTTAAATGATTATAGAGCCCTATGGCAGGTGTATGCGTTTCTTATTTTATGTCTGGCAAGAGGTAAGCACAACAGCTCAGAATTCTGAGATTCCCACAAGTGATATGGTGAACAGAAATTTGCCTACAGCTTTAAAGCGAGAAGTGTCACACTCTGCATTGACTCATCCTGAAGTCATGGGGTGATAACCAGTCAACTGGCCCTAACAGTTTCAAGCGTTATTCTAAACACAGACTTCATGTTTCTTTTGAGATAAGAGTGATAGTTTCTAGCATTTAGTTCATTCACCCTTGATATGAGTTTGCTATCTGAAAAGTTTAAAATTCCATTTTCAACCTCACAATAACATGTCTTAACAATTACATTGCAGGTTATGTCAGTAACCATTTGCGGCTGTTCTTTATCTCTCTTTTTGAAGTCTTGCCATGGGGACAAATAAAATGAAAAAAGATTCATCCAGGATGGCAAAAAAGAGAAGAGTAAAGAAGCTGTTCATCTGAAGGGCAGAGATTTCAACCTAAGTCCGTGCCTTCTGCATGACACTGTCCCTGAATAAAATGCAAATACACCTCAGGTTTCAAGACTGAAACTGAATATTTCTATATTTTATGCATGGAGATTCTGTAATTAAGATTTTTTTTTTTCTTCTTGGAGCAATAAAATCTGAATTGTTGTTTCTCATTGACACACAGCTTTAGCAGACATTGTTTTAGGTATACCTGATCCATTCTAATCTAAAGTACTGTGAGGAGAGGCAAATACAACTTTCTTGAAGAACAGAAATGGAAGAAAACATTTGTCAAGATAAGATAAAAATTGGCATCACACTGTGTTTTGCCAATAAATTAATTCCTAAAAGGTTGGGGAGATTGTTTCTAGAAGAGTAATCTCTTTTTCTTTCTGAGTGTTAACACTGTTTCAAAAACTGTAGTTTTCAATTAATAGAGATGGTGGCATGCTGAATCTGAAATCTGAGGAACAAAGTGTGGAAGATTAAGATTTGTTCTTAGCCTATTATTTTTAATAACTCTTTACTCTTTTTAGATCCTCTTTGTGAAGCACCTCAGTGTTCCCACATGTACTGAGTGTATACCCCTGTACAATATGTTTTGTGAAGAGTACGTAGTCATCCAGCTCAAGACAGTTCTTTTTTGTACAGTTATGCTGAAAGCTGGGCCATCTGCATGAAGGTCCTTTATCTACACTATAATACCTGTGATTTAAGCTAGATCATTTGACTTACAGGAGAGCTGAAGAAGACCTCAAACAGCAAGGCAAAAGCCTCAGAAAACAAGCAACATCCAGATTATAAGCAGATTCTTTAGTCTCTGAGGTTTTGGATATAAACTGTATATGGTAGACACAGCAATCTTCCTCTGTTGTCCTGCTCAAGATAAGCTGGTGAGGGAAGCCTCCAAGTCAAAAGTCCGAGTGCTCAACCTAGACATGAATTACCTTCAGATTCACCCAACAGTGTAAGCAAATCCTAAATCCATCATTTGAGGTAGCTGTTAGTCAAGGCACATTCCAGTGTCAATGAGATTGTCATGGATATGACCCCAGTGACTGGAGAAAAGGGATTATCATACTCACTTTAAAAAAGGGTAATAAGAAGCCCCCTGTGAAGTACTGACCAGTCAGACTCACCTCAGTGCCCATTAAGATGAAGGGAAATGTCAAAGGAAGACAGGGAGGTGATTAGAGATAGTCAACACGACATCACCAGGGACAAATTGTGCCTAATAAATTTAGTGCCCTTCTGCAATAGAGTGACTGCATCACTGGACAGGGGAATAGCTACAGATGTCATCTAACTGAATTGATAAAAGACCCTCTGATAAGGTCTTTCCCAATATACTTGCCTCTAAATCAGAAGCATATGGATTTGATGGATAAATTAATAGATGAACATGGAATTGACTGGATTTTTGAAGTGTCCAAGTGAAAAACAGTACTTAACAGTGTCAGCACTGGCATATATATTTTAAGTATTCATCAGTGACACTGACAGTGGGATTGAGTGCACCCTCCGCAAGTTTACTGATGATGCAAAGTTGTGTGGTGCAGTTAATATGCTGGAGGGAAGAGGTGCCATCTGGAGGACATTGACATGTTTGAGAAGTGGGCCCATGCAAACTTCATGAAGTTCAACAAGGCCAACTTCAAGGTTCTTCGCATGAGTCAGGGAAATCCCCAGTATCAATACAGACTGAGAGATAAATGGATTGAGAGCAATCCCGGGGAAAAGAACTTGATATTGTTGGATGAAAAACTGGACATGAAGTAGCAATGTAGCCCAGAAAACCAGCAGTGACCTGGACTGCATTAAAAGAAGGATGGTCAGAAGGCCAAGAGAAGTGACTGTCCCTCTCTACTCTGCTCTTGGGAGACCCATCTGGAGTACTGCATCCACCTCTGAGGCTCCCAACATAAGGGATGGACCTGCTAGAGTGGATTCTGAGGAGGGCCATGAAAATGATCAGAGGGCTGAAGTACCTTTCATGTGAAGACAAGCTGAGTGAGCTGTGTTTATTCAGCCTGGAAAAGAGAAGGCTCCACAGAGACCTTTTAGCAGCTTTCCAGTTCCTAAAGAGGCCTGTAGTGACAGAAAAAAATGTAATGTTTTAAAAATAAAAGAGCATAGATTTGGATTGGACTTAAGGAAAAAAAATATTACAGTAAGGGTGGTGAAACACTGGAACTTATTACCCAGAGAAGTTTTTCATTTGCCCACCACTGGAAGTGTTCAAGGTCACATGAGATGATACTTTCAGGTACATGATGTAGTGAAAGATGGCCCTGCCCATGGCAGCAGGGTGGAACTAGATGATCTTTGAAAGTCTTTTTTCAGCCAAAACTATTCCATATTCTATAGCATTTTTGTGAAATGGAACTTTTTGATATTTTTGATCCTAAGCCGGTCATGACATCTCTTAAGCAGTTTGATACCTGTCAAAACTAAACCTTACCATGGACATATGAAAAAGTTAAATTCCATCAAGAGAAGTAAAAAGGAACATAGATGCCCCTAGTGTTAGGTAGCAAGTGATGTGGGGATTTTAGATCACAACAGATCTAGGGGAAAAAAAAAAAAATTGTTTAAATCCCTTACAGGATTTGGCTATTTATATCAATGCAAGTTATAGGGATATGCAAAATACTCGGACCACTTTGGTGAAAACAGTAAGAAAGTAGAACAGCAAAGCTACTGCCAGTTTGTTTCAGTGCCAGAATTCAAAAATATAAGTCCCATCCTCTGGTATTTCTTCCAGTAAAATTTCTAAACCATGCATTTAATAATACGGGTTTAAAATATCTTGTAGCAGTAACTATTTCTATGACAGTCCAAATACTGGAGGACTTTTTGTGATTACAGTCACACAGCAATAAAGCTTTCACCACTGCTGTCATAGAGCTCTTATAAAAATTCAAGCCAGCTACTTATCATTCAGTTCTTTGACTGGAAAACCATTAAACACAAAAGAGAAACATGAGCAGGAAGAAGGAGCTTTTCCAAATGCTCTTGCATGATCTCCCTTGCCAGGGAAATGACTCTTTGGCTTCTGTGCTCTTGGCTTGCTAGTTCTTTGCAGCTTTCATTTCTATACAATGAATAGTGTTTCACTGTGTTATGTGGAAATGGAAAAAAAAATAAAAAGCCAATGTTTTAAATAAAGTGAAAAAATAGAACTAATAAAATAAATTACATTAGGATCTGATTTTAAGGTTTCTGCTGAAATCACGGATTTATAATTCAATATTTCTCTCCAGGTCTTGTGCATTTCTGAGAAGAGAAAAAGGGAGATAATGTGAAATGCTTACAGCATATGAAAAGTTAATCAGACACAGGTTTCCTATGTATTTTAAATAAAAATGCCTGGAAGGTTCATGTTTGTGTGGCAGCAGAAGCATCCACATGTATAATAAGTTGTATTAACTTTCTTCCTTTTTTCTCAAATATAAATTCTCCCTCTCAACCATTTTCCCTTAAAGAAAACGAAATGCAAGAAAATATTACTGTGTGTTGCTAAGTGTATGAACAGATGATTGCACACTGGTGGGATAATGCTTAGAAAATCCTACTCATAAATACAGGTAAGTAGGACATTGGGATAAATAAAGATTTTATCCATTCCATTAGTACATTCTGATTATATTATCTTTCCTCCCCCTGACTTCTTGTCAGATTCCTTCCCTCTCTCCCTTCCTGTTTTCCTTCTTCCCCACCTCCCTTTTGTGCTTCCCCCCTTTCTCTCCATTCTTCTTTGGAAGTTTTAAAGACAAAGAAAGAGAGAAAGGAAAGAAAAGGAGAAAGGAAGAGAAAGAGAGAAAGAGAGAGGAAGGAAGGAGGGAAGGAGGGAAGGAAGGAAGGAATTTGGAAGGAAGGAAGGAATTCAGAAGGAATTCGGAAGGAAGGGAGGAAGGAAGGAAGGAAGGAAGGAAGGAAGGAAGGAAGGAAGGA
>JAWWEE010000001.1:63252166-63269592 GCA_035221455.1 Xenops minutus
AAGGAAGGAAGGAAGGAAGGAAGGAAGGAAGGAAGGAAGGAAGGAAGGAAGGAAGGAAGGAAGGAAGGAAGGAAGTTCCTCTATTTTCTTCACTTCCTCTTCCCTACCTTAAAAGAAAACAGTCTCAAAAGCCTTGCTGAAGTTGAGGTAGGCAACATCCATTGCTCTGCCCTCGTTGGCCCATCCTGCCATGTTATCATAGAAGGCTATTGGATTGATCAAGCAGGATTTACCAAAGACTAATCCATACTGATAACTCCTGATGACCTTCTTTTATTCTACATTCTTGGTGATGACCTTCAGAATGACCTTCTATCACCTTTTCCAGGATGGAGGTGAGGCAGACTGGACAGTAGCTTCCTTCTTGCACTTTTTGAAGGTAGGACTTCCTCCAGTAAATGGACACCTTTCCTGTTCTCCATGATTTTTCATAAATGATGGAGAGCAGCAATGCAACAACATCTGCCAGCTCCCTCATTTTATGTGTGTTAAGTCTGCCTACCTGATCTCTAACCCAACCCTCTATGACCATAGGAACTCTTTCTTTCTCCAACCTTCACTTACTTCCAAAATCTGGGACTTCTCAGCAGTAAAGACTGAGGCAAAGAAGGCATTCTACCTTCTCTGTGTATTCTGTTAACAAGATACCCATTTGATTCAGTAGCAGCCCCAAATTTTCCTTAATCTTCCTTTTGTTTCTAATAAACTTGTGGAAGCCCTTCTTGCTGTTCTTGATGTCTTTTACCAGACTCAATTTCAAGTGGACCCTGGCCTTCCTCATCACATCCCTGCATATCCTGACAGCATTCCTATAGTTCTCCCACATGAACTATCCCCTTTTCTACATGCCATAAATTTCTTGCTTGCACTTGAGGATAACTAGGAGTTCCCTGCTCATTCATGCAAGTCTCCTGCCCCTGTTTCCTGGCTTCTTCATCATGAGGATACACTGGTCCTGAGCTCGGAGGAAGCGGTGCTTCCATGCTGACCTGCTCTCTTGAACTCTCTCTTCTAGAACTCTGTCCCATGGGATTCCTCTAAACAGGTCCCTGAAGAGGCCTAAGTTAGCTCTCCAGAAGTCCATAGTCATAATCTTGCTCACTGTCCTTCCACCTCTTTGTTGAATACTAAACTCTACAATCTTATGGTCACTACAACCAAGGCTGCCCCCAATCTTCACACATCAGCAAGGCCTTCGTTGTTTGTTAGTATAAGGTTGAGCAGCAGACCATTCTTTTCTGGGAACCTTCACTACCTGTGACAGAAAGTTGTCACCAATGCTTTCTAGGAACCTCCTGAATGTGCTTTGCATTTTGGCGTCTCTAGAAGATGTTAGGGTCATTAAAATGCCCTGCAAGAATGAGTGCCTGTGACTTTGAGATTTCTTGTAGTTGCCTGAAGGTGTCATCCACTTCCTCCTCTTGATCACGCAGCCTGTCCAATTCTAGGGGAGTGAAGCATGGTACCACTCTACCCATTCTACCCATAGTAGAAGAGAATTCCGTCCAGGACCACCAAGTTGAATTAAACATGCCAAGACCTTGGAACTGGATGGGGTACATTTCCAAGCGGTGAGGAAAATGGAAAATACTATTGAAAGAAAAATTATGAGATCATCTTTTGGTCATGGAGATTAGAGGAAATTCCTGATGATTGTAAATACCTTTATATCATCCCTATTTTAAAGAGGGCAATGATGTGAGGAGCTACAATCTGGTCAGCCTAAACTAAGTCCATAGGAAAAATCATAGTGTGGATTTATTGGAAGTAATTTCCAAAGACCTAAAGCAATAGTGGACAAAAAGACTGGACCAAGCAAAGCAAAATCATATGTGACAAACCTGATAGCTTTAAGTGATGAGATTACTAGTTTTGTATAGAAAAGAAGAGGAATGGATGTTGCATACTCTAACTTAATAAGACCTTCAAAAAAGGTCTCCTCTAGTATCTTTATAGATAGTGAAAGATAGTGAAATAAGATTCATAGAATATTGGCTGAAAAAGAAGATTTGGATGGCTGGTGAGTAAGAAATCAATTACTTTTTCTTTTGGGTCAATACTGATTTCAATATTGTTTGAGCTTTTTATGAACAAATAAAACTGTAAGATGAAGTGTACTATTAGCATATGTGCAAAACCAAACTCATCAGAATGTTTCATATACTGAAGCTGGACATAAGCCAACAATGTGCACTCACAGCCTAGAAGGCAAATCACATCCTGGTTGAGGTAACTCTTCTTGAGGCAGGCTACCTCTTCCTGAGTAGTCTTTATAACTGGGTGTGTCTAACTGTTAGGCAAATTATTTGGGTCGCATAAACCTCAATACTCAAAAGGTTTTTGCTGGTTTTTTTGGGTATCTGACAATAGTTTTCTCAAGGAACTCAAGTCACAATTAGTTTATGCTTTTCTGGTATTATACGAGTATGATTAAATTTGACTACAGCCTAGTTAGTGTCTCAAGTTTTCTTTGTGTTTTACATGCAGCAAAATACGAATGCTCTTTCACAGGAAAATAAAATTTATATTCCTACAGCCTGAGAGATCTCACCTTATACAATACTCAAAACCTTCTGCAAACATAGGGGACTTGAAATTTTGTTGGAAAAAGAGAAGAGAGACCAAAAAGGCCCTTTTAATGAATGAATGTAAACCAATATAAAAATAGGGACTGTTATATCCTTTTTGCAAACATAAACTCATTAAAAGATCAACATTTTATTAGCTGATAAAATAACTATATCTACTCTAGTAATTTAAAACTCTCTTTGTTGAATCATTAATTTTGTTGTATATAGTTGACTCTTCCCCCTCCAGAATGTCAGGGAAGAGTCATGCCATGAAAATACAGCTTCATTTATTTCAGTAAATACATGCTGTTTTCTGTTCAAAATGTAAATAATACAATAACACTGGAATAATATATCAGTGAAGGAGAATGTACTTATACCAGAATAGGAGACAAATCTCCTTTTCAATGTTGTTGTACAGATCCTAAAGAAAAACCCTACTGAGGCTTTATTTTTCAAATTATTTACCTACTACCGTTTATTCTTAATTTCCCAAATGATCCTTCTTTGCTACAGAAAATTTGCCAGATATAGTATATGCACTCTGATTGCAGCACTTCTTTATTCTAAACTTGTTACTCCAAGAGAATTCATACTCACATTTGCCTACAAAATTATTTAAAGACTAGATTATACATTTTCTATGCTTGTCAGTGCTGTGTCATGTTGGCATGCATGTGATCAGTGTTTTGCTAAGTGTACAGGGGATTCTAATTGCAAGGGAAGAAACTTAAACCACTCTATTCTGAACAGGTTACAGCCCATAAAGGCTAATCTTGATTGACTTTTTCAGGTTTTGTAAAGCTTGCTTTAACTGGGGGGCATACAGCAGGAGAAGTGACACTGAAGGAACTAACTCTAAATAGTTAAAATCATGTTAGGAACAAATAATTGTAGCATTTGGTTCCATTTCCATGAATCCAAGATATATAAGGAGTAGTAAGAAGAAGTAAAAATCAAGCTTTCAAAATACATGTCGTTTCTTGAAGGAATGAAGTCTAGAAACAGTTAAAAAGTTGATTGTTTTCAAGTTATTGATAGTACGAAGTCCTGCTAAAGGTATAGATAGAGGTACAAGTTAAGAAGTGGTGGTGTTGTTTTGGTTTTTTTTCTTAAGTGAATGAACAGATATGGTCTTTACTATTCACAATTGCTAAAATAAACCTACCTATTATGACTGAAATGAATCTTATCTTGGCACACATTTTTTGACACCTTTATTTCATAGTACCTTTTTAAAAAGATGACCTGATTCTTTCGTTATGTGTAAAATTACCCTTCAGTGTCCTTTTAGATAGACTTCCCTCTGCTCCGCTAGAAATGTATCTATATGATTGAGAAATACATACGAACATTTTGTTCGAACTATAGAAGAGACTAACTGTAAAGGTGCTTGTTAGTGCAGCTAAAAATATCCTCCATCAGAATGGGAAAATTAATTTTATATTTCCTCTTCTGTTAGTGTCAGAGCACTCAGTAGCTATTTGTGTAGGTGTTTTCATGAAAAACAGTATGTGTTGTCCATGTATTTTAATTGTATGTGTTGTCCATGGAAAGTATTTATTTTGTAATATGAGAGGATGTCAGTTAAACAGGGATGTTCATCTTATTTATCCTAAGAAAAGTGAGGAAACAAAATTTTGATGTTTGACAAATGTATTTGATACCCAAAAGCTAGGGAATTTTTTTTCCCCTAAAAAATTCTAAAATTTCCATTCATTTATCGAGAAATACGTTACTTAAATTTAAAAGGAATATTTCTAGAACATCCCCGATTAAGTTTCATACAATTAGACTAGTACAAAAAAAAAAAAAAAAAACTAAAGAAATAACACATTAGTCAATTGCAACAGAAAGAAGAATAATAAAGACCACCTGCAGTCACTTAAAACAAACAAACAAACAAACAAATAAACAAACAAAACCAAAAAAAGAAACAAAAAAACAAACAAGAAAAATTATTTGTCACTCTTTTGTCGCACTGGAAGTGTGAAAAGAAGAAGCACATTATTTAAAGATTATTTTGCTTCTTGGCTCTTAACTAGGTAAAATGTTGCATTTAATCTTTTGCCTTTATTTATGTGCATAAGGTGTAGACTAGACTTGCTGCCAATTCCATTAGTAAGAGTGAAAAGGATGTATGAATTTCGGTCCAATTCTGTACCACTCTTTTTTTTTTTTTTCTTGCTTGTTGATGCGAGAATTATGTATATCATAAAGATGCTCCATTCATGCTTGTCTTACATTCATTTATCTCTCTCCTTAGGACTAGTCTGTGTTATGCTAGAGACTTGGGAATGAATGTTAATAAATCTACTCATAGAATATCTCAAAGAAATATAAACAAAATATAGATAAAGACATTTTTGTTCTTACTGATTCTGCTTTATCATTTTCTTCACACTTTTCTGGTAAAACATAAATAACACTCATAAAGAAAACCCCAAAAATCTAAAGTACACTTTCTATTAGGTTAGCTAATTTTATTGTTATATTTCTCTTTGATTTTATGCTATGTTTTGTGGGCTATTTTGGATATAAATCTTACAGTATCCCCTAATATACATTATGTATCTAACTGATAATATACTGTAATATTATCTAAAGTCTTGAAGAAACAGGGCAAATGAAGCAAGCCTCTCTAAGAATGAACAATCTTTTTAAAATTGGTTTGTTTTACTCTGTAAGGACTTGTTAGGTTAATGAAGAACATTTAAGATAAGAAGTGTTCAGGTAGTGAATTATGTTAATCATTTGCAAAAATATTGAATATATGATATTTTTTCTGTTCTTTTATGATCAGAAAAGAAGGAACAATACATCTGAAACTCTGAGAAAGTCTAATATCCTAGCTTTGCCAGTAGAATGGAGAGAAGACAGGATTAGATTACCTGATACTGTTTAATTATCCTATGCACTTATTTAATTATCTAGCGCTTTCTTAAAATTCAGAAATAATTTATGAAGTGACTGATTTTTAAAGATTATGCCAGAGGAACAACTTTTAAGGCCAGAGGGGAATATTAAATCATTTATTCTGACTGCTTATATAACACAAATCATAGAAATACGGTAATATTTATCTTCACACTTTGTGTTTGAACTTTAAATCCTTTTCAAGAAAGCACAGTCTTGACCTCAAGATTTCAATACAGGATTTCCCTTTGATAATTGGTGGAAAATTAATTCATTACTTAGATAAAACAATTTTTGTGAATCTGCTCCCCTGATTTCTATTATCTCACATTTATTTTTGAATATTAGCTTTTCTGGTACCATGAATGTGATAAAAAACATGACTTACATGTATTTGGTTTTGATCAATTAGGTTAAATATTCTATAAGCAAAAAGGAAATTTTTTTCAGGAAGAATTATCTTTCTCATAGGTTTGGTTTGGCTTTTTGTTTTTATTGGTTTTCTTTTTGTTTGCCTGTTTGTTTTTTTTTTGTTTGTTTTGTTTTGTTTCTTTTCCATAATACCATCACTCCAAAGCTCTGAGTAATTTATATCCTATGTTTTCTCAGTGGTTTTTATCATTTGGTCCCGGTGTGAATTCCCAACACTGTATTTGAAACTCAGGATTAGTTGGAAGGAAAGGTGATGTGCAACTTCCCACCCCCATGGGTCCCAGTTAGTCAAGACTCCAGCTCCTGCTGGATTCATCTAAAAGCCTGAAACAATCACTCCAAAACTGAATTTTACCTGAAAGAGAGACTTTTACATATGGACACAAAGCAAGGAAAGGTACTTCAGGGAAGCTGAGAACTTTATTGTCTAAATATATATATTGTAGTCAGGATTTGGTTTTGGCACTCTACTGTGGTTTGCAAGGGACAATTAGACCTGTGATAAGACAGTAGAGAGAAGAGTCTCCGGGGTAGTGAAAGAAAAATGTCTACTTCCTGCCACCAAATAAACTGGGCAAAATGATGACCCTTGTCATGCATCGCACACATTAAGAAGAGACTATTCCCATGAGGGAGCAGCAAGGCCAGCCTGTTCCACAAAGGAAGGTGAGCTAGGAGCCAAAGATGAAAACAGATGGGCAAAGCATCCTCTGCTAAGGAGTCAACAAGGTGCACTAGCAAATGTTCTTAAATTCTGGTCAAATCAA
Organism: Xenops minutus; assembly: GCA_035221455.1. Classification (NCBI taxonomy): domain Eukaryota; kingdom Metazoa; phylum Chordata; class Aves; order Passeriformes; family Furnariidae; genus Xenops; species Xenops minutus. The sequence goes on from JAWWEE010000001.1 coordinate 63,258,852, forward strand.
GACTCAGAAGCTTAATAGGTCATAGGACATAGCAACAATCCACAACATTGGAATCTGCCTCAGGTTTTGAAATTTTTACCTATTGAGTTAAACTATTATTTTGAAAGTTATTTCAGATCTGAAGTTGTGCAGTAGTGCAGAAGTGTTATTAAGATATTATAATCCTTTTTAATTGTATTTTTTTTCAACTGGAAAATAATCTAACTATGGTGAGAGCTGGAGAACAAGTATGCAGTCAGCCAGTTTGGTCATGCAGTAGTATTGTTAACTTGACAAAAAAAAAACAAAACACCACATATTTAAATGAAAAAATAAACAAGAAGAGGAATAGCTTTATCAAGACTTTGCCTCCAGCTGGCCTTTTTTTTTTTTTTTTTTTCACTGAGACTTTACAGAATGTGTATATATATATATATATATATATATATATATAGGTGACAAATGTGAAATAAATACAAGAATCATACATATGGAAAGTATTTTATGTAGACACATCCTTCTCTATACTTAAAACTTGAAACAAATCTTATGCTGTAGACAACAGTTTTCCATTGTATCAAATGTGAGTGTAGTTGCTTAATTTTAAGCACTTTGAGTGCTTTGCTTGTAGTGATTTATTCAGGTTCAGAGAAAAATACTGTGACAAAAAATAAAACTATATGCCTTATTTTAATCATAACTAGTTAAGTTATTATTACTGTTGTACTATTTGCAAATGCTGAATAAATGGTATTTCGACATCTAGTTAATAACCTAGATGCACAGGAAAAAAAAACGTGAATGTTATGTTTTTGTAATATTGTTACTCCTTGAAAAATATTATTGCCGCTGAAGGTAAGAAATTTTGTTGTTGTTGCATTGTCTTATTCTGTCTTACACAAGGCTAGGGAAATTCTGTGAGTTAGAATAAAATTATTTTTATTGCTAGTATCTGGATGGATTCTGTGCTTGATCATAATGGCAAATGTCATCCCTCACTGCCTTCTGTACATTTTGTCTTCCTCCTTCTAATTTACGCTGTAGCTGCATTAGGCAGTAGGAAAATGTCCTGGTTTCAGCCAGGACAGGGATAATTTTTTGCAGTATCTGGGAGGGGGCATGTTGAGAACACAGACGTTATTCTGTACCGCCTCCCATTATTGGCAGGGCAGGGGAAAGGGACTCTCTTCCCGGGAGTAGGAGTTTCTTCTGGTTGGGAAAATGGGGAGTGGGGAACTGTCCAGTTTTGTTTATAATCTCAGGCTCCATAGTGAGCATTTTTTCATGTGAATCACTCTTTCTTTTGTACACTTTTGTTATTAATATTGTTGCTCTTACTGTTTGTTTTCTTATCTCATTGCTTTTTCCAGTAAACTGTTCTAACCTCAAACCGTGAACTTTGAGTTTTGTATCTCCAGTTGAAGGGGGGAAAAGGAGTGGCATGTGATTTTCTATTTTTTTGTGGGAGTACTAAATGAGAGAAAAACATTCCTAAAATGCAACAGAAATAAAATAGTGTTCTATTCCTGAATATCTCGAAAACAAGAGCTGTTTCATCAATAGCCACTACCATGGATTTGAGGCTAAAAAGCCATAACTTATTTATCCTCCCTTTTCAATTTTTTGACATAAAATATGTAAACATTTACAAAATTATGCAGAACTAAGTGATTCTACTGTTCAGTTACACAGTGAATAATCTCTTTACTTTTGGGTTTATGAGAGTTCATGCAAATTAAATATGCTTTAAATCTAAAGTTTGCCCAATCATTTAAACTGTCAGCAAAAATTAAATGAAGCATTTGATATCTGCTTATTTTCTGCTTGAAAAAATGAAGACTACTCTTTATGTGAACATAATGTCTTTAAAATTGGTCCAAAGATGTCTCTCATGTAGAAATGTTGAAAGTTTTGTATACCCTGACACTTTGCTACTTTTCAGAATGAACCAATTGTATCATTCAGCAATAAAAAATATTAAGCCATGACCTTGAAGATGTGGGATGGAAGTACCTCAGAAAAACTTGCAGTTTTCAGAAACATAGCAAGTATGTGAGCATACAAGTACAGTGTAGATGATCAAGGGAGTCTTTGAGGTCTGTCTTTTCTAATTTAGCAAACAACATATATAAGTGAATAGTCAGTTTGATATACTGATGACTACCCTTTTGGTCAGCGTAATGTTCAATGTAACTCTGTCTGGTAGCAGAGGATGCACTAAAGAGACAGATGAGTGCATCATAAGAAACAACCAAGAACATCCTTTTCCAGAGGGAGCTGTAAATTCTCTTTTGTTTTCAGACAGCAATATGGCTAGACCATATTTTGTATACACCAATATGTCTTTATTTAATGTTACTAGTAGCATTTTTATGAGACATACTCAATGCGGTTAACAACTATTGATTCTACCATCTTTTCTCCATCAGAACTTAACCCTGGAACAAGAACTCCTTAGTCTTGAACGAAAGTCTATTCATGAAGATTGCTAAAATACTGTTTTGATTAATACTAATAAAATATGAGCGCTTATTTAGAACCAGTATTGCATGCAACAATATGCTCACTATCCATTTCCACATTAAAGAGATTATACCAATATTGATGCTTTATATTCATACAGATTTAGACTTCCCCATTTCACTCCCTGTTTCAGGTTCATAAAAAGATTAGAGTTTGTTTAGGCAGTATTTCTCTCATGTGTTTTCTGAGATAATCTAAGATCAGTAGGGACTCCTTGGTAAGCAGAGATAATTGCTCTGGGGCAGACATTCTCTCAAGCAAGCCGTGTAATGCTTAATTTCCTTGTCCTGTAGGCATGTAGGAACCAAGTCTTGGTTCCTGTTTCACGAGTCATCATATTAATTTTTCATGAGTTTTTACCAGTATAAGATTGCAATTATCCAGACTTCAGTTAAGTTCTTCATTGCAGTGTGGGTTTTGGACCATTTTTTTTTTTTTTTTTTTTTGTCCTGGGTTGTACTAGTACAGAGTTTCTTTTCACTGCTATAATGCCTAATAAAATACTATTCTCTACTAATCATAACAGCTGACAGGTACTGATATGAGTTCATCAACAGGTTTTGAGCCAAATAAAGAGGAGAATATTTTCACTTGTTGTTGTAAATGTTCTTACCCGCAATGAATAGCCCTCTTTATAAAAGAATAATAGCTGTTTGTGTCTATAATGATAACCGAGTACAGCTATTTTTGAATTACTTGAATTTTGTCTGCCACAGTTACAAAAAAAAAAAAAAGTAAATTTATCTTTTTATTTCAGGAAGGCCTATGTGCCCTTTGTTGGAATATATCCTTTTCAGCATGCACCAAACACATTGTGTAATTGGCATACATTTTCCTCAGTAGCCATCACAGCAAAGTGAAACTATGGTAGGCATGCGGAACTTGAATATCATGAAATACTGCCTTTTGGAATGAATTATATAACTTAAAAAGTGTTAAATTTCTCTCGTTATACATTCTCTTTGTTAAAAGCAAGAGTAATGTAACTATATATCTTATGTACTTTTTACTATGTCAATAAAAGCACAATGAATTAATACCACTACAGAATACATTTTAATATAAATTACAATAATAAAAACCCCCAACAATACAGAGCTTGTTACAAACAGAAAAAAAAAAAAAACCAAAAAAAAAACAAACCACAATTGATTCAGCATATTGCACTTGAAAGATATATTTAAAACATTTACTTCTCAGAAATGCATTTTTACACAGCTGCCTCTTTTTGATGAACTGATTATTATGAAGATTTTTCTATCAAAATTCTTCTATCTCTTTTACCATTTTCTAGCCTATCAGTCTCAAACTATGGTTCAAAATTATTTAAATTTATTGACTATTTCTATAACACAGATAACTGCAGTGACACAGTATGGAACACAGGGCATACATTTTGCTTAGAGGTAAAATATATTTGCACTAATATTTTGGGGGGAAATTATGTAAAGTAGTAAACTGCTTACTGTTAGAAAGATAAATTCATTTTAGAGTATAAGGTTGTGTCTGAACTGAAGTCTCAAGTTGTATGATAAAATTGTACATTAAACTCAATTTAAAGATGAATAAGTAATTTATAAGTAACTTTGTAACTTAAAAGTAATTTTGTAGAGTTGTTGTGTTTTTTTTTTCAAATGTCAGTAGCATTTTATTATTAAAAAAAAAAATCAGTGTTTTCGAATGAGCATCTGAAAGTACATCTGCAGCGTGAGCTTTTCCATTTCTCTAATTCTAAAGGGATAAATTTCCAATTGTTCCTGTAATTTTATCTGGATCTCAGAACAAATAAAAATTAATTTTACTTCTCCATTTCCTATTTTAAATTCCTTATTTAGGTGGCAGAGACACATGAACTACCTAAAGAATGCTTTGCTGTTAACTTTACTTAGTATGCCAAATCAGTTTAATTACAGTTTCTATAAATAATCTATGCAAAATACTTTCCTGAACAGAATGCACTTTTCCTTCTGTATGTGGCACATTTTAATACTTAAAAGCATTAGAACAGATGTTAGGTGCCTCCTAAACTTGTTTTCAGTTTTCTTTTATTTATATGTTAATGAGAATTTAATTACTTCATGAATACTTAAACAACCTGAGGGTGCCTGATATCATTAGCTTAAACATGACAAGCACCTCAAGTGACCACATGGGAAGAATAAAATTGCTTTTAGTTCACTTGAAGACAGAAAGATGAATACATTTCACCCCCTGCTATGTTCTACCTGACACAAAAAACTGAATAAGCTGTGGGCACTGACTCAGTCTCACTTCAGTGTGACCAAAAGTATTTGAGGAAGGAAAGTTCACCAAAGTGCATAAATGGTTCCTTTCAATTTGCTTCACTGTCTTTTAAATAATCTGGGAATGTTTTCTACTGTGTCTTATTTCTTCTTAATAGTTTTTTAAGGCAAAATTATTTTCTGTAACGTAAATTTCTGTATTCAATTCTTGTAAAATTATGAACAACATGCCCTACAGTGATCAAATTATCCAGGATAAAAACTGATAGGGAAAATGTTTTACTTTGTCTATCAGGAAACTTGTCACAATAAAAGTATTATCTGTGGATGTTGCAAAGCTGACTTTCACCTATGGAAGGAATAAAGGGGAAAAAAAAAAAAGAGGAAATTGTTTTCATGGAATAAGATTTTTAACAGTTCCTCTATTTTCTGTATGCTATATTTGTGGTTCATTATATAGTCTGTATGAAAAAAATAATGTTCCTGATACTTCTATTACCTTATTCATGTGGTCCTCCTCACAATACTTACAAGAAAAGAGAATGGTAATAACATGAGCACTAAAAGGAAAAATTATAACAACAACAAAAAAAATTCATTTCTTTTAAGAGGGTGAAGGGATTTTTGCCCAGGCTGTTTATTAATTTTTGAAGGGGTTTATTTGATTTTTATTCAGATCCTTCAGATACTCCCTCTTCAATACATTCTACTTCTATGTATGTTCCAAGGAAGAGAACATCGTAAGTAATGCAGGCACTTTCAAAATATATCATACAGTTTAACATCTCATAGGAAGAAACTTATTCATTTGTTTTTTACTGTATCATATATTCATTTACATTCAGTGTTAATGAAGTCAAAACTGTATCTAAGTTAGGTATGACAACAAAGTTGTGAATAAAAATTATATTCAAGGTCCTCCATTGAAAGATTTGTCTATTCTTTCTCATGGCTGGCCAGGATTTGAGGAATAACACCTTAGCAAAAAAGATCAACCAACAGTGAGATGAAAGGGGTGGATTGCAAACACACTGTACAAAGAATGATGATTTTACATATAAAAGAATGTAAGTATTTTCCAGAAGTTAAACCCTTGCCCTGAGGAGACTATATTTGTCAGGGAAGCATTGAAGCAGCAAGGCTGTCTCTGACATTTCTAGCTTTATAAGAATAATATTTTCTTTTAATACAAGTGCCTGGGAAAAAAATATAAAACTGCAGTATACTAGATACAGAGGTGTTTTCTTTGATCCACAGACATCATCAGTCTTTGATCATCAGTCCAAGATAAATTTGTTTAGATTTTGTTTCCAATTCTTTTTTTTTTTTTTTTTCTTTTTCCATGATATTGGCTATCTTTTGCATAGGCATTGGTAGCACTTGTGCGCATACCAGAGAAAACCTATGTTATATGTGCTTGTGTATGCTTACGGAGGCTGATGAGGAAACAGTTATCAAAAAAGAGCAGGCTGAAACAAAAAAAAAAAAAAAATATGAGCTTAGGGGTAATTTCTGAAAATCTTCTAGGAACTGAACAACTCCTGTCAGTCCTTTTGAAACTGCAAGAACTGACAGTCAGAATGTCAGGAAGCAGCTGAATGTTTTCAAGCCCACTAATATACATTTATTTAAACGAAAAATTCTATAGTTCTAACCACACTCAAGAGGAGGCAGCAGCTCAATATGCAGGCAGAGACTACAGTTTCTTCTACGTATGCCTGACAGAACGCAGGACCCATAGAGGTACCTTCGAACCACTCATTAAGAAACCAGTGGCACATCTGTGTGACCCTTGGCACCTGGGTAAACTGCTGCAGTTGGCCTCTCAACTGATGATCCGGAGACACTACCATGAATGAGAGGATGTGTGAAGTGCACAAAGTAGTCAGAGATACTGTGTCATTTCTAAAATTAGCAGCTCAATATATTGAATAACAGCTTAATAACTGCAAAATGTACTAGTAAAGACTGGTGGTTATCTGTGTCTTCACAGTGCAACCTTCAAACTTGCAAATTCTTCAGTGTAGACAGTGAGGGAGAGCAATAGTGAGCTGCTCCCAAAGGATGGAGGGCTGGAGCCACAGGTGACAGGCAGGGTAGTGCCCTCACTGACAGACAGATTCACAGACCCTCCTGAGCAAGAACAGAGCAGGTCTGGTACTGGTAACTAGGTTCAGCCAAAAGCTGGCAGCAGGTTGTCAGGCCAATCTGTACAATGTCCAAGGAGTATGTAGGATCCCTGTAAGGATCCAAGCCAGTGCGTAGTCTGGGCTATATAAGGATCAGTTCCTTATACACCCTACACAGTCAATCTAGCACCTGTCCTAGCTTTATTAAATACACATGATCTAATATCACATGCAGAAACAAAATACATAGCCTCAAATAACATAAGGATTTATTTTTTAGGATACCAGAAAATTCATTCTAATTTCTGTGTCAGAGAGATATGTTGATTTTATAGTTCATAGGATCTACACTCTACACAGTGTGGAGATTAGCACCTCTGCACCATTTTACATGGAGTAAATGTTCTTTTGTACAGCTGTACACTGTCAGAGGTACAAATATAGGCAGTGTTACTCAAAGTTTGGATTTTTTTTTGTTTTTTTTTTTTTTTTTTTTTTTTTTTTTTTTTTTTTGCCAGGGAATAAGAGATGATAAATGTGAATGATAAAAGGTACCTTTCAGAAGTAAAGTGAAAATTTGGTACTACTAACCAAACAACTTTACATTTTTAAATGAAAATTCAGAATAGCCAGAACAAGGAGAAAAATTCTGCAAATATACACAATATTTTACTATACTTACAAAATTACAGAGACTTTTTTTATCACACCAGAAACAACACTTTTGTAAATCCCTCTTCACCTCTACTTATTGTGCAATGTGCAATGCTCCAAGAGGCATTGTTTCTATTCCCACTCAGCCTGGGTATTTGGAAGAGATTTGAAACTTCAAAGTCTTGTCCTTCTAAAGCACAGAAATATAACAACATAGACAAATTTATGTTGGTGGGAATTGTTTGATCAAAAGTAGTGCTACTCAACCAGAATTCTGTAAGAATCAATGAGGAGAAATAAGGACTTGAGGGAAAAAAATAGCTGCCGAAACAGCTGCTAAAACAGAGGTTACTAGAGTCATTTAGAGAACCCACCTGTTCTCAGGTTTTACTTCTGAAGCCCACAGGTCTTCCATAAGTTCCATATGCTATTTTAGTAATATGCTGCTCTATTTAGATGTCATTGATAAAATAAGGTATCTAACTGTCTTCACTAAAAGTCCATTTTTTGACAAATAGAGAAATTCAGGGTGCCCATAAATATCTATATATTTGTACAGTTGAATCACATGATCACACAGCAGCTGATACCAGTTTCCACTCAGTGACATGGGTGGCTGTAATAAACTGCTAGAGCCAATGTGCAGTTTTAAAATTTATTAATGAGCAAAACAGTGCTGGGCGGCCGGGGGTCTCCTGCCCCACCAATGGTCTGCACTTAACTATGCCCCGTCAGGGACCTTTATACAGTTCTTCTTCCGGGTTTCACAACTGGCTGTGATCTCCCTGTGCCTGTGTCCACCTGTTGCTAGGTGGTCGTCCTTTGCCTCCTGGTGGTCGTGGGGCTGAAGGCTCATCCTCTTCTTCAGATAACGGCCCTTCTGCCCATGCGCGTCTCGCAAGATTAGCTTTATTACACAAGGCTTGAGATAAATTGCTTACAGGTTATATGCTTGGTTACACAAAAACTATTTTACTAAAACACCAAAGGATTTTACAAGAATGGAAAAATTTATTTGTGTCAAGCTTTCCTTTTTTCTTATCTTGCTACCCAGATGTCTGCAATTTCTCATCCTATGCTTTTGTCTGCCTTTTATGATTTCGATTCCAGCAAAATTTTACTAATGATTTATTACAGAGTGTTCAAGTTCCTTGTGTTGTCCCACATGCTTTCATGTGAGAAACATTCTCTTTATTAGAACCCACCTTCAGAGGCTGTTGCTGGTATTTTCATTTGCTCGCAGCAGGATAGAAATGCACATAGAGAAAGACCTGGGAAGGAAAGTGCAGGACAGTTGCCTCCTGCCACCGAAGCAATCTTCAAGTTCCTTGTGTTGTCCCATGTTTTCTTGTGAGAAACATTCTCTTTATTAGAACCCCCCTTCAGAGGCCTGTGCTGAAATTGACAGTTGCTCGCAGCAGGATAGGAATGCACATAGAGAAAGACCTCAGAAGGAAAGGCCAGGAGAGTTGCCTCCTGCCACAGAAGCAATCTTCAAGTTCCTTGTCTTGTCCCACATGTTTTCTTGTGAGAAACATTCTTTTTAGAAGATCCCCTCCTTCAGAGGAAGGTGCTGAGACCACATGTTGCTCTCAGCATGATAGGAATGCACATAGAGAAGGACCTGGGAAGGAAAGGGCAGGACACTTGCCTCCTGCCATTGAAACATTTTGCCAGTCCCTTGTATTTTCCCATGTTTTTTCTTGTCAGAAATATTTTCCGTAGCAGACCTTCCTTCAGAGGTATGTTCTTAGGTTTTCTGCACAACCAGATCCCATTTAGGTCTCACAGATAAACAGTTTCTTGCACTTCCAGACACGCTCTGGGGAGCACCTCTAGCTGGTTTAGAGCACATCCAGACCCAATTTAGGGCACACCTAGACCTGGTTTAAGATAAAGTCAACCCTAAACCTAACCATAACCCTAGCCTGTAGTAATGTTTCTCTGATAATGAAGAACACTAGCCAAGTTGCCTTAAAAAACTAAAGCCTTTTCTGTGTTGTAAAATGGATTCACTGTCTTTTTTACTTAGTCATCCTTCTTCCCAAGACCCCTTGAAACATCCCTTATCTATGTAGCTAAGCACCAAGGAATTCATCCTTGAAGGTGTCTGTTTAAGTTTCTGTATTGGCCCATAGTTAGCCCTTTCCCATTTGTCATTTATCCATTGATTTCTAATGGAAGTATTTTTGATTCCCCTAAAACCTATATATATCCCAGCTATGGTAAAATCTCTCTGCTTCCCTTGTTGTGGTTTCTGTGTGTGTCTCTCTGGGGCATCTCGGGGGCCGAGAGCTGGGGGGCAAAAGGAGAGAGCATCTCCAACCAGCTGTCGCACTAACCCTATCAGTGACCCTAACCCTTTATCAGGTTTAGGTCAAACTTATATCCAGATTACGGCACATTCAAACCCGGCTTAGGACACATCCAGACCCAGTTTAGGGCACAACCAGACCTTGTTTAGGGCTCATCCAGACCCAGTTTAGGGTACACCTAATTCTGGTTTAGGGCACACCTAATTCTGGTTTAGGGCACACATAGATCAGATTTAGGGCACATTCAGACCCAGTTTAGGGCACACATATCCTCGATTTAGGGCACATCCAGAAAGTGTTTAGGGCACGCCTATACCTCTTTTAGGGCATACCTATATCCAGTTTAGGGCACATCCACACCCAGTTTAGGGCATATCCAGACCTATTTTAGGGCACATCTATACGCAGTGTCGGGCACATCCAGACCTGGACTAGGGCACATCCAGACCCGGTTTAAGGCACATCTAGATTTGAATAGGGCACATCCTGAGCCAGTTTAGAGTGAACCTAGTTCTGGTTTGGACACACAGAGACCAGGTTCAAAACATTTTCAGACCCGGTTTAGGGCACATCCAGACCCAGTTGAGGGCACACACATACTCAGTTGAGGGCACACCTATACCTATTTTAGGGTATAGGTAACACCAACACTAAACCTAACCGTAAAACAAGACCTTAGTCCCTAACCATAACCCTAACCCTTACAATACCTCCAACCCAAACCCTAACCCAAATCCTAACCCTAACTTTCAACCTAACCATAAACCCTAACCCTAACTTTCAACTTAACCATAAACCCTAACCCTAACTCAAACCTAACTGTAACCCTAGACCTTCCCTAACCCTGACACTAACACTAACCCAAATCCCTCTCCATCAATGGCAGAAACATCCCTCT
>JAWWEE010000001.1:63269692-63317971 GCA_035221455.1 Xenops minutus
CGTCTCGCAAGATTAACTTTATTACACAAGGCTTGAGATAAATTGCTTACAGGTTATATGCTTGGTTACACAAAAACTATTATGCTAAGACACCAAAGAATGGAAAAATTTATCTATGTCAAGCTTTCCTTTCTCCCCGTTTTGCTACCCGGATGCCTGTGGTTTCTCATTCTATGCTGATGTTTACCTTTTATAATTTCGATCTCAGCAAAATTTTACTAACAGCTTGTTACAGTAGCCAATTGAGAAAATACTTTCAGTTCACTTACTAGTTAGGCTTTTAAAGAAGCAGATGAAGGAACCCTTATATAAACAGTGTCTTTATTATCAACAGGATATATCAGGTTGCCCATGTTTTCTAGGAAGAAGGAAAGCTATGGCTGAGTGCCATTAGACTGATTTGATGATTGCTATGAAGAAGTCCTGGTACTCATCTTTGGTGAGATCAAGAAAGGCCTTTTTTAATAATGTTTTTTTCTCTCCTCTACCTCATTAATCACTCAACAAAAATCCTGTGTGCTATACAGCCCTGATTTCACTTTCCCTTCCCTTTGTTTCACGTGGTCTTCAGAATTGCTTGTTTCATTAATTACTAAACTAGGTTAGATGTCTAAATAAATTAAATAGTTTTTAAATAGACTGTATTACTTGTTTACATCTTTGTTGTGAAGGTTAGTGTGGCTGGGAGTAAGGATTGTTCAGGGATATCCAGGATAAGACCACAAAAAAATGAAAAACATCTTCTGGTTGCACATGTGTGTCAGAACCGGTTACGGCATATCCATTTGTATTTAATAAAGCAAAATGGACACTGCTAGGTGAGAATTTCTCTTCTCCTAAAATAGGCATCCAAAACAGGTCAGAAGAATCACACCCTGAAAGCAACCTTTTCAATAAGGTAGTGTAGAAAATCTAACTGAGATTCGTGTCTACAGTGTAGACATAGAAAGTTAGATGAAATATGCCTAATCTCTAGAGCTAGAAGTACTTGTTCCTACAAAGGACAAGACTGCTCAGAATCATATCCTCTGTAGATTAAAAAGAAAAAAAAAAAAAAAAGACCTATAACTTATATTGTTTTGAACTTCCATGTATTTTTAAAATATCAAATGCCATCTTTTTTTTTTTTTTTTTTTTTATCGAGAAGTAACTTTGAACAGTTTGTTGCTTTTTCCTCCAGAAAAGTTCAATTGTTTGAGGGGTAAGATCCAAAGCTGTCGGAGATTTTTTTTTTTTTTTTCGCAAAGCTGACTTCTTAAGACAAACAGCTGCATTAAGCGGCAAACAGGAGTTTCTCAGGAGACTTTGGAGAAAAGAGGGAGTCAGCTTGAAAGGAGTATGAAAAAGAATGATAATTTGTGTTGTAGGGACAAACTTTGGACAGAGAAGAGGGTGTCTGAGCAGCAGTCAGACACGTTTTGACACTGTCAGAAGTCACTCTGTGACACTTCAACTCCTGTCCATGTTGGGCACAGCACCCTTCCTGAAAGCTGCTGTGAACAGCTGCACTCCAGCTAGTGGGGTGACACATGCAAACCCATACTTCAGGTGTATATGTGTGGTATCATGGGTTTCTGTCCCACCAACAAGTGTCTTACTGAAGTGTAAGGATCATCAGGGATGTAAAAAAAAAAAACATAGCACCTACATCTATCCCAGGATAGATGTGTGATTCTGTGTGAAGAATTAGAAATTCTTGAAGTGAGATGTAGAAAGATTTTTAAGATATTGATCCTGAATGTGTAGTTCATTGACTGCTGGTTAATTGCATGCTGTTAATAAATCAATAAGCTACTTTTATCTTGATTTCTTTCAAGTCAAGTGAATTGAGCTTTCTTTCCCCCCCTCCAACTTACAAGCTAAATTATTAATGATTATTTTAGTTAATAATGCAGATTTCTGATAGTCACAAAAAAAAATCTAAAATTATTTCAGCCAAAAGAAATGTTTGAGAGATAGAATGTGTCTTGAAAACAGAAGCAAGCAGAAATCAAGAAATAAAAGACTATGAAAATTTTTTAAAGATATGTGAATCTATAAAATGTGACTGCTTTAGTTTGTATGTTCTGTGCAGTTAAGGACAAAGGGAAAGTAAATTAAAAGGTTGTTTAATTATAAAATCCTAACTATCCAGATGTTTAGCTACTTGCAGGTGTTATATTTGTCAGCATTTTTCTCACGTCATAAACAACTTGCAGTTATTTATTTTTATTAAAAAAATCTGTACTAGAGATCGGAAGGATGCTAAAAAATCCAATCCCAGACACACTTGGGAATTAGACCATCCCAAAAGATTTTCTCTATAAGCAGTTTTCATAATGATACCCTATTTTGAAGACAAAAAGTATTTACTGGCGTAAGAATTGACATTGTTGTGCCAGAGAGCCTCATCTCCTGAGAACTTGACTTCTGGGTACTTTGCTAGTGTAGATCACAGCCTTACAGCAGAAGATGTGAGGGACTTTCCAGGATACCAGAAAAAAGAAAGGGATGAGAAGGGTTCATCTGGAAGTGACCTACAGTGATCATCTAGTCCAACTGCCTGACCAATTCAGAGCTGACTAAAAGCTAAAGCATGTTATTAAGGGCATTTAAGGTTTAAATGCATCTTAAACACTGGCAGGCTTTGTCCACCAATCACCCCTCTAGGAAGCCTGTTCCAGTGTTTGAATACTCTGGGTAAAGAAATACTTTTTAATGTCCATTCTGAATCTCCTATGATGTATCTTTGAGCCATTCTCATGTTTCCTATCACTGGCTACCAGGGAGAAGAGATCAGCAACTCCCTGTCCACTTCCCTTCAATGAAGTCACTCCTCAGTCTCCCTTTCTTCAAACTAGTTGTCTCAGTTTAAAAAGAAAACAACAACAACAACAAAAACACCAAACCAACCAATCAAGATGTCTATCAAGTGAGGAATCCTCCTGGACTAAGAAGGGGTCCTCCCTCTCCCCGAGCCACCACAACCTTTGAAAGCAAGAGACTTTAGGCAGAAAATGTAGAAAAGATGATCTTTACTGCAAATATATAGAACAAAAAGAAACAGAACAAGCAACCACACCGCCACCGAAATTTTCCAACGCTGAAATCCCCCCTTGTCTTTGGGGGGAACAGCAGGGAACAGCCACGAGCAGCAGGGGGGGCTGTGGGGCCCCTGCAGTTCCTCACTGTGGCCGGCAGGGGCGGCCGCGGGAATTGGGAATTCCCTGCAGGGCGCTGAGGGGGTGCCCCGGCTCTGGGGTGCGGGCACGGCCCTCGCAATGGCTCTGGGCTCCCCGACCCCTGGGGGGACAGACAGCCACAGCAATGGGCAGGCAGAAAAGAAAAAAACCCAACCAAACAAAACCCTAAAACAAACAACAAAACAAGCTGCTAGTGCAAAGGTGAATGGAGGCCCCCTCACCAAAATGCTGACCCTGGCGATTCTCAGCGGTGATGACACAGGACGTGTGGGGTCAGGGGGGAAGCCTGAACCTCCCTAGAGCTCCTGTGAGCCCCTGCAAAGCAGCAGCTGGACACCAAAGTCTATTGGACCAGAGGTGAGTGAAAACTGCCCAGGAAAATATGAATGTAGGGGCCCTTCCCACACTACTCCCCCAGACAGGGAAAAAGGGAAGTGACCATCAAAACCAAAATCTTCCCTCACCAAATTCTTTCCCAAGCCATAGGTTGGTATTTAAGAGGCCACCCTTTTGTTTAACTTGGTGGCAGGCTATCCCCTCAGCAGGGCCTTGCTACACTCAGCAACGCAACAGCCTCTCCCTTCCCCCTTCTAAGGTGGTAACAGGGAAAATGCAAGCAAGACTTTTTTTTTTTTTTTTTTTTAGCAGCCGTGACACTAATCAAAGTCGAAGTCCCCCTCCTCATACAGCATGCCTTCTAGCCCTTTCACCAGCTTTGTTTGCCTTCTCCGCATGCATTCAAGGACCATCACATCCTTCTTGTATGTGGGACTCAGAGCTGTACACATGTACACAGTACTCCAGGTGAGGCCACACCAGTGCTGAATACAGCAAGGTAATCTCTTTTGACTGGCTGGTTATGCTGTGTTTCATGTACCACGTGCAGTTTGCCCTCTTGAATGCCACAGCACATTGGTGATGGCACATATTGAACCCAATGTCCATGTAAGAAGAGCTGCTGAGCAAAGACTCTTGGTCATATGTGAGAAATATGAAACTGATTATGTAGCTTATTATGATCAGATTTATTGCTAATACAGTATCTAAATATAGCCATTGCAGTATATAATATAAGCAGGTCTTAAGGGTTATAATATAAACAGGCTCAGTTAGAAACACACAGGTTTAGTCTTTGGCCTTGCGAAATGCACAAAGCAAGAAAATGCCTATGTATCTACTTTAGGATTTTATCTCTGTATTTGACCAGATCTTAGCGTTTTTTACTCATTTCCCCAAAAGTGAGCGTTCTCCATCTTTGGGCTGGAGGTAACCTCCTGGTGCCAATCTAACCATATTCCTCTGCTAAGACATCTTGTCTGTCAAGAGAGTCAACAGCCCCTCCCAGTTTGGTATCATCAAACTTACTAATGGTGCACTCATCTCCTACATCCAGATTATTGATAAAAGTGTGCACAAGAACTGACCATAGGACTGATTGCTGAGGACAACTGCTAGTGAATGACCTCCAGGCAGAGGTAGCCCCATTCTTTACAAACCTTTGAGCCCTGCTCTTCAGCCGGTTCTTCACCCAGCACACCATGTACTTGCTCATCCCACAGTTAGTCACCTGTCCAGAAGGCTACTGTGACGGGCAGTATCAGAAGCCTAACTATAATCCTGAACAACTACATCTGCTGCCTTCCCTTCATCCACTAGGTGGGTGACCTTATGATAGAAAGATATTAAGTTAGTTAGACAGGAGTTTTCCTTCATTAACCCAAGTAATTTGTGCCTGGTGATTGCATTGTCCTTCAAATGCCTTTCAATAGAACCCAGGATGATCTTCTCCATAACTTTTACAGAAACTGAGTTTAGACTGGGATGTCTGTCACTTTCTGGATCTTCCCCCATGTTCTACTAATAAATTGGAATAAAACCTTATTCCAAGCTTACAGTCAGTGGGGACCTCCACAGACTCCTAGGACCTTTGGTAGATGATTGTGAGGGGTCCTGCTGCAACATTCACTAACTTCTTCAGGACATTGGAATGAATCCTCTCAGGCTCCATGGCCTTGTGAACATTCATCTGACATAACTGCCCTCTTGAACATTTCAGTATCGGCAAATGGAAAGCCATTTCTCTGGCAGTGGTGATCTTCTGATTCACAGGACTAGGAAACCCAAAGTCTAGAATTAAAGACTGAGGGAAAAAATAATGTCTTCATCCCCATTTGTCAGGTGACCAACTTCGTCAAGTATCAGTTCAATATCTTCAGTAAATATCCTCTTGTTATAAGTATACCAAAAAATGTCTTTCTTTTTTGCCTGATCCAACACTGGCCAGTTGCTGCTCCAGCTGAGCTTTGGCTTTTTATGTTTTCTCCCTACATGTGTAAACCACCACTTTGTAATCTTCCCATCAAGCCTGACCTTGCTTCCAAAGAAGCTTCCTCTTGAGCTTCACAAAAGGTTCCCACTTCAGCTGAGCTGTCTTCTATCCTGATGGCTTGACTTTTGATACAATGGAATTGACCAACACTTGTGGACTCCAGAGCCCACAATAGCAGTTTCCGGTAGCCCTCTGAAATAGCTTAAAATTTGTCTTGAAATCTAAGGTAGCAATTCAGCTGAACTTTTTTTTTCTCATAACACTGAAAATTTTAAGCTCAATCATATCAAGGTCACTGTGACCAAGACAGTCACCTACCATCACATGTCCCCTGAGTCTCCTATTCACAATCAACAAGTTTAGGGGTGAATATTTCCTAGTGGTTTCACTGAGCCCTTGTGACAAGAAATTATCTTCAATGTACTTCAGGAATTTCCAAGACTTGCTTGTCAAAGCACTATGATAATCCCAATTGATGTCTGAGAAGTTGAAATCTCCCATAAGAAAAAGGAATACCAGCCCAGAGATTTCTCCTTCTTGCTCAGAAAATACTTCATCATTGCTTACATCCCCTCCAAATGACTGATAGTAGACACACACAATGACACCTCCTTTGTTTTCCATCCCCTTAATCCTTACCCAGAGACTCTCAACCACACCAGTAACTGTTAGGGCTGTACAGTCAAACCTCTCCCTTATACACAGTACAACTTCTCCACCACACCTGTCTTGCCTATCCCTCCTGTACAGCTATCCCACCATTCCACTGACTCCAGTCCTGTCATTCCACGAAGTCTCACTAATACCAATGTTACCATATCTCTGGGAGCTGACCAACACTTTCACTTCATCCTGATTATTTCTCAAGTTGTGCCTCAGAAAGATACTTCTCTGAGTCTTCCAGGCTCCCCAGAGAAGTGCATTGTGATTGCCATCTACAGGCAATGCCATGCCAACCCTTGGTTTACCCTCAGCTCTCTGGATGGTATCCCCTTGCCACACTGATCCTGATTTAAAGCTTTCTCAAGCAGTCCTACTAGTTTACAGTCAAAGAAGCATTCCCCCTCTTAGGACAGGTAGATCCTATCAGGTCATAGAATACTTTGTGTATTGAAGATTCTTCCATGATTATAAGACCCTAAATTCCAGTGGAGTCACCAGTCTTGGAGCTAGGAATTGATGTCCTGGGTGTGTCTGTTTCTTCCAGTCTCCCCACATTACTGGGAGGATTGAGAAACACACTACATGTGATTCTGAATACTATTGCATTCTTCTCAGGGCCCTGAAATCTCTCTTGAGTGACCTTGGACTATTTGTTGCAGTGTTGTTGGTAATGATATAAAACAGTAGGAGTGGATAATAATCCAAAAGCTATACTGAGCTAGTCAGTTTCTGGTGATTTCCCTTATTGAGAAAGAGTGCTCTGGTTCCTTGTTAGTTAACTTACAATGCAGGTGAAGTAACAGCAATACTTTATTCACTGTGTTTTAAGTATGCTAACATGACATAGTATTTTATATAAATAATCACACCATTATTACTTCCCAGTAATATTACTTTGCTTGGGGCTATGACACTTCATACTCTCTGAAGCTCCAAGGAGATATTCCAATGTCTTTGAACTCAGCTTGATTTTGCAAGTTTTAGGATGACACATGAAGTCATCTGAAGTAATGTCCTGCACAAATTCAAATAACCATGGTTTCAAACAACTTAGCACTCAGTTTTAAATTTTCTTTATCTTATCCAGTGTTACAAAATAGTTCTTTTTGTTGTGACAGTGGACTTGTCCCTCCATGTTTAAGCATAGACTGGAGAGCTTTAGAGTAACATTCCTGTCATTTAGGACTACATGAAGGGAAGGGGTTGAGGGGAAGTGGGAAGGGGAAAAAAAATCATAAAAACATAACATAACATAACATAATATATAACATATAACAAACATTGAAGATTACTTCAAATGTCTAACTTTAAAATTTAAGGATTTCATTTGTTTGTTCTCTGCTAAAAGGAACAAGAAGTCATGTAGGTATGAAATTCTTTCCTGTAAGTTGATCACCACTAAAACAGAAAATCACCTCTTTATCAAATCTATTCAGTTTTCATGACTTTTATTAAGTCCCCATTTTTTGACCATCTGTATAGCAGTCAGGTGAAATGGTCTTGTTCTTCTTCCTCCTGTCCTTCCAGTAGTCTGAAGGTTAGAGAGCTTATTTGTGAGCTAGAAATTATCTTTTTGTGATATTTTTTGCTAGATCATGGACAAATTCACTACAATAAATGGTAGAGCACAGATTATTTTTTTTTTACATTATTATAAACAAAGAAAAATCTGCTAATTCTCTTGCTTCACTAGTTTTAATAAAGTATTTCAGATGCTGGATTATAAAAATTATATAAAACAATTTTTTGGACAGATCACAGTATACCTCTATATAAATTCTATTCTTGGATTATGATATACATTTATATTGAGAAGAACCAAGTAAGATCTGAAATTTGGCAAGTATAATGCTATATTTCATATGTATTTACACTCAAAGCTACTAACTGAAGGGAAGTTTCCTACAATGTTTTCCTTGTGTTTTCTATTTGCTGACAGTTTCTGTTCTGGTGTTTATTTTAAAAACATTATTGATTTCATATCACAGTTGACAAGTACATTTTTCCACCTTTTTAAACAAAAAAATACAAACAGATCAACCATGTCAGGAGTTCTTGGTGCAAGCAACTATACTTTATCTATGATGATTGAGTGTATCTTATTTTGTTTTCAAAATAAAAACTTGGCTTCTGCTTATGTGGAGTTTATTATAATTTTATGAGGTATAATGGTTCTAAAAGTGCTACATGTGCATCCCTTGAAATATTAACAGAATACAGTTGACCAAGAACAGTAAGCAGTTTCTTTGTCATAACTGTAATACATTTTGCATTAAACGATCATAATTAAACTGTATAATACCTGCACTAGACTTTATGTATTGATGATTTCGGTTCTTTAATACTGTGGTAAAATATTGTCTTTCATTTAAAATAATGCTTGAGAGGTTTATGTTTTAATAATCAACAACCATAGGTGAAGTCACATGATTCCCTGACATAAGAAGTATAATTTAGTTTAAAATAATCTGTCTTTGAATGAAAAATTAAAAAATAATACATTTCTAAATTTATTTCTAATTGTCCATTTGTAATAGTATATACTCTCCAGCCTGCTATAGTATATACTCTCCAGCCTGACTAGATGATGTTATTTCTGAGAGAACAAAACTCGAAGAAATTAAAAGGAAACATAGAATAAATGCCTTCAAAGAATTGAGTAAACAGCAGCTAAGCCATCAGCTGTCAAATATTTCTACCTGGATGTAATAGCTTACTGTACTCAAGTTCCTATTTAGCATCAAAGGAGGATACTAATTCACTGTGATATCTCAGGCCCACAAGAGAGTTACCATAATTTCTGTTTCACTGGAAATCTGCACACTTCAGAAAATTATTCTTAATAGACAACTTGAAAAATCAGTATTTATCTATTTATCTATTATCTATTTATTTTAACATCATGTGTGACAACCCACTCTTAAGGGGTGCGTCATCACATTATGTCAATGGAAACATCAAAATAATTGATGCAGTTTAAATTTAATAAAAGTTCAAAAATCAGTCATTTCCTCTCATTCCTCCAGATGTTAATAGTCCAAAGAATAAAGGGGGCAAAAGCATTTTTCATTAAGAGTTTTTCTATGAATGTATACATAATGTAATTAGCTGTATCCAAAACTAATTCATTTAATCTGAACAAATGTCAGCAAACCCAGGACATTTGTTTTAAGTATTTTTGACAAAATTACTAGAGTATATTGTTTGCTGGTATATGCACAAGTTGCTTGCAAAGGCAGAAATATTTACAGTTTGGTTAAATAGTGATTTTTTTTTTCTTTCATTTTCTGTGATATGTGCATATTTAAGTAGTCTTCATTGGTTTTCTAAATCATTGAAAGGACAGTTTTGTCTATGAGACATATAATTTACTCATTTCCTGCGGGGGGTGGGGGGGGTGGGAATCCATGCTGCATTTAGATAAAGTGGAGGGTTTTTTTCTAAATAACGTATTTAACCAGTTTATCTGTTGGGTATTTGAAGTGGTGCATACAGTCCAAAATGGATGGTAATGAGCATTAGCTCTAATGAGCATTAGAATTTGGAATTCAGGAGAGAGAGACTGCGTCTGGTAATAATCACTTGCCTCCAAGCCTTGCTCTCTGATACATCTTTTGTGGACTGATTAATCCAGTGATTCAACAGTTCTATTGTACTACAATGCTGTGCTATTTGCAATAATGATATATTAACATACATGTATTTTTCATAATATAATTTTTATATTTCTCAGCTCTGGAATTTCAATTCTGACCTGTATTTTGAAGAAGTAAAATCCTTTTACTGTTCATATTGAACCTCTTGACTGAGCCACGAATTTAATATCTGGCACTTTTGAAAACACTATCAAATGCTGTCTGGCTAAATATTTTTTTATGTATCCCTTACCATTAGCTAGACTCTGCTTTTAGCTTTGCAGTGATGTTGCTGTGTATTCATGAGTGGATGATAAATATAATAATATTTGACTTAAGGCTGCAAGATTTTGCAACTCATACTTGTGATATACCATTAGAAATGAAAGAATAATAAAATTTATGACCACCTTCAAAAATAAATGAAAAACAAATTAAGAAAAGCAAAGAAAGTCCATAAGCCTGAGAAGTAAGTCCATGATGTTTGTCAAAAGTGCATGTTCTTATTGGTGAGTTAATCTTGTGCCTTTGCTGAGATACACCAGCCTATAGTCAGGCTTCTGTGTAGGCAATGTTTGTGAATGTGGAAAAGAAAGAGTTGATGCCAGTTTGCTTAGGGTAGATAAAATGCACATCACTGTGCTGTCTGATAGCTTCTGTTGTGTCTCTTACCTTTTCTTAAAGCCACATATGGAAAAAAGAAGCAATATGGGAATTTTT
This sequence comes from Xenops minutus, assembly GCA_035221455.1. Taxonomy (NCBI): domain Eukaryota; kingdom Metazoa; phylum Chordata; class Aves; order Passeriformes; family Furnariidae; genus Xenops; species Xenops minutus. The sequence continues at coordinate 63,280,222 of JAWWEE010000001.1, forward strand.
TGACACTGTAGGAAGATTTTCATAGTAGGTATTAAGATTTGAGAGGGGTGAAATTCAGGATTTCCTACAGGCACTCATAGAAAAATGTCCAGGTGATAAAAAAGACAATATGGATACATGAAACAGGAGAAGAGCTCTTTTTCTGGGCCTGGTACAATAGAATTACAGAGATTTCTCTTGTGGTAAGTTCTTGCTAGACATTTGAGCACTTGAATTTACTCATAATATGCAAACACACATAACAATTAGCTGCTGGCTAAATCTCGTAAGAAGCATAAAAAATGTTCAATTATTTATATTCAATATTATGAAGAAGTTCTTTACTGTGAGGGTTCTGGTACTGGAACAGGTTGCCCAGAGAAGCTGTGGATGCCCCATTCCCTGAAAGTGTTCAAGGACAGGTTGGATGGGGTTCTGAGCAACCTAGTCTAGTGAAAGATGTTCCTGCCTATGGCAGGGGTTTGGAACTAGATGATCTTTAAGGACCCTTCCAACACAGACCATTCTATGATTCTGTGATTTCTATTAGATGAATGGCTTTTATGGTCAGCCTGTTAGCCCTATAGCAGTGAAAGGTAGTGATGAATGAGCTGTTCTAAGAGAGGAAAAAAAGAAAACCATTCAAGAAGAAAAAAGATTTTTCACTAAATCTGTTAAGTAATCTATAGGATATCTAGTGAAATATCTAGGGAAAATTGGTTTGTTTGGTTTTTCCCATCTGCATTTTGTTTTACATACATCCCTGATCTATTTCAGAGTGGTTTATATATATATACACGCATGTGTGTATGTGCATATATATTAACATACCAAGGTATATATTGGTAACTATTACATGGATTTAAGCAACAGAAGTGAGATTTATCCCGCCTTAGACATTAACTAAGTTTGCTTTATTTTCAGTATCAAAATACATAATTAATCTCCAAAATTAATATGAATGCCACCCTCAAAATAAATCAAAACAGGTACCTTCACAGCTTGAATTCTTATCTCTGGTGGACCTCTGCTGACTACAGAGGGAATTAATTTTTAGATGGTTAAACTTCGTTCTGAGAAATCTTACCTCTAGACTCTTAGCACTCAGTCCAGGGAGAGATGTAATTACTAAAACCCAAGTACCCTCAATATTGGTTACTAACTGAGGTTTTGCAATTTGGTTCTAGATATCTGAAGTTGTAATCAAACTTTGAAGTCTCCCTACAAATCTGTCTCTGAAAAAAAAAAAAAAAACAACAAAAAAAAAACAAAACAAAAAAAAAAAAAAAAAAACAAAAAAACAAAAAAAACCCAAAAAAACAGAATGTCCTATTAACCACTGCTCTTCAATAGTTTATGAAGTTAAAGCATCAAGAATGATGCTCAGAATAGGATGACAGTACTTCCTAGCATGATGTTTGGCACAGAAATGACTGCTGTTTTCATTTGAAGTAATATATGATCAACTAACTAATTCTGACTGCACACTTTTCATTTGGATTTTTATCAGATTCTCTGTTCAGAAATACAGGACTTTTGAAGTCTTCATTCCTTGTCTTGCAATGGATGGGCTTTTCTCCCTTCCTTCCTCCCATCTTGTATTTTGGGTCAGATGATACATAGATGATATATAGATTCAGGTACTGCTTTTATATCTGTGAAAATTGCTGGTAAGATTTTTTTGTTTCTTTGCTCTTTGGAAAAGTATGCTATTTATAGCATTACAGATCTTATTTGCACTTTAATGATGAAAAAATATTTTGTAAGTAATTGAAAAAATACAATTATTTTAGAAGTGTTTTCTAGAAAATTCTTTTTATAGCAATGATGTTTTGCAGAAACCTTTAATGTACACAAACTGACAACCACTAGGACAAAAGTGATTAGCAGGGATTTGAAATCTTATCTCTGTCATTATTTTAAAGTTAGATTGGTGTGATATCTGTTAGTATTAATTTAAAATGATCTCACATCATTTCTTACCAATTTGCATGCCAGTACTTTGATAGAATTGCAAACTGAGTCTGATGTAAACAGAATTCTAGGAGTAATGTATCCATACTGCTATGACATATAAAATGTATCTTCTACTGTGAAAACAGAAAATGCAGTTAAGGACTCAGAAATAAAATTGCAGGCTGTGACATGCTAATTGCTAAATATCTCTTTTTTGTTAAACATAAGCAATGCTAAGAGATAGCTGATACTTTCTAGCTGACATTTTTATTTCAAACTTCATATTTTGCTTTCTGCTCCATCCACATATTGTTTCTAAGCAAGCTATAATTTTTCAGTCATAAGCCCTTGTAAAAGAAAGAATAGTCTGAGAAGTAAAATACCATATTCCATTAATTACAAATAAATGAAGAATTTTCTTCAAGTTAGTCAGATGGACTGACTTTAGGAGAAAAATTGTTTTATTTTTGTACCAATATACAATGTGAAGTAGTTTAAGAATTTATTTGGTCCTGCACTGGTATTGGAGGACTCACAAGTCCTTTCCACTTGGTTTGAATTGTGATCTTGTAAGTCACAATTGAAAGTAATGCAGTCATCACTGCCACTCTGTGGATCTGGTTTCCACTTACACTTGGAAAAAGTACATTTTACATGTTGTGGTCAAAATGTCAGCTATAATTCAACAATGACAATCAGAAAAGGACAAAGGCAGTAGAAGGAATATGATGAATATGCAAGTGCATATATACAGCTCCGTCAGAAAAATACAATATGCTTGGCCATTGTTTTTTGAGTTGAGAATACTTACTCACAGGGGATAAATAAATTTGAGTGACACATATTTCATCTCTTTCCTTTTTAAAAAGATTTCTAGATGTTTTTCAATATAATAGACTCCTTTACTTTGTAGTTGATTTGAGATGGATTTTTATAGTTTAAAAAAAATAGGTTTTTTCCCTAATCTGCATTTTTTTTTCATTTTACAAACTGAAATTTATGACACATTTTTGATTCAATGAAGCATTGAAAATGTAGAATCAAAACTAGTCTACTGATGACTGAGAAAAAAACCAAAAACAATATTATACTACTGAGCATTGAAAAGATAAACAAATCTATTTACATATCTATCTATATACATACATATATACTAAGAGAAGTTAAAATTTATAGGAACTTGAATATTTTTTTCTGGCTTTGCTTCATGTTTGTCAAACAATATATGTATGCATAGATAATCTAAAATGACTTTCACCATTCAGAGTAAATATTTACTTATTTTCACACTTTACCATTCAAGCATCTTAAACCCCCTATATTCCTAACATCCTTTGGCCCTGTAACAAGGTGCCTTTCACTTCTAACATGAAGATAATACCAGGACAAATATGATCACTACAAATGAAAAATGATAACTGCTTCTATGTACTTATATTATTTCTCCCTTCCTTTCCCTAAAACCCATTGTAAAGCGCTGGGTCCAAGCCACACCCTTGTCCAGGCAGTTTTCTTATATTTAAGACTCCGAGAGTTTTACCCACACAAACTCTTGCAAAGCCTTTAAGTTCTTTCATACCTTTACTCGCATTAAGAGAAAAAACTATGTATTTTTTCTCAAAAGAATTCTCTTAATTGCTGAGAAAATAAGCATTTTGGCAAAAAGGTTTTACAGGAGTAACAAACAACTAAAGAGAAGCATTCCACTTTAAATAAAGTACCCAGAAAATGCCAACCTCATCCAATGCAGTGAAATACTACCCATCGGTTTTAAGTTACCCACAAGAGAAAGAGTAAATGAAGAAAGAAAGAAAAAAGAAAGGAGGAAAGAAAGAGACAGAGATAGAGAGAGAAAGAACAGAGAAAAATAGTTACTGCAAAGAGTCACAGTCACATGGTGGCAGGTCCCAGGACAAAAGGCAGGACAAGATGGAGGGCCTGTGTGCCTTTATTTATATTGTCTGGCCACTGTGGCCACCCTTTCTAGACAGGACATCTGGTTCATCACCCACTCAGTGCCCTCCAGGCCAGAGACAGAGGTGCTGTAGGCAATCAGAGGCTCCAGGAGTCGTGGTGTGAGTGGGCTACCAGGCGGGGCTTTTTTGATTGTCAGCTGTGCCATGTGGGCTCCACTGCAGGCCATATGCCTTCCAAGGCATCATGTTGGCTGCAGACCATGTGCCTCCCAATACTGAATGCCTGGCCCCCTTCCTGCCCCACCACACACATACAATTGATTGACCACACACAGATTGTTGGTTTGACCCAACAATCAAACAGCCCAGTGATACACAAATCCAGATTCTCACACCCATCCAAGCTACAGACTTCAGTTTCTCCCGTGGGAGAAATTCAGCATGTCTGAATGTAGGGCCAGTGTTTAAAATCTGGGAGCACTGATTAGCAGCTCTACTACTCATTGGGGTAAAAATTGGGGAATGGCCACCAAATTCCATTTTGGGCTGCACACTCATTCATATTCTTCCTCAAAAACTGCAGGGTAATAAGGATACAGGAAGAGTTTCAAAGAATGACTTAGATGCACTAAGCATAGGTACCAATATGAGGATTTATTTCAAATAAAGTTGTCCATGAAAACCATAAGGAAGCCTACAAACTATTCAGCAGTTTCATAAGATTAATTTCTTTTTTTTTATTTTTTCATCCAAACCTCCTTCTGATGTGTATGATATAGCTGTGCTACTAACATGACATTAATCCTTAATTTAAAATACTGAGAAAATTAAAAAAAAAAAAAAAAAGAAAAAGAAATAATTAAAGGGAAGGAAATATTTATTATTTTTTTCTATAGAAGTTGTATAAAGATATTTTACCAAACCAATGATTATGAGAGCAAAAGTTAAAAAGCCATCCTTAACTGACAGGTGAATACTTATGATCATTTAATTTCTTCAAACATCTTCAGGAAAGTAATGAGATGTACTTGCATTACAGAGATAAACTGGAAACATTGTTAAAACTAAGTACATTTTGGTATGATGTCTGGAGTATCATTACAATAATTTGCAAGATTACACTCTGTAAAAATGGTAATTACTTAAATAATGTTTATCTCTGGTGAATTAAAAGTATAGACCCAAGAAAACATAATTTTAGAAGTGCAAAACTATAAAGGATAGCTAAAAAGAGACAAATCATAAAGTGTACATGATGCGTACAGTGGAACTTTTACTGATATAAAAGTTCTTTAGTTTTTTTTTCATCTTTGCGAAAATTAAAAAAAAATATTTTTGTTTCTTAAATGTTCTATTGAGAAAAATTTCAGAATGACAATCTATGTCATCAGTTGTGATCATTCATCTGGCTTCATTTCATCAGTAATAAAATCTTAACACATTAAAGAAAATGAAAACTTCACAAATAAGAAGCTGCTCAGCTCTGCAATATTAACCTTTAGCTCTGAAAATCTGTATCTAAAATTAAATGTTTACACGTAAAATTTCTCAGCTTTTTTTTTTTTTTTTTTTAGTGGGTGAGTAATTCTTCCTTCATTTTCATTGACAAGACAGCACTTACAATGTTTAGTATGTCTGCTTCGGCCTTGCCAACCCAGCTATAGTTTTATGATTAATGTCCAGGAACTACTACAGTGACTAATCAACTGATCAGTTGTTAATTTAACCATTTGATGTAAACAAACCAGGTTCTTTCCCATATGCTTGATGTTCTAGTTAAAAGTTTTCATCAGTAGATTCTCAGGCACATCGACTTTAGGTTGCTGAGAGAGAAATATCTCTAGACTAAAAGTTTCTCCCTGAAAGTTGTTATATTCAGGCTGCATGCTACTGCAACAAGATTTTGATTTTCTTTTGTGGGAGCGAAACAAAAACAAACAAAAAACCCCCAAACAACAAATCAATACAACCAACCTTCATCTGCCAAACAAACATCACCTTGTTTCCAGATACCTAATATGAGTTATTTATCTTTTAATAGCAAAGAATCTTTAAGGGCAGACAGGAATCTTTCATTTGGTTTTACCTAATCGTATAAAGTTTACTTGTGTATTTTCATTAAACCACCTAGGCAAATTACACTGCTGTATGTTTGAGTACATTTGAGTCCAGTCCAGAACTGTTATATTAGCAGTATTTACAAAAATGCATACATGTACTTATTCCTGAATAATAAGTTGTTTATTGTATTCTGGACAAAAGCCAAATAAATTTAATAGACAGTTTTACTTCTAAAGTATAATTTTGAAATAAATTTCATCACCCACATACAGATCTGTCAATAACAAGTGCAAAATTAATTAAAAAATACTATTTCAATGGTAGTAGTTTTAACTCTTACCATTTTAGTTATTTGTTATTGAAACTCAATTTTATTTCTATTTTATTAGATACACATAAAAAAAAAAAAAATAACTTGGCCTGTCGAATGACCCTAAAGTGACCCTAATATTTTCTGCAGTCTGATTTTCCACAGTACAGGACTAGAACTGCTACTACCTGTTAAGATTTTCTGACTTTTTCTACTAATGAAATTCTGAGTCACTTAGTTAAAAAAAAAAAAAAAAAAAAAGAAAAAAAAAAAAGAAAGTCTGTCTTTTCCCTAGGGCTCCTCAGAAGCCAGATGACATATACATACACATTATGAGGCTACAAAAGAAATCAAGAGATCATCCCGATGAGATGATAAGGGTCTGCCTGCATGCAATTAAAGGACAGAAATGTATATGTTGCATCGACAATGCATTGTTATAAATGCAGCAGCAAAATCAGAAAATATGAATAAAGAACACCAATAAGTTTGCTGATTTAGCTTTTTTTCTTTCTCCTCTTTGCATTGCTGAAAAAGCTTTAAAACTTTTAAACCATGTATTGTCTGTGAGTTGGATGAGTATCTATAAGTCTATAGAAGAAAAGTTTGTTCAGAAATAAACTGTATGATGACCTCTTCAACTCACTGATAGCTCTCAATAACACCTCCATTCTGGATTTTTCATGTGTTTAATTGCAATTTAACCTCATTTAGATAGCAAGCTTCCTGAAAAGTCACAAAATACAGAAGTTCAGTCAATAAATAAATATGAAGAGATGTAAAATATCACAGAGCAAGAGACAAGACACATTTATATAGAGAAGTAATGTTGCCACGTGGCTCCTGGGTTATGGTCAGCATATGCCCTGCCAGACTGGATTGTGAGCAGTGCGAGCTCATGTCACACCGCAGCTGCCCATGCAGACGCAGTGTCTGCTTTCTCAATATTCATGTCTGTCCTATTTTCACTGTGTCTCTGGTGTGAGAAGCTGCCACTGAAAACTTCAGAGAAATTGCACTGAAGGCTTGGAAATTGAAAAGGGATTTTGATATGAGGCACTATGTGAAAAATTTAATTTACTGTATAATTTTGAAATACTTTGAAAAATATACAAGCAAATTATCCCAAACTACTTCAAACAGAAAAATTAGCATCAGACAATTTCCACATACTGGCAAAATATCTCAAAAGATAGAATTTGCAGTAGTTGAAAATATCTCCATATACACTTCTTTCTCTGAATATTTGTACCACAGTAATTGTTTTTTCCTACCCTCTGATTTGTTTGTTTTCTTGTTTTAGTACATACCTTTTCACTTCTGCATGTTTAGGATTAAGGTATTTTAATTTTTATGGTTGAATCACCAGATACGCCATTAGGTTTAAAAGTTCTGTAAACACTTTCCTGTCTTTGTATTAGGATTGAGGCCTGAGAAATTTTTTACCCTAGGTATTTTTGAAGATAAAATTATTTGAAAGCATTTTCAGGGGCCCACAAAATTAATGAATAAACAAAAAAATCAGAGGCTCTCATGCATAAAATAAAGTTTGATACCTTTTTTTTTTTTTTTAATGGATCCATTAGTTTCCAAGGAAACTATTAGCTGTGGCATATCTCTTCACTAAATTAAAAATTAAAAAGCTACAGTTAGCACAATTTTGAATTCGAATTACGCAATATTATTGTTTCATTCACAAGAAAATATTTCACAGATTCACAGAAACCTAGGAAACACAGAATGCTTCTATAAATTATCCTACCATGAGGGTTTTTTTTACTGTAATATTTTGCAAAAAAATGTTCTTATGTCATGGTGTCTTTCTTTTGTCAGTTATAATCATAAATATGAAGATACTTGTGAAGTGGAGCCAAAAAAAAAAAAAGGAGCTTGCATGTTTCTTGTAAGAAAACCTGTTTGTACTACTTATTGTCAGACCCCTAAAACAGAGAGAGATTTAATTTGAATGACAGAGCCATCTCACACATGATGGAATTTTTTATAAGAAATCCAAATACCTTCTGGTGTATATATGCATACCTGTCAAAAATCTTATCAAATACTTTACTTACCTTCCAATAATTGTGTAGGTTAGCAAGTTTTTCACAGGTATCATATTCTGTTAGATTTCCAAACTCAACACGTTTGCATCTTATTGTCAACATAGCTAACACGTTATTATAATTTTTTTCCCCCCATCTGCTCCACGAGGACCTACTCTGTTAAATTTAAGCATCCATATTAGATGCTACTTTAAAACAGATTTTTGTTTTATTGTTTTCTTTTCTTTTCTTGAGACATTCAAAGGTACTTTCTTCTCTATTCTGTGTGGTCAGTTAGTTTTACGAACACTAAGTCTCTAAAATTCCAACATTAGGCAGAAGCTAGATTCTCTAATTGAGTGTTCTGGGTCTCTCATAAATTGCAATTGTTTACTGGCTTGGGAAAACAGGGCAAGCAATTCAAATTTTACCCTGATAGAGCCTGCATTTCACCTCTGTAAACACAGATAATAAAAAGTACTATAAATGTTAAAAAAATAAGGAAGAAAAAATACCAAAGTTTCAGCCTTATTGCAATAGAGAAAAATTTTACCAGTTATATTGCAGATATAACTAATCAAGCCATTAGTCTTCAAATATTGATTCTAAAAAATAAGCAACCACTGTAATTACAACTCACAATTAAATTTCATAGAAACTGTGTTGTTTTGATGTTTAATGTGAAATGTTTTAATATGTGAATGAAGTGAGCTTTAGAAGAACTTGACTCAAACCAGTTAATTGTCCTATCATTGAAATAGCACCAATCTCTCCATTGATTCTTGATTTTCTATTGTAGTAATAAAATGTTGATATTTTTTGAAAGTTAGCAACATCAGATGCCTCACTAAAGCCTGTGACTATTTGTAATTCAAGCTATAAATAAACTACACTTATTTCTGAGTACGGACACAGTTACAAAAGCTCTAACATTTTCACAGACAGCAGGCTCATAATTTACATTTTATCCAATCATGTTTATTTTGACTGAATTAAAATTTGAGTCTGGTAAATAAATGCAGTTTGAAATTTAACTATATCAAACTAAATTTTCTGTTTATAGTTATCTTTGTATCTATAAAAAATATCTATATACATGTTGATATCTATGTCAATATTCATATTTATAGCTATAACCATAGCTATCTAGTCTGCTGAGATAATCTTGTGCCCATTCAAACATGATTGAGAACACTAGTTGCTGGGTTTTTTTTCCTACATGTATTTTGGAAAGTGCTTATCAGCTAATTGATTGCAGCCTTAAGGTATTTTTTGCCTTTGATGAATTTGAATTTGAAACTGTTAGAAGTGACAAAGAGTAATTGGTTTGTACTGCCTGCAGAACTCAAAATTTAGCTGTGAAGCTCTCGAAGAGGCATTTTGAAAGCCAGTTTATGTTTGTAAGTTCACACAGTGCATTTTCTGACAGAAGGGAAAGACAAGGTAAGGTTGTCAAGCATCGGAGGTGTTGGAATCACCATTCCTGAAGGTGTTCAAGAAATTATTGGATGTGACACTTAGTGCTATGGTCTAGTTGAAAAAGTGGAGGTCGGTTAAAGGTTGGACACAATGGTATTGGAAGTCTTTTCCAACCTAGATGATTCTGTGGATAGATGTAAACTTTAGGATCTGTGACAGTATACTGATGAGAGTTTCATGACCTGAGTGGTGTTTAGCATTTCCCTCAGGACTATGCATCCAGTCTCCTTTCTGAATCTATGATTTTGAATTTTGTAGTAAGCTGTATGCTTCATAATTATAACACTCTCAGGTGTAGAATGAAGTTTCAGTAACAAACGTTTCCTTGTGAACCTCTTGGAGCCAAGACAGAGTGCAGTAAAGCATTCAGGAACTGTGGATACTGGGAAGAAAAAGGCTTAATGCTGTAAGAGGGTGAAGGGGTAGCTTTGGTTCTTATCCTTGCTTCTTTGAATTTTCTCTCATTTTGGTTGCCTAAACAATTTATGAACTCAGGAAGCTCTTCCCCATTGAATGCCCCAGATTGGGATTATATGTGTACACAACTTTACTTCCATAGGTCAGCTATGATCTAGGTGCTTCCACCATAAATGTGACAATCACAATCAATGAACGCTGAACATGCTAACAATTTTAACAATTTTATCCTCATTCATATTATTGAGATGGAAGCTTTTTATTAGTTTAAAAACTAAATGGATTCCATTAGTGACAGAATTTTACAAGTTCACTCCATTTTCTCTCCTTTCAAAGTAATAGTCCAGTCTTCATAAACATATTGCAAACCACTAACAAACAATGTCCCATGATAAAATGAAAACACTTTTGCATTTTCTGTGACACAGCTAATGCAGTGTACAAAGAAGTCTCCTACTTTTCTCTTCGCGGGTCCTAAAATGTGATTTCACCATTAGAAAGATTCTCTGATTTCACTGTTAAAAAGCAAATTTATGTTCCAGCTTTCTTCTACAATAATTTATAAGTCTGCAGTCATTGAGTTCTTTGCTGCTCAAAATCAATCAACTCTGAATGCTGCTGAGTGCATGCGTAATTTCAAACATATACCAAATTAGAATGTATATATCTCCACTATAATAGTTTTTTGTGCCCACTTACCCCATAAAATGCATATAACTTCTGAATCCTGGCGAGAGATGAACAGAATTTTTCTTCATGACTTATAAGGAAAATCAAGCTTAGTTTAATTTTGACAGCACTGTTATTTTTTTAAGTATAATATAACATTTACTGTAGTTAATAGAACTAATGTGAGCGAATCACAAAGATAATGTATCCTTCAACAAGGAAAAAAACCATTGTTTTTAGTTCATGTTTTACAGGTCAGAGTTAAGATTCTGCCCTTGAGGAAGATAAATAAGTTCATTTTAAAACAAGAGAAAGAGAAAATCAGAAAGAGGGTAAAAGTAGCCAAACGCCTAAATGATCCATTCACCAATTGTGGCAACTTGAGGCTACGTGCTAATTAGCTCCCTTAGTTGGTTGCTCCTTCTAAACTTGTTGATAAAGTAATAAAATGTTGGGTTTTTTTTTTCCCATTGAGACAGATGTATATTAAGTTGCATTTTTTAGCCTCTCTTTCGCAGTTCTATCCTTATTCTGTCTGTGCACATACTTATGTCATACTTTTTATATGTAGCAGGATAAATCTGACAAATCCCATATTACACATGATGCACAAAGCAGAATGATCCTTTCTTGCTAATTCTGTAGTTTTGAGGAATTAACTAATTCCTAACTGATAAAATAACAACATGCAGCACTGAGAACTGTTAGCAACAAGGAGTCCAATATAAGCCAGATTTCTGGTGGCTTACCTGAAACAGCAAGGAATATTTAGACTCAGTAATGCCACCTGTGTTAGCAGTGGTCAGGTTAAGTAGCTTCCATGGCCTTAGACAACAGTGTAATCATATCCTAAAATCTTTATTGCTCTTTTTTTCCATTACATGTGAATATCTTTTACAGTAGCAAAAATATTTGTGGAGCATTTGATTTTGTTATAGTATATAAGGCAAGAAAGAATGATTTCTGTTACAGTTACATTTTATGAAAAGTTGTTTTCTGGAAGCAGCTATTTTCTTTCTGGTTTTGGTGCAGTGGGACAGGTACCTTAGAATGCAAGTCAAGCCATCTGCCTTAGAGGTTTATTTTAGGATGGACTGGTAAACCTTGGAAATAATCTGATGTTTTTTGGAAAGAAGTATAGGTTTCAGAGAGCCAACCTAAGATGAGACTAAAAAATTTTGTTTGCTAAGTACAATAAGTTAAAAATTCATCAAAATTAAGAATAAAAATAAACCCAAACAACTAAGAAAAAAACCCAACCAATAATAATTTAAAAAATAAAATAAAATAATTAAAAAAAAAGCTATAAACTATTCAGAAGTTTCTGGAAATAATTTATAAGCAGCTCTATCCATTTCCAGTTCACCAAACTCCACTACAAATTCCCAATGAGACAGCCCTCCTTCTCTCTAATATTCATACATTTTACTTGGATATTGTGAATGTTAAATGTGATTGAGAATATAGCCCACGGTGTGAAAAAGCCCAATATTTAATATCAAAACTAATTTAGAACCTTGAATTGATTTTCTATGAAGACTGGATTGCTTGGACTTTGATATTAAATTCTGTCTCTACCTAGTTAGACAGATAATTATTTATTCAATGAAGTTTGGTAATCAAAGTTTAAGAAAATATAAGGATGTGGAGAATGTAATAGAATACAGTTATGTTAACACTTTGAAATTATTCAATACTCCTAATTTGAGACAAATAGCAAAACCCCACAAACATACAAAGAAATTATTACATTGGAATTGAATCTGCTACTATCCAATGTTATAATGATGGTCTGAAGTGACAGTTTGATTGTTTGACTGCATCTGCTACTGGCAAAATATGAAAGTGCACAACTAGTAAAGCAAGGACATGTTCAATTCCACTCAGTGAAACATGATTGCACATAGCTTCTGAAATCAAGAAGCTTTTATCTTTCTGAGTTGTCTTTTTGTTGACTTGTTTGTTACTTTGGTTTTGTACATTTGCTTATTGTTTTTAAAATCTAAATACAAAACACCCTAAACAAAATACTTCCAATGAATGTTCCTAGAAGCATACTTCCTTCTTATTTCAGTCCTTTTTAAATATTATGTTTTGCATAAGCAAACACTACTATTCAGTACTGATTATAAAATATTTTCCCATTTTATTGTTTTCATTTTGTATATCAGCTTTTTGATAGTACATTCCTAAAAATAAAATACAGAAATATTTTTTCTTGTTCTTAGTTTCTACTGAATTTATATAATTACTTATATCAGAATCTTCAATAAGATTAAAAAATGCAGAAGTCTGCTTTAAAGAAAAATACGTCATGGTGAACCACATAATGCCTCATTCCTTCATGAATATATATCGAAATACAATGAGGCAAGATGAAACTGCACCTTTGCCATTTAAAGATATTTAAAATTTAAAATGAACAGATTTTCATGTAGTAAGAGTACTCAGAAAGAAATTAATGACAAGTCTTCTCATCCCCCTTTCCTTAGCCATACAAACTCATATGACTGTCAGATCTATATTGTTTAGATAGTTTTGACTGGTTAATATTAATATCATTGTCAAGAAAAGACCAGAAATTTCTGCTTTCCCCAAACTTCCATAATGGGAACTAAACACTGAATGTTATCTAATCTTGTTAACTATTATAGCCTCTTACAGATGTCAGTATTATGATCTGAAATATGTCTTTATACTCCCTATGAAAGAGTTGCTAGTGCCCTCAACTGCCTGTTTTAGCCTAGAGAAGTTGCCAAAATGCTGTTTTTTCATAAAAAAAAAAAAAATTGATTTTTTTTGTGTATCAATAGATTTTGCACTGTATCATATTAAAAGACTTGTCCTAATAGAATTTCTGCTGAACTTAGACCACTTCCTTTTCTTTCTTTGGATCATCACAATTGAAAGAAGACAGTGCTGACATTTTTAATAACTTTTTTTTTTTTTTCTTTTCTGAGGAGAAGTGAGTGCATCTGGGAGTTGACTTTTTACTTTCTTTGAAAATCAGCAATCTATAATTTTATAAGCAGGGGATAGAACTAGGAATAAAAATAACTCCCCTTTTCAACTCCCATCAAGAACAGAAAATGGGAAATTTAATCATCTTGAACAGAGTGCTAAAACAAGATGTGGTTTGATTGAGACTCCCTTGAATCTCCTTTTTATGATATATATTAGAATTAAATTCACCTTAATTTTACAAGAGGGACATTATTTGACAAAGAAGCATGAAGCATGCTGAAATTATCTCTCTTTTGGGTCCCATCATTTTGATCACTTTTATGATGTAAACAGAAGGCTCATCTAAAATTTTCACTACTGCAAATTCTAAAAAGAAAGAAAACCAAACCTCAAATCCTCACAAACTTTTCACAAGTCTTTTTGTAGTTACTAGTGGTTTAAAAAAAAACAAAAAAAACCCACAAAATGTACAGATCCAAAGTATTTTCCTTAAAATTAGCCAAACCTCAAATATTTGTGAATTATTTAATTAATAAGTCCATTTCAACAACAGCAACTACAACAAATACTTCATGAAATATATATTTATGCTGATAATATAGCATGATTACAAAAGACAATCGACAGCTCATACATAATAGATATCCCTGATCTTCAAAGTGACTCTCCTCAGTATGGATAATAATATTTATAGCATACTACGTATTCTGATTTTTTTTTTTTTTATTTTTTATTATTCTTACTTGATTTCTCCCCGATATGGATTAGCATTATTATAGGTATATACCTATTCAAAATATGTGATCACATAAACTGTACAAAATTATGACACATTTTTATTTTAGGGAAAGGAAAAAAGGTTGTATGTGCTTTGAGAAGGAGTGTGGAGGATGCAGATGTGAACAATAAATATTAATTTTCACATAATTCTTGCCTTTTTTGTGAATCATCCCTGTTGCACAAAATTTCATAAACTTCCCTTATGTTAAAATATTTACTGTCAACATTATTAAGCTGTTAAAGATAAAAACTTCCTTTTCCTTTCAGTTAATGGAATCCTGTATTGTTTCATTTTTAGTATTTACCATTTCTATCTCTGAATACTCAGATAAATCCATTTTCTTAAGAATAGGCAGAAATGCTTTCTAAGGTCTAAATATACCAAAGTTCAATTTCATTCAGTACAAGTAATATTCAGTGCTCAAACATACACCTGTACAATAGCCAGTGATGACCCCAGAGTTTTGCAGCAGCTGAGATGCTTATGATCATTTAATATCCATGGCTAACTGTCTACGAGTCAAGCACTGCTGGCCTCCTGGGATTCATTTTAAGCTACCACAGCAGATGCTGCAAACTGATGATGAATGTCAAATCATTAGTATAGTTATTTTGGAGCTCTTACCACGATGAGAGAGAGGAGTTTTGTTGTTAGTTTGGTTTGCTTTGCTTTATTTAGCAAGGTTCTTTTACACATTGGTTTTGTTTAGATTTTTTTGTTTTGTTTTCAAAAATAATATCTTTACGCTAGTTATGATAATTGAAGATGCATCTCATTTTTCTTCAGGAGTCACTGAGAAGAATGAGGAAAAGTTTTTGTTCTTATTGTTGTTTGTTGGATTTAATTCTTATAATGTACTATGAACAGTGAAAAAACCCTCTGGAATTAATTATTTCAAATTAATGTAATAATCATGTATGTAAAATGCCTACATTCTCCGGCGTAATTAATAATAGATTATAATAAAACAACAACAACGAAAAAAAAAAACAAAACATGAAGACAAATAACTTTTATAAAAAATTGAGGCAGGAAGATTTGTTTAGAAATTTCTTCAACTACCATGCCAAAGAGCTTCTGAGATAATAGGTTTTCCAAATAAAGCATGTATCTCTTCTTTTGTGACTTCAAGTTGATCTGTTTCAGAGGTGGAAATTTTTTTAACAGCTTTGTACACCATTTTGGAGCAGATGACATACATATCCCTTGTAACCAAAATTGTAATAAATCTGACGGAGCAAATTAAATCTTCCTAAGGTATTGCAAGTTTTACTACTCAAATCTATTCATTCTAAGCATTTATTCAGAAACTAATAGATGGATAGAAAGAAAATGAACTATATTAAAATTACACATTCCCAACAACATGATTTTTAAAGTAGTAAACTTCTATACTATGTATTAACGTCGACCTCTCTAAGGTTTGAAACTAAATTCCAGTAAGAAGTGAAATACACACACTCTAAATTCCAAATAAATATTAGATAAATAAATATTATCCATGCCACCACAGTTTTTGGTTACCCAAAAAAGAAAGATCACAGTTTTTAGTTAGATAGAAAAATCAAATTATTCTGTTACTAATGTAGTATTCTATCCGAGATACATGACACCTGAGAAGTACCTCTGAATCAAAACCAAATATTTGTCCTACTTTTCAGATTTTTCCTACAAGCAGCTATCACAGAAGTTTGAACAAAATAAAATCTGTCTGTAATAGATTGTTAAAAACTCACTTTAGAATATTACATAGATACCTAAGTGTTCTATGGCTTGAAAATACAACACATCCTGTTCTTCCACGTGGACCCAGACACATGTTGAGCAAGAAAACAGACAAACTTCCACAAGGAGAATTTTTTTTTTTTCCCTCTGGATTTATAAAGAGTGATTAGTTCATATGAAGTTTTCATATCTATTCCTACATTAGCAGAATTCCATGAAGAGTTCCTATTGTAAAAACAGTTCTGTCTTTAAATATCCTGTGGCTGTTGATAATTTACTGATGCACCAGCTTTGTAAATGAGCATACAACCAAAACGACAAATTTTAGGAAATAGAAGTAGATTTAGAGAAAGATAACTGGAGTGAATCAGTATTTAAAACTGAAATTTCTTCTGTATGTAGTTATATTTAAGTTGAAACTATATGGCTGTCTTAATACCACCCAAGAGTATTTTGCAAAAATTTAACTTTTTTTTTTTTTTTTCCCCATGAGAAGGCCATAAAAAATGCCTGTGTTAATATTAATAGCAAAACACATTTAAATATTTTCATTTATATCTTCTATTCCTGCTCAGAAAAGGAATATATGAGGTCCATGTTCCTTATTTTCTTCTTCTTTCTTTCATGATTTCATTTACTTCTCGTGACAACTTTCTGCCAGCTTGAATATTTCTGAGAAAGGAGGGAATGACAATAATGTATTGTCACAACAAGAGTTCAAAGAGCAGCATCACTCTTGGTACAATAGAGGAATAAAATAAATATAGAACTTCAGAGGAAAGACCAGTTTAAAAAAGAAAATAAAAAAGTAATGAGTTTAATTAAATCGTGAAAATTTAATAAAAATTGCAGGGCAAATAGCTTTATATTGATTCACTTCCTTTTTTTTTAAATCTCATTCTTTTGGTCTTGACCTCATTGAAATCAATGAGAGGCTTCTTAAATCAAAAGAGAAGAAAATTTCTTATATTCTGTTCCTTCTCTCACTGCACCTCACTGATCTTCTTTTGATGGCTTACTCCAATCCTTCTGAAGCAGATTTTTACAGTATTTGTTTTGTTTTCTTTTAGGATAAGTAGGGTGTAAGCAAAGAGGAGGAAGAAGAAATTTCAAACCAAGTTTTATTCTGTCATACAAATTTATTAGCTCTGGGTTATACAATAGAAGAATACTAATAATTCCTTTTAAATACAAGGCATGTAATAGAACCCTAGCATTACAAATCTTGCTTAGTTGCACACTTTATCAAAACAATTTTTTTGAGGAGAAAATTAATGAAAGAATATGATATTGATGTATGACTTCATTTATAACCATTTAGTTACCTGTCTGCATAATTTTCTTGCAAAAATATAACAGAAGTAATTGAATTGCTTTTAATTGGTTGAAGAGATATTGCTAGTTAACTCACAGTAAAAGATAAGAATAGATGGTTTAAATATCCTACATGTTAAAATCCTGAAAAGTATGTTAACTAGGGAAAATTAAACAAAACTTTAAGAAAGGGCACACAGTGGTCTGTATTATTTACAGCAGTTTTGCCTTTCATTGGATATTTTTTTTTCAAATGTATATGCGCTATTCTCTATTGTTGATAACAACATTTTGCTTTATTGTATTACCTTTCTCCACATAAAATGTTATCTCCTTCAAAGTTCAGAGTTTCCCTTTATCAAATTAATAAAATCTTAATAGCAGTAATCCATGACTTTTAGGTCAGAGGATGACTGATGATCACCTACAGGTATAATAATGTCATTGCTGGAAATAAAAATATAATTCATCTGGTGTGAAATACAGATTGACTTCTAAAGACTCTGAAGTGTCACATGGATGCTATAGCTACTGCAAATGCTAACTGCTAATTATTATATAATTTTTTTCCCATCTAATATTTGAAGCAATTTATTACATTCCTTAATGGTTTTGCTATATACTACTGTATTTATCACTCGAATTCAGCTCCCCCTAAGAGAGTACTAATTCATAATTTGTTTTCTGACATCATCAGATTTGACAAGCGACTTAGGGAGTTACTATTTACCATCAGTCCACCAATAAATACCCTGGAGTGGCAGAGGCAAATGGCATATAAGCAGTAGTTACAGTTAAAAAAAAAAAAAAAAAAAAAAAAAAAAAAAAAAGATAAAAGTGATTTATGTCAGTATTGCCATTCTTGCCCTTTACGTAAATAATCTACATTGTGTCTAGACAGAATTTACTTGATATCTGATCATAGCTTTACACAGCTCTACTTATGCAATATTTCTACCAAAAAAAACCAACAACAGAAAACCAGAAGATTGCAGTCTGATTAAATATATATACACAAATAGGTAAATATGGCACTTAAAAAGTAAACACATGGACAGAAATACTTTCACAGAATTTGAGCAATAATTTATAGAAAGGGAGAAATGTTAATTATTTTAAAATAATTTTTATTTTTGCATCTATAATTCTGTATGAATTTTATAAAAAGTGAAAGAATTCTGAAATAAAAAGTTGCATGAGAAGATTCAAGGAGGACAGCTTTACTACAGATATGGATTGCAACATATCCAATTAATGGACAATGTTGCAAAGTTGCTCAGCTGTAAAGAGACCTGATCTCATTGCCTTCATGGTATTTCTAAGACTTTTTAACACGAACAAGAAATTTACCCCTGCAACAATATGTACTTACAACCTGCTTGCAATTTTATAGTGTTACAAACCAAATTTAGATCACTGTATTTTGGTTTTCCATATTGAAAATAAATAAATAAACAAGGAAACAATCACATAAAAACTTCCTAGTTACAAAAGGGACTAATAATTAAATTGTGAAATAAAATTTCCATGCCTACACAGTAAAGACACTGTGAGATATTTTGTCTAGGAAGAAATGCTGAATGTAAGTAGGAAAAAATTACAGCAAAATATAATATACATACATGCATTTCTAGGTCAATTATTAAGTACTATGACTAGCTCTGTTCTCACTGTTACTTAAAAGATGATGTGAAAATGGTAAACTTTTTCAAGAATAATATGAACACTTGTAAGTTAGGTGTTTGAACAATTTTAGATACTGAAAAGTAAGAATGAGTCATTCTAAGCAGTAGGGAAAGCTAGTAATCTTAAACTTTAACGTAATGTC
Organism: Xenops minutus; assembly: GCA_035221455.1. NCBI lineage: Eukaryota > Metazoa > Chordata > Aves > Passeriformes > Furnariidae > Xenops > Xenops minutus. Next base: position 63,299,663 of record JAWWEE010000001.1, read on the forward strand.
TATATCATTATTGTGTACATAAAAGGTGAATAGCTAAGCCCTCATAAGTGGAGATTTGGAAATTTGTCCATTTGCATAAGGACTGGTGTATAATACAATTTGAAAAAGCACCTTTCATCACAGAGAACTGTTTTCTGTGATATCCTCAAGGCACTGGCGATGCACACTGGCGATTACCTGAGGAGATACACACTCTTTTTCATCGTCTTTGACTACTTATAAGAGCTTTATTGTTTCCACCTTGTTATTTAGTCTCATATGTACTCATATCATAAATATATTCTCCTAAAATGTGTCACTTTAAGCTGTTTTATCTGTCTATTTTCTGCTGGTTTTAGCAGTTTATTTACAATAACATATGTTTATTGATGGTGGTAGTGGGATTCATCCCAACTAATACTAAATATTACTTACGAGCAATATTAATTAGTAATTGGACACCTGAAACCAGCTCAGTCTACCCAGATGATTTAAGCCTTGAGTATATCTCCTTAGCTCTAACTAATCATCTACTTGGTATGATGGAGAAAAAACGAAGAAAAGAGCAACAGATACATTTTATTTCACAGATGTGCCTAAACCTGCACATTAGGAACATGTTTAGGATAGGAGATCATGTGGTGATAGAAACCCTGGGGACTATTGGGTTGGACATAAATATCAAGAAATTCCAGAAATTTGGCTTGCAGCTTTGTGATTAGCAAGACTGTTGTCAGTTTATGCTAACAGTCTAGTTTAGAAAGCAATAAATTAATGAAACAATGGCCTCTGAAGAGAGCAGGGGGATGCATCCTAGACATCTGATGCTGTGCAGAAGGCTAAGCTCAAGACAGATCTATTATATTAACATCTAGGACCTGACAAGTTTTTTTAATCAGAGAGAATGTCTCATTCCCCTTAATCCATGACATTGGTCAGAAAGAGATTGGAAGTGCTGCATCTCTGAGGTGTTTGAATTGGGGGTGGGGGGAATAGAAATTCTAGCAGTGCAATTGTTACCCACTCACTGATCCCATCCTGCTGAGTAAAGAGATTTTAGATTGTATGTCAGTGAATCACGTGGTTGTGACTTTGTGCCTATCTCACTCTTAGCTGTCTTCATAGTCACTCTTATGACAGACACCTAAGCGTGAACTAGCCACTACAAGATCCATTTATAGTCTGCAGAGAAAAAGGAGCCAAACGTTTGTGGTTTTTTTAATTTGTTTGTTTGTTTGTTTTGTGTGTGTACATTTGATTTCAGAATTGTCCTCCAATTGTTCTTTTTTTTTTTTTTTTCCAGTCGATCAAAAGTAAGCATAAGTAATTAGTTCAAGGCAAAATGTCTTTCCTTTCTCTTCTGCAAAAGTTACTCTCAAGTCAGGTAATATGTACAAGAACAGATGAACATTTTGTAATCTGAATGTTTAGAAACACAAACACCAAATTAGCCTTGCTCTTCCAAGAATTTTCTAACAACACCATTTCCCACAGCCAGTAATGACAAATCTGTATTGCTGCTAGAACAGAAATTACAAACATATCAGTGATAGACAACTTTAATATAACTATTCTTATATTTCATGTTTTCTGTCAGGATTCATTTCTAGACCATACAGTGGAAAGAAAAGTATTTGTCTCAAACTGGACTTCTAATATTTACACAAAATAATTTTAATCGCAAAGTTCATTATTGTACAAAATATTCACTGATAGTACAAAATCAGTATAACTGAACTTATTCTCAGCAGAACAACTGGGTTTAAAAATCAACTTTTTTTTTTTCAAAAGACCAACCTTTGTACATTAATTTAACAAGGGACGTGGAATAATTAACAAATTGTTATTTAAAAATAATTCTTAGATAATATGTTGCACCCAGCATTTAGAATGTCTCACAGTTTAGATGTGAAAACCACAAACTATCCCCTGCCTATTTACTAAAGCTTTCACTTTATTCTGCTCTATCTCTTATGCGTTATTGATACATAGATTCGTGAGCTGTCTGAAGCTAATAAGAATGTCACTGTTCTAAGTGCATGTCAATATAGTAACCTGGAAACTACATTGTGTCTCTGCATCAGGGTAGAAATGTGAAATCAAGAAATGGACTGGAGCACAGAGGAATTTCCTATAAATATGTTCACCTTCTGCACTGGGTTTCTCTGACTAGGTTTTGGTAGTGGAGGGCTACAGGAGTGGCTTCTGTTAGAAGCTGCTGGGAGCTTCCCCTATGTCTGCTGGAGTCAATGCCAGCTGGCTCTAGGATGGGCTTCCTGCTGCTGACCAAGGCTGAGCCAATCAGGCATGACAGTAATGCCTCTGTGATAACATATTTAAGAAGGGAAAGAAAGTTACCATGCAGATGAAAATTACAGCAAGGGAATAGCGAGTGAGAACATGTGAACAATGTAAACACCAAGGTCAGTGGAGAAGGAGGGGGAGGATGTATCCCTGGCACCAGAGCTGAGGTCCCCTTGCATCCCGTGATGCAGACCAGGGTGGAGCAGCTGTCCCTACACAGCCCGTAGAAGACCACAGAGTACGGAGATCCACCTACAGCTTGTGGAGTAGCCCTCACCACAGTGAGTGGATGCTCAAAGGAGGCTGTGACCCAGTGGGAGTCCCATCCTGGAGCGGAGTCCTGTCAGGGACCTGCTGACCCATGCAGAGAGGAGCCCATGCTGAAGCAGGTTTTCCCTTGTAGGACTTGTGGCCTTGTGGAGGACCCACACTGGAGCAGCTTGTTCGTGAAGGAGTGCACTCCATGGAGAAGTGACCTATGTTGCAGCAGTTTGTGAAGAACTATTGCCTGTGGAATGGACTGATGCCAGAGAGGTTTGTGAAGGACTGTCTCCCATGGGAGGGACCCCACAGGACGCAGGGGAAGGACTCCTCTCCCTGACAGCAACAGAAACAACAAGTGACTATAACCCCCTTTCCCTGGACTTCTGTATGGGAGGAGGTACAGACTGGAAGGAAGGAGGGGTGAGGGGGAAGGTGGTTTTAAGATTATTTTACTTCTCACTCTTTTGCTCTGATCCTGTCAGTAATAAATTTCAGTCTGTTTTTCTGTGATGGTGATCAGTAAGTGACCTCTCCCAGCTCTTATCTCAACTCATGAATCATTCATTGTATTTTCTCTCCTCTGTCCAGTTACAGAGGGGAGTGAAAGAGTGGCTTTAGTGGGTACCTGGCATCCAGCCAGGGTCAACCCACTACACCTTCCCACAGCATTTCTAAAATCTGTAATTTATTAAAATAAGAACACATAATTGCATGTGTTTGTCTGCAAGTATATATGTATATGTATATATATATATACACACACAGGATAAACCTCCTTATTCAGAAATTTCAAACCGACTTGCAATAGTTTATTATTGCTAAAATTAACAGGAAGTATAAATATTTGAATTAATTTCAATGTCCACAGAAGAACACTCCATAGTTATAACTTTCTCTGGTCAATAATAGGCAGGTTATTGCAGCAGTTTATGAGCTATAGTCTTGTCTCAGCACTGACATTTCTAACATATTTAACTGAAGCCTTGCTTTTCAATAGAGTTTCAAGTAAAATAACGCCCGTGCATCAATTGAAAATTAATCAACCTGTAGCTTGTGCATTTGTCAACACTGAACACACTTTCAACACTGGAAGGTCACCAAATCTGCTTTTATGAGCTGCAGATAACATTTCTGCTCTAAATTTATCTTCTCAGAAATAAATGTTTTAAAATGTCAAGTCTCTCAACATGACACAGCATAATGACTTTATTCATGTAGTCAAGCATTTAACAAATAACATAAAAAGACTTGATACAAACATACAAATACTCTGAAGTAGTGAAAGACTGTGGTCTTCCAGTTTCAGGAATGGTAATGTTAACAGGGAGCTATTAGAGGACACTGCTGATCCGCCAAAGACTGGTGTCTTCTTGTTTTGCTGTTTTTCAGTCTGATGCAAGTAAGTTCTCCCTCAGTTACTCTTACCTGTTCAGGCAGGATGCAGCTGTAAACCTGAAGCTATGTTAACACAGTTCCATGTTTGAGTTAATAAACTCTGCTGAGAGTAAAAGATTATGGAGACTTACCAAATGGGTGTTGTTACACACCAGAGCAGTAATTATTGGGTCAGAACCACCCCGTGGACGGGTGGGCGGGTGTTTATGTGTGTCAGGAGAGGGAGCCAGGCTTCTAGCACCGGTGTCCCCATGGTCAGCCAAGGCAGCCACTGGGATCTGCAGCCACATGGCATGGAGCCGGCATGGGGGACCTGTCTATCAATAAGACCCACCTGGTAGACCACACAAACCACACCCCCAGAGCCTCTGCCCGGCTGTGCCACCCCTCTCTTTGGCTGAGAGGACAGTGAGTGGTCAGTGGCCACAGGAAACAGACATGCAAGAGGTCTCCATCTTGCCCTTGCCTGCTCTCATTGAAGCTGTCAGCATGCAGCTTCTAAGCAGTAACTGTAGTTTTCTCTTCTTACTTTCTTCTCTTAATCTCTCCTCCTTTACTGTTTTCTTACTCTTGTGGGTAACTTAAACACCTATTTTCTGTAAGATGTGGGTATCTCACTTAAGATGTATAAGGCTTTGTGTTTGCTGGGTGTAACAGACTGGTTCTCTACTCTTCAGCAATGCTTGTCAGTACCAGTAGCCTGATGTAATGCTTTTGTGAAGTTGCGTGCTATTTCTGTAAAACCCTGTTTGCCAAAACACCTATTTTTCTCTCCAAATTAGAAGAAATCTCTTAGAGAAAGTGTGCAGCCTTTTCTCTGAATGTGAACTCAAGGTATCAAGGAATCAAAGCATTGCAAGAGTTTATGTGAGCAAAATCTCTTGAGGCCTAAAATTAAAGTGTACACCAGGTAAAGCTAGACTGCGGTGTAACAGATGTAAAGTACAGGTTTAACCACAGTTTCTCTTCCAGGAAGAAACCTTATCTTTGTAAAGGTTCCATTTATATAGGAAACAGGATGGCGTGTGCAGATCCTACTTAATGTAGCTTCAGAGGGGAAAAAAGGACAAAAATAATCCGTGATTGTTAATAATTACTCCAGTATTTAATAAAAAAAAAAATACAAACTTTATTCAAACACAGTTTCATTAAAGAATTACTGAAATAATTTTTAAAGTTTTTTGCTAAGTACATTTTATCAGTGAGAAAATTATATGAAAGTTTGATGTAGGAGCTATAAATGTCATTAAACAAATATGTACTCTTCAGACTTAATTACACATTACAAAATCAAATGGTTGAAGGCCCAAGAGATAATAAAGTGTAATTGTCACTACCAAGAATGTAATATTATCTTAATAATTTAGACCAGATAAGAAATTACAGTCAAGACATAAGAATTCCTAAGTGGGGTAAATAATGTATCCTGCCAAATGATGAAATGACTTCTCTGAAAACATGACCAATCTATTTCTAATTATTTCCATCCTTGGAATAAACACATCTGAGTATCCAAATGCAATTTAATTATTTTGAAGCATATGAATGACTCACCATTTTTTAATACAAGCATCATTTGCTTACTTTTTAAAATACATTTCTCCAAAAGTATGCATTTGTAGAAGTCCAGACAATCAAACTAAAATATCAAGTGGATCATAATGAAATCTCTGGTATGGGGGTAAATTAGGGTAAAGTTCACCCTAAATTCTATAAAGTCATACCCTTGCATATACCACCCTTAGCAAACAGCCTGGACAACACAAGTTAAGTGAGTATAAAATGAGTGTATGTGAATTGAATATATGAAGCTATCTGAAAGAATGTTTCCTTAACTTTCCTTTCCTTAAACTGATCACATTAAAAAGGAAGCCAGCCCTCAGTGGGATTAGGCAGTAACTGATGAGATTGAGACAAAGAGACTTTTGAAGCAAAAAAAGAAACAACAGGAAGAAAAGTCTTAAGAGAACACAAAAATGCTCAATAGAGGATGAGAGAGAAATAGTGAAAGCAGCAGCAGATTTTTTTTGACACTACCTGATATCACAACTGTGTGGTATCACAGCTACTGCCCAGTTTGGGCACAGCAACCTCCCCAAAAGCTGCCTTGAGCTAATGTACTCAAGCGAGTTGGGTGGCACTGCAGGGTGCAACACGTGGGGACCAACACCTCACATGTGTGTTTTGCCTCATGGGATGCCGGATGTCCAGTATGTGCTCTTGCAGGTTGTAGGGAGCAGTACAGGTACAGGCCAAGCTCAAACACCTATGTCTTCATCAAAAGTGGTGTGTGTACCTTGCATTCCCAGGGAAGGGGGGGTGTTGGCAACCTACAAGTGTGACAGCTGGTGGGAGATGTTCCCCTTTTTCCCGCCCCGCCACAGTCCCCAAGATGCCCCAGAAAGAGCAACACAGAGACCGCAGGAGAGGAAGCAGAGAGAGAGTTTATTAACATGGATAGGGGTATTTAAAGGTTTTAGGGGGTTCTAAATACTACCAATAAGAATCTAGGGATAACAACCAATGGAAAAGGGTTAACTAAGGGCCAATAGAAGAACTTAAACAGAAACCTTCAAGAACGAATTCCTGAAGGCTTAGCTAGGGAGATAAGAGTTTTCTCAGGGGGTTTTGGGAAGAAGGCGGTGACTGAGGGAAAAAAGACAAGGACTCCATTTTACAACACAGTAAAAGCTTCAGGTTTTAGGGCATTTGGGCTAGCTTCTTCATCTTCTTCACAGGCCCACTTCTGACATGATTTTTTTCCATTTCTGATACTGCAGGTCTGCCACATACAAGGCCTTTGAGAAAGGGAATATGGATGTAACTGTGTGTGTTGGCAGGAGGAAATCAGAATATTTTGGAATTATTTATAAAAAGGGGCATAGGATTTTTTCAATTTTTACTGTTGTTTGGTTTGGCTGATCTATTGCTGATATTTATCCCAGTCATGTAGTTCACTGATTGCTGATTGATTAAATGTTAATAAATCAATGAACCACTTCAACAGTATTTGTTGGGTGTGTTTTAAATATGAGCTAAGGACTTCCACTTTGAGAAAATTAAGTCATAAAATAGATTAACATCATACAATTCTACGTAGTGAACTATCAGTATTACTTACATCTACAAAAGAAAAACAAAAACAACAAAAAAAGGTTGATCATGCTACAATGCCACACTATTTTATTTAACTCAAATAACTTTGACAGGGAAAAGTGCTAAATAAAAGTGCTCTCAAAAAATAAGAACATATTACATAATCCAACTTGATCGACTAAAATTTGGTCTATTTAACATCAATAGAGCTTTCCAAAAATGCTTCTACACAAAATCCTAAGAACAAGTTTTGGGCAATTTGTCAGTCTTCTACAATGAACACATAATTACAGAATTCTATAGTCTAACAGTTGGCTTAAATGTCTCTTAATTGACTTAGGGTTTTCCAAAAAAAAAAAGATATATATATATTCACAGATTATTAGACCCAGGATGTTAAGCATTGTACTGCACGACTTGTTATGGGTTGTGTTGCTAACATGAGAGAAAGCTAAATGACAAGGACTGCTGAAACTGATGTATTCAGGTCATTCAGAAAACTAGAGACATGTCACCATGGAATCACACAAATTCTAGGGAGTCACTTTGCTATCTGTGAATTTCTGCCAGAAATACTCCCAGCCTCAGTTTTTGAGAAATGAAAATTTCCAAATAAATTTCCCACCCAATATTTTCAGCTACCAGACATGCCTTTAGAAAAGATGGTCACCTTTTCTCTGGACATACTGAGAACTATAATGTAAGGATCAACTTTTCAGTAGGACTTGGGCCACTAAAGTACTTAGTTATTTCTGAAAATTCAAACTTCAAGATATACTCTATGCAGAAGAAAAAGTGAAACACATTTTCAATGTCAAAAAAACCTCTTTCAGATGAGAACTTTTCATAGAATGCAATAAAGTACAATTTCTGAAAACAATCCCCTTTGAGAAATCATTTAGAAAGTCTTTTGCAAAAGAATTACTATCCAGAACGAGAAAAATATTTTAAAGCTGATGAAATATTTGAAAGTATTGATGTATATAAAAAAGAAAGCATTTTTTCCTTTCATTTCACTCTCAACAATCTGCAATGCTCCAAACAGAAATGCGTATTTGTGTGTGTACTCAAGAATACACTCGTATTTGTGAAGAAAGGGGACTGTTCTCCATTCTCCTGTATTACTGCAGTCTTCTTCTGTGGGAGTTAGGTTCTGTTTCTTATTCTCTGTGACTTCTAGAGAAGGAGTCTTTTTTCTACTTGAGGCTGTATTTTAGCAATACATTTAAATATTGCTCTGCAATAGCATTCCCCTGCCCTCAAAAGTAAGCAAAGTGAATTTGTCAAGGGTTGCTTGCAGCTTTGGGGGAAAGGAGAATAACATAGAGCAGCCAACCTACTGCAGTGTCTCTGAGAAATTGATCTTGTTCTGCTGTGTCAGAATAAGACTTTGATGATAATGACATTTTCAGCTGCAGACAAAATCCTTTTTAATTTTTTGAAGGGGAATGATTTGAAGGGGAAATGATTTTCTATTCCAGGATGTGCTTTACAACTTGACTTACTTTTCAGGACTAACTCTCAGTTCATGGGCAGGTGTGGAGTTCCTACTGACATGACCCTGAAAAAAAATGGAAGCATTCCATGGAGTTGGAGTTTTTAAATTATTCATTAATTTTTTTTTTTTCCTTAAAGGTCACATCCTTCAGTGTCTTATTTGAGAACTAAATTAGAGGGGTAATAGCAATGCAGTAAAGTGAACTGACAAGCTTTAGGAAGCTGTGAGATATAGAGGAGGCAGAAGGAAATAGGACCCATTTTAAAACTGCAAATTATTTTATTTCTCCTGTGCCTCTCTCATGTTGGTGATTTCATCATGCCCAGTTCCATGCTAGTCTAATCTTTCTCTTTTCCCTATTGACTTTTTGCTTTTTTTTTTTTTTTCATTATTTTCATGCAGGTAGCTGTATGCTGTCCTAGTAGAGGATTTCCAGAATGCCCTAAAGTTGAATGTCATCTCCAGATACTTGATCCCATTTCAAAGCATCAGCTAATTTTTCCCCCATATTAAAAATTTCTTCAGTTTCTAAAATTACTGATATGCCACCTCAATCAATAGAGAATATAGAGTAAGAACATTTTTCATTGTAATTGGTGAAAGAACTAGATAATTTATCTTGTAAAAAGTTTTTGTCACTTTCATGAAAATCTGGGAGTTTTTGAGAGGTTTTGGAGCCCAGTTTCAGTGGAGACTTGTCCAGTGGAAAGTACAAGATGCCTCAAAAGCAAAGAAGTCTATTATGACTCAACAAAACTGGTAATCTATGCACTATGCTTTGCTATTATTGTTTAGATATTTTTGTTCTTCATTCAAGGAACAAGTCATTCAGATACATCTCTCTGGTGGAAAGACTATGATCAAATAACCAATTTTTTTGTCTTTGAAGTCTCCACAAAAATAAGGGTATGGAATTTGTTCCTTGTTCAGAGATAAGGCTTGCAAGTGTATCCTGGCACTTTGAGATTATTTAGGATTGGAAAGTAATGAATACACAGAAATTGGTTTAATATGTTTACTATACTATTATATATATTATTATATTATATGCACTAAAAATACAATTTCTTGTTTATATTTGCATAGAAACACAATTTTCCTTTGTGTCTTTTGTATGCATGCATCTGTGCAAAAATATACAGATAGATATATAGGTATAAACCAGATATAGACATAGATATACATAAATGGTCCTAAAGAAATAAAGAAAAACAAACAAACAAACAAAAAACACCAAACAACTCACATACAAAGGGCTAGCTCCTCAGCTGGTTGAAAACACTGCCTCTCTTTTGTAAGATAGAAATAAGCACCTGGAAAGAGTCATGAGAGGAGGGCCCATGTAAAGACCTGAGAAATTCTAAAAATGAGAATTTCAAATAGATGGCTAACTCATTGTTAATGTTTATCTAGGGTAATTACACTACAAAGTGAAAAAAGTTTCATAATTTCATATTTATACCACAGGCACAAGGCTCATAATAAGAAATTGCCTTCATCAGAGAAACTCCCCTCCCAAAACCTAACAAACAACAACCAATCAAAAACCGTAAGTAGGAGCAAGGTGCAAAGTACCCAAAATCACTGAAAAGGAACATCACTGACCATCAGAGATCACTTTTACAAAATATATGCTGATAGATTTCATAACACAAATAAGATTCCTCTCTATATAAATTTTAGTAACCCCTATTTGAAAAAGTATTCAATATACTGGCTCCACTTTGACTTGTGTACTTTAGCTCCTAAGGTCACAGCAACCCTCTTATCAGCCAACAGCAGAGCTGCAGCAGTAATAGGAGATGCCATTTTAGATTAATGCAAATGAAAATTGCCTGCAATTTTTTATACTTCTGTCTCTTGTGTGCGCTTTAAAGTTTCATTTTTATCTCAGAACATCCTTGGCCGTAATACTTCTAATATTTCAGGAAAATATTTGAATGCATCTTTAGTAATGATTATGATTTTCAGCAATAATTTTTTTTAGAATCTGCGAGAAATCAAAAGACACTGTGCCCCAGGAATTATGTGTGGATCATGTAAATATATAGTCTTCTGTCTAAATTTACTCTAAAAATACACTCACTTTTGTTTCAGTTTTACTCTTTATTTTAGACACTGACTTCCTTGACAAAGTATCAGCCAAAAATTTGGATTTCTCCTATTCTAACAGAAGAGCAATCAGAAACTATTTGATATCCTGATCATTCATGGAGCAGGTAATTTTGAATCATGCATGACATTTGTATATCTATTTTTTTTTAATTGCAACATAAATTCATATCTTTGCGTTGTCAGCAGTTTGTATTGCAGTGGCAAAAAAAAAAAAAAGGCAAGATTATTTTACCAACTTTAATAGACTAGATGGACAGTAAGAAGCCCAATATATGGGGGCTTTTGTATGGATACATAAGGATAAAGAAAAAAATGTTGTCATTAATTTAACACAATCACTTTTGGAGAAAAAAGACATATAGGAAGTATAGGCAAATATAAAAATTATGCTGCTTTTTTCCCTCAATATTTTAAAACAAAGTGTCTCTCTAGAACGGATTTTTTTTTATTTTATTTTTAATCCTGTAAATTGAATTGAAGTGGAGAAGTCTTACTAAAGTTCAAAAAATATTATTGTTTCCCCTCTGTTTTTTGTAAGTCTGCCATTAAAGTGAAAAATCTTTGACACAGAATATAATACATTAAAATCTACATTATAATCTCAAGTTAAGTGTGAGGAAGAACTATTTTTCCCTGATTAAAACCTTTTAACAGATTACTGTAATATAAGAGAATATTTCCAGAGAGTTCATATTTGTCATATTATTAAGGGTGAAATGAAAAATCAAGTATTCTCCTAAGTATGCCTGACACATACGTATTTCAGACCACAAAGTGTGCATACTAATCATGACAAAAAATTGATTGGTTACAACACAGCGCTAATAACACCAGGATTGTGGGTTTGATCCCCATATAGGCCATTCCCTTAAAAGATGGACTCAGTGATCCTTGTGGGTTCCTTCCAATTCAGAATATTCTATGGTTCTGTGATTTAGTCTGTGCCACATCTCATTAAAACGATCTTTGTGTCCAACTTGGAAGGACAACCGTATCAATCCTAACACATTCTGAAATCAGTATAGTTGGAGGCAGTGACAATTTAGCACAGAAGCTGCTATTAGATCACATTAATTATTCATATTTTTAACAAAATTCTTATGTGGAAAGAAAGAACTGTAAAAAAGAGCTAGACAATATAACGGATACCATAGTAAGCAAGATCAAATTGTTTGACACAGTGACACCATCATAGGAATACTAGACTTCATTTAAATAACACAATTATAGGTATATTTCAAGGAAATCTTTTTGCAATTAAAAAAAAAAAAAAGAAAAAAGAAGAAAAAGGAGAGACAAGAAATTCAGAGTCCTCAGTCTGTGTAAAGGAAGAAGGGAAATTGGTATCTCCAAATAGAAAAAAGTTTAACATATTCTAATGTTCATAAAGTCATATCTAAACATTTTGAAATTTATTTGGATTATGCATTTATTATAAAATCCAACAAAAATAAACTTATGCTTTCATCACTATTACAAAAAGATCTGTGTAGATCCACATCCAAGTTCTGGCTTACAGAAAATTGACACATTTGAAAGCTGTAATCTTCCATACAGAGAAGCAGTAATTATTATTATTCATTATCACAATAAAAGTGTTCTGCCTCCAGTAAATTGTAGAAGGTATTTAAAAAAAAAAATCAGAAATTGAAGTTCAAAATATGTGCAGATTTTTATGTTTCTAGAGAACATATGAGAAATTTTCTATGGGACCAAGAACAAATTAAAGTAGATCCACCCCCAAGCACCTGATCAGAGAGGTTAAAATGTCCTCCCAGACAATGCAGGAAAAACATTCCAGTGGATAATTAAGAAAACTGAGGGTTTTCCTGTGCTGTTATTTCAAGTTTTCATAAGACTAAAATAGTGTACAGTGAAGAATATACTTGAAGAACGACTTTAGGAAACTGTGCAGAGTTGCTGCAACAAGGAAATTCAGAAGGTTAACAGAAGTAATGCCTGGAAGCAAAGTCTCAACAACAGGGGACTTCTACACAGTTGAAGAAAACAGTTTATAACCCCTTTTTTATTTTTATTCTGTCCTTTGAGATAATTTTAAAAGATTTAAAGATTCTTTTACTTTGATAAAACTTGTATTTTGAAAGTAAAAGTCTTTTTAGCCTTCCTCTGGGAAACTAAATGTAGAAGAATGGTCCAGGAACATTCACTTCAAAGCTGTGGTCCATTTGGAGACTCATAACAATTCAGCATTTATGAATATAATTCCTTTAGCAATATTCATATTAAAAAGAAAAAGAAATAAGTTACACTCCAAGAAAAGTCTTATTAAACTCCCAAAATTCAATTAAATTGACTCTGTCTCTTCTAGGTAGCTATTAATTCTAAAGTCCATGATTTATTCTAGCATTTTTGGACTGTTCAAAACTGAGGCTACCAGTCAGAATAACTAGAATATAACAAACCATACATGTAGTTTTACAAACAAAAGCAGAGGCTAATATTAACTGTGTACCTAAATAAAAATGAAATTACGAAGCATAAAAGATCTTGTATTTAGAAAGAATTGCACTCATATTGTAGCTTCATATTTAGTGGGAAATCCATGGATAATTTCTTTTACGGTTTAGGGGATGGTATCCATGGCCACAGCGAAATTTTTAAATGTTTCTCATAATGTGAGTGTTAAGGGATATTAGGAGCAGCTACTGCCTACAGCAGAAGGAAGAATTCTTCCTGCCCAGGTGCTGAAGCCCAGCCTGGTGCCTGAGGACTGGGGCTCTATGCCCAGGCTGAAGGATGCAGCCCCTCCTTTCCCTTTTGCAGGTCTAAGCAGTAGTGAAGCTGAACACATTTCCCAGACGCACCCACCCACCCACACACACGTAAACGTCCACAGGTTCCTGAATCACTGACTGGTCCATCTTGATGCTCCCTAGCAAATTCTCAGAACTCAGACACTCATCCTACAGGCACCCCACCTAAGCAAGTTCCCCCTGATACCAGCATAGGCCTTCACTCATCTCATATCCCTGCCCAGACTTGGGACCTCCTACTCCCTGGCTGGTCCAGCTGTGAGTTTGCAATGACTACAGACCCAGACAAAGACGCTGGACAGATAAAACTTAGTACCGATATTTCAATTGATTAAAATGTAATATTCCTGAGGAAACACCCTCTAAATTCAGTAAAATATGATGAGATTATTGCACATAAATTAAATCAAACACTTTTGGACATACATTACTATCCTTCCTTACATTTTAGAAAGAAACAATATGGCACAGAAAGATATTAGAGAACCTTTTAGACTATTGTTAGCTTCTAAATCTTTTTTTTTTCTATTAAAAAAAATAAAATAATCTAGAAAATGCTCTAAAGATGACATTAGCTAGCTTATGTGGAATGGGAAAAGTCTGTGAAGACTCTTAAGCAAGAAAGCAAGAGAAGGCCACAAACAACATACTCATCTTAAAAAAAAAAAAAAAAAAATGCTCTCTGGCTTAAATTTATGCTCCACACGTGAGAGAGAGAGAGATGGATAGAGAGCAAGAGACCAAGCATGAGATAGCATTTAACTTCCAAATTACCATTAATTTAATAAAACTTACATGCATATAAAATTCTCAGTTATAATCACATTTTTTCATATTTCCTGAATGTAACTGACCAAATAAAGACACTCTTAATATGCTTTGATTTTGGTGAAGGCAACAGTGCAAGCACAGTCACTACTGGACAGCAAAAAATAACAGAGAGACCTCTTAAAATTGTCCCAATATTAAGAGGAAGTTACTGTCTCTTGATTGAAGTTTGCACCTTCTCAGACACAAAGCTAATCACCATCTAATTGCTAATCCATAAAATCACACATCATTAGTTCCAGCATTCATGCAACTGCTTAGTTAAAAAATGTAGTTACTTTTATCAAGAAATGAAGATGCATTATTATAAAATAATGTTCATGGTGTTTATTTTGTTACACTTTTCTTTTTGTTAAATCCTTACTAAGTTCCAGTTTGTCAAGAGACACATAGAAAAAGTTAATTTGTAGGATTAGATGAATCACAGAATCCTACTGCTTTTGCAATGGAAACATGCCTATAAAGCCATATTCTGCTAAACTAACACATCTGGAATAGATTTTGTTTTGGGAGGGCAACTTTTTGCTTGTCTGTGTGAAACGCATACAGGAAATCTTAAAAGATGTGTCACTGTGTCATCTTTACCATTTTTTTCTGATTTGCCATTTACTTGTCTTCTATTATGAACCGTGTTAATAGTGAGTGAGTTCTTGTATGGTAATGAATCTACCATTACCACTACCATTTTTGTCTGTGCATTTTTTCAGTGCATTATGCTTTCCTAAGTCTTAGCAGGTTTGCATATCAATGCTTTTCCTTGCAGACCCCTAAGGGACTCATTTCTCCATAGTAACACTAGCCCTACAGTATAATGCTTGATTTATTTTTCTATCAACTATTGTTCTATACCTACATAGTCTTTTCTATTTGTTGCTGTCTAGAGGATACAGCACTGACCCTGCCTGCTCAATGAGCAGGGACTCATGCCTGCAAGCACTAAGGCTTTATAAGACTTATCCCTGCGCCTTTACTTGTCATATCAGCAGCTTCATCTGCAGAAATACATTCTGACTGAGTAAGCCTGAGGTAGACAATGCTTAATTCTCCATTACAAAATCTTCCAGGAAGAAGAGAGAGATTCAGCTGCAGGGCATCCATCCTGTCAGCAACCTATTATCCTAACACACCATTTACTCTGTTACTGGTTTTAAGCTCGCCTTATTCAGTCTGATGATCATGTTAGAGCCTTGTCCTGGATCATTGTACACAGTGTATTTTTATTCAGCTGCTATTCTGAGACTCTGGGTATTTGTCTTTCTTGCACCTGCTTATTGTACCTTCATTACCTATGAACAAATGGACTTCAGAAGATTTCCCATACTTAGATGTTACAAGCTAATGTGAGGTTGTTTTATACTGAGAAAGAAAACAAAATGAAATAAAGTAAACCAAAGGAGAAACAGCTGTTAATAAAAAAATGACATAGTTTCAAGATTTTATTCTTTATTCTAACTGACAGAATTGATCCATGCTTTGCATTGATATGCAGCACAGTCACATATAATAGATATTTGTGTGTTGGATCACAAAGATCACACATCATTTGCCATTTTCCTCCCCAAGCTTTTTATACCCGAAGGCTCCTAGCACCTTGTAGTAACCTTAGCACACCAAATAAAGTGATCATAGACCAAGCATTAATATCCAGCACACAGAAATGAGAAGAGATTAGGGGCATTAATAACCTGTAACTTATTAAGCATGCCTCTAATTGTATGAATTTTTTTCTATGAGTTTTGTGAAATATTTGTCAAAGAAATCTATTTTTCAAAACTTCATAAAGATTCTCAATGCATCCAGTCAAAGATGAGAGTGTTGACAAAGTTTTGCAAAACATAGCTGAGGTTTCAAAGCAAGAAAATGTAGAAAAAGTACATTAAATAGAAAGTCAACAAAAGTTTGGAACATTACAGTGATTTGAAAATTTCAGATTTTAATTTCTAAGGCTGGTGTTTCTGTTCAATAACTTTGTTCAGTGTTCAAGTTTTTTCTTCTCACATTCATGGATATTATATAATTGTCTTGAGTCGGTTGTGTCCTTTTTTTCCACCTGTAAAACAATGCATAATGCACTGATAGAGAACTTATCATCAAATCACATTTTCTCTTTGAAATTATAGGATATTGTAACTATTTAAACAAGTTAACAGTATGAAAAAATTGGCTTCAGACAATAAACCTTATGTAATTCTGGCTGCATCTATTAATCACCTATTGAGGTGAAATTGGATTAAGTTCACTGTTCACTGGATTAAGTTATTTAGATATGATCCCTTGATTCTTCAAAGTTAAAAACGAAACTATAAAGAAAAAATATTGCATTCAGAACTGACTTTTTAGCGTATTGTGTGACTCAGTATCAATTTGGAAAAAATATCAATACAAAGCTTTAGACTGTAACCCAGACCCAGTCTGTCAATGTTCTTATGCTATCAAGGGTTAATGGATATGTTTCACAGTGTTTGAGGAATGCACTGAGAATATCCTCATAAAGAGTTTGCATGATTAGGTCTTTAAAACCAGCAGACCTGTAAATAAGCACTGCAAATAGGCTTTATGGAGAGAGTGTCATTCTGTAGAGTAGGTATGCTCTTGTATGCCCAAGCGTGCCCTGTGCCTTACCATGGAAATGAGTTTCCTAGAGGTTAACTTCTGTAAAGCCAATAGAAACAACAACCTTGACATGTCCTTTTTTTTTCTCTCTGTTAAACTCTGCTGATCAATAAAATCAAATGATGATTAGTGTCTAGTGACTATCAAATCCCACAATGTGATTCTACGTATTTCAAGATGAAGTGGTGGAAATTATTTAAGTAGGCTAAGGTACAGAAGTAATGGGAGAAATTATTCCTGTAATTTAAAATACAATTTCTGTGAACTGTTGTTAAGACACTTTGTTTGTATTTATTAAAAAAAGAAATAAAATCCAGACGTTGATGACCATTGAAGCTGAATGATTAAATCCTTGTCCTTATTTCAAAACCCACTAAAATGAATCAGTAGAAGAAGCACCACTGTTGTGTAAATGAAACACTTACTATCTAGAGGGAGGGTGTGATTTTGGAACTGAGTATTTGGCATTGTATAGCGTTTTTCACGGGCTTTCTAGGCAAGGGCTTATGGGAGGGGAAAGACCAGGACTGATCAGGGAGGGATAAGTTTGAAAAAACGGGGGCAGAGAAATAAAAACAGCTGGTCATTTGTGAGCTGGCAGCTGCTCAGTACACTCAGCTGGCTCAATCCTGCATGGTTTGTCTTTCTTCTTAAACTTTATTTCTAACCTTTTTCTGTGTGAATACACTCGCTATTCGGTATGTGAGTGTGTGGGGAGGGTTGCAGGTGAGGTGAGCCACTAATGAACGTGAAGATGTTATCTAGTGATAAGAAGAGGTCTGAGAACTGAATCCTGGGCTTGGTGCCAGAGACTCCGGGAGCTCAATGCTAGAGACGCACTTGAAGGGCTTTTTTCTATTTTGTTTTGATTTGATTTCTTTCAAAGCATGTTCAGAAATGCTTTTTGGCTCTGATGGTATCTGACACTGAATGACATAATTCCATACTATTAAATTTTCAGTTTCTAAATGAAGGTATTTTTATACAAACTGCCTACTATTGTGTGGTTCCTGGCCTACACAAACTTCAGAAACATGTTCAGATTTCTTTGGGATAGGGCTAGCTGGCTGTGTTAAAGACATATCTGGGACCATTCTAACAACTTTACAACATAGACAATTAAGTTCTAATGCCTGGAAATGTTCCTAGTGTCACTTAATTCCTGAAATATGCTTAGTCTCATTGATTCAATAGCGTTCTTTGCTATTTACAACTGTTTCACCTTATGGATGCTTCTCCTCACTATTTTTTTTTGTAGCTCATGTTACTTTTAAAATTTTAATTACTCCTTTTTTCTCTTTTTGTTATTTTTTTGTTTATTTGTGGTTTTGTTTGTTTTTGTGTTTGGTTTTTTTTTTGTTTGGTTTGGTTTGGGGGGGGGTGTTTTTTTTTTTTTTTTTTTTTTTTTTTTTTTTTTTTAATAAGTTTAAATTTTTTTAATTA
>JAWWEE010000001.1:63318496-63331443 GCA_035221455.1 Xenops minutus
TTTGATTTTATTTTAAGCAGTTTAACTGTTATTCATTCAAAATATAACCTTTTTTACTTCTTGAAAATCTAAAAGCCAGAATAGAATTAATAAGTTATAACATTTTAACTTTTTTTAAAAGGAACTACCTATCATGTAGTATTTTTCTGAGACACTCATTTGTCAGAAAATAAATCAGATAAATTGTCAGGAGATAGGCTTCTGAAGCCATCATTCCTGAATTTAAAAATTGTCAAAAAAGAAACATTCTTTTTAGTAAATACTTCCATAGGAATTCATAGCAATTTAATACACAGATGTGAAAGAAATGCATTTTTATGGTTAGATACCTGTCCTTCTATTTGTGACTGAGACTGCTTGAATAATACCTATTAGAGGAGAGCCAAGTACCTTACATAATAGAACTGTATTCACAAAGGTATACTGTATCTCAGATGAAGGAACTTTATCCATTCTTTTGAAGTTAGCCTCTTGTGCAGGCAAGAAAACTAATGTGTAAGGTCGAACTGAGATCAAGTAAAAGGAAACTCTCATGATCATTCAAGTGCAGCATAAGGTTCAGGAAGATTTTTGACTACTAATTGATAGCAGCTTAGAGATTATACCATTGAAATGTTCACCTTATACTGTTTTTGTTTCATACACTCTCCCCACAGCATTGTTCCTGCCTATTGTTAGAGGATGACGAACGGTGGATAGTCTGATGGGACCCAGTGTACAGTTTTCCTCTTAGAATAACTTTTAAGTCATTTATGTGAGAGAGGAGAAAGTTGTAGTCCCTATCACTGTTTCCTGGGTACCTTCTGTTTACATCCAGTAGCAGCAGTACTGTAAAATGTGCATCTGTTTCTTGCGACTAAAGTAGTTCAAACTGGGCACCTATAGACATCTGTATTTTAAAACTTTTACTATTGATTTTACATATGTTTTAGAAATAGTGACTCAGAAGATAGAAATTGGATCATATACATGAAAGCACCCCATCCTTGCAGTTTTCTGATGCATGGTTTTAGCTAAAGTTTGAATTTTATTACCCTTGTGTACATTTTAGCTCAAACTTTTACAAGTAAAAGTCTGGGCAAAATTTCAGTTCCCTGAGAGAGAAAATAAGGTGTCCTATTGACAGAGCAATCAAACATTTAAAATCCTGGGTTCAAACTTGACTGTAGCACAGAAGTACCTAACAGTACTAGTTTGGATGAACTGAATATACTTTTACCAGACAAAGTCTACTCTAAAGCATATATGAGTATTGTAGCACCATTTGCATACAAGGGATGCAAATGAGAAGAGGGATGAGAAGCTGGCCTTCATAAGCCTTGAGAAATATTCTGTCTTTAGACATACAGCAAATCTTAGGTGTCTGGGGAAAAAAAAAAAAAAAAAAAAAAAGAGGAAAACGAAAAAAAAATGTCTATGGTAGTTCAGGCTAGCTGAGTATGTTCTGCAACTTGCAAAATTTAGATAGGAGCTCATGAGAAGGAAACAGACCCAAACAGATTTGATGACTGAGCAAAAAACCCACCACTATCTTTGCAATCCTCCTGGCAAAGAGCTTAGGGTGCTGGTTCGTACCCTACCATCTCCTTACTTGAGGAAAGCTAGTGCTATTAACTTTCTCAGGGAGTCAACATACTTTTACTGACAGACTTCAGAAAATAAGGGAACTTAGCAACAGTTTAAAACAACCATTCAATTAACATAAAGTACTTCAAAAAACATTGACTTAGCAAATTTGAGATCATGCAGGTTACCCAAATATCAAGTTACCCAAATATCAAGAAAAGGAAAATAGAAGAAGAGGAAGAAGTAAATAAGGAGAGAGAGAGAGAAAATAAAGAAAAAGAGAATTATAGCTACCACTCCAGATCAAGCATAGATCCAGCTACAAGAAATCCAAGAATGGTAGGTTCGTGAACAATATGCTGGCCATACAGTGATGATTTTATATGCTCTGGACTCCTGTGGCCACTCCCGCCAGGTGGGACTCCCAGTGTGGCAACCATTCTGGGGCTGAATTTGGGACTCCAGGGGGTGTGGTGGGGGTTCTCAAGGGTGTCAGTGGCTAATAGGCTTCCTGGGACTGGGTTAGGGGCTCTGGGAGGTGCAGTGTGGGGCAGTGCTCCTGGTGTGCTGCACCAGTGGCTCTCAAGGAGGTGAGGTATGGGGAGGGGCAGAGCACAGTTCCACCTTGACAGAACCCAATCTGACCCCTCCACCCACAAGGAGCCGTTTCAAGCTAGGAAAAACTTTTATAACTTTTTTTCAGTTCTCCACATGCCTGTTACTCAGTGACTGCATATGCTTGCTAGACCTCTTGCCAAATGTAATATTCACAGGGCTAAACTAAAACAAGCTATGCATCTAATCTCTAAAAAAAATGACCACTCCAGCAAGCCTAAAATTTCCCTGACAAAGACAAGCCCAGAAAGGTCCAAGGCATTACACTGTAAGATCAACCCAAAGCTTTCCCACTTTGTCTAATATCAGAATCATATTATTATGCAATGTGAAGCAGGAAGGACTTTAGAAAATGTAGTAATTCAAAAATGTGTCCTAAAGTAGCAATGTCTCTTTGTTTCATTTTCATTCCTTTTCATTAAGAAGAGAAAGAAGGAAATTGTGCAGTTATTTTGCATTACTTCTTAGAGTTGAGAAACATGATTGTCAATCATTAAATATGCCTTTATTTTCAGAAAGGTGATTGAACTTTAAAAAAAAAAAAACTAAAATCAAACAAACAAACAAACAAACAAACAAAACTACACCAAAAAAACCAAACCAACCAAACAAAAAAAACCCAAACAACTTGCTATCAACAGAAAGGGTCCCATAATTGCTTTTGTTAGGGCAAAATATTCAGACAACTTCAATGTAAGACAGGTAGGATTTTTTTTTTTTCCATGGAATCATGGAATAGCTTGGGTTGGAAGGGACCTTAGAGATCATCTAGTTCCAATTCCACTTCCAAGGCTAGGGAGCCTCATTCCGTTAGACCAGGTTGGTCTGGCCTTGAAAACCTCCAGGGGTGGGACATCTTTTGGGGAAATCTGTTCCAGTACTTCACTACCCTCACAGGAAAGATTTTTTTTTTTCCTAATATGTAAAGTAAATCTACTCTCTTTCAGTTTAAAGTTATTACCCCTTGCCCTATCACTACATGTGATACACTCACATTTTCTCAACTCTTCCTTTTATCACCTATAGAAGATTTTGCTGGTACTTTTCTGGCCAGATTCAATTCTATCAGGGCTTCAGCTTTCCTAACCTGATCTCTGGATCTTTGAATGGCTTCCCTATATTCCTTCCAGGTTACCTGTCCTTGCTTCCACCTCGGTAGGTTTCCTTTTTGTGTCTGAGCTTTTCCAGGAGCTTCTTGTTCATCCATGCAGGCCTCCTGGCATTTTTTATCAAACTGCAAACGTTCATTGGGATGCATTGGTTGTGAGCTTTGAAGAAGTGATACTTGAATATCACAACCAGATTTCTTTGTCCCCTCTTCCCTCCAGGGCTTTATTTCACCATACTCTAGCAACCAGGTCCCTGAAGAGGCCAAAGTCTGCTCTCCTAAATTCCTGAGTAGTGACCTTGCTGTGCACCATCCTTACCGCCCTAAGGATCTCAAACTCCATCACTTCATGGTCACTACAGTCAAGGTTTCCCTTGAGCGTCACATTCCCCACCAGTCTCTCCTTATTGGTGAGAACAAGGTCCAGCATAGCACCTCTCCTCACTGGCTCCACTGTCACTTGGAGAAGAGGTAGATTATCATGGAATGATAGAATGCCTTGGGTTGAAAGCGATCTTAAAGATCATCTAGTTCCAGCCCCTTGCTGTGGGCAGGGACACCTTTCACTAAACTAAATTGCTCAAAACCCCATCCAACCTGGCCTTGAACACTTCCAGGCATGGGGCATCCACAGTTTATGTTAGGGAAAAGTTTCTTTAATTAGGAAAAAAGAATTGCAATGATGATGATGAGAAAGTTACAGTACCATATGAGGAAATGATAGCATAATTAAAGAGTTAGATGATAATTTTTTCCCTTACCATTTTGAACACACAGCAAGATTCACTGATTATAGCAAGGTCAAATTAACTGGCTTATCAGTTGCCAATCAACTGACTTACCAGTTTATTTAGCCAAGTTATAGTCACAGTTCTATAGATGCTCATTCTCTAAAAAACCCTCAGAAATCTTGGGTTTTTACTTACAGATTGTAGGGCATTGACTTGTCTTCAAAGTGAAAATGTTTATAACAAAATCTTGTCATTTTGTGTCAGATTGGCTGCTACAGTGAAAAAAAAAATACAAGAAGACTCTTTGGTTCAAATGGGTCTGGAAAAGACAGAAAACATTTGCCTGTTTTCAGCTTTATATTGGTTTTTTCCTTGGCAGCAGCCTTTCTCCCATAGTCTATTTAATGTCAAATCAGAAATGGAATGGAAAATTTCCTGAATATTGGAAAATATTTTGAATAGGCCAAAAAGGTTGCAAATGGAGTAAGGATTATATGCTAGCATTGGATATGGAAAGTGATTCAGGATCACTGTTGAGTAACAGATGTAATGTTTGACTAAAAATAAGCAAAATTCATTGGTCATGGCAAAACAGTGAAGGTAACTCCAAAGTTAAAGCTAGGAAACAGTCCATACATACTATCCAGACAAAATATTACTTGCCTCTGTTGTCAACACTGCTACTGTAAAGCCATTTCACACTATGTTAGGATGTTAAAAATTTTAGACTATTTTGTATCATTCTTTTATGTATAAAGGTATCTCACCCAATTATACTGTTGTTATTAGTAATGAGAGTTGGGTGGTTTTCTGGTGGTTCTCCCTATTCCTCACCTAGTAATGGTGCACACACTCTTAAAAGTTAAACAAGATTTTTTTTTGTAAATAGTAACCCACCAGACTCATTTCTTCTTTGACCCTTTTTTTGTATATCACCTGGGAACTGATGCTATGCATGGAAAATACACATTCAGATTATGAGACAGTGTTTGTTCGTCACTGAACAGCAATCTGCTGCATTTCAGTGGCAGATTTTTCTGTGAATTATTCATGTAGGTCATAGACACTCAGTTTGGAAGCGACCTCTAGTGGTAATCTTAACCAGGCTTCTGCTCAGATCAGGATATTTTGAATCTTTCTAATGATGCAGATTACAGGCAACCTGCTTCAGTGCTTGACCATCCTCTTGAGAAAATTTAAATTCCTTATGTTGAGTTGAAATGTCTTATATTGCAACTCATACCATCATTCCCCTCCCTTGCTCCCCTTCCACTACATCAGGTTTCTCAGAGCTCCATCCAGCCTGGCCTTGGACACTTTCAGGTGTTGGTCATCCACAACTTCTTTAGGCAACCTGTTCCAGTGCCTCACCCCAATCCTAAAGAATTTCTCCCTAATATCTAAACCTATCCTCTTTCACTTTGGGGCCATTCCTCCTAGTCCTGTTACTATATGTTCCTGCACATAATCTCACTCCACTTTTTTGTAGACTCCCTTCAGGTACTGGAAGGTGTCATAACCCACCAGTAGGGGTGTGATGTTCATTGTAAATTCTCATCAGGCTGAACAAAGACACTGGACCACTTGTAAGGGAAATTTTATGTTTTATTGTACCTACTTAACTCCAGCAACCAGCCTACTGCTTAGACTCAAAAGGTGTTGAATAACGAGCCCCAAAATTTTTGCAAGACACTTCCACAAAAGTGACAGTTAGCAAGTCCTTCATTTTGTACAGTATGCTTCAATAAGTTCTCAACTCCCAAACCAACCTTCTCAAAAGGTTCTGGCTCTCAAGCCACAACACACAACCAAAGCTGCTGGCACACAAGCCACAACACGCTACCATACAAAGAAAACCCATGAGCCATCCACTTCTCGCAGCCTTCAAGCATCTTCACAATGGTAATGAGAAAATTCACAAAGAAGCCTAGACCCATAACAGACAACAACAATTTAACAGTTGCCAATAATTTACCACAATTTGCCAGTTCCTAGAGAGTTAACTTGGATATATTAGACCTTCTTGTGGAAGAGCAAAGAACATAAAAATTATTTACGGCAAACAGAGGTGTATGTAGTTCAGAGCTTGTCTTTTGTTTCATCTGGAGATTGAACAGTTTTCTTATAAATGTGTGTTTAAACAGGACTTAAATGAAGACTTTTCTCTGTAGAAGCTGAGAAGCAGAATTTGTCATCCCAAATAAACAAATAATCTGCCCCATCACCTTTTTGATTTAAGTCTTACACTACAAAAGTCAACCAAATCTCAAAAAATATATCAATTCTAAATAAGCATGTCAAAAAAGTGAGAAAATAATGTGAAATTCTCATAAATAATTATCGTATGTCCACTTCCTTTTTCCTTTATTTTCAACAAAATTACCTGATAATGTTTACTGCCCTTTTTCAGTTAACATCTAATAATTTCTCTTTGTCTGATCAAAAATTATTGCTGCTTATCCACCCAGTGATGCCAACAGTCTTCTAACCATTGAAGAAAGGAATAAGCAAATGACATAAATATTCACTGATAACATCTATACGGATTCTCTTTTCAATTATATTTCTTAGAAGTATGTTATAGGGAAGGATGGAGTATGGAGCCTTATGAATATTTAGTGTAATTCAGGGGAAATAAAGTATGTCAGGTCTGAGATGCTGCTGACTGAAAAATGTAAAATAGTGCCATGAAAGTTAAGGGCAATTCTAGGCCTTAAGTATAATTTCATCTATACTATCTAGAGAGCTCTCTTCTCCTGTTGTCTTCCTAAAGAATTAGTTCTTTGGGACAAAGTCAGAAGGGGATTAACACTGTTACTTGCCTGAGGAAAACACCCTAGGGAAGAGATAACTCTTGAGTATTTGGTGTTTCCTGCTGACTCCCTTGCTGCTGAACAAGTTATAGCCTAGTGCTTCATAAAACCCTTATAAGGATTGGTGCCTTTTTTTTTTTTTTCCCCAGATTTGCCAAGTGTGACTAATAAAGCAATGCATTTACATGTACTTAGCCCACAGGGGTTTGAGGAATAATCCCTTATAAAGATATCTGTTCCTCAAGTGTAAAGAAAATTATTCTATCAGGAACAAGCAATTTCCCCTCAAGGTGAAACAAAGAATAACACTGGAAAGAGAGTTAAAAGTAACGGAAATAACAATTCTGTATTGAATCTGGTCCCGCCAAAACAGGATGACATGGAAGATATTTAAAGGGTGTTCATCTCTTGAAAGCTTGTTTGTTTCTCTTCCAGGAATATGATTTGGCATGATTATAAATATCCTGTAGTCCTATATGCAACTCTGTTTGTTGAAAACATATTGATAGCAATCATATGAAATTACTATGAGTATGGTGGAAAAGGTTAATTATACATAAAACTGTAATTTTTAAATTATTCATCTTATCAACCATTTGAGCATCAAAGTAGGATGCTCTTTTAAGTTAAAAAAAAAAAATCATCTGGATGTATTAGCAGTTAATGGTATGTAAAAAATGTCATTCAGATCAATCTCCAAAAGTCATGTTACAGTTGCATTCTAATTAGTGCATTACAAACTATGCCCAAATGCAGCAACTGGGATCCTCAAAATAGTTGTTAAGCTGTTCTCTCTAGCATAAGAATGACTTTTGAGCATCAGGGAAAGAGAGAAAAAAATCCTACAAAGGTAAAGTCAATTGTCCAAGATTAGAGTTTTGATGTGTTGCCAGGTCTGAAATATCAATATAACCGCAAAAGTGTTTGGAAAAGTTTATATTATTTCAGATTACGGATGCTTGTAACTGGCAAATAATCACCTATCTTTGCCTAAGGAAATTTGCAATGCAGAAAATGGGTTTTTGGACATTTAATCATTCTAAAAAGATTGATTTATCAGGTATGACTTAAGCCTGACTAATTCAATTGAATTTCGTGATGCAGTGTCAGCCTTGTTTATTATATAATATTTCAGTGGTTAGGATACTCAGCCCAGAAATAAACAAATTCATGGGACTTCCCTCATTCTAATTTGATTTGAAATAACAGTTTCATCATCCTACAAATGTTTACTAAATACTCACCCTCTCCCTCTTACAAAATAATACACCTTCCATCCCTGACCTGAACTGAGGGCCACTGTGCAAACTCAGAACAACACTATTAGATGCCAGACTGAGGCTCAATAGAGCTGCAGTTAGACATACAGGCATTTAGTAAGGAGGAGAGAAGCATCAGCACCATCCTTGATGTTTTTAATTAGTCACTTTATATTATAAGATACTTAAACAGTGTAAGAAAAAAACCCCTCTGAATGTACTATTAAAAGACAGAGTGACCTAAATCCAAAGCTATAGAGTCAGTCATCCGTGTTTTGACCTTCTGTACTGGATCTGCAGATCCTGCAGATGTGGTGTCCAACTCAGCTTGAACTAAATGAGAGGGAAAATTAATAAATATATTTCCAGAAGATCATATAGGTGCTTTGCAATCCAGGAAGTCTTGTTTTGACCTTATATATAATTCATCAGGGTAATTAGATGACTGATAGTTTAATCATGCAAGTATTGTTATATTATTGCCATCCATGAAAGCATTCACTTGTTTCGAAGTAGATACATGGTACTCTTGGTGAATCAAGTCTTCATCTGACTAACTCATTTGTATGCATTTCAATTAAATATGTTCTTGTTTTCTGGCTTTTTTCCAATAGATGACTTTACAATATCTTCATTCCTTTCTAATTGTCAAAACTGTTACCTTTTTTTGTCTCTTACTGACAAGTTCATTTAAAGTAATTCAGCTATTTAAAACCTTCATTTATTTCACCCTTTTCCAATTTATTCATTGGACTAATCATTGTATTATTTTCCCATCAATATCTGTTGTAGCCCATCTGATTTTCTCTAACCCTCAGACTACATTAATTCACTTACCAGTTTGGCTGCTTTTCTCTTTCTTAGGTATTAGTTTACAGAGGTATCCTTGTCTTATGGCATCTGTTATTTTTAACCCTCCAGTCCTCAGATATTATGTTTTGAACTCCTGTTATAAGGTAAACTTTCTGATTTTCAATGTGTCTACCAGAAGACTGAATAGAAGATAAGTTGGCTGGAGTCAACTGCAACTGGTTGCAGGCCTCTGTTGACATAGCCAGTTGCAGTTGCCCAGGACCTGGGCACTTTTACCCAAGAGAGCTGCTTTCTGTTTCCAAAAGCTTCCTCGGTGATCTTTTTAGCTGCACAGTGAAAGAATTAGGAGTAAGGTCAGTAGTAAGGTTAGATCTCACTCCTAGTGATATGTCTCAAATACTCACGACAATAGGTAACAACGTTGGGAAGCAATATTTAAAAATAACTATTTGGCTATCAGTTTTAGATGAGTTGAGTTTGTACTGTGAAACATAAGCAAGTGAAATAATGAAATACAGTAAGAATAAAATGCTCTAGGGCAGATGCTTAGAGATGCCAGCAGAAAAAAAACAACCAAACGAAATTTGACAGAAAAGCTCTGTTTTCCTCAGCCTTCAATAATATTTTTTTCTCTTCCTCTTTTTTCTCCTTACCCAGTGTGAAAGATATCACTCCTGCCAAATCTAACCGCTGCCTATTTGGATTGTAATTTCTGGCAGCAAACAATTCATTTCAAAATCATCTACATATCTGACAGTTTCTGTTTCAGGGAAAGGAAGTACATGAAAATATGAGAGGACTTCAGGATTCTAACTCTTTTGAGTAAATCTCTTAACATATACATTAAAATAATCATACAACAAACTATATGAATTTTTATTCTATATACAATTCCATTAAAACTTAAATGTGAATTGAATATTGATGTCTTTTCAGACCTCCAGAGAAATAATGCAATTGACAGAAATACATAATAAGAACATGTAAAGCTTAGTATTTTATCCTAGAATTATCTGTGTTGCTGGTCTGGTTATGTGTCACTGGAGCTGGAGTTTTAACCACAATCCTAATTGTGTTAATTTAAGATGGTGTGAAAGAGCTCCTAAATGCATGTTTGATATTAGACTGCAGAATATCAAGGATCTGCAACAAAAATGTATAAAGAAACAGATCATCATATTTTTTATGTTTATGACTTAAAAGATACAGACACACCATGGGAAGAGGCAGACATAGCTTCCAGGACACAGGTACAGGTTGTTAAAATGTTCATGAGAAAGAGTTTGCTGAAAGAATGTCTGGGCTAAGTGAAAAATGAGCATGGAAATCATCAGCTGGTTTATTTCTTTTGGATTCAGGGAAGCAATGTTTATTGGTTTTACATTTCCGGCAAACAAGTAACATCCTTACTTCTAATTTTACTGAGAACTGCCATGATTCTGAGCTACAGGCAAAAGAAAAAGGTGTGTGTGTGGAAACAAATCCTAAAAGAGAATGAACTACTTAAGGATTTTGACACCAGATTCTGTTTTATTTAAGTTCACTATTACCTTATTACCTCAGTTATCTCTTGGATTTTTATGGCTAAATGATAAATCATGGCATTACTCGATTGAAATGAAAATGATAAAATGAGCTCATAGTAATCTCTACAAAAGCTTATGATATAAGCAAATCCTTACCAATTTTTTTGTACGTTAAATTTGAATGTAACACATTTTCTTCTTTGCTAAAGAGAAATTTGCTTCCTTATTTTCAGCATGAACAGTTTTGTGAATACTGTGAATGAACATGAGTTTACTGGACAGCATGTGGACGATGAGAAGCCCATTAGGATGTTGCTAGGTGGTGTGAAACAGCATTATAAGAATTATGTCTAGGGCAGTACCCAAAGGACACATAAAATGTGTTTCCTGTCCCAGGCCTATTTGTGCATCAAATTATTTTTTTTTTCCTAATAAGATAACAAAATGTTATTTAAAAGCTTTATCTTAAAATGAAATTAGTTTGGAAAGTAACATTGTTTACTTGCCAGTACATTTCCTGAAAGGGAGCAGAAATATCTATTTCTCTCTTGCCTCTTTAATTATCGAGTTCCAGTGAAATTCTTTACCTTGTTGATGTGTGCTTGTTTATATTCCCAAGGGAAAATGTATCTTTCAGAAATTATTAAGAAACACTATTGTTTTCATAAGCCAACATTATGTCTGATTTTGAAGTATATGTGTCATATTTTGATGCATCCCGTCAAGTTTAATCAATCAAGCTGATGCATGTGAGACATGATCCAATTTCACTTGATAAGAATTACTTTGTTTGACATCCCATCATGTGACATTGAAGGTCAAATTAGAAGCAATAACAAACAAACAAAAACTTTGTACTCTATTAAAACATTTTAGGAGACCAGAACTAACTTCCTACAGCCAGGTAAGGTGCTTATGCTTAGATTTGAAACAGTTGCTTTTTAACTGTTAAATCAGATTTTCTGGTACTATGAATTCAACCAATAGTGGAACTCAACACAGAGATGGAACCTTAAGACTCTAAGACAGTTTCTTTCCAGTTGATAATTCATAAAAACTTCATAAAGACTGATAGAGCAACCTGAAATGGAGAATGAGGTGTTCACTGTTTTTTTGTTTTGTTTTGTTTTGGTTTTGTTTTTTTTGGTTTTTTTTGTTAAAGGCTGGGTAGATAAAGTATTGAAGTGTACAACACAAGTTCTTATTAGTCCAAAAATATTCTCTATCATTACATACATTTTTTTTTTTTTAAAAAAGTGGTAAACTAAAAGACAGAAAACTGTTTTCTTCTGATTTCTACAAATAAATGCCAGCCAAACAAAAAAGCTCCAGCTACTCATGGAGCAGAGATAAGGGTGGGTATTTATTTATCAATTTACCCAGCTGATATCTGATTTGTGAAACAAAAACCAAACAAGCAAGCAAGGAAGCAAAGATATAAAGGAACTGCACCCATTGGGGAGCACATGCCAGAGCACAGGGAAAATGTCAGAAGGAAGTATCAGCAGAGAAACTCCTATAATTACCAACCATAACCTCACATGTTCAACCTGTGCTGTTTACAGTGAATGAAGGGTGAAGGAGTCTGGAGTGAATGAGTGAAGCAGATCCTGGAAAAGCAGCTGGAGAAAAGGTCTTTTGTCTCTGTTTCTCACTACCCAAATTAATAATTGCATTTTATTTTTATTGGAATTAAATAAATTTTTTACAAGTTAAGTCTATGTTGCCTATAATGGTAAGTGATGTCTCTGTTTTTATCTCAAACCATGAGCTTTCTCACCCCATTTTCTCCCCTGTTCCTCTGAAGAGGGAAAGTGGATGAGCAGCTAGGTGGGTGTTTGGCTACTTGCTCAGGCCAGCTCAGCACTCATACACAAAGCTTTCTTCTGTTAACTTATGACATCAGAAGAAGTAGGGGTAAATGGTAACTCTTCTTTTTCCAGTGTCAAAGAAAACAAGAAAGGAAATGAAAGGACCATATTGTGGTAGTTGCATATTTGAAAAGATAAGCATTAGTCTGAGAAAGAAAATGCTCAAATTTAATTACTTGTGTATATATATATATATTTATATATATATACAAGTAATATATATGTAGTATATATATATATGTAGTATATATATTACTTATATATATATTACTTGTTATAAATATCCTAAGTTGGATGATGTACTTCTGGAAAGAGTAAAAAAAAAAATTAAAAAAAAATCTGAAGAGAAGCACCATCTAACTTTTGAATTAAAATAATTAGTTTCACAACTTTGAATTTGTCTGTGCTCCTCTTTATAGGCCCAGGGTTCATGGCATGAGGATTTGTTTATTATATTATAAATTTTATATTAAACTGTATTTATTCTGTTGCATTATACTATATTATTTTCTATTATATTACATTATAGATAATCATATTGTAATAAACTACTAGAGCCAATGTGCAGTTTTAAAATTTATTAATGAGCAAAACAGCGCTGGGCGGCCGGGGGTCTCCTGCCCCACACCTGGTCCGCAACTAACA
>JAWWEE010000001.1:63331978-63343948 GCA_035221455.1 Xenops minutus
CCTGCAGTTTCTTATTCTATGCTAATGTTTGTCTTTTATGGTTCTGATCTCAGCAAAATTTTCACTAACAGCTTGTTCCATATAATAATACCTGTGTGGTAATTACATAAATATATGTAATACATATATGATATGGTATGATATGATATGGTAAAATGATAAGAATAGTAACATTATAGATATGAAACATATCTCACATCACATAAAACCAGTTTAATCAGTGGAGAATGCATTTGGATGCTGAACTTTAAAATCGGTACGATAACAGAGCTTCTCATATTTACAGAATATGGGAAAATAATGCCGTGATTTGTACTTTGGGAATAATTAAGTCTGCTTCTCTTAAAGGTTTGTTGAGAGTATGAGGTTTGATTTTCATCTCCTGCTAGCTGAGGTCACTTCTGTAACCTGGTGACAATGTTTTTACCAATACCATCTGAAACAAATTGAGGTCAGTGTACATTTTCTCACAGCCTTGCTCTCAGATTTCTTCCATGAACTGGAGAAGGTTTCAATTTACTGAAGCACTGAAGTAGGTAAGATCCAATCAAAGTAAAAGTATAATCAATAAATGCTGACCTTAGAGGGCTAAATAGTAGCAACATCAGTCAGGGGAAAAAGTTGTTTGCAGATGCCAAATACTATTGGTCTGTATTCAGCTATATGTTTTTATATTACTTGTTCACTGAGATGTATTTAACATGGTTGATAAACAAAGAGATATATTTTCTATCTAGGTTAGGAATGCACCTATGTGTTTTTGCAAACATTCAGAAAAGATAGACAATCCATGGAAGCCAACTAGATAAGAATCCAAATTCTGCTCATCTCTGTAATATATTTCCCATCGCTTCATTTCCTGACATTTAATGGTTGATGTCAATGAAGCATACATTTTTAAACACTCTGATCAATAAAAATATATATAAAATGTTCACAAAACAAGTTATATATTGAGTTGGTTACACAAATTTGGTAAAATTAATTTTACATTTAAAAAAATCAGTTATCTCTGCTATCATCTTTTTTTTGGTAAATAAAATATTTCTACAGAAACATTTGGAAAAAAATAAATGGTTTTCTTTTATGTCAGCAGTATCATGTAGAAAATATGATTTTACATGAAAAAGTGTAATCTGTAGTGATAGAATAGTTCTGTGTGTTTATACATACTTTTAAGCTTGCTTGTAAAATGAACATTTTATATTTTCCCCGAATATCTGTTAAACTTCCTTATGCTCAATACAGCTCTGTTGTGTCAGCATTCATACAAACTCTCACTCATCTGAAATTTTTATAAATCAGCATTAACCCTAACTTTCCTGTTCAATCTTCAGGAATTATAAAAACTTTTTTTTTTTTTTTCCCAAAGGTATAAAACAGTTTCATGCTCTCATTGGTTTTGATTGTCAAAGAAAAAGAAAGTGTAACTTGACTTAATTATTTTCACTATTAAATAGAAAATAAAAATCAGAGGAACGTGGTTATTTTGAGGCTATAAATGTCCTATGATTTTTTTTCAATGTCTATAGTTTTGTACAGATTTTTTAAAATAAAGCCCTAGTTTTTTATACGGAAATTGTATAATTGTATAATTTTATATGGAAATTGGCATGCTGTGGTCATTCATTTATATTTTCATTTGTTTAAAATTGAAGTCTAATTAATTAAAAAAATTCAAAACAATAAGAAAAAATAAGTAACCCAACACAGTATTACAGAGGTCATAAGTGATCAAGGTATCCCTACAATCATGATTATTGATAAGGTTCATGTTTTTTTCTCCAAGATTTTCGCGTTCCATTTAAAGGGTTAATCTGTAAAAAATGCTGCCTGAAATGACTACAATGATGCTGCCTAAAATATCTTTAACTTTGCTGCTCAGAAAAATCATGACACAAAGTGATTTCTTTCAGGCATTAAGATAATATACAGTGATTACAGAAACCAAGGCCAACAGTCTTTTTAAAACCTATGTTGGATCAGACCAATGGTGCATCAGGTTCAATACACTGTTTTTTATAATTGATCAGTAGTATTTTTCAGAACATAAAACTAGGGCAAGCATATAGTGAAATTTTCTTGTATTCTCTCATATCTGAAATGTATTTTTCAAAGTAGTCTGGTTAAGAAGTGCAAAATCTGGCACATGGAAATCTGTGTTTTGATAGAGCATGATAAAAATATGGACATCTCTGCTGAGAGAAATGGCAATAATCATGTGCATGAGTAAACACAACTTAAAACTTCACATGGAAAAAGAGAAATCTTGTCCTCCCCGTCATAAGCACAAAACACCCCTCAAGTTTTTTTGATGACTATTCATTAGGTATCCATGCCTTGTCAATGATAGTGAAGTACCCATCTATGAAGACTTGCAACGGAAGTAAATTAACATTTGTACATTAGCTTTCCTTCTTTACATCTAGATATACTATGAGAATAATGTTCAAAATTATTTATATATTTATATCTTATGATAATTATAATGTATTTCCTAATAAATTTGGCATATCTCGTAGTTCAGGATATTTGAATTATTTTTCTACTTCTTTATTAATGTACATTAAAGCAATCATATAAGTAGTAGAATGGATTATTACTGTAAAAGGTCACTCAGTCCTCCTTTACTGAAGAAGGAAGAAACATTATTAATTATAAATATAGGCAGAGGTAAGTATCTATTCAGTTACTCAAAAATGTATTCTATAATCATGGTTCACTGTTTTTATTATAAAAATTACTTAATATTTAACATAAACCTTTATTTTTCTTTTTTCCAACAGAATTAGGACATCTGGTTATTATCCTTTTCATGGGAGTAGGTTTTTTTTCTTCTATCTGTTAAATAAAATAAAACCATTGTCTTTGAGCTCTCCTCCTTAGCTATATTTTCAAGTTTTCATGCTATTCTTGCTTGCTGTCTCCTATTTCAACCGTACATTTCTTTCTAAGTGGGTCGAGATGAGACTGAAACTTAAGACAGAAAAATCACATTGCTTCCTGAGTGACATTTTCCTTTTTCATAAAGAGAATAATTTCTTCCCCACCAGTGGTTAATTTATGGACCACTGCGGGCCTCCATCTTTTGAAAATTAATGTTTCTTAACTGTTTATTCAGTATGGTGTGCTAGTAATTTTAGATAATTGAACTGTAACACTGACCTACTGTTAAGCATTGTTCTTCTTGTTGATGTCAAAACATCTTTCTTTTTCAGACCTTAAAATCCAATGTGTTTGAAAACCTTCTAATTTAATTTAGTAATATTTTTTGATGTCGTCAACAAATTTTAGAATATGCTCTGTACTCTACCTGCTAACTCAGTGAAAGTATTGAACAAAACTGAGTCCAGACCAGAAACTTTACATATTAACCAATCAAAAATATGACATACATTCCGTGAGATTTTCATTCAGTTTTTCAGATATCTCTGAGAATTTAATTAATCTACTTATAATTCTCTGCTTTAATTTTAAGAATGTCATCTTAGATACTTCCAAAAATTGTGTATTTCTTTAAAAAAGAAATATATAATTATTGCCACTGTTTCAATGTTATCTGCTAGACTAGTTATTCTATCAAAGAATATTTGAAAATTATGTCCTAATTTGTTAATGAGATCCCAACTCTGTATAATTGCATACTGAAAACCAATTAATAATATAAAAGACACTGCAGGTGAAGACTTCACAGTAATAATTCTTTGTTCATACAGTCTGCCATTGTCTTGTCAGGGGCAGTTAAATATTGATAACTTCCAGCAGCAGAAGGCAGATTTAATTTTGCAAGCAAAAACCAGGCAGCTTCGTGAACAACTTCTATATGCAAAACTTGCATTTTTATTTATATATATGTATATTTTATTTTTTTTAATCTCTTTCTTTAAGGTATTCAGGTTTATTATAGTCCTATGGTAGGAATCCACAGAATGTAGTTCGTACTTGTTTTTTGCATGAAAATTCAGACAGTTCTATATATGAAACAATGCTCTGCACTGAGAACAAGTGTATGAAGGTAATGTAAAGAAAAGATCAAGCAGACATTTATACTGCAGTCTAACTCACATATTTTACTGCATGTACAGAGAGGAAAACGTTTAATAGTCAAAATTATTATATACAACTACGCACAAGCAAACATGAATGATGTGCATGTTCCTTCTCTCTATCTCTGAAATAATTTACTTTCTTAAAGTAAAATGTTAAAGCAATTCTTGCTATGAGATATTTGGCAAAAACTTATGAAGTTTTGTGCTTAAAATCTATTGGAGAGCAATAGCAACATTAATCCTAAAATAAGAACTCGTAAGATTTGTTCATTATTATAGTAATATTAATCTTACCACTAATAAAATGGGCATGAAAATAATAGTGTTTTTTTTTCCCCAAACCATTTCAGCTGCTAACCAATTCAGTGGTGTTCAGTAAGCCCTGAATGCATTTGGGACTTAAGTTGACCTGTACGGTTCCAGTCTCCAAGGTTAAGAGGGATAGTTACATTATCTTCTTATATATGACATTAAACATACAGTAGAAATGTAACAACCCATTCCACAGGCATAAAGACTTATGGAAATTCAGGACCCTATTATTTCAACATGTTATATTTAGTAAAAAAGACCATTGTAAAGAGTTGTTAAAATAAAATTAAATGGTCCTGTTCACAACTGCATTTGTATATATAAAAGGTGTGATGTAGTCCCAAATCAGAAACAGTATTTGCTGTTGTTGACAAACATTATTTCCTATTTGAAGAGATAAAAACTATGGTGTCCCCAGATCTTGAAATATCATGTGAAAGTAAAGCAGACAATATTCAGGAAAATTGCACACTGTTTCAAATGGATGGGCAAGGAGGGAAGATTTTGTAAGCATATGTATATTTCTGCAGTCATAAAGCCATTAGTGTGTTCCATTCTCTTTGCTGCAATTGTACTTTAGATTGTGCAGCAAGCATGGCACGATAAGGATACCTGAGGGCATAATCACAGTTATATAAAGGGGTTTGTTCTGTGAGAAGGTCTGCATTTGAGCTGCAAAATTGGTAAATGAGAGAAGGCTTTGTGGAATGCAAACAATCAAATATAAAGCCAGTCAAAACGGTATTATTGGGAAGATGGGCATTCCTGATCCAGACTCTATTTAGCACAACTTACGTATTAGTGCTGTGCAATTCATCAAGCATGAGCAATTTATTTTTTTTTCCTGTACAAAAGAACCATAAATGCACAGTCATAAAAAGAAGGAGATGATGCACTGTAGTTGAGATATCAGCTAAGGCTGTTTGTTGTTCCATTAATTTTTTTTTTACATAATTTTGTAATAAAAAATTACCCTTGGGTGAAACCCTTGAAGCAGTGGCATCTTATTTCAGTATAATTAAAATCAATCAGTTAATTTCTGCTTGATTAATGTAATATACTTGTTCTGCAATATCCCAGTGGCAAATTAAATGTCTATTAAATCTGAAAAAAAGCTAATTCTAAAGCATAGAAACAGTACTTGCAAGGGTTGTGGATGCATAGTCTTTATGGTATCTTGTGACATTTGTGAGTTTAATCCTTGTTCTGGATTTGGGTCAAAACTGCACCTAGTGTATGTATATGTGGATGAGAAAAGATTGAAAAAGCTCTGATCTAAATATAATGCAAATAATGTTGCACTTCCTTATGTTGCTGGCTTCAGGTTCTGCTGTGCACTGACCTTAACAGTGCAGGGACTTCCTCGTGAACTCTTACTGCTCCAAGATATAAACTTCTTTTCAAATAGGAAGTCCAGACAGCATCTGGAAATTCCCATCTGGTAATGTGGCTCTTTTTCCAAGTAATTCTCTTAGTGATTTAACCTTAGTCCTGGCTGAAAAACAAGTTACTTCTGTTTTTCTGCCACGAGCCTCTTCTGTCTAATGAGACAAGTAGCTCTCACCTCCCCAAGAGGAAAAAAACTTAGAGGTTTATTCGTTATTATTAGAGGGCTGAGCAATCACTGACCATATGAAGTTTAACAAAGGCAAGTGCTGGATTCTGCACCTGGGATGGGACAACAGACTGGTAAATGAGAGGCTGAGGAGCAGTGCCACTGAAAAAGACCTGGGAGTCCTGGTCAATGACAAGTTCAGTATAAGCCAACAGTGTGTCCGAGCAGCCAGGAGGGCCAACTCTGTCCTGGGGTGCATCAAGCACAACATTGCAAGCCATCAAGGAATGTGTTTGTTCTATTCTGCTCTATGGTGGTGTGGCCTCACCTTGAATATTTTATGTAGTTTTAGGCACCACAATATAAGAAAGATATAAAGCTAGGAGTGTCCATATGAGAACTATGAACATGGTGAAGGATCTAAAGAGGAAGCCATATAAGGACTGGATGAAATCACTTGGCTTGTACAGGCTGGAGAAAATGAGAGACCGAGGGGAGACCTCATTGCAGGCTACAGCTTCTGCATAAGAAGAGGAGGGGCAGGCACAGATCTCTCCTCTCTGGTGACCCATGACAGGATCTGGGAAAATGGTAGGAAGCTGTGTCAGGGGATGTTTAGGTTGGATATTAGGAAAAGGTTCTTCACTCAGAGTGTGGCTGAACACTGTAACAGGCTCCCCAGGGAAGTTTTCACAGCACCACACCTGACAGAGTTCAAAAAGGTGTTGGAGAATGCTCTCAGGCAAATGGTGTGATTTTTGGGGTGGTCCTGTACAGGGCCAGGAGTTGGACTCAATGATCCTTGTGGGTCCCTTCCAACTTAAGATATTCTATGATTCTTCCTCTAAGTATTAAAAATGCATTAAAAGACTGTCCCAAAAGTCATTATATCATATTCTTTGAAAATAGCTGTTGAAAAACTATTCTACAAGGGAGTGTATTTTCTCTAGTTCATGTAAGGAATTTACTCATTCATCATTACAGAGCCTCATTTTTAGAACCTGAAGGTGACCACACTGCATCGGATCAGAATTTGTCTCCTGAAATAGCCATAGACAGATACCTAGGGGATAGTCAAAACAGAGGAAGCATACAATATTTCTCCCTAACACTTTCACAGTGCCTTGCTGTTGCAGCCCAGCAGGCACTTAGCTTTCATTGTTGCAGCAGCACACTGCTGACTTCTGTTCAACTTGTGGTCTCAAACAAATGATTTGTCTCTTTTCTGTAAACCTACTTTCTAGGCAGTCAGCTTCCATCCTGTACTATTAATGGTGTTATTTTGTCCAATGTACAGGACTACTGAAATCGAAGATATTTTTTGTCCACCCATTTCTCCAGTCAGTTGAAAACCTTTTCAATGGCAGCCAGTCCTTCAGTGTAAAAGCTGCCCTTCTGTCCAGAGACCTGCTGAAAGTGCATTTTCCCTCATCATGCTGACCATTAACGAGGATGTTGAACAGTACTGACCTCAGTATCAACAGTGAGGAGTAACTCAGGGTGATGTATAATATCTGGATAACAGCTGGGTTTTGAACTGCTGACAACTGTTCTTTCAGCATGGCAATTTCATCAATTTTTCACCCAGCTTGTCATTCCATCTTTCCAGACCATTTCTTTCCAATACAGCTACAAAAAGGTGTACTATGGTACACCATGTAAAAAATGTTGATAACATAGGGCAGGCACTTCTCTTCCCTTGCCCACCAAGCTGATCTTCCTGTTATAGAGGGAAATCAGTTTGGTCAGGCACGATCTACACTCAGTAAATGTCTATTGTTAATTGTCCTCTTGTCCTACATGTGCCTTGATCTGGTTTACAGGAGGTGTTGCCCCTAATCTTCAGCCAGATAATGTCAGGAACACCAATCTGCATCTCTTTGAATCCCTCTTTCTTGCTCATCTTGAAAATGAGTGTGACATTTGGTGGTGGGTTTTTTGTTGTTTTGGTGTTATTGTTGTTGATGGTATTTTGTTTTGTTTGCTTTTTTGTTTTGTTATTTTTGTTGTTGCTTTTGTTGTTCTGGTTATTTTGGTTTGTTTTTGGGTTTTTTGTTTTGTTTGGGGTTATTTTTGTTGGGTTTTTTTGTTGTGTGTGGGGTTTTTTTGTTGTCTGTTTGTTTTGTTGGGTTTATTTGTTTGCTTGGTTTGGTTTTGTTTGGTTTTGTTTTTTTGTTTTTTTTTTTCTTTTTGGTGATCACCAGAAACCTTGCCTTTCTGTCTCAGCCTTTCAAAAGTGATAGAGGGTGGTTTTACATAATTTGCAATCAGATCTCCAAGTGTCTTTGCGTGCTGGCATTTTGACATTACTAATTTAAGCATTAATTTTCAGAAACACAGTGTTAAAATTTACTGACAAAGTTCTCAAAGACAGAACATATCTAGATTTTGACACAGAACTGTCCTTTTGTTTGTTTTTCTCCTGGAATCCAGTTTTATAAAAGATTGCTAATGCTATGATTCACATTTAATATAATTTTCTTAAACAAGTATTTCAAAAGAAATAAAAACATGAGGAAAGAAAAAATGTTTGTTTGTTTTTTTTTTTTATCTTCCTGACTTCAAGGACGAAGTCAACTTTCTTATAAGTCAAAGCAATTCTTAAACAGTAATGTTTGTAAATAATATTCCATTTACAATGTTTTTGCTTTTGTATAAAGAAAAAAAATATAAGCAAAGGATTATGTTTAGGGTTTTTTTTTGCTTTTTACATGCTATAGCTACTAATAGTCTTTAAATAATTAAATAAAATTATTAAATAACTATATATTAAATAACTATTAAATAAAATAGTCCTTAAATAATTGTCTGCAAGATAAATTGTACACAAAAACCACTTTAGAGTTATATACACTTTATAGTTGTATTTCTGGTTTTACAACACAGAAGAGAATAAGACAAGCTCTAGGGAATTCTTCTTGAAAGGAATATTTTAATTCCTATGTGGAAAAGAACACAGTAAAATGTTTAAGAGGTTGAATATTTCAAGAGTTGATATTGTCCAAATTTCTTCTAAGTACTTAGCCACTCTCAGCACATATATACTACTACTGATATATGTGAATCATTTATTTATGTATATATTGGTAAATCCTCTCCTTATACTCTATTAATACTTTCCGGATCTTTGAAATATCCCACCATCAGGTAATACTTCAAATTATATATGAAAACCCCATGCAGTTTGTCATTGTAGAACTAATGAATTCCTCTGCCTAATGTGGAGATATACCCAGGAAGTGAACCTGTTATTAACATACAAAAGTAACTAAGTGATGACAAATATAAAAATATTAGATTGTCTCTACATAAAGAGGGAACAACAAAAGTATGATTTTAGTTGTCTTAAACTTATCTCTGCACTTCTGTTGAAGGGGAGCACCTCAGTACACTTCATGTACTTCTTCCCTTTGCCCATGCATCAACTTTGCCAATGCTTCTGTAATGCTGGGTGTAAAACTTACTCAGTATATCAGATAAAAGCACTGATCTGCTGAGATATATATCAGTTAGGGAATTAAAAATTATTGTGGTGGGAGCAGTTTTAAACTAAAAACTAAAACAATCAAATAAACACTTTACTGAATTAACTTATTAACAATACATTTTTGTTAATGGTTAGTTCTTACGTGTCATTACTCCTTATCACCACAAATATAAGGTTTCACCACATATATAAGGTTGTTCACGTTTATGACCTACAGCTTTAAATAGTAGTGAATGTATAATACTAGGGAGCTCAAATCATACAGTTATCACTGATGGCTGTGGTCCTTTGTGGCAATATGTCATCAAGACCAGAGTGATTGAATGTAAGAACACTTCAGGCAAAACAAAACTAAGCTGAAATGAGCTTGACTTTTTCTTTGCTGATTTACTTCACCTATGCCTAACAGGTTTTTCATGTTCCCCTCTAAAAAATGGGGTGTCTCATCTGCTGCAGATCCAGCTTATGTTGTTTCAGTTATGTCTCTTGTGCATTCAGGAGGATGCCCCGCCTGTTTGATGTTGTACTTCCCTTCTTATTTGTTCTACCACCCAGCCTTTCTTTACCCCTTCAATTGTCACATTGCTCAAAAATTTATATAAAATATTTTCTGCCTGGCTATGCCATCACAGTGTTACAAAATATTTCTATACCATTGTAATTTACACTATTTCAACATTTGAGTTCAATTTACAGTATTTTATGCTGAGAATTGAACTCTCAGTTTATAGTTGTCACAGGATCCTCTTTTGTTACAGAAAAAAAAAAGATAAATTGCCAGTATATAAAAGTTATACTGAATTTTGTTTAGTACTGTATTTCTAAGTGAAAGAAAAATCTGTGTAGCAATTGATTTTTTTTTTATTTTTGCTAAAGATTTTTTCTATTTGATTGATGATCACTTTACAAATTGATAGAGTAAATGTAAGAAATTTAAATTTTAAAGTGTCTTTAGTTGAATTTGTTTTTCAATGAGTAGAAAACGTTTAAGGTTAAGAACAGCTTGTGATGAAAAAAAAAAAAAAAAAAGTATGATCTCTGTTGTGCCAGTAAAAAAAGTTAAGGCCCAAGGAATTTGAGAAATGATATGTCACTCAGTAGTTTAATTGAATTTTTTTTAGGGGGACAGGCTCTTAACTTGCAATGCTCAGCTGTTAAAACATTATTGATATTATTATTATTATACACTACCTCATAAAAAAAAAAATGGCTATACTTTCATAGTTTTCAATCCTTCCAGGTCTTTAACAAATTTGCAATTTATCTATTCTTTCTGTTTAAATATTACTTTCTTTTCCTATCAATTTTATTTTTATTTTTTTCCCATATATTTCACTACTCTGCCCACATTAAATTAGTATACACATAAAGAGTAATTAATGGTTTTCTGTTTAACTATATCTGCAATGTGTATAG
This sequence comes from Xenops minutus, assembly GCA_035221455.1. Lineage (NCBI taxonomy): Eukaryota > Metazoa > Chordata > Aves > Passeriformes > Furnariidae > Xenops > Xenops minutus. The sequence continues at coordinate 63,342,798 of JAWWEE010000001.1, forward strand.
AGCACATTAACGTGAATTAGTCTACAGAGTGTACATACACTAATACAGGCTTTCTTGCACTCTGACATTTTCCCTCATTTTCATAAATTAAAAGTCACTTGGTAATTTCCATGTCTACAGTCTTAACAAGGCAATATTTTACACTTCTTAGTCACTCCATAGTCAGAAAGAAATTATTACTCAAAATATTTGTCATTTATCCTCTTTCTTTAGATTAGCTTCCTGGTTAGATTTCTTAACCTATAGTTGCATAAACTTAGAGCAATATTTTATATACCATATTTAGATCCAATTATAAGATGTAATTCTGGAAAGCAAGATCACAGATTTGTTCAGACATAGCCACAGCAGAATATTTTTGATTTGCATTTTGAAGTACAGTCACATCATAGACCTAGTGCTGTTTTGCTCATCTCGGCATAGTTGAAATCTGCCAACTACAGTTAGCTGTCCTGAATAATGCTGTGAATCTTTAGGGAATGTACTACTTTTCACATGCAAAAAACAACACCCCAATTTTCTCAACTAGTTTTTTGGACTATCCTGGTTATACTCAATATATATATTTAATTGATACAGATTACTTTGTGTTTATTTGTAAATATTTTTTACTATTCACATTCTTAATTTGCATTAATAAGGTTCAGATGTGTTGAAAAATGTTTTTCCTGTCCCTAGAATAATAACTTGTGTGCATTCAGACTGGAATGATATTTTTTTACAGAAATTTCTTTGTGAATAAACATGATGGAGGTTTAAAGCAATGAATGTCTATTTCTAGGCTAACTTTGACATTGCAGGTGGTTATGAGCTTATTCAGTACTCTTTTTCTAATTTTGCCTCCATACAAAGAACAAAACTATAAACCATCTACTATGCCTTCCACAATTTGTGTCCATAAGCAGAAAAAAACATAACAACAACAACAGCAACAACAACAACAACAAAGAAGCAGTAAGTAATGCTTTTCCCTCCCCCACACAAGTGTCACTGTCTGTGGTCAGGTACCTGGATACATTAATATTCTGCTGACACAGACCTTGAGGGGGAAAAAGGACGGACCACGCAAACGCAGGGTAATGCAAAATGGCCGAATATTTATTAGAGTAAAACGGTTTTATAGGGGCTAGCTAGAAGGAGCTAGAAACTAG
>JAWWEE010000001.1:63344048-63359798 GCA_035221455.1 Xenops minutus
TTGCTGTCTTCCTTTTTGCTTTTCTTCTTATTCTTCTTTTTCCAATTCCTGTAATCCTCTGACTGTACTCCCACATTCTGCTACTGGTTTCTCTTTCCTAGTGAAATGTCTGTCAAATAAGAAGAGGGGCAGTTAGTTATGGGCTCTTAACCAGATGGAAATTGATTTCATTTGAATGTCCTTAGAGAACAATAAAAACAGTTATTGCTGTTCTCTATCATGTCTATTCAGTTTAGATTGATTTGTGTTTTTTCAGACGTTCCATGATTTTGTCTTTTCTATGGTAGAAATGACACCTTTTTGTGACAAGGTACTGTGGGTTTTTTTGAATAACAGATGCAGTTGCCCTCAAATCACCTGCATAAACAAGTATTAAACCAAGTTAGCCATCAAACAGGGGAAAAAAATGTTTAATTAGGTGACCATAAACACTGTACTTCCTGAAACTCTCATAGAAACCATTCCATGCATATGTGTAAACCATGCCTTATGCAAAGAGATAATATAGACAGTAAGAGATAGTGGATCACTTTGTTTTAATTCCCAGGAAAGGCAATTAAATTATATTTAATATCCTCTGAAAGGACATATAATCTCTCTATATGTAATACAAGGATGGGATTCACATGTAAGTTAAGACACTTAAGATATCTTAATTAAAATACTTCATAGATGTCTGTGTGTGAACTGGGTGTGTGGACTCCCACTGTTGTGAATGATGATCTAGTAATAAGAGAGTACAGAATGTTATTCAGACAGTCCTAGACATCTACACCTGATTTGATTTCTCTAAACTACCTTGATTGTACTGATAAATTATTAGTAACACTTATAGAGAACTGACTGTTGCTACATACGAAACTGCCTTCTTGCCTTCTACATATGAAACAGCACAGAAGCTGTAGCCAGTCAAGACCCAGTAAGCCACCTCACATAATGCTAGATGTTTATGTTAATAAACTGAAATAAACTTCACATCTCCACTAACTAAAAAAAAGAAAAAAAAAACAACAAACATACATCAATACTTATATCTCAGTGTAAAAAAGTACCTTGAAGTTTGAGGTAACTGAGCATTGCAGTTCATTTCTGTATGATCTATATGTTTTGTGCAGAAAGGACAACAGTTTCCACAGACCTGATCATCTTGCACAAATACAAACTGATGTCACAAAACTGAACTGAGTTAGTCAGTTTAAAAAAAAAAAAAAAAATATTACATGAGCTTTTATATAAGATACGTCATATAATCAACCCAAAACCTGTAGGGTCATTATTATTCTAGTTGCTGCTACTATGGAGTTTCCAAAGGGGAGAAAAAAAGTAGAATAGAAGGATCGAAATAAATAAAATGTTAATGTTACTAATGCTAAACTGTTTATTGTTAAAGTATAGATGAGCCTTGTTTTCTGCCCTTATTGGTTTGATCAAGAAAATCTTATTAATTAAACCCAATGTCATACCTAGGAAACTGAGTAAAACTTCTTCTAAACATCTCTAACTGCTTATTATGGTGCTATTGACACTGCAGGTTTTGTATCAATTAATATTTATCTTAGATCAGGAATGATATTTTGAAGCAAACTTCCAACTGTTCATATCTTATTTGCATCATGCTTTGGTTTGCATTGTGAAATGGTCTCAAGGTGCATGAACTGTGGTGTTCCTTTCAGGTGAAATTAAACTAGAATATACTGTCTAGGCATATACTTTTTTTACTGTGTCTTCAAAAGAAACCAGTTTCTGTACACTGTTCGTTTTGAAGGGATTCTGGATGAATGAAACAACGATGCTGAGAAAAAGTTTCCTAGACAAAAAGATAGAGAAAAAGTAGAATTTACTGTTGTCTATATACCAGCAGACTTATTTAGGAACAACGTTTTCCAACACTGACAGAATATTCAAGTGTCAATTCTGCCATCTGAGGTATCAGTTAAATACTGACATAGATTTGTAATTTTCAGAGTTATATATGAGTATTATTTTTTTAAAATGTTTTGTTTGTATCTTTGTACTTAGATTGACATAGAGAAATATTTCTTTATCTTTTTAGCTTTACTGATTTTCTTTTGCACTAGACTATATCTTACATTCTTGACATGAATAATATTTTTCCCAGTATACAACTACTTTTTTTTTTTTTTTTGTTGGTCATGTTCCCAGGAAAATACTGAGTATCACATGTTGCTTTATCAACCATGCATATAATGAAAGACAATAACTGCTCTATCCCAATAGGATTGTAATTGTGTTTTCATTAAATCAGCTGAATTAGTAAGAAAACATACATTTTTTCAGCATTTCTCTTTTGAGTGTGTCTAGAATAATGTATGACTCAAGGTAAAGTATATATTCTATTAAATTTATTAAGTTTTTGTAAAATAGATGTGTCCACACCAAATTGCACTTCAGATGTGGCATTAACCATCATTCAGATACAGGATAAAGAGTCAGTCTCTGAGCTGAAGATGTCTATGTCAGAAAAAGAGTAAATAAAACACAGTAAATAAAACACAATATCAATGTTTAAGGTATCCATCAGACCTGACATTCTTAAAAAAAAAAAAAAAAAAAAATTACCAGTAAGTAAATGGAAATCTAAACTAACATTTGCTATGTAGGAATTCTGATAGGCAGACTGAACTTTCATTGATTGGGAGAAAATAATTTGGAATAGAAAAAAAAATGTGAAAATAACAGATACCAATTCCACCAGAAATAGATGGACTCAGAAGGAAAAAGGAAGTATATATTGACATGAAAAAACAAACAAAAAACCTGAATGCAAACCCCACAAATAAACAGATGGTCTTTCAAACTAAGTACAGTATTGTATTTGACAGTATTTTATAAATTTCTAACATTCTGGGTAATAGATACACTGCCAATAGTATAATCTATTACTTGAAGTTCTCTGTTGTAATTTCTGGAATTCATGCAAAGAGGATGAATATGATAAATAATAACCTGATTAACTGCCTATTTATCAAAGATAAAGATTTCTTAAATTCCTAGAGGATAAGGGCCTTTTGCTCTCTATCAAATATAACAATCTACAAGGAGTAAGGGAAATTTCTGCTGTCCTGTAGCTCTGTGGGATTGGTACTTGCAAGTCAATTCAAATAACTTGAATCCTCTTGTTTGTCTCAGACCCTTATTTTTCCAGTCTAACTACATCAGTAAACTAAAGGAGTCATGATACTCTTCAGGATTTAAGCATATTGCCATTGAGATTATAGAAGAATTTTGTGCTTCTGGTAAAATTCTTATTAATTTGACTGGACTACCTTTTATTTTTGAAGCCTCCCACAGGGGCAACATACTAGTCATAATGGGGCATCATTCACACCTGTTATGCTGCATTATAAAGCTCTAAGACATGGAACACAGCCATGGTGCTGCTGGTGGGCAAGAATTAAAGGGCAAACCCCTTCAGAGCCTACTAAAGCTACTCTTTGATCAGTATGAGGAACTACAGCTTGAATAATGAAAATTTATTTTGCCCTGCTGCTCAGACACTAAGCAGGTTACTTCTTCAACATTCAGCACCTTTGTAAGCCATGCCTAGAAATGCAAATAAACCGTGCACAGCTGGAACATGTGGGAACTTGAGAAGCAATGACTGTAATTTAATAATAAAAGCCAGATTAGTAATTATTTCATCCTTCAGGAGGTAGTGCACAGAGAGGATAGATCAGAAATATATTTTCCTTCACGTACTCATGTAGTCAGGGTGTTTAATTAAGTCCCTATATAAAGATGAACAAATATAAATACATATACACCAGCTATCTATGCATAACAAGATCAAAAAATTTTCAGCTTACAGGAAAGAGCTGGAGGGTAAACTGTCATGGACTGACTTAGTGCATAAAGCTCCTCTCCCCTATTATGACAAGTTTCCCTCTAATAAAGCAGTAGGAGGAGTTGCCATGAAATCAGTTGTGGGTCCCTGATTCTTAGGGCAGAAGTGATCCCCAGTGCATGTTAAAGCAGCTGGAAGATGCTGCTTCAACTTCTTGCATCAACTTCTATTATTTCTAAAGGGTCAAACACAAGACAGGGTTACTTGGAGTATAACACACTGCAGCTGTGCCTTTTTCTACTCATTTTTGCCCTCTGTGTTACTACAGGTGTGGCTGCAGCCAACTATCCTAACTTGAAGATATGGTAATTTTTTCCTAATAGCTTCAGCCTACATGAATACACAGAAGTATCTCTGATATACTAAGTACATGTGCTCAGTGAATTCAGGTATATTCAATACTAGATGTAAAACTTCCGGATGTAAAGCTTTTAAGGTTCTGAACTTCAGTGGGTAACATGGGACTTCATTAGCATTTCTAAAATACTGAAATATTCTAAGATACAGTTATAAAATTCAACAGCTAGATCAACAAATGTGTAATACAATAAGCAGAATCTTAGCCAGTATCTTCTTTTATATATATTGCTGTAAAATTAATGCAAGGAAGTCTGAAAATACATGCATGCCTGGCATATGATGAAAAGAAAGCAAGAAGCTAAACCAAATTATTGTTTCATACTCAATTATTTGATATTAATAATTACTAATTAATTACTATTTATTTATTAATTAATAATTAATAATTGTTACAATTAAGGTGAGCAAATTGGAAGCTTGGAAGTGGTATTGAAAATTGGGCATTTAGCCTTACACTCCACTATTACTCTTTCAAAACTGTGAAGGTCACAGGTAAAACACTGTTTCCCAGTAGATATTTATAACAATCCTTACTATTAAAGAACTGTAGTTTGCTCAGATTTGGGCTACATAATAACTTCTAATAACTCATGGTTCTGACTGCTGGGTTTTCATGGGAAGGTATGCTGTGCTCTTACTCATTAAACAGCAAGGCTAGTAGCTTCCCTTTTCTGTCATATACATCTTATTTTTTAAAAAAAATTAAAGAGATAAGCATGAAAAGTAATGCATTAATTCTCTTATGAGTTCTATGAGACATCTTTGGGGGGAGGGGTTATTACTCTTTTGTTATTAACTTCTTTTAACCTGAGTAACAGGTTTGTAACAAGGTGGAGATTTTATTGCATAAAACTAAAGGTCTGAGTTGAATATCCTGGGGCATGGTGTGAGAAAATGTAGAAGCTTTTTGAAGGTTAGGAGTCCTCAGGGATAGTTCTGGAAGAGAGTATAAAATGGAGAAAACTGAATCTGGTGCAGTTTCATCTATAATGCTGGTTTTGTTGTTTGTTTTTTGTTTGTTTGTTTGTTTGTTTTTGTTTTGTTTTTGTTTTTAAGAAAATAACAGAAAAATATCCAGAAATTGTCCTACCAAGAGCTAAATGGAGTGGTCCAAAACAGAATCAGGGATTAAGCTAATGAATAGATAGTGAACAACTCTGCTTTTGAAGTATGCTTCTTGGATTCACTTCCTGACTATGTCTAATTTCCAAATAGTCTGATATTGATCCCAAATGGAAAAGTAAAAAATATTGTCTGAAATGCATAAGGCAGAGAAAAAAGGAAAATAAGGCAGTCTGGATGAGCACCAAATAGTCCTCAATGTGAGGGAGATCAGAGTCTGTGGCTGTAGAAGAAAGGGAAGCAAAATGAAACTAGAATGGACTTGAAACATAATTGTAGCTAAAAGCATGACAGTGAATAAAGACTAGCAGTTTTTATTTAAATGGAGAAAAAAGTCCACATGAAAAAAAAAATTGTTGAAACAGCAAAGAGAATGGTGGAAGCTTTAGTAGTTTATGGACTAAGGGGTCTAATATACAATGATATCTGGAGCAGGACTTATGAATCCACCCAAGGGAAGAGACATTGAAGTTGGCTGGAAAAAATACTTCTTGAAAACAAATTACCATTAAAATAATTTACTTGGTTGCATAAGAAGCACATCCCCTGTGCTCCAGCCTTTAAACTGTCATCTTCAGTCAAACCTGAGGTGATAGCCTTATCTCTTGTTCCCTGAAGGACTAAGCACTGATTCTGTGCCTCCACTTTCCTCCCTTTCCCTCTGTCATAGCATCTCTCAGAAAACTACTAGCTAGTGTAAAATACTGACAACTACTTGGCTGCAATTTAAATGAAATGGTAAGTTACAATTAAGTTTTTACTGTTTTCTAATTAGAGTTTTAAATTGTGAAGATTCTGTTGTCCTTTATTAACATTAAAAATGTTATAATACACAGTCTTCAGAATTAGTAAATTAAGGGTATTTCACTTTGAATTTAATATATATATTAATGCTTGAGATCCTGATCCACATAAAAAGGCAGAAGTAATCTATATATAGGTAAATTCTTTGACCCAGTACATAGACACTTACACATGAGTATATGAGCTTTAATCCAATTCAAAATAGTTTTGCAAGAAAGCTTTGGTTTTAGTTTAAGATCAAAACATACACATGCTTACCATTTCTGAGTGATAGATTGAATTTCAGACTGAAGAAAAAATATAACCTTTAAAAATAACAGATACAATACCTTTATACTTTTCAAAAAAGAAAAAAAAAAGAAAAAAAAAGACAGCATTTTGATTGTCTATTCAAAAAAGCGAAATACATTATAAAACAGAGAAAAGATGAAATATTAATGCTTTGTTGCCTTTTTGTCAAAACATGCAATTATTAATGTCTTACTTTTGATTCTTGTAGAGAAGATGTGATGTATTCTTCCTATTTTTCCCTCAAGTTTAGGCTTAAAACAGTGTACAAGATTTGTATAATAAATTAAAAAAAAAAAAAGAAAAAAGCAAAGATAAAAAATTTATACTCTTACATGTTTTAATCAAATAGTGACATACAATTTAGGGCAAGATACTAGACTTATTATAAAATGTCTAGAAAAACATGGCATTTTTGAAGGAGCATTTGTAGACATGTAAAAAAAATGCTATATGCCATGAAATATAATTAGACCTGTAAAAAGCTAGATATAATAGCAAACTAAGCATAGTCCAGATTCATCGAGGATAATGAGCAGAAAGCAGTATGATGGTATTGATAGATCAACTTTTTCTGGAAAGAAATAGACACATTTTTTTTTATATTCCAAATCTCTCTTTAATTGTTCAACACTATTGGCCATAGGTAACCCTGCACTCACTTGAGAGGGGAAATGAAGGTCCAGGACAGTATGAGTAAATGGTGATGATGTTCTCTACTGCCTAACACTGACATTCCATTCCTAACACTGAAATTCAATTCCTTAACTACAGGGTAACTTGGGTTTTTAAGCTATGCATCTGTACCTAGAAGCGATGACACAGGATATATGGGACGCCCACATCTTTCTGAACAGGTAGTTTTAAGTACACTGCAACATCTCAGTTGTCACTGAATGAAGTCCTAGCTCTTTGTTATATGTCCTGGTACATTAATCATGTCTATGATGAATAGGCATTTATGTATAGAAATCCACTTAGAGAAAGACTCGTATGTTTTTGTCTTAGTCTAAATTTCACAGCTGCTATCATAATTTCTAGGAACTGTTATGTTTCTAGACTTTGTGTCAGGTCTTGATTTGGCCCTGTATTTAAGGTCATATTCAAGCGTAGGTTTTAGGTGATTGCTATAGCATGGGATTTGCCAGATTTCTTAATATGTACCCAAAAGTATCAGTGTAGGAGAGAGTGAGCAAATGAGTGTCCGTAAATGTTCAGTCTCTCTCTGCCACTGTAATTCTCTGTCTGTCACTGTCAAACAGTGACTAAGAGGGGCAAATTAGCTTAGAAGATTTCTTCTCTTAGGGCAGTCAACATTGTACACTACAAAAAATTATGACATCTCTAAGCAGCTGAGCTACAAGTCATAGTTTTCCAGTGGACATGTGCCATAGCTACAGGAGATTTTTGTATTTTATTTTCTTTTCCAGTATTGTTTTGGAAGGACTGTCTCTTTAGGAACAAATTCCCCTCTTCCCTCACCAGGGTTGGTCAGGAAGAAGAAGAAAAAAAAATAAAAATGGCTGGGTGGAAAATGGAACTCTGTTTCTCTTCCCTGGACCACATGTGCTGGTGTGTTTGCAGAGTGACATGCCACCATTTCACATTGGAGCCAAGGGGACCTGAGCTGTGCAGGGGTGAGAGAAGCCTGGGCTTACCCCCGCCCCCACTGCTTGCCCACCACTCACCTGATGCTCCCTTACCCCTGCTCACTCACTGTCAGACCCCCACCACCCACAGCCCAGCCAAGCCAAGCAGGACACCAGTGCTGGAGGCAGAGAACAAAGAGGTCCTAGACTAACACTGCTGCTGTAGTCAAGACCTGAACTTGAGTGGGTAATGTAGTGGGCGGTGAAAGAGTATAAGCCCTTGTGAACAACACAGTTTTCCTAGTTTTTTGCTTCTGTCCCTGTTTCCCATTGTTTCTTTTGTTTAGTTGGGCAGAGGGGGATGGTTAGCAGCAAGGACCCAATACCATTTTCTCCCCTTTGTTCCCAGAAGATTGCATGGGGTGGTGAGTTCCCCTCTTTCTGGGTAAGCCATTTTCCTTTTTATCTTTGTGGTTGCTTCTATTTCGTTGTCAGTAAATTGTTATTTTTTCACTCATACTTTTGTCTCTGTATTCATGGGAAATAAAAGGGGGAGGGAGTCCTTAATGGGAGTTCCTGCCCTAATATTTGTCTTTAAATCAAGACAACATGAGAAATAACAGCTAAGTTGAATTAGGATGTTTTGAGTCTCCTAATTATTCTGAGGGAACAGAAAGAACAAAAATCATAGAAGCTCTCAAATATAGATAAGGTTCTGTATGTAAGGAAAAGAAATTGCTACACCAAGCTATAGAATTTAATTTGGTGCAAGGAAAAAAGTATCAATTATACTATATAGTTGCTAATTAGATGGTGTTTTTAAACAAAGATCTCATTTGAACTCAAATCATCATAAAAGAATTCAAGGGTTTTTAATTTCTGTTACCTTTTCCACTCTGTTTTTATACACATTAAAATAGTTATATTATTCTGGCCAAACTTATCTCTGAAATACATAATGGCACAAAAAGTTGCCTATAGCATTTTTAGAGGAAACTTGAAGTATAAAGTTGGTGCCATGATTTCTAAATACATGCAATAACTTGTAAGATAGTTCTGTAAGAAAAGAAAAGGAAAACTTTCTCCACAATACGCACCCACACACTGAGAGAGATTTATAGAAAAATTCATGTTGAAGTGTTAGGGATATTTTAGGACCTGTCCTGTGAAGAGCTAATGACTTTTCTTCATTGATTGTAACACAATGAGACATGTTCCACTCAGACATTGAAAAGAGCCAGAATTTTATTTAAATTATATGTCTTCATTATTCATCTACACTGAAGAACATAGACTAAAAGGAAACAGTAAGATAGCATAGTTTTTCTGCAATTTTCATGGTAATGCTCTATACCTGTCATATTTTTGCAAGCTGCCAAGGCTCACTCTCCCTTAGAATATCTTCAGAGTCATCTATCTTCAAATTCTTGAAGTGTATTTTGTTTCAGTGTGTGTTATATTCTGGAATACATTTTCAAATATTACACATAAGAGTGTAATTTGGTGATTGAGTTTGTGCGTCCCAGGTTGTGACTTAAGGAACAGTACCAGAGGGCAGTGATACAATGGGTTTGTCTAGTATCTTACAGGAAGACTCAGTGCCCTAAGACGATTAATACTGCACTTAATAGTTTGAAAATGCAGTCCTTCTCTGAAAAATGTGCAGAAATCATGGTGTTTTGTTTTGTTTGTTTGTTGTTTTGTTTGTTTGTTTGTTTGTTTGTTTCTTATGGCTATGGCAAATTTCTGTGCTGGATTTACAAATCAAAAGTTTTATTTTTTCATTGGTAGCTCTGGAAAATTAGACAGTTTTTTGTTTGGTTGTTTTTTTTTTTTTTTAAATTACTCTACCTCCCTACTTTTCTATCACAGCAATATTCATACTGAAGCCCGAACTGGTTCACAGGTACACCTCATCCTGCAATCCTTCTTCCTCTGATACTAATGATAGAGGGCAGGCACACTTTCTTCCATTGCCTTACTCAGATGTAACTAATAGGAATTTATTAGGGTGTTCTGTGATGATGGATAAACTAAGAGATCCTATAGTTCATATGGTCTTAGGTATGATGACTTTAAAGGATTTATGCATGAAATTTCATCATTGCACTGACTTTATGAATTCAAATTGTTGAGTAAAATTTACCAGTGTTCCATGACATTATTTTATAAAGATTGGGGGGGTTTTATAAATTATTTTCCTCTAATGCTCCCTGTAAGTTTTTCTTGATTCTTTTCATGAGATAAGATTTGAGTACATTTGAGGCTTTCAGCACTATCCCAGCTTCCCCATTCAAGGGAACTATACTGCTATACATTTGTTGAGTTAGTTGTGAAATAAAGGATTTTGAGTTCTGCTAAAAAAAATGCTACGATTATATAAATGCATTTAGATGACACATTTCAACTCAATGGGTCCCAAATTACTCTCTTATCCTTATGTCATACTTACTAATGCAGTAAAAAAGGGCCATTTCTTTGAAATATCCAGTGTTACACCCATAAAAATCTAGTGTAAGCATAGATCTTTAATTTATAGTGATACATTAAAGCTTTTAAACTTAATACTTTTCTCTCTGGAGACACATATGATAAAAGAACTTTTCAGCAGAACACAAAATGCAGTAGGTGGCAAACACTTAATTCAAAATGTTAGCAGTTGTTTGAGTTAGTTCCATAAGTTGCATGAAAATAGAATCCTGAAAGGATTTGATGAATCATATGATTTGTGTTTCAAAATGTGTGTTCATGCTTCAAAATATCTGGCTCATCTATTAATTTTTACATTACGTTAACATATTACTAGCTGTTGAGCAGTAATTTTATATATATATATATTTAAATGAGAAGATAATGTAATATCTAGGCATAATATGTTTAATTAATGTACTGCATTCCAAACACTCATAACAAGCTATTTCACAGTTATTTTTACCTTTAACTACCTGATAATAGATTAGAAATTGTAGAAATGTAGTATTGGTACATATTCAATGTGAAGAGAACAGGTTATATACTGATTACCAGAGAGTTTTGCTAAAGTAATTGACATTCATAAATGATAAAATTTGGCTTCATATAACCTAACTTGTAGATGAAATTTATAAGAAGTCAATAAACCCATCATATTACTTCAGTGGCAAAACTAGTATTGATAGCTACCAAAAAAACTAGGAAATCCATTAGCTGCAAAGTTAAGGGAGGTCATGATCCATTAGCCATAATCTTTACTGACTGCCTTTTTTTTTTTTTTTTTTTTTTTCCCCATAATACATATGTAATTACTATATGGATCCCTTCCAACTTGCCCTATTCTGTGATTCTGTTATTTATGAATATTTCTAAATTGCATTAACAAAGCTTGGGTAATCTTTTTCTTACTTCACAACTTTCACAATTACAGCAGGGGCCCTTAAATTCTCAGCAATGTGAATCATGTTACAATATGTCACATCATGTTTTTAAAAATGAATGTATTAAGACTGATATAACATAACATGACATGATACATAAGGTCAGAAATATGAAGATTTTGAGGGAGTTACTTTCTTCCTTTAAACAAAATACACTTGATATTACTTAAATCTTTAGTTTTCAATAAAAGGATCATCTTAAAAGTTTGAGTAAGCCGCGTTTACAACATACTTTGTACTTGAAATTTTATTAAAAGGTCAAAGAAGATTCCAGTGATTGTAGTATTTGGTAACTAATAATAGTCTAAATTAATTATCAATATAATTGAACTGGTAACAAAACATTTTTTGCCACCATTTAAAATTCAGTATGCTCATTAATCCTACAAACTCGGTATTTGTTTCTGCATGCAACAATGAAGATTTTGATTGGGAGAAGAATGGCTGGTTTCCCTCCCATTTCTTAAAACACCAGAGATATCTTTTCTCACACATAATGCCATATAGTCTTGTATTAACAATATTATATTTTCACAGTTCTTAGATCTGAGAAAAAAAAAAAAAGGCAAAACACCAAACAAACAATCCTAAACAGCTAAAAATTGATGGCATCTGAAGAAATATATATATAAAGTGGCACAAAAGAATATACCAGCATGAAGATAAGTAGCTCAATTACTCTATACTCAGCCAGTGCTTAATTTTCAATGGAAACAATTTGACTTTGTAAAGATTAACAGCCTGAATTATAACAGATACAGGAACTTGGGTAGATGTTGCTACTGATACTCCTGTCCTTGTCAGTCTACCTCATGAAGAAAGGAATCACTTATTGTGGTAATGTACTCTTTAAAGAGATAGTTGACCATATATTTTAGCAATTTTGCTCATTGCTACACCAGCCGTTGCCATATAGGTCATGTCAGGCTTAATAACTTTTGTGCAATTTGTCACAGAAATATCTCGTTTGTGCACTCTATTTGCTCCTCTCCACCCACCTTTCCCCCTCTCCCCTTTCACTCTCCAGGAAAAAGCAGATTAGTTTGTTATCCTATAGAGTTAAGACTTAATTTCGTAGCAGCAGCTGCCTGAGAACTAACTCAGAACCACCTAAAGGAGAAGAGTCTATTACAGAGGAAACCATTGAAGGAAGCCTCACATGCTTGATTCATACACTCGACTAGAGACTGTACTATAAAGTCTTGGTTGGTAAATTGCCTTTCCTTGTGAAATGTGAAGCCAACTCTACTGCTTCTACAACTTGTTTACCCCTTGTGATTTTGGAGCATAATAGGACTTTCTGTAGTCACCTTGCAGGGGGGTTTAGCCACATGAGCAGTCCCATTAACTAGATGATTCATGTGAGAAGGTGATAATGTGAAAAAAGGTGTCATATTTTTACCCCAACACAGCAGAACACATTTTTACATGAGATTTTTGATGCATAATAGTGATTCATATTTATAGTTCATGTCAGCCTTATTAGTCCCAGATATGAGAAAAATAAACAGAGAATGTTTTTTTTTGTGTGTGTTTGTTCTGAAACAGTGCTCTCGCACAGACACAGCACGTGGCAATGTTTCTTGCTGACCAGCTAAAGTAGCCAAGCAAGGCAGCTTGAAGGGGTTTTGTGGTTAAGCAGAAAAATAGCAGCTAAACTGCTATCATCATATTGACATCTGAGTTTCAGGTGTAGCCTGTCTCACTGAAGATAGAAACTCAAAGCTAGGCTTCTGGAGAAGACACTGAAGAGTAATATTACATGGTGTGTGATTTAAAGGGGATTTGAAGTGTTGAACAAGACAGTAGACATTTGCCATCTGCCTCAGTAATAATTTTTAAAAAAAAAAAAACAATTGAATTAGTAAATATAAGTCTACATTGAACTAACATACATCTGACTCTGTGTATGAAAAAACACATTATATGTCTTTTAATATGGAGAAAAAAAGTTATTTTCAAAGGCAAAAACTATGAAAACCAAATTGAACATAGTCAGTATAGCATAGTGTTTGTAATTCAAATATAGTTAAGTTGGAAAATCTGTAAACCAATCTGTAGATCTCCTACAAGTAACTATTAGGTCAGAAATAGAAAGTGGAAGCATCCTAAAAACATTTTGATGTTCTCTTTTAATGTTCTTTGTAGAGAATGTTACACTGATATTTAGTAGAGACTTGATTTAGAATAAAAAAAAATAGGAGAAACTGTGACTTAGACGTGTCAAGATGAAAAAAAGCTGACACCCCAAAAAAATCAGAGGAGAAAGGGACAGTTTTCTTATCCACTTATTGAACCAAAACCATATTTTAAACAAAAATTAATACATTTACATTAACACTTATTATTGAAAAAGCATGCAAAGTTGAATATGTTGTAACTCGTTTTAGAAGAGGTCCAACTCATGACTTTACAGATTCATGACACTTTATTCAGTACTAGAAAAACACTAAAGATAGACCAAACAAAACTAGAAAAAAAAAAATCAGCATGGCTTCACAAATAAAATCTATATACTCGTGTATGTATGTGTATGTATTTGTTAAGGTAAGTACAGAGAATGAGGAATACTCTCTATTGTTTGGGGTTTTTTTTTATATTTACTTATTTGTTTATCGGGATAAACAGGGAGTTGGTTAAGAAAAAATCATGGACAGATTATTATATAAGAGAATTTTCCAAGTAAGCAACCCCATTAACAAAAACATGAGGTATCACAGACACAAGGATGTTTATTCTTTCATAGATGCTGGTACACAGTGGTGTGACAGGTGTTTGAATCAAAATTTATCTTCCCCTTTCTTCACAGCTCTTGCTGTGGCTGTATCCCAAACAATAACAGTTTGTGTAGCCTGAACACAAACCTTTTATTACAATACTTCTCTGTAACTATTTTTACTTGTGAACAAAGTGAGGATTTAACCAAAGTTTTCAGTTTCGAAAACCAAGTCATCTTGATAATATCTTTGTGAATAACAAAAAGGAATAGGATTCTAATGAAATTAATTAAATTTACATTGTCTTTTCTCTATCTTTAAACCTTCAGCTGTAGAATTGGAAGCTCCACTTCTCTGCTGTTATTGCAGAGAATGTCCCAGATACGCTTCCTTCATATGTGTACTCTTTTTTGTGCCTGTCTTAGTTCAAGGGGAGAACTAAGATATCTATGATGGCCAAGAAATAATCCCTCTCCTTTAAATTTAGAAAAAAACCAGAACTTTAATTAGAAATATATATGTATATGAAAAGGATAACAGTTCTTAACCACAATACACACACACACACACACACACACACACATATATATATATATATCCAGAAAGAACCAAACCACAGCAGTTTGTAATAAACCCTTTAAACGACAAGGCAAACAGTTAAAAGATCTTTTGGCCATCCCCCAAAAAAGGGGAAGTGCAGCTATATTTAGGAACAACAGGTGGCGATGCCGTGCCCAGCTGGCTGGGCTCTCTCTCAGGGGAATGGCAGGAGCACAGTTGCCGGGTCACCTCCCGTGTGGTCGATGACAAAAGCAGCAGAAACCCAGTCTCTGAGTGTAGAAAGCAGGCGTGTTCTCTTCCTCACAGCAGTCTCTGCGGTCCCCATGGGCCTCCACGGGTGATTGGCGAAGTCAGAGAGCGAAAGACACAATCCCAGTCCCGCTGCGATGTCAGACTCGGTGTGTCCCTATCCTCCCTCCTCTGCGCTGAACCCCTGAACTCCTAACCTGAGCGGAAAGCACAGAAACCCTGACACCTTCCCCCACCCGAGCCCGTCTTCTCTCCCCCTCTGGCCTGGGGAGAGACCAGAACAAAAGGCTCTGGCTAAAGCAGTTAACATCAGGATATGATTATTCATTGTGCTAATCATCTTTACGGACACTAAGACATTGGTTCCAAGCTTTTTGGAAGGAATTCCCGCTGACTTTTGAAACTGTAACAGTGCCTCGTGGAACAAAGCAGCTTAAGGAGTCATAGCCCCCATGTTTGAACAGGAAAAATGTCATTCTTCATTTGAGTTTCACTTCATTTGCAATTCCAGATTGAAACCACAGTAAATTTTAATTAGTCCTGCAAGGAGCAGGGAGTTGGACTCAAAGATCCTTATGGGTCATTTCCAACTTGAGTTATTGACACAGACCTGAAGGGAAAAACGGGACGGACCACTCCACACAAAACGCGGGATAAGGTGAAATGGCCGTTTATTCAAAAGAGTAAAAGGGTTTTATAGGGGCTAGCTAGAAACTAGGCGTGGTTCGGGGAGGAGATTAACAGGTCTGTGACAATAAAGGGAAAAAAGGGTGGGCTACAAC
>JAWWEE010000001.1:63367623-63385494 GCA_035221455.1 Xenops minutus
AGGAGAGGAGAGGAGAGGAGAGGAGAGGAGAGGAGAGGAGAGGAGAGGAGAGGAGAGGAGAGGAGAGGAGAGGAGGGCAGGGGAGGGCAGGGGAGGGCAGGGGAGGGCAGGGGAGGGGAGGGCAGGGGAGGGGAGGGCAGGGGAGGGCAGGGCAGAGGAGCGCAGGGGAGGGGAGACTAAAACACTGAACTTTTTGAAAATATTGCATCTAGGATAGGGATGACATTAGAAATAGGTGGATCAGCTAGGCCTTAAGATAATTTGATTTAATTGTGCAGATAATGTCTTATGTTGATGTAAATAACTTCATAGAGTGGTATAAATACTGTTAATTAAGTAGAGCATGAAATTTAGAAAAGATATTGAAGTTAATGAAGGAAGAAAAAATAGGACAACTTATTCTGAGCACATCTAGAAATTAAATTTCACTTCTTGATAAATATGGAAAAGAGACGGTCAAAATTATTGGTTGCTCTTTTCAGGACACTGTCATTTAGCGTGTAACAAGGACTATATCTGTTCTCTTGAATGTCAAAAGGATTTTGCAATTAACTTCACAGCATGATGAGGCTCTGGGTCTTTAAAAACAGAGTTGTGGTATAACTCACAAAGTTCTCAGAAGTTTTGATTTTTTTAAGTTTTTTTTTTTTTTCTATCACAATTTTTTTATAGGAAGGACACAGGCTAACACTTCAGATATAGATAGATATATATATATATATATATATATATATTAAAAGCTAGGTATTTTAAAATATTTCATTCTATATTTTTTCCCCCTCACCAATTATTCTGCAATGTGTAGTGTGCTATTTTTCTTACTTTCATTTTTTTTCTGACAGTTTCAGTTATAGTTCCAAAGAAACACAGCAAGACTGAGATTGAAAAATTTCTGTTATTTCATTGGGTAACTGTTTTATTCAAGCAGAAAAATGCATAAGGCAAAAGTATGCCTTAAATGTCAGCTGGAAATAAAGTGTGTTTGGTCTGCATGTATATCTGCCTTGAGAGAAGCAGAATAAAAGGAGGAAACTTCAGAAAAAATAACGCTTTTGATTAAAGAGAGTGTGTTATATTGAATTCATGTAAATAATCAAAATGCATGCTATTAATATGACACGGTGTATTATGAATAGAAATAGTCTGCACTTTTGATATTACCTTAATGTTTTAATAGTTACTCTAATTATTTTGCAATATGAAGCACATTAGGAAATTTACCCTTTTTTATATAGCTTAAAAATACTTTAGCCATGATTGATTACAAGTAGATCAAGTCTACATATTAAGAAACAGTTTTCAAAGAAATGCAAATTCCTATTCAGTATTTGCTTAAAATATGTAGCAAAGCCTTCAGTTGTAAAATGCAACCAGCTTGATTAAACAAATCATTGTGCTACTGAAACTCAAAAAAAATAACCCAGAAACAGCATCTATTATAGATCTTTTTTTAACACTGACTTTGTTTCTGAAACAATAGAGAACTATACTTCCTTTAGACATCACTGCCCCGAATATAATAGTCAGACCAAGCAAGTTTTGGTCACTGTACATTTAAGCATATGGGTCATTATTTTGTAAAGACTAGTTATTTTGGTTATAAAAATATCTATTCTACTGCAACTGACAACACTAAAGAAAATGAGCTGTTTTATCTGAAAAACAACTAAATAGTTGCTAAAGTTAA
Source organism: Xenops minutus (assembly GCA_035221455.1). Taxonomy (NCBI): domain Eukaryota; kingdom Metazoa; phylum Chordata; class Aves; order Passeriformes; family Furnariidae; genus Xenops; species Xenops minutus. The sequence goes on from JAWWEE010000001.1 coordinate 63,369,311, forward strand.
ATGGAAACGGAAACCAAAACCAAACCAAACCAAAACACCAACAAACCCACCCCACAAAAAAAAAAAAACAAAAAAAAACAACCAAATCCCTTTACAAGCCTAACCAAAGTTCTCCAAAAAAATCCTATATTATCCATCATTTAATAATTATAAAACCCTTCTGCTATTGGAAGGGTGGTTGAAGAGTGATAATAAATCAAATTGCCTTTCAAATCCATATCTTCTATTTTCAGCAGTCAATTGAAAAATTTAATGTACCAAATGACAGTAGAGCAGAGAAGACTGAAGTGTAGGACAAAAAGTCTGAGTTCTTTTCTCTCTGAGGAGCAAAGTCAACCTGGTTATTTTTTTTCGGGGCTAAAATCAGAAAAATACTGTTCAGAAGGTAAGAAGTACTGCTACTCTTCCTTTTTCTAAGTGTTTGTATTATGTGTTTGTGCATGCGGTTTGTGGGGGGGTGTATTTTTTCTTTCAAGAAAGTGACTATAGATACTTATCTTCAAACAATATTCAGTGTACTTAGAGAGTGCCCAGCCTAAAAGGCTCTTTAGTTTACAACATTACCAAGAAATTTGTAGCTGAGTCCCTTATTAAGTAATAATTTCAATTAGGAAATCATTGGAAAATTCCCTTAAATGATAACATTCAGGCTTACCTTAGACAGTAAAGCGGGTGCATGTATCCTACTCTTGGAGCAATTCAATGAGTCGTAAGGTACCATGTAACATGAATGAGAATTTTGATACCAACTGTTGTGTTAACATCTACAATATACATAAAATTTCTATTTGTATTAACCTATTTAACAGGATCTTCCATGTACTTAGGTGTCTTTTCTAACACATGATACTATTACCAGGTCAAAACAAAGCATTTCCTTAAAGTCTTATTGAAGTCAATGGAAAGAACTCCTTTGACTTGAGATAGGATCAGATTTAAAACACCTTACAAAACCAGTAGTCTGGCCCAAAATCCACAATGATTACTGAAGTCAGTAATGATTTGTGACCTTCTGTTCAGTATAGCCACATATTTTTGGTTTGAATCAGAGATTCACCATCAAATTAAAAAATAAGCAAATGAGACATTCCATCTGTCCAATGAAATAGTTTAGAATCTATGTCAGAACAAGCTTGATATGTAGAAAAAACTTATGAACTCAAGTTTAAAAAGTCAGGAAACAAGACTAGCTGAAAGGTAATCTGTGTTATCATTAATTAGAAATAATTTTCTGACAAGGTTAATAAATGTGAATATTAGTATCGTAATTTGTAAAAAAAAAAAATAAAAACCATGCTTATGCATAGTTTTAAGTAGTCTCAAAATTTAATAATAAATATTAAATTTAAGTTGATTGAATAAGCCCATTAGCTGATAAGATTAAAATACAATGAAGTTTGTTCCTTTATATATTTTTTTTCTGAGTTATAAATAAGACAGTCAGCCTGTGAAATGCACCGTTAATAATATTCTTCAAATAAGATAAATCTCTAGAAAAAGTGGTGCTCAGTTATTTCATATTGGTGATACTGTCTTTTGCTAGCTCATTGTTTCTCTTTGTGAAGAGTTTAAATACAGACAAAGCTGTTTCAATTTAACTTGGATATGAAAAGCAAATAAAATAGTTTAATTTGTGTATAAATTTTAAAAATAGTGAATACTTTACAAGGTTAGAAGTACAATGCAAAGATTTCCTAATAAGAGAAAGGTATTTCAGCCAGACTTAAAGTGTGTCTTTTGACATAAAACATTGGATTTATATTACAAGGTTTAAGCTGCTTAAAAGTTAGACATTGTCTGAATTTGTCAAATAGGTTTCTTTTATAGTTAACAGACAGACATCTTCTAAAATGCAGTCTTAAGATAAAAAGAACATAGCTAGCAAGCTTAGCTTTAATATAGCTAAATCCATGGAAGCTAACAAATTAACCAAAACCAACTCCTTTTTTTAAAAGCTTTAAAAAAATTGTGCAGAACACCAGTATTCTACCCAATACTCACAAGAAAGTGGCTGTGTCTATACTGCTCTATACCATCACCACTAACTCCCACAGCCTTACAGGCAGAATGCTGACCATTGCTGTGGTACAGACTAGGGTTGACCTTCTATCAGCTGCAAGCAGGTTTGAAAATCAGTGACCACAGCATTTTTTAATGTTCCCTACATGTAGTGCAGGGGCTGTATAACTATGGTCTTATGTACTCTGAAACTTTGCATTAAAAGCTGGCTCTCAGGCTTATGTGCCTCATACCTCTGTGTGTTTTCTTCTAAGACTCAGTGGTGAAAGCACAGTGAACTTTTAAAAGTCCTCTCCACTTACTGGTCCAGATCTGACTTTAGAACTACATGGTGCTTCAAGCAAGATGCCACATGGGCAAGAGGAATGATACATTTAACTGTCACTTTAAAAGGATCAGGATTTTGATTTTGGCTCTTGCCTCTCCCACCAGCTTTTTAAACACTGATAATCTCACCTGCAACTGTGGTGAGACACTGAAGGACGTTACCCAGAGAAGCTACAGATGCCTCATGCCTGGAAGTATCAAAGTAAGACTGGACAGGAGCTTTGAACAATTGTCTAGTAAAAAATGTCCTTGTCCATGGCACAAGGACTAGGACTAGATGATCTTTGAAGGTTCCCTCTAACTCAAACCATTCTATGATACAATGGTCTTCTTCCCATCATGCTTAGAGAGTGAGATATGTAAGGAGGCAGAGGTAACAAGAAATTTTGTTCCAGCAAGATTTGGAGATATTGTGTTGGAAAATTGAAAGGAGTTTATCCTTCTCACACAGTCACTTCTGTAGGCTTCTCCCAGAAGGTACAAGACATTGGAGCCACCTCTTCAGAGGAAAATAAATATAAGTCTCCCTCTCTGAAAGGCAGGAAGAAAAAAGCATCACCACATGAAAGTGCGTATGACCAGAAAAAAAACAAAATCACAAAAGCCTAGTAAGTGATTGAGTAGGTCATCCAATTAAATAAGGATAATATGTTGTGCAAAAGACTAAGGGAAATGTAGAACAGAGAAAGTGTATGGAAAAATCTCAAGAAGTTAGATGAACCTGCTGACCCTAAGTGTGACAAAGTCCAAAGAGGTGCTTTCCAAGTAATGATGGTTACATCTTCTTCAGGCTCAGATCTGCTGAATGGCTGCTGTGTCTGACTGACTTTAAGATGAAAATACCTACATGATAGACAGTCAGGATACATTATAAGGGATGTCCCATCAAAACCTTAAAAGAGGAGTTTATAAATAATGAATAAATTAGCTAGAACCTAGCATTAGACTTTGCCTACTATGAAGTTTAGGTAGAAGAACTGATCACTTTCATTAAATGCACTCTTAGATATTTTCTTAGGAAAAGCAACTTCTAGGACACTAGAGTTTAAGTACCTGCTCTGCAACTTAAAGGAAACCTAGAGAAGTTGTCTGCTTATTATCTTTAACCCTGACAGTCATTTTAATAACTTCTCAAATAAAACGAAAATTGTGGTCTAGATTTCTTGCATACTAGCCTTTCATAAAATGAATGACATTAGTTTTTTCACCACAGGCTAACATGTGCCTTTTGTCACATTGAATTTACCATCCTGTGACTGAAACCTTATTAAAAGTATTCACATACTGTATTCCCAGAAACACAATTTTGATTCAATATCAACCTGACATAAATATAACCCATGCTAATGGTTTAAGACATAGGAGATCGAATTCAATTTTTTTTTATAAAGTAACAAAAATGTGGAAAAATAGCAAAAGTCCCTTGGTATATATTGTATAAGCTAACAATGAAGGAATTTTTATGTGTGCTAATTCTATATCTTATGAAGACTGGATGTGGTAGGTTGATACTGCATAATATGAAGGAAACTTGCATGTATGCAATAACCTTATTTAAGTTTTTACTCCAAAGATATGAATATAGAAATTTGGACAGGGGAGTCTGGAGGAGTTTGTTGAGTTAAAAATACACAATTGTTCCTAAATCCTTTTTTTGGAATATAGTAATTCAGTTTTCTCTCACTCCCTTCGTTCTAATTCCTACTCAAAACTCCATGCATATTTTTATCCAAAGACAAAACCAGACACAGCTGTCACATCTAATTAAATTTCAATAACTCAAGTTGAGTATTTGTGAATTTGATTTAATTGTGTTAGCACTGTTTTCAATAAATACAGAGAAAAGCTGCCTACTTTATTGTAACTGCAAAAAATGTCTACCAAAAATATCTTGGGGGAAAAAAAGTAAGGTTTTTTCTCTGGGATTATACTGTCAAAATGAAACACAGGATTAGTATCTTCTGTTTAGGTTGTGTGGCCACACTTCCAAGCAGCTCTTTATTTCTTAGAACTCAGCCCTGTACTCATTTACACACTACATAATAGTAAAAGGAATAAAAGGTACCTGCTAGTTTTCCAAAACAGAAGCATATAGAATACGCCCTTCTCCAAAGCTGTGTTTAACTATTTTTGTATGTTCCTAAAGTGATAAGGGTTGGTTTACGGGGTAGTACTTTGATCACTAAAGATCATATATAACATTGTGTAATCTGTATCATAGTGCTTTGAATCTGATTTCTAAGAAAAAAGGTAGGATATAATGAAAATGAAACTTATTTTCTATTTTGTTTTACATCTTATCTGATAACACATTTTATATTTTACATTATAATACTCATAATACTGGCAAGGTAATTTAACAGTCTTAGTTATGCAAGGAATTAGTAAGATTACCTGAAACAAATAAACATCAATGCCAAAAGATGGTCAACTCTTTGTAGTGGATATGACAAAATCCCTGATTAAATCAAAGAAATACGGAATGTATTCTTCCTCAGAGCCCAAGAAGACTGATGGAGGTCCAATTCAAGGGCCTTACATACGTGTCTATGTCTATTTCTACATCTATGTGATCTATGTCTTGGGCAGTGGTGTGGTGATGTGTATACACATCTTTCTGTATTTGTATAAGGAACCATGGAATAATTTAGGTTGGAAAACATCAGGTTGCTTAGGAATTTGGCCAGCTAAATTCTGAAAAGCTCCAGAAATGAAGATTGCACAAATTCTCTGGAAGACTTGTTCAACTATATCATCATGCTCACAGTAAATGCATTTCAAAAAAACATAAAAGATTTTTTAAAAATAAAATTCAACAAAGAAATTGAAAAATCCTCCACTCAGAAATTTCTGTGTTCAGCCTTTTGTCCACTATTGTTCTCATGGTGGTTTGAGAAGAATTTGTCTAAGTCTTCACTATTCTTCTAAACTTCTCCAAAAAAAGTAGTTCTAGACAGCTGCAAGATCTCCCCTTAACCTGATTCTAGCACTGAAAAAAAAGTAAGTTCTCTCAGTATAGTAAATACTGAGTTATTTAACATTTCCTGTAGTTGATGATATAATAAGGTCAAGCATTGCATGACAGTTGTCATAGAGTGTTGCTTTGTATGTAGTTTGAGGTGTTCTGATGAGTCTTGGTTATTATAGATATCCTTTTGCTCACTAACAAGCTGAACAACTGGTTAACAAACCGAAAATATGCGTTCGGTCTATTAACTTGATTGGTATGCCTCTTTTGGTGTGCAGCACAAATTCCAAGTGTGGAAAAAAGTCATAATAGATTACTCTTAATCTAGATAACAGAATAGCAAAATGCAAGGTTTAGATTATTTCTCTTAACTTTGGCAATATAAAATTAAAACCTCTAAATCTGAATTAGTCACTTTTGTATACTTATACAGTAAGTGGTAACACCAATCTACATTAAAAGGCAGATTCATCTAAATGTGAAAGGATTATTGAAGAATAAATAATTTACTCTGGAAGTTTTTCTTTTTCTTGATCTACTTAATAATGCTACAAATATGTTGCAGAATACTGTGGCTCTCCTGAAACTGAATATTTAAGATAAGTCATGTAGATCTGTATCAAACACACTGTGCAAGGAAGAAAACACTGGTTTTGTTTGGTTTTATTTCTTTGTGACATTGATGAAGACTGTGATTTACAACTGGAACAATATATCAAGTCCACTGTGAGATTCTGCAGGGCAGAAAAATTTATTTTTATACAGACACTTTTAAAAATAATTACATCTCCAGATATTGATATATATCAGAAAAAAAATAATTTATTGTTATATGCTCCTGTTGTGTTATAATTTATTAAAACATCTAAACATGCACTAAGATAGATATTCTGAAAACCTGCTTGCTGTTTCTGTAAAAAAAAAAAAAAAAAAATAGATATTTCTCTGTCTGCCTACATGCAGGGGTTATAATTATATTTTTATTTTTTTATTATTTTGACCTTGAATTAATGCCAAAGCTATTGAAGTATATCTGTGTTACATCCATTCCCCTCAAAATCTTCCTAGTTTAATCACATTTACAACTGTACTGGGTGTGTGGTCCAAATAAAGGTTTTGTAAGCCATTTTTAAAAACTTTCCGCTTTTTTTTTTTTTAAAGGGGAAAGAAATGGATCATGGTACTTGGCTTTTCAGTGTCACTTCTTGAGGGTTTTATTTTTTTATTACTGTCTGAAAGTCAACAGACACAAAGCCGACTATCTTTTTCCAATTTTAATAAAACATTTTATCTGAGGATAAATGATGCCTAAATTTAATTTTCTAAACCCCAAAAGAATGCTTATCTAAAGTATAGTGATATAGTTGGAAATATTTTAAAATTTTTGGAAATCTTATCACTGGTAACAATAACTTTTGGGTCAGAGATTGAGAAGCCTGAGCAGCTTCATTTTCAAAAGCTTTCTTTGCGTGTTCTCCTTAATGTCAAGGGGCTTAAATGGAAAATAAATGACCAATCTTGTCTAAATATAGCAAATGAAACAAATAATAAGGCAAAGCACATCAGAGAGGGAGATCAATACTGGCCTATTTTTGAGCAACTTATTATTTTTTTTTATTTTTCTGTCATTGTTCCTTGAAGTTATGTTGGGATTGGGAGAAACATTTACCAGTCCTGGAAGGAAAGGAAAGCGCTCAGAAGAAAGAAGAAGGACGCTAACCTGGAGGACATCTGGATAGAGATGCAGCCACCTGTAACCAAATAAAAGAAGTTCGGAGTTTCCACAGTTTCTAGTTAGTTAGATATTTGATTAGATTAGTCATAGAGTTATCATTATTCCGTTTGTTCCTAATGGTTAACTGTACCCCAGTTCTCCCCAGTTACCTTTCTCATTGGTCAATGGTTTCGCGGGCTTGCTTCCCTTCCCCATTGGTCAGCCGTTGCCCATAACAATGGCACGTACCCCACCCCCTATTTTCAGCTGACCATCCCCTGCTCCTCCCCAATTTGCCCTTGTTTGGAAAGCCCCTCCCCTTTCTATGAATACTGATGCAGATCTGACCAATCCCTCCTTTGACTGCACCCTAGTTCTAGTCTCTTCTCTACCAACCCTATATAAGCAGGCGCGCACTGTTAATAAAGGGCCATTTCGCCGCACCCCTCTTGCGTTGTGGTCCGTCCCTTTTTCCTCCACAGATCTGCGTCAAAGTTACTTGTATACATTTGTTCTCAGCAGTGATAGGGAAGCACAAGCTAGAGGAAAACTGATCTGCCAGCAGCCATCTAGGACATCCAAGTTTTTTCTTAAAAATAGCTTCATAGAAAGAAGAAAAAAAAATAATATATGTAAACATCATGGTAACAGCTGTAGACACTCTCAAGTGTGGGATACCTTTTTTAACTTTTCATACTGAATTTTATGTATTTCTACCTACTTACACAAGTAGTAGGCTTGGCAGCTAAAAATGATTTCTCTATATTAGAGATATTAGTTCTGTTGAAATACAGAGTCTTAACTAGTCTAATTTGACAGAAGTTTTTCATTCCATTTCATGCCTCTTCATGTAAAACACATTATGAGTAATACATTTTTTCCATCAGTAAACTAAATCAAACCCCAAAGTAAAGTAGTCAAAAGAAGAGCAAATTGAAAGAAATTAATTCTGGGCCAGAAACTACATCTGCAGAGAAAAAGAAACCTCAAAGAAAAAGTAGCTTCCCTTTTTTTGAGGTATTGAGGACTCAGACAAAGCCATGACATCTTTACCCAATATATCAGTCACTCATCTGATAAAGAAGACCAAAGCTAACATATTTCTAAGATGGTAAGGAAATTAATTATTAAAATATGAAGGATCAGTCAGGACAGAGACTACAGCATGATCTTGGGAAGCATCATGTAATGACTAATACAACCAAAAAACCTAGGAAAATACCAAAACATTTACTGTGGACAAAAAGGTGGGAGACTATCACCTTTTCAGAATAATGGAGAAGAATGCAGAAGCTGACTGAAGAGCCAGAAGTTTAGAAATCCACAAAGCAGATTAGTTTTTGAAGAAGGAGGAAAAAAAAGACCAGATAGAGCATGGGGGTTATTTAGGTGTATAGTTAAGGCTGTGTAAATGTGATGACAATGTCACAATCTTGTGCTTTCACTCTACTTTTTGAGACAGAGATGTTATCTCTGCCTGTGAACTCTCTACTTTTAAGGTCTGTTTATATACTGAAAATAGCTATAATGTGTTATCTGTCAGTGTTTCTGCTAGGTCAGATGTGATTCTAAGTAAATGACCGAGAGAGTGGAGCAACTTGGCAGAGTACTGACTGAGTTATGAGGTACCTAAATAATATTTTTTACCTGCACTCTAGATACACATTCTCACGTGTCATGTACAGTGTCCAATACACATATAGACTTTATTTAAGCAGACAATTTTCTTCTAACTGTAGAGGTCATTGGCATTGACGAGACATGTCAAGTGTGTGATCTACTGATTTACTGATTGACAAGCTTTAAGAACTCAGGCTCTTCTCACAAGCTCATTGAAGGGGTTTTACAACAAAAAGATATAAGACTCAAAAAATCCACCCAATGGATTTATTAAAAGGACCTTCAGTTCTTTTATACCTTGGGACTGTGCACATGAATAACACTGATGTTTTTCAAGGGGTCAAAATATCACTTTTATTGGCAAACATCTGAAAATAAGGGAACTTGGCAAAAGTTAAGACAAGCATTCAATGAAATAAAGCATTTCACAAAGCATTGATTTAACAAATTCCAACCCATCCAAGTTCAAGTTACCCAAATATTAAGAAGAGGAAATTAGGAAAACAGGAAGAAGTAAAAAGAATGAGAGAGAGAGAGAGTGTGGGAAAGAATTATAGCTACAGCCTTAGGTCCAGCATAGATGCAGCTACTGGAAGTCCAGGAATGGTAGGACATCAATCATGCAGAGGCTGATTTTATCACTCTCTACTCCTGTGGCCACTCCTCCTCCACAGCTGGGGCTTCCTGTGTGCCAGCTATCCTGGGGCTGGGTTAGGGGCTCCAGGGTGTGTAGTGTGGGGCAGTGCTCCTGGTGTGCCAACGACTTACAGCTGCACCAGTGGCTCTCAAACAAAGTGGGGTATCAGTGGGGAGGGGGACAGAACACTATCCCACCTTGGCATAACAATTCTACCCCCTCCCACACATTCAGAATTGTTTCAGCCAGTAATAACTTTAACAATACTTTTTTTTAGTACCTCACACAAATGGAGCTATGCACAAAATGCTGAATGGATTTTGTGAGAGGTGGAGGCAAGATGTTGATTGGGCTGTTGGCTTGAATTCTCTTCCTAAATGTAAACAGAAAAAGAAAAGGAAAAGGCTCCAAATGTAGGTGTGTATACACAAACTACATATCTAAACTCCCATTATTGACAATAACGATGCAGGGCTCAACTCTAGCAAACACAGGAAGGTGCATAGACTAGGGTACCTTTCACAATCTACAGTCTCTGAATCATCTGATATTAAATAAAGCTCCTAGTCATCTTGGAAAATGGAGTTGGATAACTGATCAACTCAATTAATGCAGATACCTATTTAAGGCTCAAATTAATCTTTCTAGTCAACATGGCATATTGTGAGTTTGTTGACTATAACAAAATCCCATACATCTAGCTGTCATTGAGAGGCTGTGTGAGATTCAGTATCCTGCACATTCTGAAATTTCAGAGTATTTGAGACATTGTATGGTAGATCTAGCAGACGTGACACAGAGCCTGCAAGAGGTCATGCCCTTCTGGAGTGCACAGATATCTGGCAGCATCTGGTAGGTTTTCCCATGTGAAGATGTGTGGGAGAACGGTCTTATGAAGAGTGGAAAAAACAGCATGGAACAGTTTGTTGAGACCTGAAGATGAAGACCATCAAGTTGTGAGCTATCCGAGCATGAAAAGAAATGCATATACATGGACACTGTTTTAATGGCTCCCGATGTTATTACATGTTCTCTCAGTTTTCTATGTTCATTGTTATATACATATGCACACATATTATATTGTTCAGAATAGTTCCCCAGATCTTCCTCACGTTCTCCCCGTTTTCCCGTTGGTCGAGATCTGCTGCAGTGCAGTCTCACCATATATGATTATCTCCTCCCCGGCTTTCCCTATATGGTTGTTGCCCTTCCTTCTTTTACCATACATGTGAGAAGATTTGCATGCTCCTCCCAATCCCCACCCAAGTTCTGGAACCTTCCTGAACCCTCTATATAAGCCTGAGTCTCAGCTGAATAAACTGCTGTTCTGCGTTGCCCCTTTTTAGGTAGTGCCGGGTCCCTCTCTATACTCTTGTATGTAGCACTTGCAAACTTTAAGCCAGCGTCACAGGCAAGTAGGATGATCTGGAAGCAAGGAATGGTGATACCAAATTTTTTGGGTCCAGATGCTGGAGACACAGGAATGTGAGAGTCGGCTACTCAAGGGACCATAGGTTTAAGCCAAGTACTAGAAACTGGGATCTGATAATTGGTTACTGAGGGCAGTGTGTAGATCCAAACCAGCTGGTAAATACGCAATTTTGTGGTTTTGCAGGCAGGCAGAAGAGAGATGAGTACTATAAATTGCATGTCCAGGTGTCAGGGTTTGGGGAGGCTGGGGATCTGAGACCCACTACTGGTCAGTTACTGGTGGAATCCATATTTTGCTTATACATACTTAAATATATCACACTGTCAAACTTCACTCCTTATTACCTAGTGACAAGGAACAGAACTGAACCATCAGTGGTATTCACATTCATGTGACTGCTGTTGGCAAGTAAGTGGATGCTTGAAAGATAACTTCTGTCAGTGTGTGGCTAGACGTGTATGTCTATTGTGCCTACAGATATGTACACATTTCCCTGCAACACATGCATAGCCTTCTTTCTGGTGGCACCTGGAGAGCCAAAGCAACCTTGCATCTACTGGGCTACAGGTTAGGAAATTCCTAATAGTTTTAATTAAATATGTGAATCATTTTAAACTACGATATAAACTACACCTTTTCACAGAGCTAGTTTTAATCAACATTTTTGCATATCGTGTGTTAGGACACTATTGTAAGGTGTTAGACTCTTAAATAGTAAATGTTCAGGGTCTGAAAAAGTTAGATTGGCACATCTAAACAGAACTAATAGAGTATAATTCTACTTGAAGGATCTGAAATTAATCACTCAGCCATTAAAAGTATTTTTATATATAAAATTTATTTAGCTATTACTTTCTCTTTGTTCCTAGTTTCAGGTTCCCACTTTTTTCCACTTTATAGAGAGAAGCAACAGTAACTATGTAGCATTTTAAGTCTGCATGGACGATTTTGCTACGTATTTTTAAAAATATGACCATAGAAATCAAACACTGCTGGTGCTGAGATGAAAGATGTTTTAATTAAATTTCAATTATAGAAGTGTGGAATATATAAAATTGTAAGGGAATCATAAATATTGAGTCCAAGTCCCTGCCCTTCACAGGACACCTAAAACTAAGTTATATGACTAAGGGAATGTTCAGATGCTTTTGGAATTCCGACAGGTTTGGGATTATGTCTGTGTGTTCTAATATTTGTTTTTCTCTACTGCCAGAATTGATATTAAACACACCAATTGGTGGTTTCATCAAGTATCTATTTAACAATCTGTTGTAATATTTAATGTTTCCTTGTAAATTTACTTCTTTCATGTGTGAAACCACTTCAGCTCACTCACTAATGTATCATGGGGGTAAAGTAATGGCATTTGCTTTTCTGGAAAAAAAAAAAAAAATCTGAATATTACAGTGAATATATAAAAACCCACATATTTTTATTAGTTTTATATTATCAGCATCTTTTTCACAAATGTTATTATACGATATAATTTTATATTAATATCTACATCTATATCCTTTCATTATATGTGAAATATCTATGAATTGTGCCTTATGTTGACATTATCATAGAATGATAAAATAAACTGAGTTGGAAGGGATCGATCACGACCATTGAGTCCAACTCCTGTCCCTGCACAGGTATCCCCAAGAATTCACACCATGTGCTATTCAATACATGAAATCACTATTTTTTTGTATTTATTTTCACTATGATTTAACGTATAACTCTTCATTTACTGATTACTGCATTTATGACATTACTTGCTCTTCACCTCTTTCTTCAGTAAGATCTACTGTTAGCCTTATCACAGTCTGATCCTGCCTGCCATACTTCAATCCCACAGAATTCACCATTTCTACAAATTGAACCCTATTAAATTTGAATCACAGTAATCATCCTCGGAGTACATTAAAAATTGTATGAAGTTACTTTATATTAAAATATCATACTGTAATTTATATTAATGTTTAAGATTCCTTTCATTTCTCTATATATGTTGCATATATTTTTCTATTAACAACATGAAATTATTAAATATATACTTTTTATTGAGGTGATAGTAACAATGGCATAGAATTCAATCTTTCCAAAATACTCACCTGAATCTCTATCATAGTATGACACAGAATAAAATGTTATAGAAAAGCAGCATATTTAGTAAAAATAGATTCATGTCATATGACGTTATATATCATCTAACAGAAAAACACTTTGCGGTGAGTTCCATGTTGCTAATATTTGTGCGTATAGATACATACGTTGCTATCACAGAATAACTCAGGTTTGAAGGAACCTCTGGAGATTGTCTGGTGTATACCCCTATTCAAGTAGGCTCATCTGGAGCCAGTTGCCCATGACTGTGTCCAGATTGCTTTTGAATACATCAAGAAGGGAGGTGCTACAACATCCATGGGTAACCTGTCCCAGTGCTCAGTCAGCAAAAAAAGGTGAACAGGCTGGATTGGTGTGCTGAGCCTAATGGTATGTGTTTCAACAAGGCAAGGTACCAGGTCCTGCACTTGGGTCACAATAACCCCACACAGTACTACAGGCTGGGGACAGAGTGGCTGGAAAGCGGCTCAGCGAAAAAGAATCTGGGGGTGCTGGTTGGCAGCTGGCTGAACATGAGCCAGCAGTGTGCTCAGGTGGCCAAGAAGGCCCATGGCATCCTGGCTTGTATCAGAAATAGTGTGGCCAGCAGGACTGATGAAGTGATTATTGCCCTGTACTCAACTGGTGAGGGCACACCTTAAATCCTGTTTTGGGCCCCTCACTACAAAAAAGACATTGAGGTGCTGAAGCCTGTCCAGAGAAGGGCAATGAAACTGGTGGTCTGGAGCATAAATCTTACAAGGAACAGCTGAGGGAGCTGTTTTTTTCTTATGAAGAGCAGCTGAAGGAGATGATTTTTTTTTATTTTTTTTTTTTTTTTAATCTGGAGAAAAAGAGGAAAAAGAGGTTTAGGAATTTTTATTTCACCAGAAGGGTTCTCAAGATTGGAATTGACTACCCAGGGAAGTGGTGGAGTAACCTTCCATAAAGGCATTAAAAAGATGTTTAGATATATCATACTTGGTTTGTATGTGGTTTAGCTGTGGATTTGGCAGTGTTAGGTTTGTGATCAGATTCAATTATTTTAAAGGTATTTTACAACCTAAATGATTCTATGATTAATACTAACCTCCATAGAAAAGGAGAAGGGCTTCCTGGTAGAAGAACACAGATCTTTGTTCCTGTTTCTTCTATCACTGACTTGTCAGGGAACTAATAATATATGAGGTCTTTCTCAGATCAGAATATCACTCATGGATGTTGTATACTCTGACTGTCAGACAGTCTTTGCTATGACAGTGTCATGAGACATAATCCAACTTGCTTTGTATGTAGCTGCTCTATATTCTTATGTTTCTTTGTTGTGCAAGTCTTTTTTGGCTTTATGATCTTATTTTCCTCTGGGATTAAGACCATTTTCTGGAAAGTTATTAAGTAGTGCTTTTAAAAAATTTTCATCAGGAACATTTTTTCAACAGGAAAGGGTTTTTGAACTGTCCAAAAAGACTGTGTTTATCTGATTTTTTGAAAAAATAAATAAATAAATCTATGAAAATCATGGAACTTATACATTTACTTAGGACACTATGGAATTAATTAATGTGTGACTACCAAAACATGAAAGGAAAAACAGAAATTTGAAGATTCAGTAGTAACCGCTTCCAACTCTTCTATTTGCCACCAGAATCATTAGTCCTTATAATGAGGGAACTACAGAAAAAGCAAGCACATTAAATCAGTCATAAATAAACTTTATTTTCCACAATGAAATATTCTGGCATAAGCTAATTTATTTTTATAAACCAACTGTAAATCTCATATTCAGCTACAGTGATGAGCAACTTTGACATGAATACCAGGACTTAAGCAAACGAGTACAATTATAAAGCATTTTGGGTAATGAAGAAAAAAAGCAGGTTAATAGAACATTGCCATACAATCCATGTTTCCTGCTTGAGAATTGAATATATTACACAGCATTTGTAGAAGAACAGGAAACCATGAACAAATGACAATATTTCATTCTGTTGACAACATTTCCTTATTCCCTGGTGGAAATACACTCATAATAACTTGTTTTATTCTTTTAATGAGAATTTTAATATTTAATTTTTAGTTTACCTCTCTGATTCATGTGTGGGGTGGGGGTTTTTTGTTTGGTTGTTGGGGATTTTTTACTTTTCCATGCCAAAATGATTTATTTGTTTGCTTGCTTGTTTGTTTGTGTAATTAAACTGGAATAAATTACTGTTAGAAAACTAAAGAGCAAGTGTAGCAAAAAGTGGATAAAGTAGCAGTAAGTTAAATGTTAGGTTAGAAATGAACAAAAATATGGTGAATGGATGAGGTTTTTGGGATATATTCATATTCTTTGTGTTTATTCTACTTACAGTAATCTAAAAGGAATAAAACTTGAAGGTAGGGGACAATTTGCCTTTCTTATGCAATTAGCTTGTACTACAGCTTAGGTGGCTTCATGGATATCTAACAGAAGTTTTTTGTTTTTTTTGTCTATTGCCTGGCGAAAAATAAGCACCTCAGGGGGCCCTTTGTTCTATCTAAATTGGACATCTACCTTAAAATACGGTAAGTTGTTCAGAGGTGGTGTATTGACTGCAGAGAGAATTGTGGTTGATTAGTTGTGTGCAGACAACTGAAGATTTAACTTAGTTCTATTTTAAAAATCTAACTCTTCTTGCAGAATTGTAGAGAGAATGTCAATAATGAGACCTCAGCACTGTATTTTTCAATAGCTGAAAACAGGTGTGTTAAATCTCAGCACATTCTTGATCCATTTTACTAAAGCTCAAATTCAGCCTTAAGCTATGTGAGGAAGTAAAGTATGTCAGATCTTTCTCTGGAAGTCCTATTTTCCTTTATATTTTAAATTGTCCTGATTCTGTTTCACTTTACCGTACATCAAACTACTTCCCTCTTTTTCTAGAGCTTTCACTTAGAAAATTCAGAAATGAAACTGAAGAGATAGTTAAGGGGTGTTAAGAGCAGCTACTTTCTGCAGCTGCTCCATCCCAGGACCCCTTCTGCCCTGCTTTTTGAATCCAGCCTGGTGTGTGTACACACACACAAACCCACATGTACATGTGTGCATGTGCAGAGGCACACACACAGTGTAGCTGGTCATGCAGATGGCCTCAGACAAGGCGCTGCCCCAGCAACACCCACAATCAGGACTCACACCAGACACAGGCACAGATGGACATGCCCCCTTCTTCTGTTGGGCTAGCAGAGGCAGAAGGTCACTAGTATATACACGTATAAATAGCTGAACTGTCAAAATAACTATCTCACCTGCTTTCCATCAGATTTTTCAACATCTTAATTCTAATAATACTCCATTCTTCCACAGAACCTCATGAATAGTCGAAAGATTTGAGTATATATATAAAGTACCAAA
>JAWWEE010000001.1:63385594-63397887 GCA_035221455.1 Xenops minutus
AATTAATTTTCTAAATTTTTTTTTTTTTTTATAAATTACAAAAAAAAAAAAAAAAAAAAAAAAAGACTTGGCCACTGAAACATACTAAAACCTTTTCTAAAAAAAAAAAAAATACTCAACAAAAATGCTGTGTTTCCTTATACTAACTTCTATGATCTGATTGTGTCTAGTTAAAAAAAAAAAAAAATCGTACTAAATTTTCGGGCAATTTCTTTGACATGGACTCTGGTGAACTTTTGAAACCTTTTGAAAAAAAACGTTTCTCATTTTCAAAAACAGATGTCAAAACAGGAGTACAAAAAAAAAAAAAAAAAAAGGCCTAAAATTAGGATTTTATTTTAAAGAGTTGAATAAATCATCAGGCTTCAGAAAAATAAAATAAACCAAACAAAACCAAAAAGACACCACCCAAAAAAAGCCTCCTAAAACCCCAGGATTCCTTAGTCAAAGAATGGAAAACAAATAATGCAAAAGACTGCAGGCAGAGTGTTTTGTTATTACTATTACTGAAATACCTCAAATTAGGTAGTGTTTCAAATTAGGTACTGTCTTGACGTGTGGGGTTTTGCAAACCAAGGCAAACTGTCAAGATTCCTACATAGTGATATATACCTTGTAATCACAGGCCTCTCTGGTAGCAAAAGAATATATTCAGCATAATGAGAAATTGTCAGCTATTTTAAGATTAAAATAAAAATGAAAGATAAGAGTGCATTTGAAAATTGTAACCCAGTCTTAAATATATGCATACACACACACACACACACACACACACACACACATATATATATATATATCATAGTTCTTTAAGATTTGAAGATTCAATAAAATTTACTGAATTTACATATCCTGAAATCAGTTCTATGTATAGAAGCCTTTGTATTTCATTTTAAAGGAAGGCTTAAGAGGGAAAAACTGAGGGAACAGGGATGCAAAATTACACGTGTGTTTTCAGTGATAGCATGAATTTTCAGGTAATAATGATGCAGAAGTCACCAATAAAAAAAGCTTCTGTTGTATTTTGTCATCTTTCAGGATATAATACACAACAAACAAACAAACAAAAAGCTCATATACAAGGAATGAAAAAAGGCAGTTGTCTAGCTCATGCTGACTTTCCAGGCCTTTTGATGCACCTAGTATCATTTCTATGTTATGCACTGTAAGATATCTTTCTATTGACACACTTATTTCCTAGACTACTGTTGTTCTTTTTGATTATTTTCTTGATTGATAACAGACATACCCACTCCAGATTTGAGGTTACTGTTACATTTTGTTTGAAACTTCTAACAGTTAGGTCAGTCAAGGAGCAATAAAATTGAAAATTATCATTTCTCTAAAATAATTTCAGAAATGTGTTCCATGGAGATTTGCCTTTCCAAAAACTCATGCATTTTTATTCTTATGTTCTTTCCAATGTCGAGGTGCATTGCTGGATATTATTTGGAAACAATAACACTAAGATAACCTGTATGTATTTACTGTCTCTAGGTGTTTTCCACTGGACCAGAGACATAGAATATACAAGCAAAGATAAAGTCATCTTGGTATCCTCAGTTGTGAAGATAATTCTGCCTATTTTGTATTACTTTTATTTTTTCTCTCCTTTCAAAGTTTCCTTTCCCAAGGCTCTTATGATTTACCTGGTACAATTCTTTTTCGTATCCTAAGCACAAGACAAACTGTAATAGGTTAAAGTTAACTCCACTTTGCTCTACCTATTCCCTAGTGAGTAACAAGGGTATCTGTACTGGGTTAGTAACCTTAACCAAGATTTAAATTATTGCATTAAACTTTACTATTAGGGAGGGTTTAAAAAACATATATGGTTAGTAATGATAATTCACCTCACTGTTTCACTATTCATCAGTGACTTCAAACTTGTTTCATAATAACTACACACATAAAATGTCTTCAGTTTAGTCTTCTGTTCCTACTTCATGTTTAGGTTGCAGTCTATTCTTCCACGAGGAGGAGATAGTAAAAAGTGCTCAGCTAGAAGAAGTCAATCAGAAATGTAGAACCTTGTAATTTGGAAATATCTATATGTCATTTGCTTCCTTAAATTTCCTGTAACTCCCCCAAGCTGGGGAAGGTTTATCCTGATGAATGAACGTGATCATAGAATCATAGAATGATTTGGTTCGGAAGGGACCTTTAACATTATCTAGTTCAACCCCCACTCTGCTGTGGGCAGAAACACCTTTCACTAGACCAGATTGCTTATAGCCCCATCCAATCTGACTTTGAACACTTCCAGGAGTGATGTGTGATAAAAGATGGAATTAACCTTGTTTGGTTTCAGAATCATAAAATCATTTATGCTGGAAAAGACCCTTGAGATCATTGAGTCTAACTGTAAACCTGGCACTATCCAAGCCCACCGCTGAGCCATGTCCCTAAGTGCCACATCTACAAGGTAATAAGCCTCTAAAGGTTGGACTCAATGATCTTGGAGGTCTTTCCCAATCTTAATGATTCTATAATTCAAAAAATTTTAAGAATTGCTAAAAACATTAACCACAAATTTTATTGTTAGCCTTTAAAAACATACCACTTTTGCCATTCTCCACCTACATATAAGATAATGAAATACATTCTTCATCTTACCTGGGTTATCATACTGATCAGTAATCTAAATAATGTCATCATTATTGACTGATTATTATCAATATCTCTACATTTACTATAAAATCTACACTATATTCTTAACTAATTTTGAATACCACTTATTTCACTCATCTTCAATTGCATGAAGTTAGATGTCTGGTTTAATTCTGTTTTCTAGGCTTTTTCTATGCTCAGAAGACAATTTGTTTCTATAAGGGAAGAGATTAAATCCTACGAGAAGTTTAAGATGTGTGAAAAGAATTTTGGCCAAAACTCCCCTGACAGTGTAGGATAATAAAATTTGTTTTGGCTACAAAATAAGAGATTTCTTATATTGCTGCAATTGTGTTGTGAAGTGTCTTAAAATTCCATAAAGCTCCTCAGATTTAATACCTAATTCTGAACAGGAGTTATTTCACAAGACTCAGAGGAAATAATTTACATGACTTTGGTGGCAATGATGTTGTTGTATTCCCTGTCCCACATATTTTGAATAAAATTAAAAAGTAGCAGTTTCTGTAACTGCATAACTTTAAAACCCCCACAAAAATAGAACTGGAGACTGAAATCAGAAGTATTCTCGGTAAATCGTGGGGATCACAGAGGACTGCCTCTCCTGAAATCCATTAACAATGTTTATTTACTATATATTAATTAATATATGGTAGGGAAAAAAAAAAACCAAAAACAAAAACATTTAGATAGGCAGAAAAGTGATGCTGAAGACAGGTAAGTCATGCTGAGTGAAAGAAATGCTGAATATATCAAAAGCAGATAGAAATACATTGTATTTCTCTTAATACTTAACCATACAATAGAGACTCTACATAGCACAAAACTCTTAGATGTTTACTTTAATATTGTCAAGATCTGAAAATCCTGAATATAGCTTATTTTATACAGTCCTAAGCACTCCAAAACAGAGAAGAAGCAACTTTGTCTCAATGTGTCCACAAAAAAAAAAAAAAAAAAAAAGGAGTAAAAAAATAAATGAAGTATTAGTGATGCCTAGAATTTTATTTTAATTTCCTGACACTTGGAGGCAGTTCAAGCCTATTACAGCAATAATGATGCTATGATCTGAGGCCTCTACTAGAATTATGGGGCAAAAGAGACCATACGCAGAAGTCGATAATGCAGATTTTTTTTTTTTAACAGTAAATGTGAGGTAGAGTGATAGAAAGAAACAGGAAAGGGTGAGGAGGGGGGCAGAGCGGGGATCAAGCAGAATATAGTCTTTACCCATGGGTACTGCAACATCCCATTGGTCCTTCTTAATCCTGGTCTTCTTGGTGGTGGAGGTCCCATAGTCGTTCTTGTGGGAATACCACCTTTATACAATCCATGTTCCAGGTATCTACAAGATGGTTGCAGATGCCATTTTTGGGATGATATGTGTATGGGCAGTTACTTCCTTTCCCACAGTTTGCCACCATGGGATTTTTTGTTTGGATATGTTAACCAGCATGTGATGAACAAATCTCACCTCTGTCAGGCCTGGAATTAGTGCCTTCCTGTTGCAAATTCCTCCCTTCTGTGTCTGTCTCGAGTTCCAACTGTAGTGGCTTATTGTATGGCAACTTCCTTCTGTGGCCTTGACAGTGTTTGAGACACCCAACTGTGCTCTTTAAGTCCTCACAAATAATTAACCCAGCAATGATGGTGTCTGGTAGTTTCACAAAACTAGAATGAATTTCATATGATAAGGATTTTCTGTAGTTACATATAATTTAGTAAAATGCAAGTGGAAGTAGCCAGTTACTATTAAAACAAACATCTTTAGTTCCCTTGGTTAACAGCAGAACTTAATCTGCTTTTAGATAATAAGTCTTAGTTCTTTCTTTTGCTATGGATTTATGCAAATTTCACAAGGATTTTTATGTAAGTTCCCTCAGAATTAAACTTCACTGTAAAAAAAAAAAAAAAAAAATCTGACCAGCGGGGTGGGGGGGGGATGTGGAAGGGGGGAAGATCTTGAATTTAACTAGCACTTTGAACTCTTTATTAATAAATTTCAATTTAAATGTTGCTTTCATTTTAGTTTTCCACAAAATGTTCTCAAATTTTAATAATTTCTTTGAGGGAGAATTAAATGGAAAGCATCTCCAATCTAATGATAATTTATTGAGAAGAATCTTATTTTTTCTCAATATCATCATGCACAGAAGTGGGTGTAATATACTGCAATTCATGGACTGCCTTAATAAAACTGAACAAAAACAACAAAAAAAAAAAAAAAAAAGAGGGGAAGCAAACTCTCTAAGGAAAATAAGGATTTTAAATTGACTTAAGTAGAACTTAATTTGGAATTATTTGGGCATGTTCTATCACAAAAAAAACCATTAAATCTTAAAAGGAAAAATACCTCCCCCCCTAAAAGTATTTTCAGTTATTTCTAAGAAATTAGATTCCTACAAGAAATTTAATTTCTTGTCAATCTAAAGAAGGAGCAGGACACCTTTTCTTGCTGTTGTGTAGTGATGTAAAAGTAGTTCTGCTGAAGTAACTGTATTTGGGGTGAAGTACGTATCAGAAATTGTTTCTCCTTTTGAATGTGGCAATTTACAGCAATGAATAGGGCTTTACTGGAAAGGCTTCCTAGGAGTTAACTTGTTCAAAATTGTTACTTGAGCACAGCAGATCACATACAGATATTATTACCTTATTACACGTATCTACAGGATGAGCATGATCACAATCTATAAAGCTGGAACATTTATCTACAGATTGTGTAACTGAGTAGCTGAGAGTTTTCACTTGGAAACTTAACATTAGCTGTTCTTGATAAATCCCATCTTACTTTTGTTTCTAAATGTATTCATGAATCTCGAAAGGGCACTTTAAATAAAGTTTTGTGAAAGCTAAATTGAAGATTCTGTCACTGCTGTCACTGTTTTGACAACCTAAATCAAACATTTCTTTGAGTTTTAATGGAAAACACTTCCAATTTTTAAAATGATCCCACAGGGAATATAATTAAATTTGCTATATAAAGGACCTCTATAGATAATGATTATGTAAAGATGGAAAAAGTAAAAAGATGAGATTCAAATTCCTTTATTTTCATAACATGTTCTTAGTCCTTCCATTCTAGAAGGGGAAACATATATATCATATGATTTTTTTTTATTTATTTTTTTTAATAAATCGGGAAGAACCTTTAAAAGAGAGTGTGGAAACAATAAGTGCTCTAAGGTTTTGAGTAATTGGCAAGAAATGGAAATATTTAAATTAACCTGAATTTTCCTTACAGTTTTACAGATAAAAAGTTAATTTTGTCTTTTATGATAGAACAAATGGCATGAGGAACAGGAAATAGGGTTAAACTGTGGAGAAAACGTATTACCTTCACTGAAATATCTGGGAAACTATTGTGTAATGCAGTTTGTGTCACTCAAATCATTTAGCAATGCCATGCTTGCACAAAATAGGGATGCAGGGATCTTTGGTCATACCAGACTCTAGTTGGAGTCTGGAGGTCTATAGAAGAAACAACCACATCTCAGTCAACAACTTTAGATGACCTTATTACTCAAGGAAAAGAAACAAAATTTTCAGTCATTATTCTTGCAACCTGTTTTAGATACATAAGTTAGTCTAAAACATATAAGCTTGTATCTATAGTATCTTAAGTTGGTATAATTCTATTTGCCATAGAGAAAATCTGTGTTGGCTAACTCAGATGTCATAGGTGTCCATACTTTAGATCCAATATAGATTGTTTAGATGAATCCATGTGCCACAGCTTGCTGAGGTTCACAACCTGTCTTCCCTTTGTCTTAGATCCTGTCCCTCAAAACTGGTTCCAAGGTCAGCTTTTTATGGAACTAGGTCCCTTCACAGCATCACAAACACTCTGTGAATTATCAGCTCTGAGCTTATGAGAAGATAAAAAAATTGCAACCAGGCTAGTAAGTGAGAGGGATATGCCAGACTCATAAATACACATACTGTGATCTTCACAGCAAGACCTAAAAATCCAGGCTTTCTTTAATTACAAAATGAAAAAGTCTGGAGCTGTTATGCTGTGATTTTTAGGCACCAGATGTCCTGGAAAGAGAAAAAGAGTTTAGAAGCAAGAAAGTTTAAAATTAATTATGAACAAGAAGAAAGTATATACTCACACATTGCTTATTAAGTCACATAAATTCATCATTCTGAAGTTTCAAAAAACAGTATTATTTTTGGACTTGCAGTTAATGACACACTCAGATAATGTTGCAGTGTCTCATTTGTTTTTAGTGTAGATCTTTATTTAAAATATTTGATGGTAGCCAAAACAATAGCAACTGATTTCCTTGGGTTTAGGATCATACTCTTTGAGCTGTATTTTTACAAAAAAAAAATCATATTCTTTATACATTATAGACACTGAGGAAAGAGTGAACAGAAATAATCAAAGTAGTAATATTTTTATGTGACTTTTTCCCCCTGGAGTCTATGTGATACTCTTCTCTCCAGTACTGTGGTTTGAACTCTTGACCCCAAAGGCTCTTTTTATTCAGAGAGCTAGAAAATATGACGATGTTATTGCTAATGCAGTCATTTTATTGACCTGACAAAGAAGGCCCTCAGGACTTGTTTGACCTGTCTCGATCTGAGCTGCTAGTTTTAATTGTTATAGCAATTATCTGTGAGAAGGTGACTATTGCCCAACTTGGCTTGTCTTAACTTTGTGATTATTCTCTATGCTAAAGGTCTGACAATCCTATGTAGTCACTATGACAAAAAAAACCAAACCAAACCAAACCAAAACCAAATCCTGAAACATTAGCTTTTTATAGTTAATAGCTAAGTAGTACAAAGAGACAAGTGTTTGATGCAACCAAGGGAAAGAAAAAAAAAAAAAAAAAAACAACAAAAAAACAGGTAAGCAGGTTGTGATAAGAAAATCCATAAAAAACAGACCCAAATGGACCCAAAACAGGTAAACTTCCACTATGAGTGTCATATTCCTCCTGGCAAAGACCTAATGAAGCTGATGACTCCTCTTTACCTATCCCCATACTTTGAGAGGAGTTAACTCAGAGGTGCATGAGGAATGAGATTAAACTCAGGAAAAAAGTGGTTGATACTAGAAAACCCATATCTTCATTATGGCAATGATTAAAAACATTACTGTCATTGTAATTAGACCAATAATAGCTGTTTCTTATGTTTTAATTAAACTGTTAAGACTTTATCTAGACTAAAAATAAAGGATAGAAAAAAAAAATACCCATTAAAAAAACCTAGAAATATGTCTTTCAATAAATTACAATATCTTTTCTAAATCTCAAAAAAACCCCTTATCTTCACTTAGGTCATCTGTACTTGGTATTCATTTTCATGGTCCTTGAATCAGCTTACTTGAGGAAAGGAATGTTGTTTTTCTCTACAAAATTATACAGTTGACACTAAACATTGGGGTCTTTTTCCCTACTAAAATAAATGGTGCTTATTCTCCTTTGCTAAGGAATCTACCCTTTAATTAGGAACCTACATGAGCACTGTAGAAGATGAAAAAAGCTACATTTAGGCTAATAAATTAAAAATGTCTAGGACAGTTGTTTGCTGTTGAGGCCAGCTGGCATAGAACAGCTTGCATTCACATTATTAAATACTCTTATTCTCCAAACAGCATGGCCACATCCTAATTAAGAATCCTGCTTCTTCTATGGTATCTCCCAGAACACACTTGGAAGTAATTTGGAAAAGTGATACTTGGGTTTGTGTGGTAAGGTTTTGATAGTGTGTAGGGCTACAGGGATGGCTTCTGTGAGAAGCTGCTAGAAACTTCTACCATGGCCAACAGAGCCAATGCCAACCATCTCCAAGATGGACCCATTACTGGTCAAGGCCAAGCCCATGACTGACAGTAGTAGCACCTTTGGGATAACAGTTAAGAAGGGGGGAAAGTTGCTGTGAGAGAGAGGAGTGAAAATATGTCAGAGAAACAGCCCTTCAGCACCAAAGTCAATGCAGAAGAAGAAGAGGTGCTCCAGGTGCTGGAGCAGAGATTCCTCTGCAACCCATAGTGAAGACTATGGTGAGGCAGACTGCCTCCCCGCAGCCCATGGAGATCTACAGTGGAGCAGAAATCCACCTGCAGCCCTTGGAGGACCCAAAGGAGGCTGTGATCCCATGGAAAGCCTGCATTTGAGTAAGCTCCTGGCAGGACCTATGGCCCATGGAGAGATGAGACCACACTGAAACAGGTTTGCTGTCAGGACTTGAGACCCTGCAGGGGACTCAACTGGACCAGTCTGTTACTGAAGGACTGCACTCCATGGAAGTTCATGAAAAATTGTAGCCTGTCAGAACAACTCACTTTGAAGACATTTGTGGAGGATTGTCTACCGTGGCAGGGATCCCACGTCCTGCAGCCCAGGATAAAGATTATGGCAAGTCAGTAACTGCTGAATGATCTCTCCCTGTCCGTGTATCAACCCACTGGTCTTTCACTGCGATTTTTCTACCCTATCCAGTTGAGGAGGGGGATGCATTGGTGTACATATGGTACCCAGTCAGGGGGAATCCATCACCCTTAGTTCAGGCAAAATTGAACATTATAAGGAAGTGATTTCTAGTGACTGGGAAGTGGTAATACAGATTTAGATTAAAAATTTGATGTACCTACACACTTAAATATTTATTTCATTGCATACTTAAATAGTATTTCATCATAATAAGTGAACACCTCTCAATCACCTATGTAACTCACTGCTTTGCATGATAGAAAAGTACATTTAGAATTACTTTATTTCAATGACAGACAATTGAGGTACAGAGGATAAGGCAAAAATCTAGTTATTGTTAGACTACATTTACTTACCCATTTGAATTTGATCCAGGAAACAACTCTGATTTATGAATGGTTTTAATTGTATTAGATATGTTAATTAAGTAATTTCTCCATTTCTCCTGTGTTTTAAATCTTTTTTTTTTCTCCCACCCCCCGCCCCCCCCCCCAAATAGATGTAAGTAAAACCACACAGAGTAACTCAAATTTATGGAGACTGACAGTCCCTCACATCAACTTGACTTCACTGTTTCTGGAAATGTGAAGAGTTTTACAAATTTTAACACTGTTATATCTCAACAAATAGGTCAAGATATGGGTGAGTTTCTTCTAGATTAAAGTGTGTTCACAAAAGATAGAGGTGAGAAAAACAAAAAACGCCTTGTTTTAGAGGATGCTGCCTCAAAAAAAAAAAAAAAAAAGTCACAAGACATAGATCATTTGTCAGTCATCTGTCAAGTGAAAATAAAAAGGAAATTTAATTTCAGAATTTTTCTTTTATATTTACATTTCTACACTGAAAGTCATATATTGCTTCATAAATTGCACACCAAAAAAAAAAAAAAAAAAGAATGCAAAGCGTGACAGAAATGTAGTTAGCAAAACATTTGGAATCAGGTATGCATGTAAATGTCTATTTATCATAGAATTGTGATACTAAAATTCAAACCAAAATTAAATATGTAGCTATTAGGTTCCAGATTATAGGGGGCTATATGCCTACACCTACATAAAACACAGTATGGCTTTTGTAACTTCACTTTTTTAATTGAAAATTCATTATTTCCAGTGGTATAGTAGCAGTATACAGATTTCATTGTTCATACCATATGCATATTCATATGAAGTTTGACTTATGTGAAGCACTCAAGCATGTAATTGACTTAAGTAAGGAAAGTTGGCAAGCATTAAGCTATTTTCTAAGTAGGAGTAGGATTATACGCATTCTTAAAACTGAGAATATACTCAAGTGTATTGAATGAAGTCTTAAAAGGATACAGTATGATTTGCTGACAACTCAGCAGCACTTACTAAAGTATTCAGTTTTTTGTGTTTTTTGTTTGTTTGTTTGTTTGTTTTTGTTTTTTGGGGGGTTTTTTAATGCTTTATTCAAATGCTGATTGGGTTTGTCCCTGATCTGCTTGCTGGAGTTTATAGACTGAAGTTTTATTTCAGCATATTCAGCCTAGTTCAGGTAAGAAAATTAAAATCTTTGAAATCTTTAAATCTGAATAGTCTTTAAATTGATTTAACACAGTCATGTTTTATAAATGAGGAGGGTCTCTTCACACTGGCAAACAGTTGTCTGTGTTGCCCACATTTCTCTACTTAAACAGAGTAACTTTCCTTCTCTGAGAACTGAAATTTTAAAATTAACATTAAACATTAGTAAAAGAAAGCAGAACAATTTTCTAAAGAAATGCACATTATGCTTTCTAAAGAAGCACAACTAATTCACATTGTCATATTTCCTCGTTTTCACAGGGACAAGTTGCTCAGGAAATTCAAGGTCTAAATTCAAGTCTGGTGTAGTGACAATTCAGTTTCTTATCCATTAGTGTTTTCCTAATCACTAGCCTGTTTATCCAGACCTCCCATTTTCAGAGTGATTCATTTTCTTCTGGAGAAAGTTGGAGCAAAGTTTCTGAGTTTCTCCTTTGTGTTTACAGTGTTGACAGATGCTTTTCATGTTTACATACTTGAGTGTGGCTGAATTAACAACTGAACTGTGTCTGAATCTGGCTTTTTTTCTGTTTCTCTTCAGATGTCCTCATTCTTTGAGAAGGAAACAAAGAAATACTGACATATAAGAAGTCATTACTCTAGTAATTTCCTCTCTGAATGTCTGAAGACCAGTACTGCAGGCAACAGTGTGGCATACATCTGCCCCATATTTAGGACACAGCTAAGATCCGTACTTACCAGGATGAGTGAGTACACAAAAAAGCAGACATCCTGCAGTGTAAGCACAAGTAGTCACTGCCTAGATATCAGAACTGGCATCAAACATGGCAATTGTAAAACCTAACCCAACAAATAAAGGATGCAGTTGCCTTAACAGATCATTTAGTTGTTTGGTGTTTCTTCATTTGTTTTTTTTTTTTGGCAGGGGGAGAAGTGGGGGGGGTTGGCTTTTCTTGGGAGGAGGGAGGACATTTGGGTACTGTTCTTGTTTCTGAGTGAAATGCAGAAAAGTTGTTATAGAGTCTCATTTCTGTAAACAGTGAATAAGGAGGTTTATGATTTTTTGGATGGGATGAAGAGCTTACAGTGCTTCTATGAATAGTGAAATACTTGAAAGTACATTCAGCACAGGGAGCTACTTACAGAAAAACAAGAAGAAAAGTGGAAAAAACAGAGATTCACAAAACAGTCCTTCCTGCAGTTTGGTGATTTACTCAAGCTTTCAGAATAGTAACCCACTGATTGACTTCTGACTGCTATATACTTCTCAGAGTAGCTATGTACAATTGTTTTTGAAAACAACAGACAAATTATTTATCTTCAGAAAATACAGCCAGTAATTATACTGTTTCCCATTTTTTATATGATAGGCCTACCAGCTGGAAAAAGTTTTTGGGAAATGGATTACACTGATGTAGTTTTTGTTTTATTTCAAGTTGAGCTGATGAAATTTACTTTTTCTAGAAGATTGTTTTAAAAACTAAATAATTTCTTTTTTTTTTTTTTCCTCCTTTTGGCACTGTGTTCTAGTGCAAAATTATTTCAAGAATCTTTTGGTCATGGGAGAGAGAGAAAGGAAGGGGGGAAGGGGGGAAGAGGGGAAGGGGGGAAGAGGGTAAGGGGGAAGGAAGGAAAGGAAGGAAGGAAAGGAAGGAAGGAAGGAAGGAAGGAAGGAAGGAAGGAAGGAAGGAAGGAAGGAAGGAAGGAAGGAAGG
>JAWWEE010000001.1:63397987-63494207 GCA_035221455.1 Xenops minutus
AAGGAAGGAAGGAAGGAAGGAAGGAAGGAAGGAAGGAAGGAAGGAAGGAAGGAAGGAAGGAAGGAAGGAAGGAATTCTGATAAAAATATCAGGTTGAGGAAAAGGGCATTCACCTGAAAAAATTTCTATGGTAACTAGCCTCTTGCTTGTTTTAAAAGGAAGAAGAATGTAATCATTTAATCTTAATTTATCAGCCAAATCAGAGGTTTACTCTGATATGCCAAAGACAAACTGCTGTCTGTTCTTGAATTTACTGCTTTGAATAATTATAATTATATGCTGCCTAGAAGTTTGTTGTACTATATAACAGAATTTCTTGGTGTCCAACATAGTCTGGAGTGGCCTTAAGAGCAGTCTAAACAACAAAACAGTGCAGGAATTTATGACAACAGCATTAACCTGAGCAGAATGGAGCAGTTGGCCTCAAGCCCTCAGTGATTATCTCTAAAAGATAAGAAAGAGCTGGATATAACCTTAAAAGGGTCAAAGTGCACCAAGTTATTTGTTAATGAAAGTGAAGAAATTTGCTCTTACTATATTAACAGCACATCTAGGAAAGAAAAAAAAAAAGATGGATTTTAACTGAAAATAATTATAAGAACAGACATGTATTATTGCTATTTTTTTTTTCATGGTCTGATAAAAAATAGCAATATAAAGTATTTTTCAAATAAAGTATTGATTATTGTGTATCACAGAATCAACTAAGTTGGAAAAGACCTCTGAGATCATCAGGTCCAGACTTTGACCTAACACCACCTTGCCTACTGTAGCATGGCACTAAGTACCACATCCAGTGTCAAACACCTCCAGGGATGATGAGTCCACAACCTCTCTGGGTTGTTTGATCACTCTCTCTGTAAAGAATTTCTTCCTAATGTCTGACCTAGGAAAGGAATGCTGTTCACTGACTCTTCAGTGTTGTAGGGATGGAAAACTAAGACAAGAATACATACCAGAGCTTTCGAAACATGATCAGATATTGGGATTGTAGCTAAAATAGCAGGGTCTTTGGGAAGAAATGAAGAGGTCAAAAAACTGGTAATCTTCTTGAGGACACTGGACCATTTATCCAAATGTGGAATCTTTGAAGGGCAAGTAATAAATAGTGAAATCTTTACAGCTAGTGTCTTACTTGTAGGTAAAAGCATTTTAATAGCATTTTCCAGACAAACAAATTTAGATGCCGCTAATCCACAATGTCCATTCTACTGGGGTTTCTCTCCCCTGTAGGACTAACCCTTCTCCTGTGTGAGAGAACAGTTTTCCATTGACTACCAATGGACCTAGAGTTCCCAGTAAGTTTTGGAAAGTTTGCAGGAAAATGTTAGAAAACATATATTAAAGGAGACATCAACTCTTTAAGATAAGTATTTAGAAGGAGTCGTATCGCTGGTCATCTAAATGCAGCTCAGCTTTTTCCCTTCTCCTTTCATCAACAAACTTAACAGCTGGGGCCTCATACAGGACACAAAATTGACAGATAAAGGACTCAGATGCCAGGGTCTAGAATAAATTTTTTAGCAGCAACATCTGTGTCTGTTGCAAAGCCCGTGGCTGATTTCTTGGCTGGCTCCTTGGCTGCCTCTGTTCTGTCTGTGACTCCACTGCTGGCTATGCTAATGGCTGTGTAATGGCCCCTGGTGTCCTCTTGGGGAATTAAACTGCTGATAACTTGTTGGCTTGCTTTGTGTCTAGGATCTTATTTTAGCTTTGAGTGACCTGCAGCTGGAGGGGTTTGTTCCTTATTTGAGAGGAACGCCCTTGAACAAATGCTCACAAGTTCAGTGTGTGCAAGGCCAATTGATGCTGCCAAAGGAATATTTTGGAGTCTGATGTAAAGCCACATTCTTTTTAGATATAACATCTCCTCAAGCCACTGGTAATACTAAAGATATTAGACAGAAAAAAAATCCACAGAGCACAGACTCTCTGGAGTCCACAGATGGTGGATTCATCGTTCATTTTAATGTGTTACGAATTTGAGACAGAGGGTTCATTATCCTACAGAACACATTCCTGAGTTTTTCCCATGGAGAACTGTTTCCTAAATGGGTGGTTGACTTATCAGAAATCAAAGCAGGGAACTATTGGCAAAATTGTTATTAGTACAAACCTCTTTAAATAGATCCTTAGCCCCAAAGGATGTTTCCATATATTTAAACTTAAGTGTCCTGTGAACACTTTCATTCTCTGCCTGTAGTTACTCTAACTTTCTGGCTTCACCATGGGCTCATAATGAGTATTCAACTGAATTTTAGTTAAAATACTAATATTTTGTTTCTGCAGACTTCCTTTTCAAATGCATTCTAGAAGATGAATAATAAAAACAGGGTGATGCTCTTTCCTTAGTGGGAATCCTGCTGCCTTTATACACAGAAATATAGTAACCCCTCAAGGTATGATTGTTCAATTCCCTTGGGTTTCTTTATGCATTTGAGTGATATAAAATGCTTTTAAATATAGCAAACATTGCCAACAGGAATATTAGGCCATACGGAGCAGGTCAATGGAGTGGCTGAGAAAAGGGTGTGTGACTGAATGCCTCCAGCTATTGGAAACAGAATGAAACAGCAGTGTTTGCAGAGCTCGAATTTTCTCCAAGATTGGGCAAGCAGGGTTTTTTGGCTTACCTAAGAATACCGTTTCTTCCACAGAGGAGAAATAGGAATATTTTTTTTTTTTTTTTTTAAAAAGGGGGATTAAACTCCATAACTTCAATAAGATTCTTTAAACTGAGGGGGGAAAAAATAAATTATGAAGATACATGTGACAGAGAAAAATAAAAAATAAGTAAACAGATATGGGTATCTAATTCTAATATCGAATACTTAATATTAGATACCTAATATATATAATGCCAGACAAAGGTGAGATTGACTCAAGACTGAGACATCTAACTCTTAGGTGTCCTCTCACCTAAGATAGATACCTGAGTTATAGGCTAATATTATGTACTAACTCCAAGGCAAGATTGATGCATCTAAGAATAAGATTCATAGATATCAATGACAGGCAGCTGATAGCTGTTGTATAGTTATCAGTTGTTATCACTGTTCAGTTGTGAAGTGTCTGTGTTGAAACCCTTCCATACAGTTAGGTTTTCAAACAGAGAGAAATTATGTTTTGGTTTTTTTTTTTTTCAAAATGACAGTCATGTTCCAGATCTAATTACTGAAGTCATATTTTTGAAAATTTTAATAGCAATCTTTAGCTCTTTTGTTGTGCTTTTGTAGTGTGTTTTATTGGTATTTAGGAGACATATTAAACATAAAATCATAGACTATTTAAGTTAGAAAATACCTTCAAAATCATCGAGTCTGACTGCAAATGAAACATTGCCAAGTCCACAGCTAAAACTGTGTCCACATCTACACTTCTTTTTAATACCTTCAGGAATGATGACTCCAAACTTCCCTGAGCAGCATATTCTAATGCTTGAAAATCCTTTCAGCAAAGAAGTATTTCCCAATGTCCAATTTAAACCTTCTTTGGCAGAACTTGGGATGAATCAAAAGTTAAGAATTAGAACATTTTTATTGCAATTAGTGTAGCTTGAGCCCTTCAAAAGCCTGAATTCTTTCCCCAGAGGATAAGTGGTCAATGGCTCAGAGTTTCAATGGAGATCAGTGACAAGTGGTGTCCCTCAGGGGTTCATACTGGGACGAGTGTTAATATTTTCATTAATGACATAGAGAAAGGGCAGTCTCAACAAATTTGCAGGTGACATCAAGGTGACTGGTGCAACTGACAGACCTGAAGAATGGAATGCCATCCAGAGGGACCTGGACAAGCTCTAGAAATGGTCCTATGGGAATTTAATGAGATTTAGTAAGACCAAGTATGAGATGCTGCACCTGGGTTGGGGCAAAGCCCGGTGTCAATAAAGGGTTGGTATTGAGAGCAGCCCTGTTGAGAAGAACTTGGTGGAGAAGAAGGATGCTGGTGGATGAAAGAATGGACATGAGCCAACAATGTGTACTTGCAGCCCAGAAAGTAAAACCTTTTTTCCTGGGCTGCATCAAAAGAAATGTGTCCAGAAGCTCAAGGGCGACACTTGCTCCTGGTGAGACACCATCTGGAGCACCATGTTCAGTTCTGTCACAGGAAGGACATTGACCTCTTGGAGTGAGTCCAGAGGAGGGTCATTAAGATGATTCAATGAATAGCGCACCTCTCTTATGAGGAAAGGCTGAGTAAATTGTGTTTGATTAGCCTGGAAAAGAGATGGCTTGGGGGTGACATGATTTTGGCCTTCCAGTACCTGAAGAGAGCCTACATGAACACTTGGTGACAGAAATAGGGGTAATGGATTCAAAATAAAAGCAAGTAGGTTTAGATTAGGCATTGGGAAAGAATTCTTTATTATGAGGGTGATGAGGCACGGGGACAGGTTGCCCAAAGAAGTTGTGGATGCCCCATCACTGAAAGTGTTCAAGGCCAGGATGGATGGGACTTTGAGCAGCCCATGGCAGGCGTGTTGGAAGTAGATTATCTTTAAGGCCCCTTCCAGTGTAAAC
Source organism: Xenops minutus (assembly GCA_035221455.1). Taxonomy (NCBI): domain Eukaryota; kingdom Metazoa; phylum Chordata; class Aves; order Passeriformes; family Furnariidae; genus Xenops; species Xenops minutus. The sequence goes on from JAWWEE010000001.1 coordinate 63,402,508, forward strand.
CATTTGATGGTTCTATGGTTATATTCATTATTTATAATTATATGCATCATCATGCAGCCTATGTAATACAAACACATACTTCTCATTCCCTTATTGCATACTCAAGTTTTATGGTGTTCAGGTGTCAAGCAATTTTTACAATATATTTTCTATCTATTATTTTTTTTTAATTTCTGCACACTAATCAAATGTTGAGTCAGAAACAGAATTACTTATCTTCTTGTGAGCTTTTCTTTTGGGAATGTGAGTTTAATATAAGCATTAATTAATTTATATTTGCAGGATCCCTGAGAGATGGAGTGGTATTATATTATTTCACAAGTGATAAACAGAGACATAAAGAACTCAACATAAAAGTTTTTCTTTTTTTTTTTTTTTTTTAAATCTCTCTTCATAAAATATACCTTGAACTATTCGGGTTTGGGCTCTAGGCTTATCCTTTCTGCAAATTATGTCTCTGAATTATCAAGTCAGACAATAAAAAACTATGGGACATATTTATTGCCGATATGTAACCTTCAGTGAAGAATGCCAACCATACACTGGACTGTATCATGAAGACTAGTTAGCAGATCTAAGGAGTTCAGGGAGAGCCTTACCATATAAGCAACACCTGTGAAGCCACACCTGAAGTTCTGGATCTTGTCAGTACAAGAGATACTGATGCACTAGAGTGTATGCAACAGCAGCCGCTGCTATGGTCAGGACACTGGAGTACATGGCGTACAAGTAGAATCTTTATGTGATTGGTCATAGGAAATAAATCTAAAGGGAGATCTGTTTTCAGCTATCTATGGAAATGGTATGGAACAGATGGAGCCAGACCACTTCTTGTCAGAACACATCAAAGAAGTGGGAGAACTCAAGCTGAAAATGGAGAATTCTGGTAACATAATATAGCTATGTTTTTTGAACTGACATTCCATGAGAATGTTTTAATTAAGAATTACTATCCTATTCTTTATTATTTCTAGAAATAAGTGTCTTTAAAACCCCAGTGCAAATGGACTTTTTCATGTCTAGATCAAGCCCTTTTCTAGTGAAAAAGGCAGAGTTCCATTTAATATCACTAAATACTGATTTTAATGACAAATGCTGTTGTACTGTATACATACAGGTAGAAAGTATACTCTTGCTTGAGCACTCTTTCTTAATACACCCATACTTGATTTCAGAAATTTGATATAGATATATAGATATAGCCTTTTGGTGTATTTCCTGACAATGAAGGAAAAACTATAAGTAATGGGTTGCACTTGAAGTCAGGGGTCTTTTCTAATTGATTCTGTGATTCTGTAATCAACACAAAAGAGACATAATTGAATTAATCAGTTCTGTTACAACATTTTTTAACTCAATTTTACCAGTTCTTTGGAAACTGTATTTTTATTTTTTCCTTTAGTATCCAACTCTTGCTATCCAGCTAGAACAGTTCAGCATAATGTTTCAACCTATAGCTCTTCTGACTGCACTTCTTTCAGGAAAAGCAATTGCTGCCCTCAGCTTTCATTTTGCCCCAGTTGCTCACCACTACTGTATGAGACCTGCCTGTTAAGTACCTTGTTTAAGCTCTTTGTGGCCTTTCTTAGGAAAAAAAACAAGTCAAAGATAATTTAAGCTGTTTAAACAGCAAGTATTTTCCAACTGAACTGAAATTATTTAGCAAGCTGTCCTGCAGCTAAGAAATCAGAAAAGTGATGAGTGCTCTCAGGGACTAGATCTGAGCTGCTGAGGAAGGAAAGAAGTAACAAGCTTCTTCCATCCACACAGCTGCTGCTGGACCAGTTTTACCTTCTTTGACACTCTGCCTCATTTTATCTAGAACTTCCAATGGGGCTTTGCTGTGACTTGAGCTGTGTGGAAGATATTCAGTAAAGATCATAAAGTCATGCCAAAATCAAGTCCAGAGAAATCTGGACTTTACAGTGAGAACTTTTCAAAATAATCTCAGGACTCTTGAACTAAGAGCAAAACTCCTATTGCCTCAGTAGCTATGAGTAGAACTCAAATTCCTGTAGTAAAAAAAAAGGCAGGCTTTTTGTCATGGAAATAGCATATCAAATGTTTATATGTAACTAACTTGGCTTCATAAGAGTTGTTTATGATTGCTGTCTTAGATCCTATTTATTATTAATATTGCAGGGTGAAAATCATGGCAATATGTTAGAAAGAGAAAACAAGATTCATGGAGCATGGAGAAAAATGCCTATCTTGTATCTCTCACATATCCATCCTCTTAAGTGTCATTAAAAAAAAAAAAAAAAAACAAAAAAAACCCCCAAAGAACAGTCCCAAGTCTTACAAGCGTATACATTTTCTTTCAGATAAGGTGAGTTCAAATCAATTGCTTATATTTTAATCCTCATCTATTTTTATTCTATAGCTGGATAATTAATGTGGCTAATATGGTGTATGAAGAAAACAGCTTTTATAGGGTATAGGAATTATTTGGATGGCATTGCAGATTTTTGATGCCAAGGCCTGAAAAATATTATTCCAAAGGCAGCATCTGGCTTCTTGGCACATCTAGCCTGTAGTTTCTCAATGCCTCTAGGTCTGTTGTATGGTTGGTCACATTTGAACACTAATTTTAAATAACTTCTCAGAATAAAGTAGACTTTTGACATTTTGTGGAATGTATGTGTAGGCACATATATAGTGAACAACTTATACAACTTCTGCAAAGTATTGTTAGTTCTCTATATCAATAAATCTGTTAATTACCTGCATTGAAACTTATCTGAATATCCATACACATGGCAAAATGCATACATAAATACTTATAAGGGGAACTTTTTTCCCATGTGTTCAAATCATTGTCACATATGCTGAAGTCATCAGGGGCTAACTTGATTTTTTCACCCTCAACAAAAGGAATGTTTTTGCAAGTAATCACAGTAGTTTCGCACATTCTTTAACATCTATAGAAAAAAACCCTTTCTGTTAGAGCCCAAATTTTGCTCATATTCATCTGGATCACTTATTATGTTTCAATTTTTTCATCTGCAGCCTTCTTGCTTTGTTGCATTGATTTGCTGATCTGTTTGCAAAAAAACCCAAAAATTACACTAGTGAATTTTGTCTCCTTCCATTTTCTTATTATGGCCAAACTGATCCCCCTCTCTACAACTGTTTTCTTCACAAGTCTGTCCTCATTCCCAAGACCTGAGACTCTTCCTTCCTGCATTAAATTTCTCACTGCTGTTTATTCACACTGACCCCTAGAAATCACTTCTTTCACTTTACTTCAGTTATGGTTTAGTCAAAAGCTTGACCAAAGGGTCTACAGTACCTAAGAAAAATAAATTCTATATAGAAGTTATATTCAGTCTAATCCACCAAATCCGTAACATCTTCATTTTCTTTGGAATTCAATGCACAACGTATCAACATGGTGGTAACTAAGACATCTTGGACAACTAAGGCTGGTGGTAGGCATTTTATTTGCTAATTTGCAGAAACATGAAATAGTAAGTTTATATGAATCCACATGGAAAATGGAGATTCAATTGTTTCAATTTATTTTCTTAAAGATTTATTTAAAGTACGTATCTTTAGGAATCTTAGTCTTCATCCTGCTATCAGAAAAAACTTCAGCTCATGAGTCAACATATGCTGTTATTAAAGTAGTCTAGAAAGGGTGGGATTTTCTAGTAACAGGACATGTCCCATTCAGTTACCAAGTGTTAAAATTCCCATAGTGCATTTTAATTTCACTCCAAAATCCAGTCCTTGACATAGAAATCAAATCTTAATTCTGTCACTTTCCAGGGAATATGGATTTCAATAGGTTTTAATGTTATTACGGTAGTGTATTTCAGAGCACTGACTTTAAGGGAATTAACTTTGTCACTTCATAATTGGCAGAACTGGGACAGTTAGTTAAAGCCCAAACAGACACTGTTCTTTTTATCAACAAGGACCCTGTTGCTGATATAATGTTTTATAGATTATATATGACAGTTTTACATCTGCTAAACATCTTTTCACAGCAGACTTTTTTCATTTTTGTGTTAGAACTAGTGGAAAATTATTCTGAACTAAAATGATCTCCTTTATTATGCCATATACAAATGCATAAATCAATTGGCACATATGAGTTGAAAAGAGTTTTTTGGTACAATACCCCAGAAAAAGAATAAGAAAAAAAAAAGCCCGAACAGAGTACTCAGACATATTTACAGTATCAAAAGCAGTTTGATGCAGAAGATTCTATTTTTCATGCGTTTTTTTTTTTTGTTTTGTTTTGTTTTTTTTTATTTTATTTTACCCTGGAGCTTTTCCTGATGAATTAAGGTGGTTCAGTAATTTTAGCTATTAATTTTATCTGCTCCAGAAAACTGTCTTAGAATAAATGTGCTAGACCTCTGAATTCTTTCAGGTTGAAGATACTTTAAGTAATTCTAGTCAAGAGGAGTTTAAATTACATGTTTGTCATTATGGAAGTCAAAATTATGTTGGATCAACTCTACTAAATGATGAACAACTTGCAGCCAGTCTGCAGGGATTTCTTCAAACAGTAAAATACAATCATGATGAGACTTAATATATTTGTCATAAAAATTACTGTCAACTCCAACTAGGGCAGAAGTGTTTTGTCTGCATAGTTAAGCAAAAAAAAAACCTTTACTGGAAAAATATAAATGAACTTTCTTATTCCTTGTAACACTCCAGCCCCAGAGCTGTAGGCTCATGGGCTCTGCTAGGAGTCTTACTTTAATATTTATATGTATAGAGTTCTTTAAGAGAACACCAAAAGAATAAACCAGGGATTTGTTCTCACGGAGTTTCTTTATTAATTTAGGGGAGAAAATAAGGGAACTTGGAAAAGTCTGAAAAAGGGCACCATACAAGCTTAACAAAATGTTCCATCACAATACCAACTTGTCACATGTTTATCAACAACACCCAAGTCAATATTCAATCAATTCAGAACACTTAAGTCAAACCCAATCCCTTCATCTCCAAGCCATCCAAAGCATCAAGACAAGAGTAAAGAAAATGAAGCAGAAGGAGTAAGAATAGAGAAGAAGAAAGGAGGACAGATAGCTACCACTGCGACTTTATGGAAGACTAGCTCTCCCACATCTAGATGGCAGGGCCACAACATGTCACACCCCCTGTGCCTCTGGATTTATCTGTTTTGGTCTCTACAGCCGTACCCCCCAGATGGGGCCTCTGACCCCGCAGACACTCTGGGGTCCCAGGCCTGGGTGAGGGGCTGTGTTCTCACTGTCCCTGCCAATCCGAGCTGGGTCAGGGGCTCCAGGAGCTGTGGGGTGTTGTAGTTTTCCTGGGCTGTTTTTGACTGGCAGCTGCTCCAGGGCTGTCCATGTGGGCTCCAGGGCCCTGCCATGAGGGATGCAACACTACCCCACATCTGTGAGGTTCAACCCATCTCTTCCCCTCCACACACACAGAGGCAACACAACAAGGTGGTTCTGCTGATCTGGTGTGCAAGATTCCTTCAGCTGGATGGTTTTAATTCCCTCTTTCCAAGGTCACAGAATTGATAAAAAAAATATTGATGCGTGTTATTTAAAATATTGTATCTTTTACTAAGATTTTATATCTCCCTTTTTAATGGACAGGCAAATCAAGATGAAGAGAAGTTAAGTGGAGTATTCATAGCCAGAGAGAGTCTTGAGGGGTCACAGATAATCAGTATATTTGTAGAAACTTAGGTACCTCTCCCTAAATATATGCATTGTTAAATAATTCATAATAAAATCTGGTCCCCTGTGATGACATATAATTCCTCATTCTATATTATGTTTCAACTCAGAAATGTAAATGCTGAAGGTACTGATTCAGAAGGCCAGCAGTACAAAAATACATGTGACTCAAAGGCAGTGACTGCTGAAATACTGGTTTTCTGATTATTTTTCTTGTCATTATGTATTTCAGTTCTATTCAAGTCTCCCTTTAGGGAAAAAATCAAGCATCCTGAGTCTTTTTTTTTTTTTTTCCTTTCTATGTTGTGCTAGACGAAAACATATTTTACTAAATAAAATAGAACTACTCTTGAGGCAAAAATTGAACTCTGACAGGATTTACTCATCTAACAGTCAGATGATTATGACTCTCAGGTAAGTATTTATATCTTTGATCTCATCAGCATCTGAGTCTTTCCTGCCTTTTGTTCCATCTGCCAAGTTACTGATTGATCTTATTCAGAAAGTGATTGTCCTGGTTCCATCTGGGATAAAGTTAATTTCTTCTCAGTGACTGGTACAGTGCTGTTTTTTGGACTCAGAATGAGAATGGTGTTGTCAACACACTGATGTTTTATTTTTTGCTAAGTTGTGTTTATGCTGAGTCATGTGTCTCATGCTCTGCCCGTGAGGAGGTACACAAAAGAAACCAGGAGGGAGTATAACTGTGACAGATGACCCAAACTGGCCAAAGGGATATTTCACACCATAGAATGTCGTACTAGTATATAAATTGGGGAAGTTATCCAGAAGGAAGGGTCAATCAGGGTTTTGGAACAGGGTTTGACATCAGTCAGCAGGTGATGACCAATTGTATTGTGCATCACTGGTTTGCTTGTTTTTTTCCTTTCCATTATTATTATTATTATTATTTACTATTATTGTTTTTGTACTTCTCTTTGTTTTCAATTATTAAACTGCTCTTATCTCAACCTACAAGTTTTACTTTTGATTCTCCTCGGCATTCTACCTGGGCGGGGGAGAGGAAGGGGGGTTGGGTGAGTAGCTGTGTGGTGCTTAGTTGCCAAATGGGCTTAAACCATGACAGCAATTGAATAGATCTCACTGCTATAGTTCAACTTGATTGTCAGTTGCAGTCTTCAGTGAAGCCACTCATTTCTGTCTCAGGGTGTCTAGCTTTTCCATCTTCTATCTCCTTGTCAGGATAAGGCACCCTTCCCCCAGCCAATGAGTTTAAATTTAGTGCAAGGACCTCTGCAGAACAAACCACAGTTTAATAATCCATTTTGATTGTAAAAACCTCTAAAAAAATTAAAGAGTGCAAAATTTATTGTAGATTCTCATATATGAATCAATATACATGAATATTCAATTAGGGCAAAACAGAATGACATAGAAAGCATTTTCTCCATGAACCAATGCCTAACCTTTGTTTTCTTATATTAAACCAGGGACTTAATATCAGGGAAAAGTTCATAATCTCAAACACAGATAGGTAAGACATTGACTAAGTAATTTTTTGTGTCCAAAATCATTCATTTTCATTTGCATCAAAGTTACACCTAGATAACTTCTTGCTTAGTTGGTTTTTGGAGATTCAAAAGCCAAAGCAGTAAATGAGGTTTTTTTGAGGTAGTAGTACAGATAACACAAGAATAGTGTCTTATAGTACCTACTTATTTTCTGAAATCTGAACCAAGATGTCATAATGAAAAATCCAGTTTCTGTGTTAGCTCAAATCAAGAGAAGTGTTCATGTTTGTCATATTAGAATTTGACTTCAACATATGAACAAAAAAGTAGCTACCAAATCTATTTCTACCTTTTGTCTTGCCAAATCAGTATGGGAAAAAAACAGTTTACCAGAGAATAAAGTATTCTGCAGAATATTATAGAGTGCCTTTTTTTTTTTTCCCAAAAGGCTATATGTTTTTCATATGAAACTACAAATTTTCATCAATAAACTAGTAGTGCGTGATGAAGTACATACCAGAAAGTTGCCTATGTTATGTATTATTAGGAAGGGTTTAAAGTGCAAACTGACAGAACAAATGTTTCGTGAATAAAGAGACAAAAAACAAGGTTTTCTCTATCACATCTTATAGGCATTGCATAAATCATAATTTACTTCTTTTGGATAATTGTTCATAGATTTTTGTAAACTTATGACACATGTGTTTATGAAAAATTATGCCTGTCACAGAAAATTTGGAAAGAGTCCTACGCTGCCCAATTATGCAAGACTTATAGCTCATGTAAGGGACACCTACTGTTCTAAAGAGGAAAGTGGGAATTAAAATTTTTCATAAAGGAGGTTCTGTCTGGAAGATTTAGTGGAGCTGGGATTTGAACAAAAGATGTTTAGTCAGGATTTTTGTTTTGCTTTGTTCTTTTCTGACACATGTTTTTCAACAACAATTAATATTAACTGCTGTAGTGGTTTGAATCCAAGAATAGGCACTTAAAATTTGCTGCTACAGAAAGAAGAAACAGTGAAAATAATTGGCATATTGCCAACTGTTTGGGTTTTATTTTCTTCCTGAAGGGATTTTTTTATTATACTCTGGGTTCTTGCTGTTAATATCCCTATTTCTACATTCCTTTAATTACCTAGTGAATATAAGGAAAAAATGCAAATAACTTTTAAATAGCTGCATTCATTACTTGTCCAAGTGATTCTTACACAGACCAAAAGTTCTGATAATGTGCACTTAATTTTACCCCAACTGTTTTACACGGTGGTACAGGCCACTACTCGCATGTTTCTGCTGCAGGCTTGTTTCTGGAGCTGTGTGTAAGATGGATATTTCATTTTATAAGAATTCATGAGATTTCAGACTTGTTCTGTAAAGAGAGGAAGAAAGAAATAAAGAACTCACAAGTAAGCACTGATTTGCTACTGCAGCTCTTACTCCCCAACAGACATCAACTGCAAGGAGAATAAGCAGGTCTCCTTTAGACATAATGGCCATAAAGAGATTCATTCAGAAAATAAAATATGAGTGTTCTGCATTACAATCACTCAGGAACTGAACTATATGTATTCTACAATGGTAAAATCGCATAGGGTTTTCTACTAATTCCTTTAAGATACTCTATTGGCCAAGAGTTGCTTAAGACTGGGAAAATACAAATTATGTCAGTCCAACTTAAGTATACAAAGTAATCTTTGGTTATGTGCATCATTAAGTGAATGTATATGGTGTCTTTGGTTGTAAAATATTAAGGAAAACACCAAGGAAAACTTCTAGAGTCCACGGCATTGCAGAGATTTAGGATGACAAAGTGGACCGCCTCTCCCCAAATGCATTCATGTACTGCTGGAATTACTAGACATGTTGATGCCATGCCATAACATTATGCCAAGTGACAAGATTACTGGGGGACTAGTATTTAGCATCAAGATGTTGTAACATCATATATGCAAACTTAGTAGGTTTTTTCCACTACTGTAACATTTGAAAAGTAATTAACCTATTGATTTAGAAATGTTGAGGATTTTTTTTAATAAAGAATTTTGAAAGAAACAAACCCAGCGTGTGTGATTGATTATATATTCTATATGTAATTCTGGATGCATTCATATGAATGCATATTCTATTTGACTGATTATTTAAGAAAATGGACTCTTTAGATATAAACACTCACCAAAAACACAAAAAAGAAAAAGGTGAGGAAGGAAAGAAAGGTTTGAATGCTGTGTCATGCTACATTCCAATCCAACTTTCCTTCAAAAAAAAAAAAAAAAGGGTCAGCCTTTTGGAGTTTTTTTGGAAAGAAGCTGCATCCTGGTAAAAATGAGTTCATTCTCAAGAGCAATACAAGAAAATTTTCTGAGATGTTCTCCTCTTCAAGTTACAGTTGGCCACTTGCTAGTTCAGTGTATATTCTAATGCTTTTATCAAGTTGCAAATGCACTGGTATTATACTGTAAATATATAATATGTAATCTGTTTAAATAGTGATTTATTGTAACTTTTTAAAATTTTACTATATTACTTCTTCCTATATGTTTGCCTGCCAACAGTACAAATGGATCTCTGGACACATGCATTTCTTTCTCAAGGATCAGTACTCTAAATATGCATTTACTGGAGTATAGATAATACCACAAACTCAGTATTCTGCATATAGAATAGTCAATAGTCTAAATGCATTGTAAATACAGTAGTATCATAAAGACTACAGAAAATTTATTTTGCCTGAAAATGTCAGTGTTTAAAGTTCTTAGTAACAGCTACTGCTTACCTAATCCATGGTGTTCCATGTAATTTAATAATTTTTGTCACAATTAAGATACCTAAAAATTTTGATTTTTCTGAATTAATATAACACTAATTTTACTTGACTTTTCTGTATTTTTAGTGGCACCACAAGTATTTCCAATTAAGTAATGGAAAGACATTTTAAAAGAAATCTAATTTACATTATAGACTATCAGGACAAGGTAATTTATCTGCCTGAAAAGTGAGATAAAGAACTGACATTTTATCAGCACCTTTTATGAATATTTAAGATGTATAAGGAAATACATTTTGAGAAGTAGAGAGAAGAGATACTAGGGAAATAAAGGGAGAAAGAGAGAGGAGGAGACAAAGTCATAGAAGAAGTTGTGAGATACAGTATGCAGTTAATTACTTCAAAACGTAGAATTAAGTTTATACATACTCAATTAAGCAGCTGTATATAAGATTTAGCAATTTTTAGTATTCATAAAACTCCTAGCTATTTCACTGAGATATGTAGCAGTTTAACGTCTATGAACAGATAGGTGTCCAACACTGAAAATGCAGAAAAATATCTAAATATTGAGCAAGCTAAATTACCATCCGACTTGCAGGCCAGTAGGTGTGTTATGTGCACTTTGAACAGCCTCAGCTAAGAGTCCATAAAAATAGAGTGAAGGCATCTTTCTAATGCTTCTTAATGCCTTGCAACTGTTCAATTCAGCAAATGTATGGGACACAGACTTGACTGTATTACCCAGTTCTGAGCACATTTGAACTTGGATTTTGGAAAAGCAGAAAAATATTTTACCTCTTCAGCCATGGAATATATTAATGCAGGCTTCTTTCAGTTTCTTTTGAAACTGTTTTAAATAGAACAAATTGCACACTTGAATACATGATTCTGCATTTTAATTTTTAGAATGTACACCTAAAAAGATAACAATTTCTATATTAATTAAAGACTGGCCTCTTTTTTTTTTTTTTTTTCCTCTCCTTCTCCCCCCTTATCACTCTGTTGGGTTTTTAGTTTGTTTTCTGTGTGGTTTTTAGTTGGGTTTGTTTTTTTGTTTTGTTTTGTTTTTTTTTTTTTTTTCAAACAGGGAAGGTGTAATCTCAAAAGTCAAAAGTACATTTGAAATGTACATACTTTAGTTTCTACTCCAATACTTATTAAATTATTTGTACAAACTAGAATGGTTTCTGCAAGAAAAGACTGAGAGAACTTCACTCAGAATACCACATAGGTAGGTATTTGAATGGTTGGTATTTGAATACCGAGTGATGGAAAAGGAAATAAAATCAACCAGATCAAAAACCTTATCTTGTCTCAGAAAAATAATTCATTTTATGGAATTTAAAGGAGATTGTGGAATGCCTTCAGGAAGAGAGAAAGATCTAATCTATTTTAGGTGCTTTAGGATAAGACTAATTTTAGAATTTCATATATATAAAAAATATTTTAGGCAAACCTCTCTGAATGTTCTCCCTGGCTTTTATAGGGTCATCATTTCACTGTAACTTTCTTTGTGCTGGTTTCTATAAACTCTATTGCAAGACACTTAAAGTTTTGTAGTGACAAACCATCCTAAGAGCTAGGTATTGTAATAAAAACTTCACATATATGAAAATACCCAGCATAACATAAGAAATTTATGGTTTATTTATTATGCCTCACTGTATGTGTTCAGTTTAATATATATATAGCTGATTTTATTTCATGGAAACATAGAATATCCCAAGTTGGAAGGTACCCATAAGAATCATCAAGTCCAACTTCCTGCTCCTCACAGAACTACCTAAACATAGCCATAAGACTAAGAGCAACATCTAGGTCCTCCTTGAATTCTGACAGACTGGTGCCATGACCACTTCCCTGGGGAGTCAGTTCTAGTAACTGGCCACCCACTCAGTGAAGACTATTTTCTAATGTTCAATCTGAACTTCCCCTGATATTCCATTTCATTGGGTCCTAAATTTAATTTAGGATCTCATACCATCTGTTCATCATCTGAAAATTACTTACCTTTGACAAAGTAAGGGAGATATTTATTCCTATTTCAATCAAAATACATTGTGGATAAGTAAGGTCCTCTTGACATCCACGACACTGTTGCAACATTTTAGTCTGTGTCAAGGTCTCCACAAGGTTACTTTCAGTTGTTCTTGTCTGAAAAGCTTAACTTCAGTTTCAGATAAATCATGAAACCAGAGGTGAGAACATAAAAGTAATGGGCATATTATTTATCTGGCTCTGACCCCTCCCCACTGATTTCAACACCAACAAGTGTAAATACACCAAGGGCAACAGAAGGCAGTGCCTTTCTATGCCCATCTTGCAGACTGTTCTCTTCACAGTCTATAACAAGTGTAAATTACTTCTCTAAATAGAGGCAAAGAAAGAACAAAACAGAAATAATTTGGTTTTCAAAATCTAAATTACCTAGGAAATTTCAAGACACTTTTAATAAGCACCTATGGGTACTTACTAAATCTCTAAAAGCTATATCATAGGCTGATAATTAAAATGTGTGCAATGCATGGAAGCATGTTTAAAGCCATGTTATTCTTGGAGACTCCAGAAAACCATATGAATAGAAATGTTCTCTTAGCATAACTATACAAGCTGTTTATAGTGAAAGAAGTACTATAATAAACAGATATCTGAAATAAAGCTAACAACATTAAATGGAGGATTTTGAATTTTTAACTCTTCATCATCGAAGTCATAATAATTATTTGTCAAAATCCTTGTGGTGTTTGACATGTTTTCTTCTGTCTGTATTGTAGTATTATAGATTTGTTTTTTTAATAGGAATAGTTTATTCATAAGTGTCCTCTCCAGCACCTTGTGTCTCACAAGGACATTATAATCATAATCTTCATATATGGTGCAGTCTTAGAATTTATTTCTTCAATTCATGCTCAGTAATTTGTAATTAACTCTGGAGTCCTATTTAGGAAGATAACCAGTTGCAAATACTCCCACACATGGAGAATGCATACTATTACTCAGTGAATTAAATGTTGTCAAATGTTCAATTACATCCACTGCAAAAGTGTAAACTACTTTATATTAATGCTAATATGTTTTCAGAAAGGCAACTCGTTGCCAGTATCTTAACAGTACCATTGTTGGAGAATTCTTGTCCTTAAGAACATTCAGAAACAAGATCACCCATAGAAGAGGATTTATTAAATCATTATCTTTTAAGGCTATGAATTTTATTCCTCTTATGTATCAAATTTCTTTGAAAACATTGTTATAAATCATAGTAATTCTACTAAGATAAGGGAATCAGTGACATTTAGCATCAAGAAAAAACATAGATTAACAATCTGTCTAATATTATCAACAGTTATTTTGAAATTGCTAATTAAGTTTTGTCCCACAGCTGTTCAACTTTCTTAGCTTAAATGAGTAATACACTGTTTTTCATTGTTTTCATCATCTATTCTGTATTCAATTCTATCCCATTGCTAAATTACTATTATTTCTAGATATAAAATTTGTTCTATCCCATTGCTAAATTACTATTATTTCTAGATATAAACTTTGTTCCTTTTCCACCTTCCCTTATTCTAATTTGTCAGTGTAAGTTTAAAAATTTGCATGAATCTTGCATGAATCCAAATTACTCTTAAGTCAGATAAGAAGCTAGTGATGATGGCTGTTAAAGAAAAGGAAGGCGATAGATCTTTTCTTAGCTAGTTCTGCATTGGTAAAGCAACATATTTTTGGCAGCAGTCTTTCAAATGAGACAGCAGTTCTGAATTTATCCAACCTTTAACAATGCTATTTAGAATCATAGAATTGCACAATGGTTAGGGTTGAAAAGGACAGTAAAGTTCCAATTCTCCTGACACGGACAGGGATGCCACTCACAAGATCAGGTCTCTCAGGGCCTCCATTCAACCTGACCTTGAACACTTCCAAGGGTGTGGCATCTGCAAGCTCTTTGCGCAAAAAATGCATCTAATCTAAATCTGTTCCCTTTCAGTTTAAAACCACTGGCCCTTGTTCTGTCACTATCTGCCCATATTTAAAAAAATCCCTCTCCCTTTAAAGGTCATCCAGTCCAACTCCCCTGCAATGATCTCAATAATCTTCAAATAGATCTGGTTGCTCAAGGCCCCATTCATACAACATGTCAGATTAATAGCAGTAATAATAGTAATAGCAATTGTAATGGCAATGGTAATAGTAGCAACAACAAGATAAAAAGTGAATGCAAATGTTGGGTCAATGTATAATAGAACAATTATATTATGGCTGGATTTTAGTACAAGTCAACTGGAATAACAATTATATTGATGCTAAGTGAGCCTTTCTAATAAATGGTAATGCTGTTCACTTAACATGTTTGTGTTCACCCTAAATTGGTCTGGCTAGAGTACATACATAAGAATATTTATGCAAGTACAGGTATGTGTGTTTTAGGAAGAAATAGCCATTAGTCAGAAGGAGTCTTCAGCATTGCTAGTTCGTGGCATCTCCCTCATTATCAGCACTTTTGTGTGTGTGTATGAAAAATAACAATAATGCAGCATTGAAAGCATGAAAAGAAGCATGAGAGTTATTATTACAGAAAAAATTATCCTTTTTTTAGTTTTTTTTTTCTTTATTGGCAGTTGATGCTCCTCTGGATATTTTGCAACAAGTGACTGGAATACTTAAATTAATTACCCACTGTAAGTGTAAATAAACATCCTGCTAGCTAAGAAATTCCAAAAGGGTTCCAGCAAAATGGGTTCCAGAAAAATGGGGGAGTTGTAATTTTTTGCAGCCTACACAAAAATTGCTTTTGTACAGCTTTTAAAAATTCTTCCAAAGAGAAGTTAAGGCATGAAAGATGCTACTGCATTAGCATAAACAATATTACAGCTACCATCCTCTTTTGCTTGACATGCACCACAAAAATAATGTGTTTAAACCCCTTAAAAACTAAATCCAGGATCAGGAGAGTGTTCCCATGACTCACCCTACAGACATAGGCTTAGTGCAGGTTCAGGCAAAAGAGTTCAAACATTTTCTGTGAGGTAGAACTTCACGTCACTGAGGAACACAGATGCCTCTCCTGATTAATATACACTGTTCACTTAAAAAATTATTGTACAGAAATGTCTATAAAATAAAAGACACCCATAGAATATGAATTAAATGTTGATTAATCTGGGTAGAAAGGGGTGACTGCATTCAAATAACAGTTGTTCTTTACCATTTGTAAGAGTTGTGATCTCTTGGTTTCTAGGAGATAGTGCCTAAACTCCAATCCATACTTGCTGGTTTAGACATTGTAAAACTGACTGAGACATCTCTCTGGTGTCTCCTAAATACCTTCCCTGAAAAAGTCTACTATCTTTCCTTGTGTCATCAGGAGCCCAACCCAACCATATGTTTCTGAGATTAAAATGTATTCAACTCTTAATAACAAAAAAAGTTTATCAGTTAATTCTGCAAAATGAATAAAAATATATCATTCTAGGAAAAGAAAAACAAAGGTGAATGGTAGGAAATTACAAATGAAATGCAGGAAAAGGGTTTAATCTTATACTCCAATTACACTGTGGCAATATCTTGGGAAAATGTGTCAACTGAGACAAGCATATAGCAAAAATGGCATGCATTGTTTTGAAAATCAAGAATAAAGTCAATATAGACTTTCTACTCAACATGGAATTGTTGCTGAGAATACTAGGTTCATATAACATGTTCTCTGCAACATATATTAGCAAGAATTTGAATTCTGAAATTCCAAATGAGATGACATTTTCTCAGGATATAGTCGTCTTCTTTTTCCAAGACTGATATCTCTTTCAGTCAACACTAGCTGTAGAGCTGTACACCATCATAAAGCCATGCTAAAGAAAATATAGATACTTGCATCAAAGAATAGGACTGACTTATCTAAGAACACAAGATATGTTTAAAAATAAATTGTGCAAAATAATTTTTACATAAAAATTTAGAGGGAAAATTTTTTGTTTATTTGTTTTAAGAAACAAAAATAACTATCTCAGTGAACATGGGAGCTAAGGATATTTGTCTTTCTTTAGATGTAGCTTGCCTTTTCAATTTTCAGTAGAATGATATTCATCTATAAATATATGATTATATTAATAATATCTTTACTAACACATTAATTTGAGTGTTCCAGAATCTTAGAATTATAGAATGGTTTGGGTTCAAGCCCCTGACAGGGGCAAGGACTCCTTTTACTAGATGAGATTGCTCAGAGATCCATTCAGCCTGCTCTTGAATTTGTCCAGGGATGTGGCATCCACAACTTCTCTGGGCAACCTGTTCTAGTGCCTCACCACCCTCATAGAAAAGAAGTTCCTGACGCACTTTTTAGATAAAGAGGTAGATAACTATTGTTTCATATCAGCCTCATATTTAACATCAGATTTTAATTTTCTCTCTTTACTTTTGCTCATTTGTTTTCTTTTCCTTACTTCATTACAATAATCTCCTTATCATTACTTTGTTAGTCTTTCTGCATTGCTGTATTTCCAATTTGACTTTATTATATTCTCTTTTCCCTACATTCCAGGTTTTCCTTGAAATCATTGAAATTGTTCAGAAATTGTTGGAATCAGTTCTTTCTATAACAGATCTACTTGCTAAATAGAATCATAGTCATTCTGGGAAAAAAAATAATGTTTACAGACTGTCTTGAGATTTGCTCCTACCTCTAACAACATAAAGTTCATTACAAATTTTTATATAAATTTTATACAAATATTATATGAACAATCCAGGGTTCAGCAGTCTTAGTCTAGAACCTTTAATACTATATCAGATTACTGTGCTGCTTCTCCATTTCTTTACCACAGCCACACAGATATGGACTATTTACTTGGGTTTTTATTTGATCTTGTTAAGAAAAAAGTTAACTATTATTTTGTAAAGAAAATTGTGTTCTAAACATTAAGCAAGCTGTAATATTTCTCAAGAAGATTTTTTTTTTTTATTTTTATTTTGTTGTTATATAATTTGAATTCCTGAAACTGTCTGTATTTGATTGGACATAGTAGAATTTTATCACAAATTTCTAAAAAGTCGAATGTATTCTGTTTTCAATTTCATTTTTGTCAAAAGTGGTGAAGAATCTTTTAAAAAGCTGATTAATGTCTACAGAAATAATTGATCTTTTCCATCATTTGTTTTTTGTTTGTTTCAAATATCTATAGTCATGGATCATCAGTAAGGGAAGAAGGGTCTTACTTCTTGCAAGTGAAAGGTAATTTTGGTTTAATTCCATTTCAGACATCATTTCAAGGTCACTAACAAAATGTTCTCCAGTAGTACACTTGTTATTGTACTAGCACACCTTTTATTGAATGCTAATGTTTAGTCCATGTACAGGTGTTTATTTTTGCAGGTAGTGCTCTTGCATTTCACAGAGAAATTTGTCCCTATGAAATTCTCAAGATAAGCATTCTAATGACACTGGTGCAGTTTTGTAATACTACTCTGCAAGTGGAAGATCTTCCAGCTTTGTGAGAAGAATATTTTAGTCCTGTGAAAGAAGAATGTAGCTATATGATTACAAAGTAGAAATAAATTATAGTGCTTGTCTTTGTATTTTAATGAAAGTAGATTAGTGATTTATATTCATGTTCTGACAAAAGTTACTGTTGATTGGATTACCAGTGCTTGAAGAGAGCTACTTTGTTGAATTGTTCAGGATAATTCATTTTGAATTGAAATGCTCACTAACTACAGCAGATAAATACCCACTACGGTCATGAATAAGCCCAGTCTGAACTATTCTGTTTGAGTATCAATAAAAATTAACATCTGGGGCAAGCACATGAGTGTTAGAGCAGCTCCAGTTTAAGAATAGGATTGGAAATAGCTCTACAACCAGCTACATCTTTGACTGCAAAAGTAATTTAGCAGAGTTGAAATTCTGAAGCTCTTCAGACAGGATATGTCTGGTTGACCTCCTTTTTCAAGAGTGAGTTAAAAGTTTCTTTGCTGAACTTCTCATGGCCTCTTCAAACACACAGAAAAAGACCTGACTCTTCTGCTGCTAAAAGGGGAGTATTACTTGTCAGTCCAATATCAAAACACTTATCAAAGGCTTCTGCCAGAGACAGAGAATTGTTTTCTAGAAATATCTACAGTTTTTCATCTTACCAAAGTGAATTGAGATGGACCTCTGGCTCCTAGAATGTCCTGAGAAACATATACTATGAGCTATTCTATAAGTGAAGTATGCAAATGGCTGGCTGTCCTTCTTCTGGTGGCCTTGAGAAATAAATAGCAAATTGAATACACACAGCTGCCATTTCTTCTACTACCAAAGCTTGTAATAAATGTCACGTCTCAGGCAGTATACAGCAATAAAAAGTGCTGTTTCAGCATGTGGCCACTGCCTCTGAATTGTACAGGGTGGAATAATACAGGAAAGACTGTTTTTCAAATAATTTGTGTATTTAATTTTCATACCCTCAACCATAAAGAATGCTTAAGCACAGTGTTGAGTAAAATGAGTTAGTTGTTCAATGGATATTCTCAGGCTTTGGGTTACCATATTGATGAGGTACATCAAATGAGATATTGCAAAGTTCTAAAATAGACCTTATGAAACAGAGGTATTCTAATTCTTCACATACGTAACTTTTTCTGTGTCAGACACAGTAATCCTAACACAAAAGATGGAGGTCTTAAAGAATCTGCATGATTTTAGTGACAGATTGTATAAAAAACAGCTACAACAGTAAGATTTTGTGATTTATTAGTAAGAAATTCAAATTTTATGAAAATGTCATTTATATGAAAGTCTGGAAGTGTCTTTGAAAATTGTGAGTTTTCAAGAAAATATGGTGTCCTAAAAACCAGTATGAATGAAGAAGTAAAAATAAAACAGGTTGGGGGAGTAGGAAGTAGAAAGGTGAATGTGAGAGATAAAGGGCAAAATTTGCAGGGTAGTTCTGGAAATACATTCTAGTCTATAATACATTATACCTTCAACAGTAATGAATCGAGGACTTCAGTAGATGACTTGTGTCAACTATGCATGAGCTAAAAATATTTAAGTTTGGGCAGAGTTTACAGAGAGATGAAAGTGAGAAATTACTGTCAGAAATGTTTTGTTCCAATTAAAACCTGTATCAGTAATAAAAGAAGATATTCAAGGGATTTGAATGACTAGAAATTCTCTTTGCTAAACAACATTATAAGTATAAAAATTATATTCATTGCACATAACCTTTATATAATTATTTTTTTTGTTTGGTTTATAGGGTATCCTTGGATCTTACTTGATTAAAATATATTATTATTTCACACCAATGAGTGCCCTTTAGGTCTGACTAGCTGTGTCCTTCTTAAGCAAAGTCAACTTAACTTAATCCTGAAAAGGCTTAGTAGCTCCTGCAGAGTTTTATGTATCGTCAATAGTCACTGAAACAGAAATAAATCATAACTCTGGATGTCCAACACCTTTCAAGAAAAGGCCTATAAATATTAATGCTGAGTATTAGAAGCCTTGCATTATGGAATTTATATATGGTGTGCATAAATCAAAAGGCATCTTTAGCTATCAGCAGATAGACTGAATACTTCACTGATGGAAGAACAATCATGAAGCACATTTGAAAACTCTGTAAGGAACAAGAACTAAAGCAGTGAATGAAAGAAAGAAGCATTCAGGAAAATATTTTCTCTTCTCTTTGGGTGAAGGAATGAAAAAAATGGCTGGTAAGGAGAAATCTTAGTGTTCTGAAAAAAATTCTAGGGAGATTAACAAAAATGGCTGCACTGGTAGTCATGAGATTTGTCTCTCAGAAGAATGAAGATGCCAGGAAAAGAGTTTACAAAAGTCTTTGTGTACACAATCTCAGTCTTCTTCCTTTTGAACTTCTCACTTCAAGAAAGGTATGAGACAACCTTCTCAGAAGGTCAAAAAAGATTAATGGTCACCACCTATTACCTGTAGCTGAATGATTTGATTAGTCTACAAAACATGAGGATGGGATGGCAGTATGAAAATGGTTTTCAGTTAGGCATTAGGTCACAAAGAGGTAAAATCTTCTTTGTTCTCTGTTCCATGAGGGCAAGGTAGGATAAAACATGACAAGGAAAAAAATAAAATATAGTAATTGTAATTTGCAGCAAGTAAGGCATTGGATGAATTTTCGAAGAAAGTGAATGCAATCATTAGGTTAGAATAGCAGTCAAGTAGAATGCCTGTGAGAATTGTGATGTCTACTATCCCTGGAACAGAAAGTTCATGTTTTCCAAAACAGAAACTGAAGTAGGTGACCTTCTGTCATTACTTTTAAATATTTTTATAGGTCTACATGGATTCTCCTGGTAACATAAAATAAAGTAGCAACAAATTATACATAGATTTTGCCATCTGCTTGAACATGGTAGAGTGCTCTTAGTAATCAAAAAATCCCTAACCTGTTGACAGGAATAAAAAAAAAATCATTTCACCTTGGAATGCCTGAAGTGATATAACTTTTGATAATTTTCCTTGTAGACAATAGGTGTACATTAGTCTGCTCTTAGCTTCTATTCAATTAGGGGATCAAAACAAAGAGAAGTATTCTTGCAATTCTTCTTCAATGTAGCAATTCAATATAAAAACCCCAAATCGTCAATAATAGTGAGAGCTCAGCTTTAAAAATCTTAACAAGCATTCATTACAGTTGTCTTAAAAAATATCTTAGTTGCTGAAAAAACTGTTGATAAAACACTTAAGAAGGAAATGTCTAAGTCAGAGACTCAACTATCATTAAGTTGTTTACTAAAGGAGGAAAGTAAGCAAGTTGTTTTAGGGAATAAAAAGTAACAGCACTTTTCCCATACCCCCTCACATCTAGATTTGGAAAAATTTAATTCTGCTTCCTTTAATCATATCAGAAAAAGAAATTAGAGAAAAACAGCACCTTTATTATCTTAATAACATCCTGGAAATTAAGAAAGTTTCACTTTTTTCCTTTTTTTTCTTTTTTCTTTTTTTTTCCCGTGAGCAGAATCAAGGCTATAAAGCTGTGGCCTCATCTGGATTTTTGTTACCTAAAATTTGTCTCTTAAAAGAAGCCTCTAAGACTCAGTTTATAAGTTTTAGAAGTCAAGCAATCTTTATTCCACTCCACATGCACTGGGAATCAATTCAACAAAGTGCACATGACATCTCAGCTACAGCTTATATGTTTTCATTACATGATTATTCATTTTTGTTTCCCATAATCATGTTACATAGTCATAACATTTCCCAGCACTGATTAGCATATACGCATACCTTTGTAAGGTCTCTGAGGGGCTTCACTGAGAGTCTCTGGTGGTAATTTCTGTCTGGAGCCCCCAAAGTCTATGTGACCATCTTATGAACTTCTTTAAGACAACAAATCTGGTTATACATCAACTCAGCATTGCCTGCTTGCCTAGTTCGGTTCACCACAGGTTGCTTTCTTTATTGTTTCTTTACTTTGGCTGATTTCTTTAAATTGCCTGGCTCATTTATACATAATTTTCTATGGTATATTTTGTTGCAAACACTATTAGTTCTACATCTCTAAACCCTGGTTATCACTTTGAGTAATCATTTATTGCCTAAGACATTTGGAAAAGCTCTGTTTTACTGTGCTGATTCCATCTGGCTTCTCAACCCACACAAACTCTGTCTGGGAAGTTCAGTACTTGGAAGTATGGTCTCAATATCATGCTGCAAAATCAGTTCTTCTTCAGTGAACAAGAGACAGACAAAATTTTAAAGTTTAACTCAGAGAGATTTGAAGTTGATGGCATCTACATTGAGATGGTTATGCAAAGACCAGGGCTTTAAAAAGTCAGTGGAAATGGCAACTCAGTGAAAAAAAAAAAAAAGGACCTGATAATAAGAGCCAAGATGACCGTCCCAAAATCTTCAAATAGTAGAGTGGTAAGCAGAAAATAGTTGAGGAAGAAGTCCTCTGAGCTTCTTTCATTTTCTGGAATGCATTATCTCTCTTGTAAATCAAAGGCAGGCATTTCTCTACACCTAGGTAAAGTGTGGAGAAATATAGTAGTAGTAAAAATAGTAGCAGCAGCAGCAGCAGCAGTAGTAGTAGTAGTAGTAGTAGTAGTAGTAATATAAAAGAATGGAATATATGAGAATACGTGATACAAACACCAATCATATTAAAAATCTGAAACAAAGCAAATTTTAAAAAAAATCTATTATATTTAGTATCTAAAAATGTGAGCTGTTTTGGGGTTGAATATGTCATATTTCTTGGGTTTACAATCCTTCTATTGAGAGGTTAACAATTTAACCTTTTCTGACATATTAACACAAGTCCAACACCAAATGTTTTAATATTTAATTACCCTTTGTCACTGCACAGTGGAGAGGGCAGGAGGAAGGTGAGGTTATTAAAGCAATAAGCACCTATAGGAATAAGAATCAGGAAAATAAAACACTGGAGCATACTGAAACAAAAACAATAAAGTGGCTGATGAAATCAATTTTACTTGGACTTTCCTGAAACCTGACTTGACAAAAGAAAAAGGATTTAAGGGTATTCTATATCCTTTCTTATGTTTTATATAAAAATGGAACTTTGTGTGTGTTTGTGTGTGTGTGTGTGAGTATATGGAGGTATAACCTGCTTGCTGGACCATTTTGTTTTAAATGTAGTAATTTAAAATATTGCCTCTTTCAGATTATTATCTAAGTGGCAATTTGAGAATCCAATAAAGTGAAAATCAACATATAGCTAATTTGCATATGTGAGTTGAGTCTTTATTTGCTTAACACAAATAGCTCTGAATATCACAGTAATGACACTAGCTTATTAATATTGATTTACAAGGTGCATGACAATGTCAATAATATTTCCTTGTGCATTCTTTCTTCAATAACTTTTGAAATTCTGACTTACAGATTTGAAGGTGTCACAGTTTTATTAAAATATGAAGA
Source organism: Xenops minutus (assembly GCA_035221455.1). Lineage (NCBI taxonomy): Eukaryota > Metazoa > Chordata > Aves > Passeriformes > Furnariidae > Xenops > Xenops minutus. The sequence continues at coordinate 63,425,331 of JAWWEE010000001.1, forward strand.
AAGTTAAATTCAGGCACCATATTCCTTAACGCATAATTATGAAAGATGTTTTAAGATTCTGAAACATTTAAAGTATTTCAAACCGAAGACTTTTACAAATCCTGCTCTTTAGGAAAAAAAAAAAAAAAAGAAGAAAGAAAAAGATATGAAAGGATGTGTTCTAGGTATGTCTGAGCACACTCCAGTTATATTGATTTTATTGCAGTTTGGTGATATTCATCATCACAATCAAACATATAACTTACTGCATTGTAAAGGAAAGCTAAGTCTCTTGATTTGCATTCCATAGTACTGAGGGAGTTCTGTTTCTCAGCATGATCCCACCTTTGTATGTGGCAGGAGAAATTTCCAAGCTGACATTTATGCTCACCACTGCAATATTTAAATAATATATAAGCAATTTGGAAGCTATTCTACCTTCCCTGAGCATCTGAAAGATTCTATTGATGTCACTGTTCTGTGAAAATTAGATTCTATACCATAAAAACAAACAAACAAACAAACAAACAAACAAACAAACGAAAAACAAAAAAAAAAACACCCACCAAGTTGAAAAATATATAGATGAGAGAACGAATAGACTTTAAAGTATATTTTCAATATATAAAATCACTTTATCCTGTAAATCCCATAAGAAGACATGAAAATTTGTAGTTCAAAATAGTAACTAGACTTTCAAAAAATAGCTTTCTAGTATTTTCAGAGGAGTTTCAAATTACAAGCTAGAGCATTTGGAAAAAAACTTTTCATACACAAGTATGTTGAAAGTTCTGACTTCAAGCACCAGTGCAGATAAAAAAACAAACAAACCATAGTTTAGTTTAGGAGATAAGGAAAGAATACATTTTCCCAAAGTCAACTGAATTTTTTAAAATTGTTTCTTCCTTTTTCTTTTTTAAAGTAGCATTAGTGAGACCGCTGTTATTTAAACACCAATGCTTCTTGGCACGTTTGATTCAATTTTTTTTTGTTGTTGTTTTTTTGAATGACAAGTCTGCACAAGAGATATCAGGATTTCCAAGCCTATATTTTTCATAAAGAAGTATAGTAAAGCTGAGAAATATGATCTTCCATATGTACCAATTACTTCCAAAAGTCTCTCAAATAGACTAGAGAAAGTGAGTTTTTGAAGTATAGAGTACTTAAATAAATGATACTACAGATCTGTGCTACTTTAAAGACTTTAAAGATTTAAAGAAAGCAAAAGAAAATAGGCATTAAATAAAATTAGGTATTTCTCTAATACAGGGAAATAACCAACATACATATTCAAAACTCCTTATTTTTCAGGTGCATAAAAACAAGTGGGGCAAGAAAGACTGGGGTTTTTTTTCATCAAGTCCCGAATCTTTTTATTTTGTTTTCTTCTTTCCTGGAGTATTTTTAAGGTGACTCCCTTTTCTCTAATAAAATAATGACAAAATGGTATTTCAACTGTGTTCCATTTTAAAGAAACATCACTAGATCTCAGTCTCACCTCTATGGTCAGCAAAATCATACAGGAGATCTTCCTGAAAATTATTCTAAGGCATATGGAAGACAAGGAGGTGATCAGCCCATCTCTGGAAGCTTTCAAGGCCAGGTTGAATGGGGCTTTGAGCAATCTGGTCTTATGGAAGGTGTCCTTACCATGGCAGGGTGTTTGGAACTAGATGGTCTTGAAGGTCCATTCCAACCCAAACTATGGTTCTATGACTCCATTCTATGACTCCATTACAGTATATATAGAACTATGTATTATTCTAAGTATGTTTTTTTACAATTATAATGAAGTGGTGCATTTTGTCCATCTGTGCTGAGAAGTAGATGTTAGGGACTTGAATAAAATCGGGACTTTTCATTGTGTTTTTTTCTGTTTTGTTTTTTCTTTAATAATCAGAAAATTATCTAGAAACAAATAATAAAATAGCTTGTAAAAAACATATTGGACTTAAAATTATATTACTTAAAGTCATGAAAGACTTAGACTACTAGAGTTATTTCCTTTAGTAGAAAGGAATATCTTGGCCTCACTGAAGTCAATATTATCTTTGCTATTCCTTTCAGGTACAGCAGGAATTCTGTTGCTGTCTTTTAGAGCTTTGCCAAGTCCTATGACATGAATATTATCTCACCAAGCAGACCAAATTTTGTTTTAATTTTTTTCATTTTAATTTTTTTCTTTGCAGAAAGAGCTCCCTTTTTTCTTCTTCCAGGTCAGAAACATATTTCCTTGTATGTGACAGATCTTAGGCCCAATACATTTCACATGTTAAAATGTAGCTGAGGAATTAAATCACTTCAACCTTGGAAATCAGCTTACCACCTTTGAAGGTGATAAAGTTAATGCTAAATCCATTGTAAGTATTATCTTAATGAATTCCTGGCACAAATATATCTAGTTTGCAAAATCATATTGGCTAGAGTGTTTTCTCCTTGAATGTTTACTTTTCAAAAAAGAAAAAAAAGTGTCCACTTCCAAAACATTTTTTTTTTGTATGCTTTTTGTACATGGGGTTTTTTAGGGAAAAAGGAAAAAATAAACTTAGAAATAATTTTATAGGGATGAGGGGAAAAAAGCTTCTTAAACAAGATCTCTGAAGACAGTAAACCCACAAAAATTTAAAAGTTACATCAGTTCATCAGCTTAACAGTTAATATAGTTCAAAATTGCACCTCAAATAAAAGAGAATAGTCTGAGAAAAGGTTAAAAGGAATATATGTGAAAAGAAGCATCAACTTATTTTAAAGTTTTAATTTTGCAAATGTTGAAATATTGCTTGAAATTTTCTATTATAGATTATATTTCCATCCTTCTGCCCCCCCTTATATAAGGATACTCTATTGTAAGTTCAAACAAATTTTAAAATGTCTTTAAAATTTGATAGATGTCTTATTATATAATGAGTGTGATAGGTTAATTCCACATGTTGCCTTTCTTCAGTTCAATGTTCTTGCTTTTGTTTGCATGGAATAATGTAACATTTCAGAAAAAAAAAATAGTGGGTTCTTATTCATAAAAATATGTAGCAAATATTTTATTAAAGTATATAAACAATGACCCAACTTTTCATTAATTGCTACAATTAACTTTAGCTAAGAAACATGTCTGAGTAGATAAAACTTTTTTTTATTACATAGTTTCTTTCTTTTGCGATGGATATAAGACATACATGTCCCTACTATACCTTGTTAAACATACATAGCACAGTTTATTTAATCTTCTTTAGCCTTATCATCTCAAATTCATGTCTGATGGAGAGACAATACAAAATTTATCCCAATGCATGTGATGGGTCCAAAAGAATCGCAGAGAAGGGAGGAGTTAAAAAATTAGCAAAGATATTTTGAATTTTCATTCATGCATAATATGGATACATAATGAGGTATGGAGAGAGGCAGAACCTCATCTCCTGTCTTTAACATTATTCCAGGTATACTCCACAAATTTTGTTGCATGTATCCTGGTTTTGACAACAATGCATTGATTCATTCTTGTAGTCAGTTGGTTCTTTGAAGTAGAGACTTTTTTATTTTCTAAATTACATTATTATTTTAGATATAAAATCCTGTCTTTTTATTTCTTTTTTATTTCTGAATAATTACTTTCTCTTTTCTTTATGACTTAGGGGGCAAGAGAGGGTTGATTGTTTAACTACATGCCTCCCATGAGTTTGTTCTAATGCATAGAATTCACTCCAAAAATAATAATCTAAATTTCCTTTTTCTCTCTTCTATAGATCTCAAGTATATGGAGACTTCATTTCTCTAGGTACTGAATACTGATTATCATTGCCTATTATAAATAGTAATCACCTTTATACCAAAGAGACCAAAAATGTCTTTTCCATTTTCTTCTCTATTTTTTAAATCTAAATAAAGAGTCACAGTATGACTTCTAGCATTATTATTTCTGAGAGACTGCTAGATATGATTCTACAATGACTGCTACTATTTAGTGCTTTAACTCCAGTTACTGTAACTCGAGCCACCAGTCTCTCTGGATTATTCAAGACTGAATGACTTAGGGTGGTTTCACTTCCCTTGGGCTATTTTAGCAAATAGCTACAGGGGTTGAGAAAATAGCTCAAGGGGTTGAAAAATGTCTTCTCAGAACTATCTTATATTCTGACATTAAATGAGTTTGGATTTGAGTTAGTGTCATCACTTATTTAAAGAAAATAGATATTTCTAGAAAACTAAATGCACAGGATTTTAAATGCAATCACAGGGGTTGCAAAATTTTTCTTTTTATTTTTTTTTTAAACTGGTGTTGAAAAAAATAGCCCAGATATAGATAGTCTGTGTTCCCCACAGCAATGTATGTACAAACTAAGTGAAAAATGAAGGGCAGTTCTGTTTTATTATAAGATGTGGATATACTGGCCCATGGAAGGTAGGCACAGTCACATGAGGCTCAAGCGGGAAGAAATTGAAATATTTCAAGAGCAATTCAGAAAATTTCTATGTCAGAGAGAACAGTATTTCCTTGGATTTAAAGTGTTTGATTCAAGGCTACACATAAGAATTTGTATTCATACTGCCAAGTTAAAGATATGTAGCTGAACTCACCCACTGACATGATGCATTTTCTGTAGCTGACAGAAGCAGTCAAACATCCAGAGAACAATTCAGATCCCACACTGTCACAGCTTAATGTCTGCTTGAAACACTGATCAAATTATTAAGCCCTTGTAGATATCTGCCTAGCTTGACTTTATTAGATGATTCTGCTATGCACTGGAAAAACAAACCAAACAAAAGTACTAATCACTATGAGGCCTACATCAAAGTACTGTCAGTGAGGTACGTATTATCTGTGCTGCACTGGTCGTTTAGATATGTGTAGGGAAAAAATCAGCTACGAAACAGAACACAGAGGACCTGTGAACAGCTTTACTTCATTGAAACACCTGTGGAGGGAGAGTAGGGGGTAGCAGTAATCCCAGTAGCAACTTCTAAAAGGGCTGTAGACGTGGATACAATCAAGTTGGCCTGGTGAGGTGATGATGAGGTAATCTGCATCTAACTATTTAAGAAAAGCAGTTGGAAACATAGACAATAGTGCATGATGATGGGGAACATGCAGTATGGGCATACAATACCCTGTAGATGTCTGAGCCCATGGTGGAACTTCTGTGGGACCTACCATGGCATTGTCTAAGAAGGATAGTGGGTTTTTTTCCTGTGGGAACAGAACCACTGAATTCCAGAAATACTAGCCAGTGGACAAGAAGACAAGAAGAAACTTGATTTTCACAGTGGATATGACACAGATTTAGGGAAAACATTGCCCAAATTTTGGGAGAAGAATTTCTATCCTTCCTTTGTGACTTTACTGTTTCATTAAACACAGTGTTTATAAATGTCCATTATAAATAGGACAGATGGACTACACAGCATGAACAATGACTCACATCTTTCATTTTCTATCTGAAGATCTTGCTTAGAATTAGGATGCCTTAGTTTTCCTTCTTTGGTACCTTGAGTGTATTGAATTAATTTTTAACAGAATTTTACCACAACTTCTGTAGTTGAAGTGAGGACGTAGGAAAAAAAGTGAAAGAATTTGATAGCTGTAATTAAATTTAAAATGTAAAAACTCTTCTCCAGCAGAGAATATATTTTTTTACTGGGGCTTTTCTTTTTTTTTTTTTTTTTTTTTTTTAAATCAAGTGACATTTACTGTCACAAAGTATTGACACAGAAAATCAGAGTGTTCAAACACGGACATTTAGAATTCAGCATAAATGGTATGAAAGAGCAGTTTTGCAATAGATAATGTTAATTGAAACAATTACAGAATCATAGAATGGTTTGTGTTAGAAGGGACCTTAAGGATCATCTAATTACAACCTCCTCATCATGGGTAAGGACACCTTTCGTGAGACCAGATTGCTCAAAGCCCCATCTAACCTGGCCTTGAACACTTCCATGGATTAGGCATTCATAGCTTCTCTGGGCAATATGTTACAGTGCCTCACCATCCTCACAGTGAAGAATTTCTTCCTGTTATCTAACCTAAACCTACCCTCTTTCAGTTTGAAGCCATTCTCGCTCATTCTATCACTACATGTCCTTGCCAAAAATCCCTCTCCAGCTTTCCTGTAGGCCCCATTTAGATACTGGAAGGCTGCTATAAGGTCTCCCCAGAGCCTTCTCTTCTCCAGAATGAATGTCCCCAACTCTCTCAGCCTTTTGCATCTATGACTGGAGAGAATAAACTAGTTTCATCAGATCTTGTGTCTGGATGCCCAGCATTCTCTTTTGTCTGGTTTCTCTCTATATTGTGAGTATCTTCCTTGTATTATGGTCATCTTAAGTGACTTTCATTTAAGTGTCCAGCTTTTTCCCTGACAGTCTATCTGAATCTCTTCATAAGCCATTCCCAGACTGCCCAGCATTGTGTTCTCCAGCTTATTCAAAAATTAAAAAAAAAAAAAAAAAAAAAAAAAAAAAAGTAAATTCTAAATTACTGGACAGGTTTCAGGTTTCACAATTGCTAATTTTTCTTCTTCCTGATGTCTAACTCAAAATAATTCAACCATAGAACTAAATGGGAATAAAGGGCATTCAAAGTGAGTGCTCAACAGTGACAGATTAGTTAAAATTTCAGTTTTCAAAAAAATACTCTACTTTTTAATGTTTTTGTTTTGGTTTTTTTTCTAATACTTAACATTCAGCATGGGTGTGTGCCTTATGAAAAATCCTTTTCTTCCCTCTCTACCTTTCTCACTTTCTTTCATTTTTTTTTCTCTTCCCTTCCCCTTCCCCAATTTTATTATTATACCTGGCAGGACCAGAACAAAATTCTCAACAGTCTCCAACAAGTTCTATCACTTTCTCCACATCCCTAGAGCCAGCTCTAGCATTTTTTTTTTTAAACTGACATTGACAAAGGGCTACAGTCACCTTTTTACATTAAAATGATTTCTACAGGTAGCCAATAATTATCATCTATTTCCAGTCATAGATATCTCATATTCTTTACAGACACTTTATTCTTCTATAAAAGGCATTAGAACCATGAGAATATGTTTCAACAGTGAAATTTTGAGGATTAGTAGCACTTTTATATACATGAGAAGAATTCTGTTCTTGCCTGGACCATATCCTTAAACTTCAAAAGAAATTTATAAATTATTCTAATGTTATTGTGATTCTTTCTGTTTATCATCAGCAACTCACAATTTTTTTTCTGCAGAGTTTGATGATCTCACCAATGTCCTTCTGACAGACTTTCTGACTCTCAGAATTCTACTTCAAGTGTGTTGTATGCATAGTTTTCTATCTTGGTTACTAAGCATAGTCCTAAGTGTGCTGAGCTTCACAGAACTTGTGATATAAACTTTTCAAATTGAATTCACATTTTGAACACAAATTTCTTGATATTGTATGATATGTTACATAGACAGGAAGAAAGCTGTATGTGGAATTCTGATTAAAACCTTTAAATCATTTTCTCTGCCTCTCTTGATAACTAGCTTTGCAATTTAATGTCTTTCTTGGCTATGTTCCCAGTAGGTTATTAACAATTAATTTGCAATATATCTCAAATGGTCTCTGTGTTAGTGTGCTAATTGCATGACATCAGAATGGAACTCCACTTGGTAAATAAATTGAAGCCATAACCATTTATTTCTAGATAAGACATATACACAGTTTACATATATTTTTCATGTTATATTCCAGTCTGCTCTCAGAGTTACAGCTAGGAGATATAAAGACTATGAGCTTTTGGTGAAACAATTTAACATAAGCAAAATTGAATAATTTTGCTTATATCATATCCCTCTCATCATTCCCATCAAACTTTTTCTTCTTGCTTTCATTCTCATTCAACAATCTTGTTTACATTAACAAAAAAAACAGAAAGAGTGACCTTCCAAACAACTGCTGGATGACTGAAATAACAGAACAAAACTACAGATCCTGGGAAGTGTCAAATGAAAAGACACCAAAAGTAAACCAACTACATATTTTCATACTCAAAGTAAAAATATAAGTAAATCCTGTACTTATATGTTAAACAATAAAAGCTATGCTGCAATATTCCCCCCCAAACTAACATTTAGTTTATGAGATGTATTAGAGGATGGCAATAGCACAAGAGAAGAGACATTTTTTCCTGTGAGATTGACAATCATCCCTCTTTCATCTATATTTTGTAACTTGTATAAAAACACTTGATCTTCAATTAGACCAACTTATGTCTCTTTAGTAATAAGAACAGTAGAAATAGATGCAAATGGTGTGCAGAATTAGATATATACAAGCAATTATTCAATTGAACCCATAGTGTATATTTCTCTTCTATTAAGGTCATCTGGCCACAGAAATGCGATCAGTTTAAAAAATTAATTACCTTATTATAAAATGCTGAACTTTAGTTTCATTTATCACACATTTATTCCATTATATTTTTTATTATGATATTTAGTCACTGATCATCTCCTACCCACAATTTTTTCCTCTTCTGTATTGAATTCAATGGCATTTATTTCACTGATATCAGTATCAAATCCTTCATCTTTTTAAATATTAAATTATTCAATATATTTTGATAACAAGAGTGAATAACAAATATACATATAATAACCATTAGCTAGAGTCTTAAAATGCACACTACTGGAAATTATACATTTTTGGGTTTATATATACAGGTATATAAATATATAGAGAGAGAGATACATATTTGTGTGAGTAGATTAGATAGATAGATAGATAGATAGATAGATAGATAGATAGATAGACAGATAGATAAACAGGCAGTCTCAAAGACCAGTTATTTGAATCTATTATTTCTTTGTTTGGAAGTAACATGCCTGGGACATACAAGTACATAACTGAAACAAGAATATACAGATGTGTATTATAATATTCTTCAAAAACTATGTATGTTGCAAAATAATCACATAATGTACAGGAAACTTAGGCATGCAGTGCTTTAATAACCACAATGTCATTCTAAGAAAAAGCATGCTAATTTCTGAAAAGGTGGTTGATAATTAAAATAATAAAGAACTCTGTAATAATCAGAAAGGCAAAAGCCTGTCAGTCTGACATCAGTGCAGGGGAACATTATGGAGCAGATCATATTGTCTGTCATCATATGGCATGCACAGGACAAACAGGGGATCAGGCACACACAGTCAGCATGATTTTATGAAAGGCAGGTCCTGCTTGACTTCATCTTCTTCTATGACAGTGGCATATTTGCTGGATGAGGGTAATTGACGTTGTTTACCTGGGCTTTAGCAAAGCCTTTGTGTCCTGCAGTGTTCTCCTGGAGAAACTGGCTGCTCATGACTTGGATGGGTGCACTGTTCACAGGGTGAAATGCTTCCTGAATGTCTGGGCCCAGAGAATGGTGGTCAATGGAGTTACATCCAATCAGTTGCTGGCCACTGGCAGGTTTCCCAGGGCTCAGGGTTGGGGATATTTTTAATATTTTTTTCTTTAATATTTTTGTTAATGATCTGGAGAAGGAGAGAGTGCATCTCTTAGTCAGTTCCCACACAACACCCTTTTGGGTAAGGGTGTTGATCTGTTGGAAGGTTGGAAGGCTCTGCAAAGGGATCTGGACAGGCTGGATAGGTGGACCGAGTCCAGTTGTATGAAGTACAACAAGGTCAAGGGCTTGGTCCTACACTTCAGTCACAACCCTCTGCAGTGCTACAGGCTGAGGGAAGAGTGGCTGTCCAGCTGAAAAGGACCTCGGGGTGCTAATTGAGAGCCAGTTGAACATGAGCCAGCATTGTGCCCAAATGGCCAAGAAGGCCAATGGTATCATGGCTTGTATGAGAAATAGTGTGGTCAGCAGGATCAGGGCAGTGATTGTCCCTCTGTAGTCGGCACTGGTAAGGCCACACCTCATACACCGTGTTCAGTTCTGGGCCCCTCGCTACAAGAAAGACATTGAGGTTCTGAAGTGTGTCCAGGGAAGGGCAACAAAGCTGGTAAAGGGTCTCAAGCACAAGCCTACAAGTCCTATGAGGAGCAACTGAGGGAGCTGGGGTTGTTAGCCTGGAGTAAAGGGAGCTCAGGGGAGACCTTATTGCTCTCTACAACTACCTGAAAGGAGATTGTATCAAGGTAGAGGTTGGATTCTTCTGCTAGGTAATAAGTGACAGGAGGAGAGAAAAGGGCCTCAAGTCCTGAAGTTGTGACAGGGAAGGTTTAAATAGCATATTAGGTAAAACATCTCCACCAAAAGCGTTATCAAAAATGGGAACAGTCCTGTCCAGGGAAATGGTTGAGTATGCATCCCTGGAGCTATTTAAAAGACATGTAGATGTCACCCTTACAGACATGGTTTAGTGGTTAATGGTTGGATTCAATGACTTTAAAATTCTTTTCTAATCTTAACAATTCTATAATTCTATAAATCAGACACTTTCTAAAGCACAGCTAGCTTAACAGTGAAAATTAGAGTACATGAGGGGAACCAGCTCCTCTATTTCCCCAGGCCTCTCAGGGTCTGGAGGGGATTGCGAAATCACCACTCCAAGGTGGTTAAGTCATAGAAAAGCCTTTAATTACCTGTCCCAAAGGTATTTAAACCTTTCGGGGTTGGGCTTTTAGGAGGGAGGATGTGATAGAGTAAGGCTTCAGGGGGAGTGGTGTGGTTTGGGGGCACAGGAACCAACAAGGGAACAGGAGGACCAAAACCCAGTGGAAACCCAGGAATGGGGAGTGACAGGTGATACATCCAATAATGTCAGGAGGGGGGCAGGTCTGGATATCAGAGAAGAAAGGAGCATTCTCTTTTCCTCAGAAAGTCACATCTGTTGGGAGTTCTGGGGTACAATCTAAACAGGGGAAAACCTGTACATTAAAAGCACAGGTAATGCTGAATTATAAAGTCGCTGATCCTTTGGAAGTTATCACAGTGCTGGTCTTGTTTCTAGGGGTTTCTTTTTCCACGATGTGTAGTCTGGATGATCCTCTGTTTTCCCATGTGCTGTGGCAGAAGTCTTTCCCAACAAGTACATTCACTGTAAAAAATCTGACATATATATATAACTGCACATACAGTAATAGATAGTTGTTTTTTATGTTCAAAGATGTAATAGAAAATGAGGAAGCAATGGGATATTATTTCAGGTGATTACTGCAACTGCTTATGGAAAAATCAGTTTTATCTGTAGAGAATAACTGCTTTCAGATCAGAAAGTTCAATTTTTCATAGAAAAAAAAGAAAAACAAAAGCAGATAAATAATATTATTTAGTCATACCACAGGTGTTTTGTTTCATTTGTTAGACCAAATACTCATAGAATGCTTAAAATCTAAGTTTTGAAGGTAAAGACATGGCAGGATTATAGTCCCAAACATCATTGAAGACAATGTTCTAATTATGAATTCTTCTAATTTTCTCGCTAGAACCTAACATATTAATGTATAGGATGAAACTTAATTTTCTGTGTTTTCCTCTTCAAGATGTTATTTTTTTTTTTCTTTTTAATGTCAAATATTTCTGCCAGAATACCATTTTGGGGCTGAAAAAAGATGCACTGTGCTATCAATAATGAAATATGGCATTTATTTTTTTATTTATTTAGTCTTGTTGCTAGGTGTCTTTGAATGAAGATTAGCATTTCTATAAGTAATTTGATATAAATTCCCAAATTTACAAATATGTGAATAATTGTGCTTGTTGAGTAAAGACGTACTAAACTACAATGGAAAATTCTCTAAATAGCCCACTATCACCTGTACTTCTGTAAGCACTTATAACTCCTCCCCTTCTCTTTCTCCGTACTTCTACCTGACAAATTCATAGCAGTTGATAATAAAAATGAGAGATTTTAAAAAAAGCCATAATACCTGGATATGAATGCTGGTATTCCAGACCAAGTTCAACTGTGTTAACTTGTTTATTTCTACAAGTTTAAAAAAAAAAAAAAAATCTAGAACTCCCCAAATAAACAAAGAAATCACCCACAACAAAGTCCCATAAACATTAAAAATAAGAAGATAGAAAAAATTTGACATCTGACACCTTAACATGAAATAGAGAGAGCACACATATGACATTGTCTTTAATATCATGGAAGAGGAAGCTGGCAAGACAACAAATTCTGAGACTGTACAAAAGAAAGATTTGGAAAGTAAGCGTTGGTGTCATCAGTAACATTGAAATGTCAACATAGATATGTGAGAAATGCTCACAGTTACCAATAAAATTCGGAAGGGGACAAAGTCATCGAAGCAAAACTACACTTTTATTTAACAAATTCAGCTGAATTGGTGTGTCCCCTTTGGCCTAGGAGACAGACCCAGACCAGTAAGAACCAGAGGTTTTTATACCCTACCCCAGCTGGGGGGTCCCTGCTTCCATCCCTTTTGGCTAGTACTAGGAAGCTCACAGCCTGGCCCAATCCGCCTACCTGCCCGATATCCCCACCCCTCCAAAAAGGCATGAAAAACAGGTTCAAACTACCCCAAGTCCCAACTGCCACAAGCTCAACTATCCCCTCCTCCCCCCTCTCCTCTTTACCCATGCAACTGGCTTCAGCAAAACCCCAACTGTATTTCTAACAGATAAAAAGAGTTATTTTAAGGTAAAGTTAATGCAGGGGTGGTTTGAAGATTAAATCATATAGCCACAGGGGAATATATTCTTTGATTTAGGAATGATGTTTGAATCGTAGATTGGAACACAAATTTTCTGAGGTTTAGTTGTTGAGATGCTCTTTTATGAAGACATCTTGGTTAAACATCATCTATACTCTGTTTTCCTGCCATAGCCAGGCTCTTGTAGAACAAATAAAAGGTTTGAGATGGATCTGGAAGATAGCTGATGGACATCATTTGTAGCATAATGATTTTTTTTTTTTTTTAAGGTATAGTATATTAATTCTATCTCGTGTCACAATGTATATCGTAAGGATGGATAGAAAAAGTCCATAATCAAAAAAAAATAGACATACAATTACTGTCTTGTAATTTAACTACAGAAAATAGATGAAAAAATAAAAAGGGACTTTCAAGAACAGAAATTAAATACGGAAACACAACTGAAAAATATGTCTGCCTTCAGAAGTGAAGATGAGTAGAATGGGGTATGGGGAACCTTATGTCATGAAGCATAGATTTTTTTTTTTTTAATTTCTATGATACAAAAAATATGCATCAAGAAAGAGTAAAACGTATGTTGAACCTAGTTTTTTTCTTTTTATGAGATCCCAGACTTCCAAAAGTAATATGTGCATAAAAAGCTAAGGAAAGCAGATCAAGAAAAAAGAACAGAGAAGCTTTAGATGTTTCAGACTCTTGAAACACAGCTTGAATTATCAATTAATTAGTAGTGATGGGTTATATAAAAAAAAAAAAAAAACAAGTACTATGAGCTTGTTTGTTGCAAAATGTAAAGGCTGCCTACTAAAAATGTGAATTTAGAGAGCTGCAAAATGAAAAGGCTGAGAAATTTGATCTTCCAAATGTACAAGTAAGAGCCAAAGGTGTACTAGATAAAGTGAGCTTTTTGAAGTATGTAATAATTAAATAAATGAGACTTCAGATATGTACTACTCTAAAGATTAAAAGGAAGGAAAAGCAAACAGGGATTATAATAAAATTATCTATTTCCCTAATAAAGGGAAATCAACCAGTATAAGTGCAAAACTGATTCTGTAGGTGTATATGAACAAGAACGGCATCAAAGACTAATTCTCTTCATCAAGCCTTGCATCTTTTTTTTTTTTTTTTTTTTTTTTCTGGATTACTTTTGTGGTCATTCCATTTTCTCTTTTAAAATAATCACAAAAAGGTGTTACAACTCTGTCCCAGAAAGAGAAAAATTTCAAGGAAACAGTACTCAGTCATTCTCACCTCTGTGCCCAGCAAGATCATAAAACAGATCCTCTTGGAAACTATGCTAAGGGTCAGGAAAAACAAGGAGTTGATTGGTGATAGCAAACAGCTTCAGTCAGAGCAAATCGTGCCTTACAAATTTGGTGGCCTTGTATGATGGAGTTACAGGGTTGGTGGATAAGGAAAGAACAATTTGATTAATCCCTCTGGACTTGTGCAAAGCATTTGTCACTGTGTTGCATGACATGCTTGTCTCTAACCTGGTAAGACATAAATTTGACAGGTGAACTACTTGCTGGATAAGGAAATGAATGGATGGTGACACTCAAAGAAATTGTGGTCAAGGCCTTGGTGTGGTCAAGGACTCTTCCTCATGGGTTTTTATTGGGACTGGTGCTGTTTAACACCTCTTAGAGACATGGGCAGCAGATTGAATGCACCTCAACAAGTTTTTGGACCTCACCAACCCATGTGGCACAGTTGGCACACTGGAGGAAAGAGCTGCCATCCAGAAGGACCTTGACAGCTTGAGAAGCAGACCTGTGTGAAAGTCATGAAGTTCAACAAGGAGAATTGTAAGGTCCTGCACGTGGTTTATGGTGATCCAAAGCCAAAAGCAAGGCTGGACAGAGCATGAATTGAGAGCAGCTAGGAAAAGAAAGACTCAGAGGTGTTGGTTGACAAGAAACTCAACATGACCCAGTAATTTGCACTTGCTGCCCAGAAGGCCAACTTGATCTTGGGTTACATCAAAAGAAACGAGCAACCCTCCTTCTCTGCTATCACAAGACCCGATGTAGAGTACTGGTTTCAGCTGTGGGGTCCCCAGCATAAGAAGGAAATGGACCTGCTGGAATGAGTCCAGATGAGGACCACAATGATGGTCAAAGGGCTTTTAAGCACCTCTCCTAGGAGGAAAGCCTGAGAGAATTAGGGTTGTTCAGCCTAGAGAAGCCTTCCAGAGCATCCTTCCAGTACTTAAAAGTGTCCCACAAGAAAGGGAGGGGGATTTTTCCCAAGGACATGTAGGACATGTAGGACAAATGGTAAAGACTTTAAACTGAAAGAAGGTAGAGTTCTACTAGAAATTAGGAAGAAATCTTTACTGTAAGGGTAGAGAGACACTTGAACAGATTTCTCAGGGTTGGATGAGGCTTTGAGCAACCTGGTCTAGTGCCAGGTATAGTATAACTACATGATCTTTAAGGTCATGTCCAAACCAAACCAGTCTATGATTCTATGATCTAGTATTGTTGAGACTGGATAACGGACTTAACAAGAAATAAAGTCAAATAAATAACTGTTCTGGTTTAATCCCAGCCAGCAACCAAGCCCCATGCAGCTGCTCACTCACTACCCCACCAGCAGGACTGGAGAGAGAATTAGAAAGATAAAAGCTGGAAAACTCCTGGATTGGGATAAGGACAGTTTAATAGGAAAAGAAAAGGTCACACACACAAGCAAAACAAAACAAGGAATTAATTCAGTGCTTCCTATGGGCAGAAAGTTGTTCAGTCGTCTTCAGGAGAGCAGGGCTCCAGCATACACAATGGTGTCTTGGGAAGACAAACACCATCACTCCAAATATCCCTCTCTTCCTTCTTCTTCGCCCCAGGTTTATATACTGAGCATGACACCATATGGTATGGAATATCCCTTTGGTCAGTTTGGGTCACTGCTCCCAGCTGTGTCCCCTTCCACTCTCCCCCAACTTCCTTGCCAGTGTGACAGTACAAAAATCAGAAAAGGCCTTAGCTCTGTGAAAGCCCTGCTCAGCAATAACAAAAACATCTCCATATTATCATCACTATGTTCAGCACAAATCCAAAACACAGTCCCATACCAGCCACCGTGAAGAAAATTAACTCTACCCCAGTTAAAATCAGCACAATAACAAATAAAGTCGAGACCATTTGAATAGTGGAAGTATTCCATGACAGCTGCTTATACATGCTTAATCATTTCAACATCAGCTTTTCCTCTGGTGTAGCCATTTGAATTTGTCTGTAGATTTCAGAAACTTAAGTGATGAACCTGGGAATCACGATGGCAACACATTTGGTAAATGCTGTCTTTTTTCTAATGTTACGTGAGCCAGTAATCTGTGCTTCCAACTGTTGTCAGCCCTGTGTGAAAATCTGTGTAAATGAGTTTCACAGAGCAATGTAATCATAGGCTAAAAAAATATTGGAGATCTTAAAAGTTAACTTGGAAAAAAATAAGTCAGTCACCTCTCAGAAACACTGCTGACTAGCTTTTAATGTCATTAACATGCTTTTTGTAGAAACTCGATTTGTTTGTTTTTTTTCAGAGAATATGAACTGCAGCTAGTTCTGTCAGATATTTGTTTTCTGTTGTAGCAGCTTACTCATCTGTTGACCTATTCTCTGCTTTTAAAATCAAGGATAATTAGTCACCTCTTTCATTGTTAATGAAAAATTTTAATTTCCATACTTATGCCTCAGGCCATTGACTTTCATACAAAGACTGTTCTTCTGGAAACAGTATAGGCTTTCTGCCCAAAGTATACACAGAACTTCAAGTACAATTTCAAATTCAGCAACTTCAAATACATTTGAAAGTTTTAACACTCTAATATACCAGGAAAAATAGAACCTATCACTGAACTGTTTTAAGGAGCCTAGAGCATTTAGGGATCTTTAGAATCTTCCTACATGACTTCATAAAGGTTGATAGTCCTTAAAGTATAACAAGTATCTTGTCAATCATCAAACCAACTATTCAACAGATTTGATTTTTTTTTTTTTTAAATTAATGGGTACTTTGTCAGAATTCTCTGCACAACTAAAACTGTTTAATTGTTACAAGATTAGGATTTATACTTTCATTTTCACATCCTGGTCTCATGAGAAGGTCCATAAAAGTTCAATTTCAGTGTAATTTGAATAGCTTTATGTGCTAAAGTCCTGGCTCCACTGACTTCAAAGAGGACACCAGGATTTTACCTGTAGCCTTCTCATCAATTTTACAGTGTCCAGTATTTTTTCTTCGTTTTGGCAGTAACACAGAACATTCAGCCACTACCCCATAAGTGGAACACAAATCTCAAATAAAGTTAACATTTTAGGGATTATTACCAGCTGCTTTGCAAAGTTCCTATAGAAATCAACCATATAGCTAGGCTTTCACACTAACCTCTACCCAGAGCCAATATCCTGATGTAACTTCCAAAGCAGCCACAGATTATTGATATTTCTTTCTTGTATGTCTTCCTTATTTTTTCCTATATATTTCAAAACCCCTATTTTACTTATTCTAGTAAAGTTATAAGCTCAGTAAATTCTTCATAATATTGCAATCAACAATTTAAGTAATTACATTTTTAAAGAAATACCAAAAGGTGTCAACTGATCAGGTTACTAAAACTCAAGGTATACACATTACTTAAATGGGATGACCTTTTTGATATCTATAATAATTTGATACAACACTGAAAACCCATGTTCTTTTAATAGTTTTGTTTATATTTTGTTTAACTTGGATAGAAATTAACAAACTTGTTTATAGCTTATTCCTTAATACAGCTCAGCTTCTCTTTCTCATCAATTGTTCCTATATATTAATGAGCTCATAACAGAGTGGATACAGTTCTAAATTTGTGGTATTCAGGATGTTAAACAAGATGATGGAATTCATTATACCTAGCCTTAAAAACAATAAATAAGTTTAGATTTTTATCTATTAATATTTCTGTTATGTCTAGCAGAGAAATTAAAAAATAGAGATAATATTAAACTGAATTAGCAACATATTTCCCTCAAGTTTGATTTATAGAATCAGTAAAGGGCAAAGGGGGTTGTGTTAGTAACTATGGGTGAAAGGAGAATACTTTTACTACTCTTCTTCTGTGAGAAGGCCATCATCTACAAATCTTCTAACGTAGAATCATAGAACCGATTGGCTTGGAAAAGACCTCTGAGGTCATCGAGTCCTACCCTTGAACAGCATTGGTGAAAAAAGTTCTCATCTGTCCCCTTCATCTTTGATATTTTTCTGGAGGGATAAAAGTAACACTTGCTTAAGGCTGAACACATTAGCAAAAATCTTTTTTTTTTTCTTAGAGCTGGTTTAAATTTCCTCTGGAAATAATTATTTTAAAAATTATAACACCAGTCCAAATAATTCATGATACATTAGTAATTCTGCTTAGAAGAAGGCAAAGGTGAAACACAACAACTATTACACATTTTCCTAAGGGTATTGTTGTAGTTTAAGTTTAGCAAAGGGAAGTGAATGTCTAAAGCCTTAATTTCATTGCTAAGTGTGTCACTTACTCTTCATGAATGTTCAGTGGGTCACAGACTGAAATTTTTGGGGGTTTTGCATAAATATAAGCATTTAAATCCACCTCCAAACAGTGCATTAAATGACCAGCTACTAAGTGGCCAGGCATAGCAGTACATTTTCATTTTAAAGAAAAAAAAATTGCTGTCAGCTAGTTCTATCAATGTTTTTGTTCAAAGCACTTCTCATTTTAATTAAGGGAAATACTTCCATGAGATCTGGGAGTAACAGCAACACTTAGTTTTACTAATAGAAGGATCAAGAGTGTTGGCACTTAATTCTTTTCCTCTTATTTCCACAGATGGCCAACGCCACAAAATAATTTTGTGAATACAGGACCGTTCCAAACAAACAGTTGTCCAAAATCAGGGAGTTCTTCAGATTTAACAGCAATGTGTTCCTTGCTAGGATGAACACACCTTCCAAATCATAACTGCGTTGATTACACCACCACTGTCTATAATGGGAGATAAGAAAATTATCTCCCATACAGGCAATGTGGTTTGAGTCATTAGATCATACATAGATGTTGTCTTTTGAGACTGTGGTCTGAGGTACATCACCTGGCTTCTGACTGCCAGACCAAGAAGACACAAATCTCCCAGTGCTATTATGCTAACTTCTTTTGTGTTTGAATGCCCTTCATGAGTGGCCTCCTTAGCGTGTGTCATGTACCTTTTGCAAGAGGTGTTTGCACAATGTTCTCAGGCATGTGGTGTGGTTCTTGAGATTGTCCTGTTTGGAATCAGGAGCTGAACTTGGTGATCCTTCTGAGTCCCTTCTAACTCAGAATATTCCATGATTCTATGTGTGCAACTGAATTTACTGCTACAATGAGATAAATTTAGGTGACTGCACCTTTTAGGAGTATACAACTAGCATATTGTTCTATTGGTTTAAATCATAAGTTCAGTTTCTTTTCTTACAAGACAGAACAATATTTGGAAGAATTTTAGGCAATGTTCAAGCCACTATCTATATTTACTGCTGTTTAGGTTTAACAATGTAACATACACCCTCCCCTGATGAAAGCTGTATTGCAATAGTATAAAGAATATAAAAAAAAAATACTCTTGGAAGAATGTTATTAAACATTAAAAACTATTTTCAATTATAGTATTTTGATAAAAAGCCTTTGAAACCTTGCTAGCTGTTCTTACATAAAGTTAATGTGAACTTTTCATTGATAATTATAATCTGGAGTGCAACTACTTAGCAATTAATAAGCAAAGACAGTAGAAGGCCTGCAAGGATGAACAGGGAGATTCTAATTAAATGAGACCTATGAAGAAAACATTCAAAAGGCAGAAGTAGGGACAGATGACCCAGGATAAATATAAATACTCTGAACATAAAGGGATGAGTTTAGGAAAACCAAAGGCCATCTGGAGTTGAATCTGACAAGAGATATGAAGGCCAACAAGAAAGGATTCTACAAGTATACTATCTTCAAAATGAAGATTAGGGAAAATGAGTCCACTGTAGTACAGGACAGAAGACCTAGTATCAAAGGTCATGGAAAAGAACAAAGTACTCAATGCATTCTTTATGTCAGTCGTTTCCTAAAGGAAATTCTGGAGGAAAGAGGACTTATCCTTGTTGAAGGAGGACAAGCGTGGGGAACATTTAAACAAACTGAACACATGTAAGTCCACAAGGTCTAGTGGGATTAACCCACAAGCACTGATGGAGCTGGTTGTCCTGGTTTTGGCTGGGACAGAGTTAATTTTCTTCCTAGTAGTGGGTACAGCGCTGTTTTGGATTTAAGGTGAGCATAATACTGATGACATACTGCTGGTTTAGTTGTTGCAAAGCAATGCTTAGTCTAAGTCAAGGACTTTTCATAATGCCCTCCCAGCAAGGAAGATGGGGGTGCACAAGAGGCTGTGATGTGACACAGCCAGAACAGCTGACCCAAACTGACCAAAGGAATATTCTGTGCCACATGATGTCATGATGAACAATAAAACTGTTGGCCCACTGTTTGGGGACTGGATGGTCAGTGGTCAGCAGATTGTGATGAAATGCATTGTGCATCACTTGTTCACATTTTCTTTTATCATTATAATTATTTTTCCTTCCTTTTTTGTTCTATAGAACTGTCATTGTATAAACCTGATGCCTAAAAATTCCCACAAGACTCTCAAAGCAACATTAGTGGAGACAGATAATGTAGGTTCTTTTATTAGAAGCTTCTAAGGTTCACTCTAAAAGTATGCACTCACATGTCAGCAACATGTTATAGTTTTTATAACTATAACTAACTTTTTCGGTAATTAACATACTTGATATCTGTAGCCGACGCATGGTACAATTTTCCCCTGGTGCCCACTCCTCAGAACTGCCCCTTGGAGCCCCTCCAAGGCCTCTGGGCTGACTCCCCTGTTTTGACTACAAGCTATCTTATTGTCTCAGAGTACTTCAAAACAGCGTGTCCTTGGTAGTGTGTGTCTAACAGAAGTTCAGGAATGTGTGAAAAAGTGCTCAATCACTTCTAAATACCACCCCAAATGTGGGACATTTAGGAAAATTTATTCAACCTATACAACTCCATGAAAATCTATAAAATACTATTAAAATCTATTAAAATCCTTAGGCATCAAATGTATGAGTTTTACTATTTTTATCCAATTAACACTGCCATCCCACTGTGGGGGAGAGAGCGCAAATGGCTCAGTGGTGTTTAGCTGCCTGCTGAGTTAAACTACAACACTGGTCAATGTAATTTTGAGGCAACTTTCCATAATATTTTTAAGTTCATGGTGATAAGAACAATTTGCTGAGGCATAGAAGTTACTGTTATCTTGAGGAAGGACAGGAAGAAGGATCTGGGAAACCAAATGACAGCCTCACCTCAGTCCCTAGGAAAGGCATGCAGCAAATCAGTCTAGAAACCCTTTCTAAACATGGAAAGGACAAGATGCTTGTGTGGCATAGATTTTTTAAGTGGGAATGATGTTTAATTAAACCAATAGCCTTCTGCAATCAAATTAGGGGAGTGGATGAGAGAATAACAATGAATTTTGTTTATCTTAACCTCAGCAAAGCCTTTGAAACTTTCTCCTGTGAATTCCTCATAGACAAGATGATAAAGTATGTCCCAGATAAGTGGATGGTAAAGTGTACTGAGAACTAGCTGAACTTCCAGGCTCAGAAAGTTGTGATCAGCCATGTAAAGAGCAGATGAAACCCAGTCACCAATATGTGGGGGAACCCTGCCTGAAGGACTGCCAAAACAACCAGGACATGTCTTTCCAGCAATGGATGGATTTGACAATCAAATGATTAATGCCAGAGACTTGACAACTACCTCAAGTTACAGAAGTTAATGTTTTGAAAAGGTTTTCTTAGCATAGATAGTGATTAGATAGATGTATTAGATAGATAGTTATATCCTTTGTATTTGTATGTTTATCCCCCCTGGCTGTGGTTACCTGGTTACCCGGTTCCCTGATTCTCCCTTGGCTAGCCAGTGATGTAATAACAGCATCATCATGTAAGGCTAGCCACTCCCAGTCTCCCCCCTTCCTTTCCTTCTCCTTACCTGTTGCGATCCGTCCTAACTCCTCCCAGTTTCCAAGCCTCTCCCACGACCCTATATCAGTCCCATGCGCCCACAATAAAGTGTTCCAGCCCTTTTCACCCCTCATCGGCTGCGGATCGTTCCTTCCCTCCCTGTCGGCATGTGATACCAATATTGTAGCCCAGGGGCTGGTGCTGGCTCCAATACTTTTAGTGTTACAATATGAAAACATAATGAAATTGTTGCATCAAAGCATTGTTGTAAAATGAAGAAACAGTATGTGAGAAATTTTGATATTATTGCAGGAAAATGTATTCTGCAAATTCTACTTGGTCAGTCCTGAAAATGGTCAGATATAATTAAAATTACTTGTAAAATATTTACATATTTGCCATTCAATAAATTATACCAAGCAACTTAACTATCAGCTGATGCAGGCAGATGGGGCAAATTCACATGATACTGGGTATTCAAGAAAACTCACTGCATTTGTTTTATGTGTTGAGTTCTGTACAGTGTCCATGTCTAGAAGACAATCATATTTTATTAATTGTTAAAAGCTCAGTGTAAAAGAGCAAATACTATTATTTCTCTCTTTGCACTACTGTTCTCAAGGTTTTTAACATTAATTTTCTTCATTAATTCAAGTACGGGATCTCATCACTTCATTTGTTTGGAGATGTGTTATGTTGAGTCTGCAACTGAAGAGCTACAGCTAGAAGCCAAAGCATAACCTTTTTAGTTTTTGACATCTTTATGAACACAATTGTTTTCTTTGGAGAAGGAAAAGAAAAAAATAAGGTTTCGGGGATTAGAAAAGGCAGATTTTGTTTTATTTTTTTCTGACTCTCACAGGTATAACTGTGAATGGACTGAGGTTTATCACACAGTTTCCTGAGCATGTATTCCTCTAAGGATGTAGATATAAGGTTCTTTGAAATCAAATCCCAAGGGAAAAATATGTCAGAAGATATTAAAACCAGCTGGCTATTGTTCACATTTGATTTCCAAAATCAAAACTGAACAAAACCACCAGAATCCTGTACATTTAAAAGTCGGACCTTTTTTTAGTTTTTTCTCATGATAATATCTAGCATTCTTTTCTTTTTTTTTTTTTTTTTAATTTTTATGATGAAAGGTCAATACATCTTGACCCTTCTCTTCCGATTTACCCAGATAAAGAATAGCAATAACTCCATCAAGATCAATGGTCCTACCATTGTAGAATCTGAAGCTCCAACGTATTACATCCCGTAAAATATATTCTACTATATACATAGAGCAGTATTAGTTAAGCACACCATTATAACAATATGTTAGAACACACTGTAGAAGGCCAGAAGAATAATTGTTTGCTTTCATTGTCAAATTTCAGTATTTACAGTCACAACAGTGTGTGTTCTGCCAGACGGACAGTGCAAAAGATTTATTGATTTGTTCAGATCTGGCAAGTCTTACTAGAATTTTGTGTTGCTTTTACAAAGAGAATACAATGATTGCAAGTTCCCATTCTGCCAGATTGCTTGTGAACAGGAAAATGAGGCCCACACCTCATTTCTGGCTTTGCCTTCCTAAAATTTCCAAGACAATGAAATAGATGGCTTACTAAGAGAAAGAGAAAAGTGAATCAAATCATTAGGCCACGAGCTACACTGCAAGGCAGTTGTAATTTATATTGTACTTCACAGATGTTAAGTACTTAGCATTTTATCTCAACTTCACAGGAAACTGAGGAAAAGTTAATGACTTAGCAATAAAGGACAGAGCACCAGATATATGGCTTGAGTGCAGAAATTTGTTTAGTGTAATCGAATAAATCATGCTGTTCATATGTTGTTTGGAAGTCCGTAGATCTTCTCAGAAAGGTAAGGAGCTCAGTTGGATGTGGCTGTAATACTAGAATTATCAGTGTCTGTCCCAGTAACATTGCCTCCAAATTCTACAAACTGATCTGGTGGACCTCCAAAAGCCAAGTCAGCATTTGTCATTTTTTTTTCTTAGACCCTGAAGAACAGATCAAAGCAAGTATGGGAGAAAGAGCATGAAGAGGGAAGTGCAACTAATGTCTGATCTGTATAGAAAACAAATTTTGAACAGTGGCATTAATCTTCATCAGGAAGGATGAGATGAGATTTATCTGGACATTTATAGGTTATCAATCATATACAAGAAGGGGAGGAGAGAGGAGAGGAGAGGAGAGGGAGAAAGAGAGGGAAAGGGAAAGGGAAAGGGAAAAGGAAAGGGAAAGGGAAAGGAAAAGGGAAAGGGAAGGAAAAAGATGTTTAAGTATAGATAAGAATGCAAAAACTGATCATTAAGCTATCACTTATATTTCAGTTCATAATATGGTCATGTCTAGGCATGGTATTTAAATTACTGAACAAATAAATTACTTCAGAATTCATAAAATATACAAAAGATAAAAAAATTCAAGGAGGGTATATTACTATTAGTAACACAATATTAGTATATCATTAATGTGTATGAAGGAGTGTTGTTATTAGGTGAATGAATTCATTTGTAATGAAAGAAAAGAGAATTTTCTAATGTGTTGTTTTACAGAAAAAAACTGAACAGAACTTGAATCACATTTTCACACTCCATATGGCTACTAGACTATTGTGATAACATTTAATGAATTAAATTTCCAGATAAGATTAGAGTTTCTTTAACCTTTTAATTGTTGATGAAGTAGAAAAAGAATATATATACTGAGCTCAACATCATTCTCCTGGAACTCCAAAATGCAAGCAGCGATGTAAATATTTCTGCCAGCAGCTTAATAGTAACAAATGATGTTATTTCTTGAGGTCAGAAAAAAAACATTCTCTGTAAAATTTGGATACTGAACATATAATAAATTGTTTACTGTCCTCCCGTACAGTAATTTTTATTTTTCATTAATTACCTATATATAAATAAGTTGCATTCTAAAAAAACCAAACCAAACCAAACCAAACCAAACCAAACCAAACCAAAAAACCAACAAAAACAAACACACAAAAAAAACTAACTGTTCATTGCATTCCTCTGAATTTTAATCAATTTCTGCTATAAGGTCAAGCACAACAGTGTTTCCAGAGGGGAAAAAAATGTTAGAAAACAAGCATGAAATGTACATTTAGAAATCAGTCTCCATTCTCAAAACTTATGTGTGATTTATATTTCCGGTTTTAATCTGTAATTCCTAGTATCTAGATGCTGATGTCCGCACTGAATTTGGAGCATATCCTACATGTTACATCTCTGAAATCAATGGAGAAAGATAAATAAGGGAATGAGGCTCCTACTCCTTGATGGGAATTATATAACTCTCTTTTGTTTGAACTGTTGTGCATCTGAAATAAGGAATCTTATCAGTCTTACATTGCTTTTCAAACAGTGGCAAATCAAACCTGGGCATGGAAAGACAGGTCATACAAGTGGTTATACAATAGAAGTATAGAATTATAGAATCATAGAATGGTTTGGGTTTGAAGGGACCTTTAAAGTTCATCTATTCCAACCCTTCCACAGGGACCTCTTCCACTTGCTCAAGTTGCTCAGACACCCCATATCATCTGACCTTGAATACTTCCAGGGAGTATCCACAACTTCTCTGTATAACCTGTTCCAGTTTCTCACCATCCTTATTGTCAAAAACCTCATATCTAAACAAAATTGACCCACTTTTAGTTTAAAAACCCTTGTCCTATTGTAACAGGCCCTGATAAAAAAAATGTCCCCATCTCAGTGAGGTCTCCCTGGAGCCTTCTTTTCTCCAGGCTGAACAATGCCTACTCTCTCAGCCTTTCCACGTAGGAAAATTGCTACAGCGCTCCAATCATCTTCATGGCCTTCCCATGGACACACTCTAACAGGTCCACATCCTTCTCATGTTGGGGTTTCCAGAGCTTAATGCAGCACTTCAGGTGGGGTCTTATGAGAGTAAAGCAGAGAGGCAGAATCACCTCCCTTCATCTGCTGGCCACTTTTCTTTTGATGCAGCTCAAAATATAGTTGGTTTTCTGGGCTGCAAGTTCACATTGCCAGGTCGTGTTCAACCTTTTATCATCCAGTATTCTCAAGTAGGGCTGCTCTGAATCCATTCATCCCCCAACCTGTATTGATAGCCAGGGTTTTCATGACTCAGGTGCAGGACCTTGCACTTGGCCTTGCTGAAACACACCCAGAGCCTCATCCTGGACCTCCACAAAGCTAACAGTTTGTAGGCTATGGCTTCCTCCCATCAGCCTTTGTCTTTAGGCTCCTGGCAGGAGGCTTCTTTGCACAGCTTGCTACAGTAGGAATATTTTAAGGAAATTAGAAAGGCCAGTTCCTCACAAGGGTACACTATACAATGCAGTTGTCAGAACATAGCCTCCTAGTTTGAGATGCTAGGGTATTCAAATCATGCACATAGAAATGACAGGTAAGACTGAGTATTTAAAGGATCCCCTGACCCTTCTGCAGTATTGTCTGAAAGCTGGGTGCAATACCACTGATCAGTTCATATTAGTCTAGACACTTGGTTTGCATAATCAAGATAGAGTCTGGGTTCAGATCCAGAACACAGACCTATAAATTTTGGCATCCACATTTAAAAGTTAGTATGTGAGAGAGGCTTTTAAATTCTCATTGTATTCAATGGACGTCTAGGTGTGGATTCAATTGCTTAAGCATAGGCATTGGTGGAACATTGTATGACAGGGTA
Organism: Xenops minutus; assembly: GCA_035221455.1. Taxonomy (NCBI): domain Eukaryota; kingdom Metazoa; phylum Chordata; class Aves; order Passeriformes; family Furnariidae; genus Xenops; species Xenops minutus. Next base: position 63,451,649 of record JAWWEE010000001.1, read on the forward strand.
TCCCATCTAGCCTTCAGGTGCTTAACTAAAAAGAATTCATGTTTGCTGTAAAGCCTGTATCTTATCTGCCAGGCCTATGTGGATATTTCAAGCACTCAGAAAGTTTAAACAATACATGTTATTTATGTTTAGGCAATTGAATCCATTTTTATACATACATTGTGTATAGTCGTGCCTTAGACACTTGGTTTGCGTGTTAAACCTATATTAGGTTTAATTTGACATGACTGCAGTGTAGTTAATGTGCTAATGAAGGTGATGTGTTAATGAGAATTAGTATGAATTAGTGCATGGCCTATTCAGTGCAGTCCTTGGAGGCTGTTGACAAGAGAGAGTGGTTCTGAGATTGTGTATTTATTCTAGACTCCACACAGAGAATCACTAAACTAAAATATTCTATGTGTTTAATTCAGCGAAGTGCTTATGTAATGCTACAAAAATATTACATCTATAAATTGGCTGAAATATTAAAAAAATGGAGCTCTTCTACCCAAGTGTAAGTTCATGAAGCTTTAGTGCAAGTGCATCAAATTAAGAATCCTGTGTGCTCAAGTGACTTCTCTCCAAAAAAAATTGTGCATCCAAACATTGGAGGTTGGCTTTCAGCCCCTTTGAAATCCTGGTTGACTGAATTTACACATTCTGAGTTGTCTTGCTTTTGTTGTTTAATAAAACAAATGGACACATTGTTCCACAAGATAAATTCTGGTTTACAACTGAATCCCCAAGAAATATTTTTAAAAAGTGTCTAGGGGAAAGTAAAATGAGACAGTAACTGGATGAGTGATGGGGTTTCACCACTTGTCTCTTTGTACTTGAAGATCTTTTATCCTCTCACCACAGCACGACTACAAATGTTTTCATTCCTTTCACAGGGACTTTTACTTTTCTGTCTCCTTTTACTGCCTTGACATTACAACACTAGACTGCTAAGGAAAAATGAAAAAAATATCTAGAAACATCCCAGTAGGAAAGATCAGTGAGTACTAGTCTGAGTCAGTAGCGGTGTCTTAAAGGATATGGTTTGTTCTCGGCAACTAACCATTCCCAAGGGTGCTGCTTGACTGTATGCAGGAACTACACTTCTGAGACACCCAAATTTTACAGTCATACTACTGGAGAGAGTGTTTTTTACCTATCTAAAACAATGGACAGGAGATCAGAGTAAAGTGCTGAAGACTTTGTCCACAAATACTTAGAAATTAAAGTTCAAATCGAAAATTAAAAGAGTTTACATGTGGAATGTGATATATTAAATTCTGAAACTGAAAATGCCTAAGTGGCTATACAACACAACAGCAAGTAACACCTTATTAAAATATTTTGAAGAAAGGAGAAGAATTAACTATAGGTTTTTGCCTTTTGGACATCATATATTCGTTAAGATTAAAAAAAAAATAAAACAAACTGATGATGATGATTCTCTAGGTCTTGTTATTATAGCAAAAATATGACATTTCAAATATCAATGTTAGACATTTATGCTGTAGTCATCTGTCCTTGCTAGGTCTGCTTAAAGCATATAATGGTTTATTTCTGATTGTCTCTAAACTACCAGAGAAGAGATGAGGAAGAAGCCTAAGATGATGCTACCCTTCAAACATTATACTTAAGATAGCTTGGTATTAAATATGATATGTGAAGGGAGAGATTTAGATTCAATGATTATATTAATGCTGCTAATCAAATAGACCAGAAAACATACTATTGTCTTGAGGTCATGTAACAGACTATGTTCAAAAACCTAAAATGTGTTAACCCTCAGAAGAATGCAAGAAAAGGTATTTTTTGGCCCATATTCTCTCTTAAATCATATGTAGACATATCTAGGTGAGATTTGCCACAATCTCAAGCTCTGCTATAAAGCCCCTTAACTGTATTGATAAGCATGAGGCAGGGCTGAAAATGAACCTAAACACTTGAGGCGAAATTCACTTCTATTTCCTTTTCTTTTATTATTCTTTTTTTTTTTTTTCTTTAGGAACAAGAACAGCAGAATAAGGTATACTAGAAAAATCAGATGTAATAGAGCTAGTGCAGATTGAGACATAGGAGTCCACTGGACTTCCTCTTGCCACCTTAAAGAAGTCTCCATCAATCTGCTGGCCTAGTATGATAGCTGAATAATAAATGAAGTGGCATTTCCTGTTATCTTCCATCTTATCTTGATGATCAGGATATACGTTGCTGAGAGTGCTGCTTGCTTTTGATTTGCAAAATCTCGCTCTCCCAAGCCATTAGCCCACTGGTAAATAAATTGGTCTAGCACCTTTGCAACATCTTTTTGAACACATACTTCTTTTTTGTTTCCCAGACTCCCCACAGACTGTTTTTCCTTCGGAACCTGCTATGTGCATTTGAACTCAGATGATACCATGTGTTGCAAGGACACCATTGCTTGACCTGGGAGTATCATGCATTCCTGACAAACAAAATGTCAGCAGCATCTTTCACTTCTGGTGGTCAGGGGAAGAATGTATCTGCTCCTTCACATAACAGTAGAAGGTTATAGTCAAGGATAGCTGCACACTTTGCTCATTGCTTGAAGGAAAAAAAAACAAAAAACCAAAAAAACAATTCTTCATATTTTCAGGCCTTTATTGTGTTACATTCCCCAGAGATTCAAAGAAGAGAAATGAATGGGAGAACATATGTGACAAGATGACTTTACTTTTGATATCATTACTGACTACCAATATTTTTTATTTCACCAATCTAAACATAACCCAGTTATTTCCATGTGTTTTTTCCATTCCTTTTAAGTTTCATGTTGTTCTTCCAGGGATGTTTTCCCCCCGCCTTTACCTCTAAGGTTGAGAGACAAGTATCAGATATTCCTGTTGTTCTTTTAAAACTAGGAAAAAAACCACTAATTAAATTTATAATAATGCAATTTCATACTGAAAAGTGGTAAATTTTAACTGCTTAATGTATTTGTTTAATTTTCCAATGTCTTGAATCTAATTATGTTGGGTTTTTTTGTTGTTGTTGTTGTTTGTTTTTTGGTGTTTTTTTTTTTTAAATACATAATGGTTTCAATTTTACTTTATTGTATTGCTGGTTCTCTCTCAGAGGAAGAATCTTTACTGTCTCAGTAATAACAGAATCATAAAATGACTGAGGTTGGAAGGGACCTTTGAGAGCAAACTTGGTCAAACCACCCTACTCAGGTAGACCAACCAAGAGCTGGTTGCCCAGGACCTTGTCCAGACACTTGTGAATATCTCCAAGGATGGAAATTCCAAAGTCTACATGGACAACACATGTTCAGTCATCTTCACAGTGAAAAAAGTGTTTCCTGGTGGTCAGATGGAACTTTCTTTATTTCAGGTTGTGCCTGTTGCCTCCTGTCCTGTCACCTAGTTATGTATTTCTTATTCTTTCCTATCCTAGGTAAGAATAGGCCTTTTCACTTTTTACCCATTCTCTTCAGGCAGGACTAAAGATTTTTATTTCTTCTTTTAATTGCTTTGCTATTCTGTCTTTTATCCTGTTTGATAGTGGAAGGAAACCTTTGCACATTTTTACAAATGCATTCACAGGAATGTGACTTGATATAAAGAAACAAGGAGCAGAGTTTTACACTGTTCTCTAGGAGACGTCAGAAGAGAGCATCATAGTCCTGTTAAAGTTCAGCTTTATTAAAAAACACAGTCACTTTTAGTGATAATCTACATGGTGCATAGATCTGCTAAATCTTCAGAAGTTCCAGCCAGATTGTATAGTGAACACACATAAGCTATTTTCTAAATACAGTCTCAAGGCCTTTGGTCTTAACAGTACTGGCATAAAACAACTGCATATTATGTCAGATAAAGTCACTCCTGAATTCACTTCAGATCTATAATGTCTGGCAAATATGTCAGGGAATTTCTTAAAATAGCAACGCTTTCTGTAATTTTTTATTGTATCCTTGTTTTAAGATTTCTATTATTTTGGAGGTTACTAGCAATACTGAGCCTGTGGCAGGTAAGGCAGTTACCATCTCAAACACAGTGTGTTGCCAGCATTGAAAAGTAAGAAATTTTAAATAAATGTGGAACTGTGTACACAGCTGTGCAATACTTCCTATATTTTCCTGTGTGAAATATAGTAGAGGCTTTTTTTTTGTTGTTTGTCTTTCCCACACACACTTTTTTGTTATTTGTTATTATAAAAGTTAGTGGTGGATCATATCTGATATCATTATAGATGAAATATTTTCCCAAATTAAAAGGTTAATTAATGACAGGGTAAACCATTTTTTTACAAAGAAGCAAGAGAAATGAATTCTTTATCCATGATCTTTTCAGTACCTGCTTTTCTTTACTATCCTTCAAACTGATACAATAGTAATGAAAAAAGAACAACCTCTATTAAGGGTTTCTTAATCACTTCACAATCACTTTTACCTATGTCTATTGATATATGTAAAAGACAACTAATAATATAAAAATAATTTCTAAATAGACTTATAATTTCTCTTCTAATTAACCAAAAGTCAGGGGAAATACATGTATACAGCAAGAATTACATGAAGCAAACCTTGCGCTCAAGAATATTTCAGAGTAGAAGAGCCTATGTATTTCAATAGTTCTACTGCATAGATTTTTTTGAGAATAACTTATTCTGTGCTGATGGTGAATTGATGGAGACGATTAAGATGCAAATCTACTATGTTCATGTCTATTCTTCCTTTCTGGAATGTGATATAATGCAATTTCAATCTGACTAGCTCAATTAGTAAAGATATTCCTTAATTGTATAGTTTAAGTGAAAATTCTTCTGTTTATAACTATTTGCATGTAGAAACTCAATGTCACTAATGTTTTTGTCTTAAAATAGTAAGTATTGAGAAAGTATGTCTCATAATCATATCCATTGGCATTACCTTTGCTCCAGCAAACTCCTAGGCAGATCAAATGGACTTTGGTACTCTTTTCTGAATTCTAGCAAAGTAGACTTCAGTGATACATGACCCATCATGTTGTTGCTACCTGTGACACTAAGGAGGATATTTCTTCTCTTTTCTATAGGGCCTACACAGAAGCAGAAATTCTAGCTGGAAATATCTAATGCATACATCTGTTGTTCAGCCAAAAAAAAAAAAAAAGAAATCAGTGTAACATAAACTTCTATAAGTCAAAGAACAGAGGAATTTTCCTAATGAAATTTCAAGGAGAACTTCCATTATAAGATATTGATGCTCACTAAATTTAAATAATTTAAAAAAGTTGAATTTGGGGAGAAGTTGTTGGTAATTACAGGTTGGTAATGTATTCTGCTATTTCTATAGTAAATAAATGGAATTCTGAAAAAAAAAAAAAAACCTGCTGTGGGGCAAGGTCAAAGATTTATCACTCTTTTGTGGGTATTCAGCTATGCACAGTTCTTATGATATATATATTCTTTCAATAGTATTTATTTCCTCTGCATATATGAGAACAGATCTGTGGGTCTCTGGCATCCCCAGTGGGTATCTTTGCTCTAAAGGAAAACTAATGAGCTATCTACTGAATCAGTAAATCTGATTGTTCATGCAAATTGATTAGGATAAAGAAGTTATTTCTATTTCTGCTGTATGAGTGACAGCAAATATAAAAGGATAATACTAAATACTCCATCCAAGAAACTAAGGTACAAGTTTACTGAAATTGATATTGAGAACAATGTAAAATACAACAGTATCCCTTTTCTGAATGTTACCTGATATTTTCCATTATTTTAATCTTATTTTTTGAAGGAATATATTAGGTTTCTCTGTATCACTTGCTGTGCATATGCAAACTGATACTGAAAATTTAATCAAAGTTAATATATGCTTACATTTCTACTATTGACACTGAACTTTTTAATTAAATAATAAAAATGAGTAACTCTTTTTGGATGACTTTTTGTCAAGATCTTTACAAATGCAATGTGTTCCAAAGACCAATATACAACAACTAATGTCCAATTTATATAAGTTGTTCACATTTGTAAGGGCCATAAATGCAGGAAATTCAAAGTGAAGTAGTACAATGATTTGCACTCTGACATAAGAGGAAAAAAACAGAAGCATAAAAATCAGAGAATTGATATGATAAGATGACTTTCTGCAAAATAAAGATACATACCAGCAAAGAACGCAGATGAAGAAAAGGAAAATGAGAATGATGCTGTTGTTCCAATCAACTTCTTTTGTAAATGTCAGAGGACTTGCAAAAAACAGTGACGTTTTTAAGCATAGTCAAACTTTCCACCATTTCTGGATATTTCAATTAGAATTGCTTTCCTCAGTTGACTGAAAGGCATTTTTGAACAAAAATTTAGCAAAAATTTTCCTCTCAAACTCTTCCATTCTTTGTGCTATGCTAATATAACACTCAGAACCCTTATTTGATAAGAACTGAAAATGAGTTTTGATACTGATCTGTTGCCAACTGTCAAAAATGTGTGCAATTATTCATTCTACAGTTAAGAGGCCTAAGAATAGACCATTTATTCAATACCTGTGTTTGGAAGCCCCAGATGCTGACACAGTTAAATTACAAAAAAATAAATTCTGTCTTCAGAGAAATAGAGAGATTCTAGATAGGAGTATTGCTAAAGTATTTTTTGAAAACTTCTTGAGGTTTCTTGAAAATTGCTTGATCTTTATGGGTGGAACATCCTGCTAGTTTTCATTTGGACTATTGTGAAAGTAGAGTCCTGTTGCATTCACAGAAATTGAAGCACCCTAAGAAAATTTAAATTTTATGTTGTTTGGAAGCAAAGCAGAAACATACCTATAAACCATAGCTGTATAAGCACTTATAGGCTCAATGACCCCATGCTAAAAATAACTTGGCCCACTGTTTAACGTATATGACTACTCTGTTATAGGAGCTATGCCATGAAGTTTAAGCATAGAGTAATGTTAAAGGTCTTGAAAATATGGGCACAGGTTGCCTAACAAATAGCTTATGAACAGTTATTGGTCCCTGAAGAAGCAGAGGCTCAAAAACTGGGAAAAGATTTATTTTGCAGTAAGAAAAGAAGTAGCTAAGCAATTGGAGTAGAAGGCTGTGACACCTGTTGCCTGGGAAAGTAACATCTCAACCATTGCACAGTGTGTAGTCCAGGGACAGAGCCAAAGGCTAGCAGCTGAATTGATTCAAACATCTCCTAAAAAGAGATCAAAGGATCAAAAAATGCTTGGTGTTGGAAGGGACATTGGGGGTTTATCTAGTCCAACATCCCTGCTAAAACAGATTCACCTAGAGCAGGTTGCCCAGAATCATGTCCAGCAGGGGGTTGAACATCTCCAGAGAAGGGGATTCCAGAGTCTCTCTGAGTAGCCTGTTCCAGTGCTCCGTCATCCTCAGCAGTAATTACTTTTTTCTTCATATTCAGGTGGAATTTTTTTTTTTGTTTCAGTTTGTAAGTCTAGGACAAAGGAAGAAAGAAAAAAGATGCTGAATTTGGCTTCACCTTCCTTACACCAAGACTTCTTGTGCTTGGACACTTCAATGCCTTAGAACAATCAAGGGCCACAGATATTGACACTTACTCTAGGGCATCAGCTGCATGGTATTGTATACTCTCAACTAGTCTAGGTTAAGAGTTTTAAAGATTTGTTACTTTGAGCTAGTGACATGGAACAGGAAGCATGACTTACAAGAAGTAAATTTTAAAATAAATTATACTAATGAAGATCTAGTAAAGTTTTGGTTTGAAGGTTAAAATTGGTTTGATTTATCAGTCTGATAAACACATCTCAGCAATAAATAGTTCCATGATATATCAGGTATATACTTTCCTACTTTCTTATCATTACCTGTTACTTGTTATTTATGTCAAAAGGAATCCAATAATTAATATGGTAGTAGCTATACCTGAAGTTCAGACAAGCTTCAAACAGCTTCTGGAAACAAAACACTAATTAGCGTGAGTTGAGAAAGATCATGCATGTGAAAGATGAATGCAAGATTTAAATGGTTTTGATCAGATCTATTAGGTTTAATACGTATGTGATCTCCAGGTCTTAGAAGGGCTGGGGACTATGTCTTGGAGACTTTTTGGCTAGAGCAAGCTCATATTGAAAGCCTATATCCTCTTATTTTCCACATTTCCACAACAGAGCAAATGTATTTTAAATTCTTGTAATCATATATTGCAACTACCACATATGTAGGGCCATATAAAATTGCCTTCTTTTATTTATAAGGTTCATGTGAGCACCTGTGATATGGCTCTTTAAAGAACATGTAAAAATCAGGTGCCTGTTGTACATTTCATACAGTCAGACCTGAGCAACGCAATCATTAAAAAAAGAAATCATTAAAAACACATTATGTATTTTCACAGAGAATCTGACATAGATGATAACTCTCTCTGCAGTACTGTTCTCTAGAACCATTTTCTTTTTTTAAAAACTGTTACTCATGAAATATTTTATCCATTTTTATTTCCCATCTCTTACATATTGCCTACTTTTGCGTCAATTTCCTCTACTTTCTTTGACAAAATAGAAGTTTTTCATTTGGTACATATGTGAGGTGACAGGCAATATAACAAGAAATGCAGAGATAATATGTAAATACATATACCTGTTAATTTCTGTGTGCATATTTTACCTGAAAATCTGATGACATCTCTTAACAGGAGTATCAAAACATTACAAAGTAGTGGTGAATAACTACTCCTTGTTCCTGTATCAATGAGCTAAGAAGGAGTTAACAGCTAAACAATTTTCAAGAGAAAAAATCACCTTGCTGTAAGGACTTCCACGTATCTAAACAAGAAAACTAGGTTAGTAAGCTTTCAGTAGCCAGATTCCCAAAAAACAGCCCATGCCAAAGAGCTGTATCAGTAGTTTTAAAAAATTAATGTTTTCATCTTTCAGGAACATATTAGAGTAATCATATTTGATCTAAAGATTGCGATTCATCACTATTGTTTTTTAAGTGCTGTACTTTGTGCTTAGAGACATACTTAACAACATGGTTTTCTTTGCCCCTTCATCTGATTGGGATTCGTACTTTGGAGCTTCAGTTATATACCTGTGTTGTTTCTCTATTAAGATGTCACATGTCTAACTGCAGGGTAGGAAGCAACTAAGAGTGTTAATCAAAGAAAATAAAGTATTCCTTTGACTGTGGCAGGAATCTTTGCCATCAGGTTTATCCTACAGCTTCCTTTCAAAGTTTATTTTTATTTGGTTGTTTGGTTGGTTTTTGTTGTTGGTTTTTGTTTGTTTGTTTCTCTGAAAGACAGATACCAGACAGTGGGAGAAGTGAATGGAAGAGTTGAGAAGTGGAAGGGGAAAATGAGGAGGGGAGAGAAGGAGAGAATAAACAATATATTACAGGCATATCAGAATGAGCAGACTTCATGCTATCAATAACTATCAGGAAGGTAACAGTCATACTCTACTTCCCAGGAGAAGTCCAACATATTAATTTTTTTGAATTTTCTTGCAAAAAATGTGATAGGGAAAGTAACCTTGGTCTTAACCAACAGCATTGTCTTTTTACACATACTGTCTTTTTACATGGTGTTTCTACAAAGCAGACCTTGCTTAAGTAGTTCTTACATTATCTGAGTTTACAGAGAGATTTTAAAAGAAACTATAAAGATAGCATTTGTTGACAGTTGGTTAGTAGTTATTTTGTGAAGCTTCACATCCCCTAATAATAGTATTTGTAGCTGAGGTATCTTAATTTTAATGTAATAATGTGGTTTTTTCTTAAATGTTCTTCAGTATTTTCACAAAAACCAGATTACCTAAAAAGTAGTTCTCAGACTGTTCTGTCTGAAATTTACTGTTGTCCGATACATCAGTGCAGTGAATATAAACTGCATGTAAAACTGCAAGCAGGTACAGAGAAAAAAAAAAAAAAAATGAATCTTGAACAAATGCTTCACTCCTGACTACTTAGAAGCTCTTTGATGAACTCAGTACATCTGACCTGTATCTTATACTAAGGGTCCAAGAACTGGATCGAGTATCTTGATATAGTATAATGAATAGAGGGTTCTGGCTACTGACCATGTTCCTGTTCATATAGACCAGAATGCTCTTGCCACTTTCTCCTGTAAAGGCACACTGCTGGCTTGTGTTCAGCTTGCTGTCTACCAAGACCCTCAGGACGTTAGAAAGAGCTTCTTCCCAGACTGTCAATCCCAACCAGTGGCTTTTCAAGCAATTACTCCTTCCCAGCTGCAGAAAATGTGCTCCAAGAGGATTAATTCCACAATTTTCCCAAAGGCAAAAGCAAGCCTGTCTGATCTGTAGCTCCCCAGATCATGTTTTTGACCTTTCTTGGAATTAGGCTCATCAGGCCTTTTACTCTGATCTCTATGACTTTTTGAAGATATTCAAGATCAGGTCTGCCTGCCATGATTTCTGCAAATTCTCTCAGCATTCTTAAATCTTATCCAAAGGGTCTGATGGGGTTTTGTGTCAGGTTCTCTGTACTAATCCTTGACTTGATCCTTATCCACTGCTGCTAGTTTTCTCCACTTAAGCACAGAGACCTGGGAGAACTCATGGTGGGGGAGGAAGAGCAAACAAGCTATAAGCTTAGTCTTACCTGAGTTTGCTTCCACTAGATCAGCTTCCCACTCAGTAGGTTGCCCACAGTTTTCTTGTTTGCCCCTTTACTAAATAGCATAGCAATAGAAGATCGTCTTACCATTCTTGCATATTTAGCTGTAAGTGAGCCTTTTTTTCTCTAATATCACCCCTACATGCATGCATGAGCAACATTTCATTAGGCTTTTCAAAGACTTAATACACTTCTCTATCTTAATCAAGTATCTGCAAAAAATGCTCAACTTTTACTTACCTCTTTTCTGATTCTAAGATCTACAAACTGTCAGCCACATTTGTCACTCACAGAAGATCTCCAAAATTTGAACTGTTGTTGGAGAAGTATGGATCAAGTGGGTCCTGTCTCTTCCTACCATTTCTTTGTCTTCAAAGAGGGTTTCAGGTTCACAAACACTAAATCTCTGCTGACTACATGATCTGTGCAACCAAGCATTTACAAGTAAGATCTACCTACTCCTCCTCAGGTGTTTCTCTTTCACCAACAGGATGAAGAAGAAGCTACCTAGACACCATTCACTTTTTATGTCCAAATAGTTGCTTTGGTTATATGAGAAGTCTCTGTCAGCATTATTATTGGTTCTTACAAGGGTAAGCTGCAGTGACTGATAACATGAAGGACAGATGAACCTTAGCAGGTTTTCTCCAACATTCTGACCACCTGGGAAAAGCAGCAAACCAAAATTCATGTTATCAGATGGTTAATTTCAATTACCATTTCTCATCTGACTCATAGCTTCTCAGACAGGGCTTCTTCCCACTCCTTTGTGACTAGGTCACAGAACCTATGGAGCTGAATATCTCTGGGAGGAGAAGGTGGCTTTTTTTCCTGTTGACAGTAGTCATAACAACCTAGATATTATTCCAGGAATTTCTATCTGAAGCTTATTTTGGTCTTCCACTTTTATACATTTATATGCTCTAGACTTCATGTCTGCAAGGTCCCTGTGAGGCTCCTTTCAGACCTTTTATTTTTTGTGATGCTGTTCAGTCTCATATTTAAACCTTTTCATTTACTTATCAGTATTTTCATGAACAAACAAATAAACAACAGTAGATTGGAGTAGCAAAAGTTATCAGCAAAAAGTACTGGTAAAAGTAAATTAGATGGTCTTAGTATACAAGCCAGTATCTATGAGATGAGAAAATGGAAGCATTATAACACAGGATTTAATACATTTCTTGTTAGTAGCAACAGGTTGAATAAATCTGCAATTAATAAACTCATCATGCTTCATTCTGTCATTATGGAGAAGTGCGAATAAGCCTCTCAAACCATCATGCTATAGAAAAGATCACTTTGTTCGTTCAGAAGATCAACCTAAATAATGTCTTTAGAGTAGATGATCAGCAAAAATACCAGGTTTGCCTGTAATTTAACAAAATAATCAACTTCACAGACAGAAATTAAAGAGATTCAATTAACATCATGCTACTCAACAGGTGTGGTAAACCTTTCAAAGCTATATAATATTCAGTAGCTTTTACATAAATATTATCATTACCATTCTAAACTCTGCTAGATTAAACCCCAAACTCTTGCTAATTCACAAGTCTTGCAGGGCAGAACAAATCACAGAATAAATGGAGATGTCTATGGAAACTGAATTAATTAACCTTGACTTCTTTCTCAGTTTTTTAGGCTATGGAAATAGATACTCTTGTGACATTGCTCATCTCACATAGTTTTAAAATTTATTTCTGGACAAGACAAATTGTGACACAGCTTATTTCTCTGTATTTATTGTTAAAAAACTAGCTTCATTTAGAATATGTGTCATCTGGTTTCATCCATTTAAAAGTGAGTTATCTGGTAAAGAATAGTCTTCAGAATTCTCTGTTCTATGACTCTTCAACCAGAGTTTGATTCCTTGTGTCTGTTTTATTCTAGGATTGGGTGAATCACTCAGATTTATATCTGTGGTTTTTTATGTCTGTGATGTCTAAAGATTTGGTGCATATTATGTAGATCTTTAGAGGTTTAGATTTACAGGTTTTCTTGCTCACATATTAAGTGGTGTTAGAAGTTACTAAAGTGACTTTCTCATGTATTCTTAAACTTTCTGAAGGTCATGGTGTTTTGCAGAGACACTTGCAAAATAAGTGACAAAACAAAGGAAGAGGCCAGAACCCTTGGAGCTGCTCTAAGGAGGCAATGCTTAGGACCCTGGTGGGTGGGACACCAAGGGAAATGGGAATAATGGATTGGTTTTTGGGTATCATGTATGCTAATTACTGGAAGTTGTAAAAACTGTAACATCATTGAACTATGTGTGCATGTTTCGGGAACGCACCTGGAAGCTTCCAAATAAAGGTATTTATCTATCTTTATCCATTAACATTTTTTCCTGAGTGCCTATTTTCCAGGATTTTAGGCATCATCTGGATGAAACCCGAGCGTTATAATTAGAATAAACACATAAAAATTAAGGATAATAGTCCTTTTATGCAGTTAATCACCACCCGAAAAGAATGACATAATCCCCATGATTCTCAGATCACAGCAAGAGCCCTAATCTCCAAATTACCCTCATCTATAAAGTGGTTAATCTTGAACTTCCTCCAGGAAAACCACAAAATTTCAGTGGACAGTAGGAGAGATTCTCACTTATATTTCAGATAGTTTCTAGGGGAAAAACATGACTTTGAATCTCTGTATACTTAGAAGAGACCTAATCTATCATTTTCTGCTTTCTGATTGTGTGATCTAATTATTGAGCAAGAGAGTAGATTACATTCCATTATTGTATTTTCTTCATTCTCCTAATGTAATTGCTGCTGTTTTGTGATAGACACATCTGAGGTTATCTGCTGAGCTTGTCTACTTCAAGAATTTTAGCAATTTCATTGGAGTATTTTGCATTTTCTAAACTGTGCTTTTTTATTTTCTGACAAGATGGAAGCAATTTTGATCCTTCTATTAAATTATTTTCTAGACATCTGAAGAATTTAACATGTGGAAATATTAGCTTTCACATGTCTTTTTGATTTTTAAAGCAAAAGTGAAAATTGTCAGGGTGATTTACTTAGTTTAGCATGTGGATTATGCTTCAAATAAATATTAGCCATCAAAGTTCCACATTCAGTTCAGTGTTTAACAGCAGTAGGACAAAGGCAACAAAGTATTTATATTACCAAGTTGAAATTCATTTTTACAGTAACTTCAGGCTTCTCAGTTGCCTCCAAAAGAAGAATAGTGTTTTTTTAAGTTCCTTCTACTTTTCTCCTTTATTTAGCCTTACTGAGGCTAACTCTGGAGTACTGTGTCCAGTTCTGAGCTCAGAACAAGAGAGATCAACACACTGGAGAGTCCAATGAAGTGTCACAAAGATGATTAAGAGTCATGCCTTCCTATGAGGAAAGGCTGAGGGATCTAAGGCTGTTTAGCCTGGAGAACAGAAGAGTTGGTGTGGGGGAAAAATCTTGTTAATATATATAAATACCTGAAAGGAGAGTAAAAAGAGGATAGAACCAGGCTCTTTTCAGTGATGTCCAGTGAGAAGACCAGAGGCAATAAGCACCAATTAACACAATTTCCATCTTAACACCAGGGAACACATTTTCACTGTAACAATGATTGAGTTGCCTAGGAAGGTTGTGGAGTTTCATTCCATGGCGATATTTAAAAGCCATATAGATCTGATTCTGGACATCCAGCTCTAGGTGGCCCTGCTTAACCAGGCTGCTAGACCAGATGACCTCTGGAGGTCCCTTTCAACCTGTGATTCTGTATTTCTTGTCAGTCAAATATTCCAGTGTTACCAAATGTCATGGTAACCCATACTGGCAACTAAGCCATCCAGAGACACTCACTCATTCTCCCCCAGCAGCATGACATAGAGTATCAGAAGGGTAAAAGTGAGAAAACTCATGTATTGAGATAAAGACAGTATAACAGGGGAAGTAAAAGCTGTGTGCACAAGCAAAGTGAAACAAAGAATTCATTCACCACTTCCTGTGGGCAGGCAGGAGTTCAGCGATCTCCAGGAAAGTAGGACTTCATCAGTTACTTGGGAAGACAAATGCCTGAAACTCTGAATATCCAACCTTATATGCTGATCATGACTCCATACGGTATGGGAGATCCCTTTGGCCAGTTGGGATCAGCTCTCCCAGCTGTGTGCCCTCTCCCCCAGCTTCCTCACTGGTGGAGTGGGGCTAAGAGGCAGAAAACTTGACGCAGTATCAGCACTGCTCAGCAGTAACAAAAGCGTCCCTAAATTACCAATACTGTTTTGCCCACAAATCCAAAACATAGCCCCATACCAGCTACTAAGGAAAGGAAAAAAAAAAAAAATTCTATTCCAGTCAAAATCAACAAAACAATGGGTAACACAGACTACCTATGACCTTGATGACATGCCTTCATACAGACAGTTTAAAATGATGACACGAAGTAAAGGTGTCTAGAGCTGGTGCAAGGAACACAGAGAAGTAGTCAGATGAGCTTTTTTAGCTTGATAAGTAAAGCATGAGAGCTTGATCACAACAAAGATATCTTCAAATGAACCAGGAGAAAAAAAAATAAAATAAAAAAAAAACAGAGAAGCAACGTAAGCAAGAAAAAACAATATAGACCAATTATTGAGACAGAAACATAGCTATATTCAGCTAGTAATTCATGTTTGCCTGTGATATGTTCCTGAAAGTGAAGGAACAATCCATAACTGTCAAAGATAGCCACAAAGAAATTTCATCCAAAATCTATCTTCAGGCTAAAACTGGCAGGGCATGTGAGCAGTAAAGTGAAACTTTAGAGAGCAGAATAATATGCACAAGGGAATAAAACAAAAGATGACTATCAAAGGGTGGATGACCTTGGAAGAAGATTCACAAATTTGAAACTAGTCTGGTCCAAGAGCCACTATTCCCAAATCTAGAACTGATCTGGACCAAAACTCATCTATGCTATCCATAGTCTGCCTATTACATTGGAGAAATTCTGACTATTGAGGGAAAGCAACAGAAAAAGGGCATTTATCTGATATTTTGTAACTTCCTTACATACACAGCATGTTGGAAAAAACTTATGCCACAGCACATGGGAGACAGAAGATCATCCAGACCACACATCGTGGAAAAAGAAACCCCTAGAAACAAGACAATCACTGCAATAACTTCCAAAGGACCAGAGACTTTATAATTCAATATTACCTGTGCCTTTTAATCCCTGCCCCCCTCCTGACATTATTGGATGCCTCACCTGTCACTCCCCATTCCTAGGTTTCCACTGGGTTTTGGTCCATCCCTTATTGTTCCCTGTGCCCCCAAAACCATGCCTCCTGAACCCTTACCCAATCACATCCTACCTCCTAAAAGCCCACCCCCGAAGGGCTTAAATACCTTTAGCACATGTAATTAAAGGCTTTTCTACGATCTAACCACCTAGGAGTGCTGCATCACTTTACTCCTGACCATGTGGGGATTCTGCAATCCTCTCCAGACCCTGAGAGGCTTGTGGAAGTGGAGGAGCCGTTCCCATCACAGCTGTTAACAGCGCATGTTATTTGCTTTAATATGGAGAAACATATTGTGAAAATCCACTGTTCACAAATTTACTAAATAAAAGCTCTCCTACCTCACCAAATAAATGTACAAATACATTCATCCGTAACTCATAGAGATAGATCTTTGGAAACTTTCACTGTGAACAGCTTTGGTAACTTCAGTGTTATCTCTATTGTTTTCCAATGCAGTCCAAACACTACAGAGTGGCAACAAATGTATATATTTTTCTGTAGACCACTGGGCTTAATACAAGGAGACCAAGTTTCATTCCTCCTGCTCTGAGCAACATATATGATTAGACTCATTAATTAGAAATATAAACCTACATAAATAAATACTTTCTGAGTTTTTGTTCGCTGAATTAGGAGACTGAAGACCAGCTCCTATTGTACTGACTGTTCTACATTCGGAAAAGATCTTGGACTTAGGAAGACTCCTTCACAAAGAAAGATAGCATGGATTCTTTGTGAATAGGGAAGGTACACGCTTTTTACCAAAACAATACAATGCAACAATAAAATAATGGGTGCAGAAAGCAGCCCCTATTGTGCACATCATAGCATAATAAAAATCAAGGTTTATAAAAGGATTTATGTGATTATATCTGATATAAACTGATTTCACATATGCCAGTAAACCAAAATTTAGGTTCTTAAGTATCTGTTTAACAGGCATATAACTTTGAAGATATATAGGATCTCTAGACTTGACCAGGAAATCCTCAAGATCCTTTAATAGCCCTTAACAAAATATATATTCACTTTTCTACTCCTTTCATGTTATAGTTCAATGGCTAGAAGTTTCAGCCCAGGATTTCATAACCCAGATTCAGTTCTCTTCTCTGTCCAAAAGATGTGTTTCACATATGACTTCTCTTTCCACTCTCTGAAAGTGCTACTTCTTGTAAGAAGAAGTATGGCATGAGAATATAAGTCTGATTCTTATTTATGTTTTCCATGGCAGTTACCTGCTAAGGTGACACCACAGCTTTAGTTACAGCTCCAGTGAGTAATGGTTGCCTATAGTGCAGTGCTTAAACGGCCAAAGATTCTCAGAGAAAAAAGTAAAAAAAAACAAAAAAAAATTACATTCTGCTCTAATGAAAGTTTGAACAGATGTCCAGCTCCACAAGAGTTAATATTAAAAGTAATTGCATGTTGTCAGGAGAATAAGATGCATTAGTGTTCTTGTAAATATGAGAGGTTTTATAAGACACTTTTAAAAGCCCAGGAAGGACAAAAAGGACAAAAGGTCTGCTAGGGAGAAGTAAGAACTACCAGTGTATTAGGAGACCAGTGACTGAGATCTTAAGCAGTAATTTTAAATCTTCACAAAGAAAAAAAAAAGCTTAAATGATGTATT
Organism: Xenops minutus; assembly: GCA_035221455.1. Taxonomy (NCBI): domain Eukaryota; kingdom Metazoa; phylum Chordata; class Aves; order Passeriformes; family Furnariidae; genus Xenops; species Xenops minutus. The sequence continues at coordinate 63,469,071 of JAWWEE010000001.1, forward strand.
GAAGATCACAGTAAGAGATGTCATAGGTTTTGGAGGTAATTTAAAATGTTATCAAATAATTTGCACCTACATAAATATGCTACAGATACATTTCTCCCTATCTTGGTCTTCAAATATTTATAGACCTGTAATAACCTGACTTAGTGATCAGTTAGTTAATCAGCAGATTATTTCTTTTTTTAATCTTTCCTTGTAAATCATCCCTTTGATTTGAACTTTGATTTCTTTATTGCTGTCTAAACTCTGTCTAGATTATCAGAATGTGTCCAGGAACTCAAACTGGTACAGTTTGCAGATCTACATGTTAAAGGAATCACTGAAGAAAAGCTAGTTGGGTAGGAGGTGTTGCAACCTACTCCAGACACAGGACAGCTGAGGTTCTTGTTAATATATCCCTTGGGGAGGATTAGAGTGAAATGGCATTGAATGACTGGTGTCATTCAATGTATGTGTATATATATATATATATATATACATGGCAGGTTTATTTTAGAACAATTTGGTTGCAATGAGAGGGGGTATGTAACCCTTTTGGATATTATTATCTATAGTGACGTAAGTCTAAAAGTATAAAGCTATCACTTTAGAAAATACATAAGAAAATGAAAGGAAGAGAAAGAAAGGGTAAGACTAGATAGTGGAGTTGGATCCACCACCTGTGGATCCAGCAGTGAGACTTGATTGTTGCAATTTCAATGTCTGTTGGTCCAAGAGATGATAGCAGTCGTGATCCATCGGAGGTGGGCGAAGCCCATGAAATAGCATTCAACAGGTTAACATATGTTCAGGTTCAGGTGGGAATCCCACCTGGGGAGGAGTTTTAACACTGTGAATCATGAGAAGCCTTTTGGTGGAAGGCCTCAGAAATGAGTCTAGAGGTGCTTCAGTGGTTGTTGATGGTCACAGATGCCATCTGTCCCATAACTTGAGGTGATTTTTTTTTAAGTGTATGAGCAACTGCTTCCTTTCCCACAGTTTCACACAGTGGCAATTTTTGTCTGGATGCATTAACCAGGATGTGCAAACCAGATTTCGCCTCCACCAGGCCTGGAATTAACACTATCCTGTTGCAAATACCTCCCTTCTATCCTTATCTCAAGTCCCCACTGTGGTAGCTTATCTTGTGGCAAGTTCTTTCTGTGGCCTTGACAGTGTTTGAGACAGCCAACTGTGCTCTTTAAGTCCTTGCAGGAGGAAGAAGGGAATCTCTGCTGATGAGTTAGAACAGACTTGTCAGAGTTTCCAAGGGTGAAGTCATTAGATTGGGAGCCTTTTAACTGAACAAGTGATAGTGTGTACGCCTAAGTGGACAGATGATCTGAGAGGAATGGCACTATCGATATACAACTTCCTTGAATGAAATTAAAAGTGTGAAGACTAAAGATTATGAAGATGAGCTCACTTGAAAGAAAAATTAAGGCAGAAAGGAGACTGAAGGGGGAAAAAAATTAAGTAAATCAACTTTGTTGCACACATGTTATAAGAAAAAAACTGCAAAGGAGGGAAACAAAATTAATAATGAGCAGAAAGATAAATAAAAGATTGAAGAAATAAGGAGAAGAAAAAGAACATTTTATGGAAATACAATTAGATCAAAGAATCACAGAGAGAAAAATAATTTCTTTTCAGGATAAACCTGACAAAACCCAAAAACTTGAGACAACACAAATTTAGTGACCTGAAAATATAGTCTAGGCCCTCTCTTTTGTGGAGAGGAAAGATACTGAAGTTTATTATCTTCACAAGAAATTAAGTTCATAGATGTAATCTATTTTCATTCTACATCATGAATCCAGAGTGTGAGCTAGTGTCCAAGATTCAAGGAAGAACACAGGAGTGGAATCAATATCGCCACTATTGTGGCAGGTTGAGTAGAGATTAAGGTAACTGTGAAGACATTTCAGATGTTGTTAAACTACCTTTGTGGATCAGAAGGATTTGATGCCTTCTGGTGTATAATCTGTTCTGAGAACTTGAAGGCAGCACCAAATTCAATCTTAACTTTTTGGCAGCAGGACTCCTACACACTCCTTATTCTACTTTACACACAGGGTGTTTGGGAAGTATGATGTGTACCAAAAAATAGTCTGAATATGGTATCATGACTATTCTTTATAAGCCATCAAAGAACTGAAGGCATTGGCAAACACATTCAAAAAGTTTGGCAAAGGCTTGTAGCCAAAGTAGTGAACCATAAAGTAATATTCTTTAGCCCCACAGAATTAATATAATTGGGAACAGTAAATTAATGACATGAAACACTGTAGCAATACAGCTAAATTCAAGAGGTAAGCATTTATAAGCATAAATATGTAAAAAATGTTGCCACAAAAAGAGACTAAGAAAGTTATGCATAGTTGCAGGCAGGGAAAAAAAAAACAAAAAAAAAACAACACATGAGAACAGAGAAAAAGGTAAGAAAATTTGTAAAGTTTATTACTGACAAGATAATAGCAAATGACTGCATATGCATGGACAATCCTACTGAATACATTATATATCACTGTTGATGCTGTGTGTGTAAAGAAAATGTGTTAGTATAAGGAAGAAACAACTATAGACATGAAATGCTCAGGAAATAAGGAAATCAGTGTAGTTTTAAAGTTCAAAATTGACCTGACTTGTCAGTGTTCTAAACACTTCCATCTCAGTTATCTTAATTTATTCTTTGTATCTTTTTTGTGTTTTTTTCTTTCTTTCCTATTATTTAAGATCCCTGATTCAGCATGCCTGGAAACACTGTGAGAATCTTTAGTAGAATCATTTGGTGTGGTCAGAACACAAAGTTTACTGTACTTTTCCAGGAGACATCTAATGCACAGATGATCATCAAATACCTGCAAAACCTTTAAAATTGGTTATTTTGGACACTGTCAGCTACTTCAATAAGAAAGCTCTTCAATAAAATGCTCTTCACACAAAAGTAATTCCCAATACCAGTTATCCAGTTACCTTTTTCTTTTCTTTTGGCCTCTAATGTTGAGTTGTTTCTTATTTTACAGGATATTTTCATTGGAAGGGACCCATAAGGATCATTAAGTGGTCATCAAGTCCAGCTCTTAAGTGAATGGCCCATACAGGAATCACAAACCTGGTGTTATTAGCACCATTCTCTAACCAACTGAGCTAGTCTCTGCATTTTATGCTGTTAAACTAATCCCATTATTTTAACTTTCTTAAATTGCCTGTTTGTTTACATACTGCAGCACTCCCTGAAGAAAAAAGTATTACAGTATTACTTATCAACAAGTATTTATTTTCATGGCACGGGTTCTGTGTTTAAAAACTGTCTAAAAAAAAAATATATATATAGAAATGGAAATAAATCTGCCCATTAACATAGTCATACAGGCAGGAGGTTGAATGATTTCTTAGTGAATCAAGTAGTTCCTGTTTATATAAACAAAAGGTATGTCTCACTTCTTAGAGACTCTCCAAGAAGATGGAATTCTTAGTAATGTTCTACATAAAGATGACGGTATACTCATTGACTGGAACTGGATTAATTTCAACAGGAAAAGTACATTAATAGAGTAAATTTAGAGGGCTCATAATAACCATCATAGAATCTTTATAGTTTATTTTATGGCCAATACAGGGGTCAGCCTTAATACTGTGGGTCCTAGAAGAAAGGTGACTGAAATTTTAGTACTTCAGTGGTTAGTACTGAAATGTTAAAATCCTTTTCAGATCTAGCCTCAGGTTCTTCCTTTTATCTTGAGTAGGCAAGAGGGGTATTCAATAAAGTTAAGCAGAAAGGCTTGGTGCATAAAAATTCCTCTGCTGTTAGTGGAGAGAAGTCAATTTTTTCAGGGACACATTCAGAGCATCTAAAATTTAACTCTTTGACAGCTCTTGAAAGAAGTCCTTTCTCTGTCCAGTAATAGAAAAGTCTATGGAGACCAGTTGCACAAGAGAAATTCTGTCTTGCATACACACACACACACATACACAATGTTGTTTTCCAAGTAATTTTAAAATTAGGCAAACATCTAACAAGAATTTGTAACAGTAAATGGAAAGAGTAGTAAGCTATACAGTTATGAACATCACCAGCACACTGGTTCTATCCCAGCTTCCAAAAAGTAAATGGAAATTAGTCTTCTCCTGTCATTCTTCACTCCTCTTTTTATTCTTGTTCTTTTGCTCATTACATCATTTAAGAAAGTTGTATGCATTTCTCCTAAACAGAACCTGACTGAGGATATGCCAAGCATCATTTTAATAGCAAAGCTATGTCCAATAAAATAGGCATAACCTTAATGATGCACATGTTGTGAGCTCATATGAATAAATGTTTAAATAATCATTAGGAATAAATTAGCTCAGCATAGGTTAAATATAAGAAAAAAATAATACAGCCTGCATTACAACTATCAGAGTTTTACTGTTGCCTGATAAATGTAATATGTAATAGACTTCTCTAAATGAAAAACCTACATGCTCTTCTTTCCCAAAGCTCTGGAAGGACAACCATCTGAATGAGGAAAGTTTTCCCTTGCAATACTTACTTTCTTCCTGTTTGAGAAATGAGTAAGCTAGGGAAAGAAAAAAATGTACTGGGAGTGAGAAATGTGAATTCTATTCTGTATGGTTTCATGAAGAGTGAAATTGTAAGCAGCATAAATACATTCAGACAATTAGACATTTCTCCTTGTTAAACAGCAACAGGGTAGCATAAGCCCTGATACCTTGGAAGTGGGAGGAAATCCCAGGGAAAAAAATGGTTTATTTTATTCACATCTAACTGTAAATAAGTAAACTGTATTAAAAACATCTTTAGACTGACATTTTTTCTTTTTTTTATAAAATCTGTTTATTTGATGCAAGAACTTTTTTGGATAATTACTTATTATTGATGAAGACCAAAATAAGTCCTCAAGCCAGATCATATATAATTTATAAATACATATGTTTCAACAGCTGCCAGTATTAGACTGCTATACGTGTCTGATATTTCCAACATTATTCTTTATGTTAGAAAATACATTTATTTCTCTCTGAGGCAATCTTTCCCCCTCAAAACTTCACTTTTTTTATAAAAGAAAAGTTCTTAATTTGCTCAGGAAATCAAATGAATCACATGTATCACATGAAGTCATGTTTTTCATAATAATAATTTATGCAGAAAAATAGCCAATTCAGTTTTAATATTATGAAGTGGAAGTGATATAAACTTCCTCAACCATATGATCTGTATGGACAACAATGTATTTAAAGTATTTTCCTACTAAACTGTAACATAATCCCAAGAAAAAGGTAAAGAGGTCTAAATTAATGCTGACTGCAATCAAAAAATAAGGAAGTATAACCACAAAAGAAGAATGTGCTTAATTGCATTGTTTCTTTGTTCATCAGCTGACATGCAAACATTGTCTACTGTTGCTGTAATGAAAAATACTAACAACATTTAAGATTTTTTTCCCCTGTAAAATATTTATATATGCCACTCTCAACTAGGACAACATTATATATAATAAATTAATATACTATTTATAAATTGAAACAAAACAAAGCCATACATTGAAGACACATAGCATGTTTAGAAATAGAGACTTTCAGAGAATATAGAACAATTTTTAATTGTCCTTGTGAAAAGTTTTGCTAAGCTATGACTGTATAATTATTTCTCTACACTCAGGATGTGCTAGCACTACTTTTTCTTATTACAATAGCATTCTAAACCTTAACAACTCAGTGTACTGATGAATATTTGTAATTGGAAATGTGAAATAGCCTAAAGCTGAATTAATTATGGGGTTTAAATGTGCATACTAAGGATATGTCCATATAGGTATGTAGTTAGAAGAATATGAAAGTTGAAAAATGAATCATTAAGATGTCTACAAAATGTGAGAATAAAGGTTACACCTGCAAATACAATTCAGCCCCCAGGCAGATAAACATCATGTAATATGGCATAATAATACCATTAGAAGGGTTTGGGTTTTTTTTGTTGTTTTGTTTTGTGATTTTTTGTGTGTTTTTTTTGTTTTTTTTTGTTTGTTTGTTTGTTGTTTTTTTTGTTTTTTTTTTCTTTAGGATAGGCAACATTTACATCTGCTTTTTCTTACTTTTTCAGTGCTTTGTAACTGGAATATTCTCCAGTATATCATTTCATGCCTAAAAGAGGAACAAAAAGTCATGGCACAGAAAAATAGTAGTCACCTCCTGAAGTCGTTGGCAGGCTCAAGATCTTTACGGGAATTTCCATTTCCTTATCATATGAACAGAGTAAAATATAGCACTAAGGTGGCTGTTAACTACTCCAATAGCCTAGCTTTACAGAAGGATGGAGGCATTCAGAGTTACAAGTCAGTATCACAGGTTTTTGTTTTGTTTTGTTTTTTAAATTAAAAAGGAACACTGAATTCAGGAAGAATATTTTTTTCTTCTGAAAGTCTGGATAGAAGCCTGTCTGATATGAAAGACTGCTACACCCCTTATTATTGTAATCTGATTTTCTTCTGATACTACCTTTTTATTCTCAGTGTTCATTCTTGTTTTAATTTTCTGGAGCCATTCCCATAATCCCATGCCTGATTCTTCCACTTCCTGGGTTCTATTCCATATTTAGCATCTGCTGCCATTACCTAATTTGGTACCTGCATGTCTCCTTCAGTGATGTACTTGACCAACCCCTTTCACAAGCAATTCCTCTCTCTGCTAAACTTTGCCATTCCCCATCTCTGTTATTTTCCCTCTGATATTTTTTTCCCTGATCATCTCTGACACACAGCCCACACATCTCCTTCAATTTAGAGTTGCCCTCCAATTCATATTCAGAATTTCATATTAATTAATGACATTTTTTTTAGGTGTTTTGTTAATCAATCTGTTTTCAGCTATCAAGTAAACTTAAAAAAAATATTGAAACAAATGGTAAATGTCAAAATTTAGAACATATTTCAGTTTTTGTCTTAAAGTTTGAACTAGTTCTTAAAAAGCAGTAAGTATGACTACACTTCAAATATGCAGAACAAGATCTTTTTCTCAGATTCCATTCTTGAAGAAAAAAAAAGAAAAAAGTCACACTCACTGCTGTATCATTAGGCAAATATCCAGGATGGGAATTTAAGTCTGAATGGCTTAACACTGGCAAAATTAGAGCAACTGAAAACCTGATTTTCCTAAATGCAACATCTAGGGAAATAAGATGTCTACATTGACTATAAATGGAAGATCATCTCCATGATGTTTAGAATGAGGGAATTATTGACAAACTAAAATTGGAAGGTATATCTGCAGATTATCTAGATTATCTAACCCAACCTCTTGTTAAAAGCAGGGCTAGTTTTAAAGTTAGGTCACATCACTTGTCTAGATGAGTTATGAAAATCTCAAAGGGTGTAGATCTCACAGCACTTCTGGGCAACCTCCTCCAATGCTCAGACTCTTTCACTGTGAAGAATTTTATCTTCAAAGTCAGCCACAATTTCCCTTATTGAGTTGTTTTCCTTCTTATCCATTTGTTATGTACTTCACAGGAGAAACTCTTGTCTTATAGCCCTGATTTATGTAAATGAGAACCATAGGGCAATCTCTGGCTTTATCCTTTTCTTCTTCAGTATAATCAGATTCAGTTCCTTTAGGCCTTTTCTTGCACTCTGGTTTGTCAACATCTGTCTTATACCACATCAAGAATGAGACACTGTTTCCCCATCATATTGCAGCTTTCCAGCCTTGTAAGTACCAGGACAAAGGGATGTTTCCCTTAATATACAGGCTGTATGACATCTTTGCAAAAGTGGCCCAATATGCAGTTGACTGCCATCACTGCAAGTGCACAGTGCACTTTTAATTTACAGAGTTTGCAAGAATCTGCTTCACTTACGCTAAAAGTTTATATAATTATTTTAATGTATTCTTTTTATATTTACAATATTTAAAATGAGTTTCATTTAAGATCTTTGACCAATTTCCCCATATATATGAGTATAAAATTATTTTCACAGTTTAAATATTGTGTATTAGAACAATTCCACACTTTCTTTTTTGTTGTTTTATGTATTTTCAGATCAACAAATAAATAATATATGCTGTTTCCAACTTTTTTTGGCAAGCCTGTATTGTCAACTGCAAAAGTTAGGGATTATGAAATGTGCAGGTATTCTATATTGTCTGAAGACAGTGTTCTCATGCTGGTACCTACAAGAAACAGGTTATGGGTTCACCCTTTTTTTTTGAGAGACACTGTTGTACTGTAGACATCACAGCAGCCAATTGGGGTTCAGCCTTAGCAGACAGCTCAGCTCCACACAGCTGCTCACTCACTCCTCCACAGTGGGATTAGGGAGAGAATTTAGAGGGTAAAGGTGATAAAAATCAGGGTTTTTTATAACATCAGTTTAATAGGCAAAGCAAAAGCCGTGCACAAAAACAAGCAAAGCAAGGAATTCATTCACCACTTCCCATGGCCAGGCAAGTGTTCAGCCATCTTCAGGAGAGCAGGGCTCCATCAGGCATAACAGTGACCTGGGAAGACAAAGGCCATTACTCCAAACATTCCCCCGTCCTTCTTTTTCCCCCGGCTTTATATGCTGAACATGACACCATATGTTATAGGATATCCCTCTGATTACCTGGGGTCAGTTGTCCCGACTGTGTACCCTCCCAGCCTCTTGAGCACCCCCAGCCTCCTTGCTCATCTGGGGTGATGAGCTGGAGAAGCTTTGAGCTGTGTGAGCACTGCTCAGCAGTAAATAAATCTCTTCCATGTTATCAATACTGTTTTGCTCACAGATCCAAAAGACAGTACCCATCAAAACCCGTATAGGAACATGAACTGGAATTCAGACAAAGCATGGGTAAAAGTCTTATTCTATATTATTGTCATAAATAAATGTATCTTCCCTTGTCTGGTTTTATTTCAGTAAAGTTTTAACTGTCATAGATGAGGAATTAATTGTCAGACATAATTATGATGTTATATCAGAACACTAAGAAAATTTTGAATCTCCCTCAGCATACAAAATAAATGTCTGTTCTTCTTTTTGAATAAAAACAAAAATGTAGAGGAGATTCTGGCCAACTCAGTAACAGATGCTGTTATTGATTCTGATCCAGTTGCTGGCACTGCCTTCCCTCCCCACTGCTACCACAAAAAGAGAAAAAAATAAAAGTTTAATTTAGCTCTTAACCTTCAGCCCCTCTGAGGAATGTGTCATCATTTCCATGTGTTATGCCAATTGATTTCATGTGCATTATTTTGCTTTCATCCCTGAAGTGGTTTTGCCATGTTTAAAGCAATTAAAGCAAATAGAAAGTAGAATTGTAGAAATACCTGAATGGAAACCTTGACATCAGGGAATAGGTAATTATACACCCTGGGGCAGGATCCAGTGAGAACAGAGGTACTTGAAATGGGACTTAAGTGACATTTATTTTTGTATCTCAAACTTCACTTTTCTATTTTCTCCTTCAACAGCTGCCTCCTTATTATAATTTGACCTTTGAGTAGTTCTAACAGGCCTAGGGGTCTTAACACTAAGCTATATTCAATCTATGAAACAACTATATTTTTACCCCAGTCCTTGAGAGGCCTTATCAAGATCTCTATGAAATACAGAGGATCACTTAAAATCTGTATATGTGTGTGTGTATGGCATATGTGGTGATCAGAGATCACTGAGCAAACAGAAGTTCTGCACTCAGTTCTTTATTGCTTGAAGTTCAACCCACGAAACTGCAGGCAGTTCACAGGACCTACGAGTACTTCCTTCTATTTTTCTGAGACTATGGTATTGCATGAAATCTTATAAGGCCCCAAAAGAAGTAGGAAGAGTATCTTAGTCTGTTTGTGAGAGAGTTGCCTGTTTTAAAGAAGTCCTTGTCTGCACTCCCCTAGGTCTTACTATATATATATACACCTGACGTATCAGACTAAAAGTTTCAGGAATACATGTGAATAGCCATCTATCCTTACTTTCACTCAAAAACTCTCTGTTCCTGTAAGAACTATTCCATTTCTCATCCAGTAAATTCCTAACCCTTAGCAATCATCCCTGATGTGTTTACTCATATTTAGTAAGAACTATGGTACAGGATAGATTGATGTGTTTTATGAATTGCAGATGCTTTAGATAGCATTTTAGAGGTCACACATGCACTTTCACTCAGATCCTGTCCTGTGTTGGTCAGACATGATGCAACCTAGTCTAGCACCTGCAAACTTTATTATTACAGTAGTTTCCTTGGGATAATACTCTGAGAATAAAGACTACAATGACATGAACCTGACTCTTCTTGAAGTAAATTACTCTTTTAATGCACTGCATATAGAAACTAGTGCACTTAATTAAGCTCACACATTCGAACCAGATCAAGGATTCTTCTGTAGTGTCAAACATCCGTAGCATGATATGTCTTGGCATCTCATTTCTAGATATTCATCTATTAGATTTACTTGTTACTCTTTTTACTGTTGTAAGGCAAAGAGTTTTCCTCAGTATGTGTCTATATGTTAGAATAAAAAAAGCAAACAGACAATCAACAAACCCAAAACCTCCGAAAAAACAACTCTGTGTTGTTTTTGCATATGTGCTGGTTTAAAGGTAAACTGGCAGGAGAAATTAAACCAACTCAGAAAGAGATCACAAGTCAGAAATACAATTTAATAAAAGGATCACAATAAATACAATGATACAGAGAAAAAAATCCATTTGACCCACAAAAACAGATGTACAATCCAGCACCCTCGGGCACAAACAGAATGGAGCCCCTGTGCTTAGCACCACATGGTCCCCCCCTTTGTACAAAGCAAAAAGAAAGAAGAAACCTGTTGGTGAAGATGGTCACAGTCTGGTCAAGGGTAGCAGTCGCAATCCTGTTGAGGTTCTGGTCCTCCTCTGGATCCGATGAATGGTACCAGAAGTCCAAAACCCCCAAGATTATATATGCTTGGGCTCAGATGGGAATGCCCAGTACCTCCCCCAGGGCCAGGAGTTTCACAATGGGTGATTTACTCTGTGAGTCGTGGGATACTCTTTGGTACCCATTAGCAGACATGACCCCTCAGGCTGGGTGTGAAGCTGCTAATGCCTCCCCCTCCCCAGAGGGGAGTTATCATGCCTGAGTCATTGGTGTAAAGACAGGAAAACTTCTTTATCTCACAGAGTTCCTAAACACCCAGCTTGTAGCCTAAGGGTCCAGGTGTGCCATGGGCAGCTGCTGCAAATGATCAATTGTTAGCAGTCCATGAGAAGATTACATAGTGTAGAATACAAAGCCCTGGCCACACCTACACAGTGACAAACTGGTCCTGACCACTATAACCAGGACAGCACACAGTAGAGAGAAAGTATTTTCTCAGACATACAGGAATCCAAATCACTACATTAAAACAACTTTATGTTACTCATTTGTAAAGGCAATTAAGTGCATAAGAACTAAGTAACTAGTTTCTTAGTCCTTTTCCTAGTTCTTAACTATGACGGTAACATTCCTACACTCATACACATGAAGCAAATATTTCAACACTAATGCACAATTCAATATGCGAATACCAGGAGTCTACCTGTATTATTTTGATGATGTGCTAAATCCACCAAAAATAAAGTTACTCAAATGTAATAACCTTTTAATATTTAACCAAAACAGCTCATTTTTACCTAATGTAGACTAAAATTTCTTTATAATTTAAAAGTCATATATTTCTCTGAAAGGATGAAGTTTTCCTTTCAAAATTTCCTTCTTTATTTTGCTCTTCATGCTTTGACAATATTGTCTCATCACTTATAACTTGTGAAAAATGAATGCCTCATTGATATACTAAAGTATGATTCCTCTTCAGAATTTTTTACAGTATTATATGTGACAGTGAGGTTTCAGAGACTGCTCTAAATACAGAAAAAGGTAAGCGTTAACAAATATTTGAAAAGCAAGTTCAGTTATGACAAACTGCTCAGATTTCTAAATAGTTAAAAAGAAGTTTTGATAATTTATTCTATGAAATACTGTCTGTATAGGAATTAGGTGGGGACTAACACATTGATTTCTTAATAAACATACATAAAAGGTTGAAAATTTTCCTAGGATCATGATCAATTACCACAGTCACCATATAGAATTTCCAAATGGCATTGTCAGATAATTACATTATTTCTAAAGTATGAAGGGGTTTATGTAATAGTTCCTGACTTTGTCTCCAGTTGAAAACCAATGTTCTTGAGGGAAAAAATCCTACGGAACATTACTAGTTTTCTGGAATGCTGTAAATAATATCTTTTCCTACTAGTTGTTTTGTTGATAGCATGGGTGCTGTTTCTGTAAACACTTATGCACCCCGACAACAATATGCCATCATTATAATTCACAGAATAAGGGTGTATAGAGACAGATTTCAAACACTGATTAGGTGAATAGAGGCACCAAGAATATCTTCTTAATACTAATTACAACAAAGATGAAGGCATACTTCTTGGTATACTACACTACAGTCCTTGGAGAGATGATGTTACCGTTGCTTTAAAGCTGCCTACTATCATATCCTAATATCATATTACTTATTATACTACATATGCCAGTGTTTTCCTTCATGTTTTCCCTATCTTGTCTTTATTCATCCTGTTTGTACAGTGATTCATATATCTATGCTGAGAGATCCTAAGATATACAAAGTACGATAGAATGGTTAAACAAAGCAGATACCTCACTTTAAACATTTACAGGTGTCTTAGAAAAGTGATTTGATGTTCAGAGTGCTGTCCACAGAGACCTTTTAGGAAATGTCAGACAGTATACTCTGACAAAACAGCTGGCCTGTTGAATTTAATCTCTTCATTTGATGTACTTGGAGGTGGCACATGCAAATCTCTTCTTTACATGATTTACATATAATCAAGGGATTGTTTAGGTTGGAAAAGATCATCTAGTCCAACCATTAACCTATAACTGCCAAGTCCACCACCAAAGCATGTCCCTAAGTGCCACATCTACACAGCTTTTAAATACATCCAGGAATGGTGGCTCTCTACAACTTCCCTGGGCACCCTGTTTATGCTTGATGACCTTCTGGTGTAGAAGTTTTTCCTAATACCTGATCTAAACTTCACCCGGTGCACGTTGAGGCCATTTCCTCTTGTGCTGTCTTATGCAGTATATATACATATAAGGCATAAACTCATTATGCAAATATTCCAGAAAAATATGCCATGCCAAGCAGTCTACTTGCTCTCTTTCTCAATTACTGAAAAATTGCTTCCTGGGCAGAAATTAATCTATAATCACAGAGATCATGTGATCTGATTTTCTGTTACACCAATGAGTCATTGTGACAAATCGGCTAAGTTGTGGTTCTTACCATACTTGATATTGTCAAGCATGCATTTTGTCTAATGAATTTCTAATGACAAATATGTGAACAATACAAGAAAACAGATTAGAATTCAGCATCTCTTATGTCTAGGCTCTCAGAAATCTTTTCAGATGCCACAGGTACACAGAGGAACAATTTATTCCGGGATTTTCAGAGGTGTTTCTGAGCAACTTCCCCTGAAATCAACAGTACCTCAAAGATAAAATATAATAATAATAATAACAACAGCAAAACCAAACAATAACAAACAATCATTAAAAAAAATGCTGTCTTGGTTTTAATTGCATAATTATGAATGTGAAAAATAAATAATTGCTTTCCCAGAGTTCATTAGAACACCACAGGTTAATTTATATTTAATTACAGTGAGCATACTAGCATTTGCTACCTGTAATTTAGGTTTTAAACAGTGTATAATAAAACACTGATTATTTCATATAAGTTCATTAGTAATAACATATTAGTTATGGATACTGACATTTGTAAAGCTGGGAAAACAATTCTAATCCCAGTTTTCAAAATAATATAATTATAATAATATTTAAGTTAATGATGAATACTATCTATTTAACGTTTTATTAATAATTTCCTTACTTTTAAATTATAAAAAAAAAAGCTGAAGCATATTAAATATATGAATGCTTATTAAATAATTTAACATTTATATAGCAGGAAGAGAAATACTATGCATGTATTAAGGGCAGATAAATCTGTGGTTGCTTTTTTTATTTCCCTCCAGAAAGAAAAAGCTGAGCTAGAAAAAAGGCACAGATCTGAATGCCTTCCAATTCAGCTCTATAAAAAATATAGCCATTCTATCAAATAATTTCCTATAAAAGTTAATTTGCTTTATGAGGAATAAAATGAAATGGTAACTTTGAAGTTCTAACTTCTTCTTGGTATTCCTACTGTTTCACTCACAAATTTGATGGCAAAACAGAACACAGCATATACATGGACCCTAGAATTATTTGTTTGTCTAATTAATAATTTAATAGTCTAATAATCCACAGTGCCTGATTAATTCAGAACAGTCTCATTAAAATGAATAAAACATGTGTGGGAGGTTTTTCTGATTTAGTTTGTTGGGGTTTTTTTGGTTGGTTGTTGTCATATTTGTCCTTATCTTCTCCACCCATCCCCCACACCCCCCAGTTATCAATTCCTTTTATTGGTAGTTATGCTTAGCGTTTCTTTTGGTCTCACCTAAGAATGATCATTGTGGGCTCCTTCTAGAAGTGGAGGTAAGATTGCATTAAGTTTATCACACTCTGACTTCTTTGCTCACAGTAATTTTTCACCTCATTCTTAGGTATATCTGGATTTAGTTTTATAATTTCCTACCACATGGTATTTGCTTGACCATCTCACAATTGTTTGTCTGAGCTAGATCCAATCAGGAGTTCCCTAATGATGTATGAAGAGACACTCCTCTGATGAGTTTCTAATGCCAAGCATACATGCATTGCAGGAGTTGGTAACAAATACTACTAGCCTACAGTTCCAGAAATTTGTCTCAATTACTGCAGAAGGTGACTGGAAGAGAGTCTTGTTATGGAATTCCCTTAGCATGTGCAAGAAATATGTATTCATGAACAGTTATAAGATCTGAAGGCCCATAATAGGAAGTCAGATCTTTTTTTCTCTGTATCTGGTTCAGTTCCTGCACTTATTGCATTTTTTTTTTTTTTTTACTAAAAATAAGCAAGTTTTCCCTTGGAGCTGCAGACAGCAGAAAAGAGAACCCATGTTATTTTCAGACAGTATTACAGGAGACAAGACAAGCCACACTGACTAAAAAAACCCAACCAACAAAAGAAAAAAAAAAACAACAAAACAAACAATAAAAAGTTATAAATAAATAAGCACATACCCACCAATACAGACCACATGTCAGAATATTGGATTATTTGCAGAACTGGTATGACCCTGGCAGCTTTTTCTGTCACAACTTCAGCAATCACCGCAACATGTTATTCTTCACTTGGTTGTTTATACAGCTACTAAATCAAAGGAAGTTCAGGGAAAAAAATTGCTTCTTCACGTATTTATAATGTAAAACTAAAAATAATAAAATGTATTTTTGTTGTTGCCCTCAATTTACTTTAAGTATTATATGTCAGAAACTCAGAAAATTCTATTTTTTATATTCATCATAGTTTTTTGTATAAAACATTATACAAAATATAAAGTGAGGTTTGAGTTCTGTTGGGTTTGAAAGTTTGTTTCAAGTCTTAGTGGTTTTGTAGAACTTCAGAAGACTTTTTTTTTAATAAAAACAAATTTGTTTTCTAATACACATGCCAAAATACAATACAATTTAGATGATTTTAACAGTATTGGGGTTTGTATCCTGTATTTTGGCAGGGACTTTTTTTTTTTTTTGCTTTCCAATGTGTACAAGTTCCAATAGAACTTTTGAAACCAAAGATATCCTATCACAAATGGAATTTTTATAGTCTAAGGTTGTTTTTTCATTTTGTATTTTAAAAATTATTATTATTAATAATATTAATATTTAATATTAATTAATTAATTTAATATTAATTATTAATATTAAAATTATTCTGTGATCATGATTATAAGTCAAGGATGCTGAATAGGACCTGAGATTTACCCCTCTTAGAGAAAGGTTCCCAGACATCCAAGAAAAAAAGGATTTATCCTAATAACTGAAAACCTCAAAGCAGTTAAACAACAGATAGGAAATGAAGCAGCAGATATGTTCTAAGATTTAGATGAGCTCTGAAGACTTTTGGCTTATCACCAGTGAATCTTGTATAATCAAAAAATGTGATTAATTTCTTTTTATGTTTTATTTCTTTGATATATATGTATATGTGTGTGTGTGTCAATCTATCTCTATATGTGTCTGTATACATATAAATCACATATGTGATTGCTGGTCCTTAGTTGGATAATCAAATGAATCTCAGGTGCAAGAGCTGAAGTAGTTGTTTATGAGACAGAATATCACTATTCAGTCTGTTATGATTTACTATGTGAATACATCAAATCACTCTTACTCTGAGTCTGTTCAACTCTGAAAGGTGTCTGTGTCTGTTTAGGAGCCGGTGTCCCAGAGACAAAGGGAAGCATGAGGCATTTCCTGTAGTCAGAGACCTGAACAGATAAAGTCCTCCCTCAGGACCTTCATTTGGGATGAGCTCTCTAATTTGCAGAGGCATACTGTCCAGATAGTTCTAGGAACTGTACTCTTCTCGAAGTAATTTATTTTGTTTTACTGTCTCTCTCTAGCAGTCCCATGCTGTCTGAACAACTCCTCTAGGGTTTCTTCAATGTCTTCTCATGCATTTACTGCCAAACTTTTGTTTGCTCATCCTGGTTGCCCACACTCATCATCAGTCCACTGCAATAGCTAAGCCAATGTTCCCTTACAATTGTTGAATAAGTGTCTGGCATTGCCTAATCAATTGATTTGTGAAGCACACATTTATCAGAAAGCAGCAGAAGCAGAAAATTGGCTATGTTTTCAAATAGCAAAGAACTTTCATAGAGTCAGAGAATAATCATAAAATTATTTGGGTTGAAAAATTTTAAAGATCATCTAATTCTAGTGGCCCTGCTGTGAGCAAGTACATCTTCCACTAAGTTTTCAAATTCTGGTCCAATCTGATCTTGAATGTTTTCAAGTATGGAGCATCCACAGTTTCTCTCGGCATTCTTTTTCCAGTGTCTCAGCACTCTAATAGTAAATAATTTCTTCCTACTAAGTGTCTGCTTTCTGGCCCTGTTCACCATGTCATCAGCAACATATGGACTAACTTTAATATAATCTACTTTTTTGTAGCCATAGATAACTGCAAATAAAACCGGACAGAATATTCAGACCTAGTTTTCATAGTGATTTTTTTTCAAGATAAACTTAACAACAAAAGTTAATGAAAAAATGTGGTTTCCTGTATTGACTTACTAGATACACTTTTCATCATTCTTTCTTTGAAAGTCTAGTTTTATTGAATTCAACAGCATTACTTAACTCCTATTGTGTTAAGATTCAGAATGTCCAACAATCAATCGTAACACCTCACTGTTGAAACTGTGAGAAATAAGAATATCGCAAAGCAAAATTTTAAAATACTAATTTATTTTTCTATAACAAGCTCAATTTAGTGTAATGAATGATCATTTAATCATTTATTTCTGTTTTCAATATAGTCAGCATATTCCCTGATTTTCTTTTTGTTTTAAACTTTGAGACAAATGATGGCTTTATCCAAGTACAGATTTCACACAATTGTTGCAATTTCAAGTACACAAAACCCACTGTTTTACCAATGTAGATATCCATTCATAAGTATTATCAATAGAACAAGATTCTAGAATTACAATGAATCCTTGAAGTGTTTGTATGTTTGGAACATAACAAATGACTTCATTTTCAGCACTGTGGTATCTTATGAAAGAATTTTTATCTTTGCTCAATGGGCTGAAAATCTGCTAAATTGTGCTTCTCTTTCTTAACTCAGCAGTGGCATCATTTTCTTCCTGAAGCTGTAGGAATGGATATTCTAAGAAATTGCCTGTGCATTAAGTTGAAATTAGCTGTCATTATTATACAGAAAATAATGAGACTGAGAACAAATCATGTCATTAGCAACAGCTTTTGCATTGGTATCATATTTTCTACTCTGTTTACTGCTAAATGTACAGTTTACCTAAAGAAGGACTAAGAGATGAAACACTGATAAAGGAATTAGGACCAAAGATTTAAAGTTATTAAAATATTACTTTGCTATAGCATAAGAACATGTTTTTTTCAGAAGTAAGGTATATGATCTTGTAGGTAAGCTGTTTTTTAAAACTTACAGTAGAATGATGCTTATGTATATATATCAGACACTTTTTCTAAGAAAAAAAAAATGTATTACTGTTGATGCCACCACACACAAAAACACACTTCAACTGCCAAATAAGAATTGAAGAGGGCTTTGTCTCTTTTTCAGGAAAACACCTCTCTGCTCTGCATATAGCAAATAGCACAAAGAAATCTGTCAAATTTCTAGGGATGCAAAGTCCTTCTTCTGTAAACAGATCTTAGAGTCCAAATACAAAGAGGGAATGTGTAGCAATTAGGAAAAAAACAGAAACAAAACAAAACAAAACAAAAAAAAACAACAACAAAAAAAAAACAACAGCAGTTGGAGAAAAAATAGTCTCACATTAATGGAACTGAGACTATAAATGAAAACTAGAACCAATGTGAGATAAATGTATAAAACAAACTAAACAGGAGTTAAAAAAAAAATCAAATATATAAAGGTATCTACAATTATTTCTGTTTGAAATGATAAAGATAAGATTTCTAATGTGAGTATAGTGCAATATTTCCTCTTAAGTGCAATATTTGCTCTTAAACTGTCTATATATTAAAATGTGAGTTAGCTGTAAGAAATATCTAGTTTTTAACTCTTTTTTTATAGACGTTTTCTGCAGGAAACAAACAGTTTCAAAACTGAACTATATAGCTATGTATTAAAAATGAAAACAATAAAATATCTTTTTTATTTCATTAAAAAACAAAACAAACAAAAAACTCACTACAATTCTTTAATTTTTGTTCATTTTACATTTTACATAAAGACCTAACAACAGAAATTCCTGTAGCGTGATCCACAGTTTCCTATGAACCTACAAGGTGTCCCATCTCCTGCTACCATTAGGGTCTGAATACATAAATATAATTTTCTGCTACCAACATGAAATTTTTGGTTTTAAATCTACTGAACAGAACATATTTTCATTAATACTTCTACACTAGCACTGTCCTAGATTCTAATGGTTGATGACTCAGACAGACATTATGCTAGTATTAAAGCACATTTCTTATGAGTGAGTTAAAGGAGATTATCCTCCAGCCCTTGACTTCTAAAATTAGATGTCTAAATATTGTTACAATTGGTTTATAAACACAGATAGACACATGAAAGTAACTTGAAGCGCCCCAGCCTAAGAAAACTGTATGTCAGTCAGATGAGAACTTGGAAGAGACCTGTATCCTGACATAGCACCAGCTGGAGTTCAGGAGATAATAATTATATTAGAAAAGTCATCAATAACTAAGTATGGGAAAATGAGGCAAGACGATCCTGTAGCTTTAGAGTTAATTGATGTAATTCCTTCATTTTTCTGATTTTTTCCCCCAAAATTACAAATTAACATACAATTTCTGTTATGAGTCTGACTCAGTTCCAGGTTTATGCTAGGTAGAAACTTACTTCAGAAGGTTTTCACATGAAGAACTCTCATTTTAGCCACTGCAGATCTATTTGAGACATTCAGGGATATCTATAGATCTGTTCACTTTAGGATTTTTTGGAAGTTAGAAATCAGTTCAGCTGCCTGAACATAGTATTTTTGAGACATCTTAGGTTATCTGAAAGGTTCAGAGACAGTTGACACATATGATTGTGGAGAAAGGAACCTTTCTGAAGTGGCAGCTGGAAACCAGGTGGGATAATTTAGGAGATCTCAAATGACATTTGGTACAAAATACATAGGCGACTGAACTGAGACCATAATGTATGTATGGCCTTTCATCAGTTGGCTTTATCACATTGAAATTATGTATGCAATTAAAACCAACAAAAAAACCCCCTTTAGTAGTGGATATTATAAATTCTTCTGAGTATTTACCACATTGTCATATTATGACTCTTTCCATACACATCCAGTTTTTCAGAGTTCATTTATAAATCTAAAGAGGAGAATAGTGTTAGAGCAAGATGAATAATAAGAAAGACAGTCAGTGGAGAAAAAATATGTTTGAAATATAAAATGAGATGGCAAGCTGATGAAGCAGAAAGAGAAAGAAATGTTGTTCCAAACGGCAATAGTTACAAAGCTTGTAATACCTGCATGGTAAGTGTAGATGGGACAATATAAGCAGAGTAGACTATTAATGAAATAATAAAAAAAAAAAAATAAAAAAAAAAAAAGGGACAAAAAAAAGGGAAGTCGAAAAGCACATTTTGGAGAAGCCTAATAGTGATCTTAGCATATAAGTGGGATAAAGTAGAAATGAATTGGATTGAATATGGGAAAAATAATTATCTTTTTATGCGCATGACTATTATTACTGTTCCTTATATATAGTTGTCTTAATTTCTTTATATTAGAAGTTTGACCAGTTTGGAAAGCCATGCGAAGAGAATATGATAGCAAAGAGCAGAGAAAATGATGAGTCTATGATAGTCCAGGAATTTTCCTGAACCATAAAATAGAAAAGAAAAAATGTAAATAAAGACTATACAGTTCTGAAACATGATCATGTGGTAAGCAGTGGTAAACTAAGAGAGCTTGTGTTTTGGAATCTGAATGAAACTTGAATAGAAAACACTTTAGTGGTAATTTCCCCTCTGAAATTCAAAGCATTTTGGTTTATGACATTTATCTCCTTTTTACCAGGTCTGTGTGAGACACAGATCTGAATACACCATCTACCCACTGATTACCCTTCCTGTGTCATGGGTTTATCTCAAGAGTTAAGACCAATTAGTAGAGTTATTGTGCAGTAATTATATAGTAATCATGTACCTTCACTTTAACACAATCTCCATAATTCATTAGAGGAATTATCTTTCATGATTGCCCCTTTCTTACATCCTTTCAAAGTGTGGGATGGTGGATAGGATTAAGTCTAGAGGAGATTCCTAGCTTTCATGTGACACTAAGTTATCCTTTAGTGTCGGGCTGGATGGACCTGTGGTTTACTCAGGAGAGATAGTCTTCTGCTCTTTGTCATTGCTGACAAGAAATGTACCATTATATAATGTTAAACTCTATATGACCTACAATAAGTGTACATATTTTTTCTTCATACAGGAAGAACTAGTAACACAGTCATAGTCACAATGATAATTCTACCATGACCAAGTCCAGTTTGTACAATACAGTTACTTCTAAGTTTATTTTCGTCCCAACAAGAAGGATGATATAAACTTAACTGTATGCATAATACAAAAGCTTCTAACTAGGAACACAGAATCTTCTGGTAGTTAAAGTCCTTTCGTATCAAATGGGTAATGGGGATGCAAGTGATGCATGCAGATGCATCCTCAGGATGTGGAAACACTTCAACCAGAATGGTTCCACTTGTAGTGCTGGGTACATATATAACTGACATATGAAATGCAGGTACTATATATTCAAATTTCAGGTACTGGTCTTTAGGATTTTCTGAAATATAGTTATTGATCAGGTAACTGAATAGTGAAGCAGTGCACCATACCTCAGGTTCAATTTGGAGCAGCACAATTTAGTATTTCAGAAATCTGATTTAAAAAAAAAAATCAAACAAAAAACCAAAACCAAAACAAAACAACACAACCCCCCCAAAAACCACAACAAACAAAACCAACAAACCCAAAGCCAAACAACACTGCTTTGAAAATAAGCAATTTAGAATGATGCTTGAGCAAGATCTGAAAACATAAATAATATTATCTAGGAAATCTACCACAGGAACGATGAGCCATTTGAAGCTCAGCTAGTGTTAAAAGTTAGAAGAAATATGAAGGAGAAAGAGAACTAGAACAAGACAATTAGTTCTAGACTAAACAGTACTTAGGTGTCCAGCTCAAAATAACCTACAAAAAAGGGTTAACCATTTCTGTTATTTCACACACTGGTGCTGGAAATAACTGCTCTCAAATTACTTAAGATTTTGACAGGTTAAAGTTAGTATATTATACTAATTATGGAACCCCATTATAATTTGAGAGTACTGCATGTAAAAGAAATGTGTTGAATTCTCTCTTTTTTTTTTTTTTTTTAAAGTAGTGTCAGATACAGGACAGATAAAACTATGGATTTTGGAACTGATCAAAACCTTAGAAGTCAGTAATGCAATTTCTGGAAACTGAATAAAACTTTTATAAACATTTAAATTTGCAACAACAGTCTTTAATACAAATCTAAAGAGGAAGTTATCTGCCAGGCAAAAAGAAGCCATTAAAAGCACATTCATGGCTATAGAAGTTTGCAACAATGAATCTTGCATAAATGTATGAATATATCTCAAGTCAAAAACTAACAAATAAACAAACACACACACTGTTTTGGAAAGCATCAATTTAAAAATAGGAACGCAATAAGATTAAAAGCACAATATTGTCTTGGTGTATTGACAAGGATGTGTGGAAGGAGTAAGAGGAATAAAACAGATATGAGCAATAGTGGGGATGTGACATTGGATTAAGGCTGGTTCGATTTAGATTTTTTGGATTTGGTACCACCAGGAGAATTTTGATTGTGGGATAAATAAGGGTGGAAAATGGGTCTGGTTTTCCTGGTCCATAAGGAAGTTTTAGGAAAAGTGACAAGACTTGTCATTTAGAAAGAAACTGAATGATGTGGGGAAGGGGAGAGGAAGACATTTATAAATAGAAATTTTATAAAATCTTGAAACGTAACTCCGTTAAAGCAGAAAAACCTAATGGGAATAACGTGTAAGAGAAAAAAACAGATCCAGCAAAATTTACACAGCACAAGAAGAACTTAATAAATAGCCCTAAGGAAAAAAAGTCCTTAAAAACTAAAGGAACTAACTTTTTAAATCCTTATCTTGCAACAATACTGCACCACACCCAATTGTCCATCTGTGTCTTTCTTCTGGGACTATATTATTCCTCAACTGCTACTACTCCATGATCAAAATGTTGGATTGCTATTTTTTTACATTGATGGAATTGACAAAAAATTGGCTGAGATTTTCATTTTAGATATTTGTACTAAGCAGAAGCAGGCAACTCTGATGTACAAGTTATTTTAATAAAGATGGTGTTTCAGGCTGACAAATTTGGATTGAGAAATGTCTATTGACTATACATACTGTCTTGGCTTACAAACTAAAAGCAGATACACCTTCTTTAGGAAAAAAAAAAGATCTATGAATCTAGATGTTTGTATTCAGAGGATGATTTTCTTTGTAATGAATATAGGCATTTGTTTCCTGCTTATTTCTATATTTGTAATAAATAATATAAAGGAAAATCTATCATATTAACTAAAGAGACATGGAAAGAAAAAGCCTTTCTAAATATTCAGAATTTTATTTCTTTCATTTCCCAGGCATAAATTTACAAACCTTAAATATAAACTGAACCTATTTAGGAACTGGGGGGGGGGAGGGGGGGGGGGGAGACAAGGCAAGTATAGAGATTTTGTTTAGGTATTTGACAATACCTATTTTTTGTTATTGCAACACTTTAACAGTCAGTGGACTCTTCAGGATCTGCAATGGTAAAGTGCTTCAAGGTTGTGCCTTTTACATATGCATTTCATCCCCCAAATTATGAGATGCTTCATTTAAAATAATTTTCTACTTTGTCATGTTAAATAGTAGTCATCAGATAACTTCTGATGTTTTCTTTCATATGCTGGTTTTCTTTCTCTCTTATGGTGCCTGTTTTTTATTTATTAGCAACTGCTACTTTAGAGGGCAATCTTGAAGAATGAGTATAACCACAAATATAACAGATGTCTCATAAAATTAACTTCAATTGCTTCTATATGACCTCTGTTGAGGAAGTAAGACTCAAATTGAAGTCAGCAAGAGCAGCTGTAGATTCTGTTGTTAGATAACAGTGACCTGTATTCCCAAGGGTAGTGCCCATAAATAAGAGAATTGCAGTCCTGCAAACAATAAATGTGATTAATGCCAGAATAACTTAGCAAGCATAGCTTCAGCTACATAGTGATGTGACATCTTGGGTCAGAAACAATAGATTCAGTAACAACAATTAAAATTTATCCACTAGGTAAGCAAATCTCAGCTGGAATCAGGAGAGAACCATATACTAATTTTAATGCTATAATGATTTTATCATTGGATTTTTTTTCCCTCCCCTCCACTTCTTATCTCTCTCTTAATTTATGCAATTATCATATAATTATATATTTAGGCAGAATATATTTATCTGTATATGTATGTACCAGCTTAGGTATCTAGTGATTAATCTAGATGTCAAAATATTGTGAAGGTGCTCTCTTGTCCTTGCAGCTCTTTTTACAGAGTTGAATCCAGGAGGATGAGATCTTGCTGAGAAGGACATACTACTGAAAACACTACATAGCACATTGATAAATATAAATATGAGCTGGCATGGACTAATGATCTAAGTATTTACTCAACTTATTGAGTAGGCTTAACAGATCTTGAAAAGGTTTTTATTTTTGCTATTATATACCTCCATTTACATGCATATTCGGTGAGGTGACTGAAGAGTAGAAATGCTCAGACTTTTGAGTCTAAGGTAGTCATGAGAATACAAGGGCAATGCCCATATAACTTAGGGATTTAGTTGGAGTGATATATCAAAGCTACTATATTTCTTTTGATACTTTTTAATCAGTTCAGTGCTCAGAATTTTGTATGGATGTGAGGAAGAAAGACATACCGTACTCTAGTAATGCCTTCCTGACTGTATCCTATCACATATTTTGCCCAGATACTTAGAAATCTACTTTTTACAATAGCACAGATAAAAGCTAGTTCATCTGTATAGTGATTTACATTTTCACTTTCAAAATTACTTTATACATGGGCCAGTTTCCAAAACTGATGAGCTTACATTACCGATTCACCATTTGTGTTATAGGTTTAAAATAGTTTCTTGTAATTGTACCATACCACCAGTAGGTGCCACGTGCTGATAATGGCACCGCGATCTGCTGGCACAGCCTGCACTGGAACCTGATGGAGAGGGGAGGGAGGTTGCGGCAGTGAGCATACAATATCAGAAATGGAATAAAGCCTGCAAGAGATGGGTCTCTGAGGAAGATGGAAAAGCTAGCCATAA
>JAWWEE010000001.1:63499693-63599298 GCA_035221455.1 Xenops minutus
CTTTCTTTCTTTCTGTCTTTCGTTCTTTCTTTCTTTCTTTCTTTCTTTCTTTCTTTTCTCCTCTCTTTTCTTCCTTTTCTCCTCTCTTTCCTTCCTTTTCTTCTCTCTTTCCTTCCTTTACTCTTTTCTTCCTCTTGTGGGTAACTTTAAATGGATGGAATATTATTTCATTTAAGTTGTGGTATTTCATTTGAGTTGTGTGTTGGTGTTTGCTAAGTGCAAAGAACATTCCCTACTCCACAGCGATGTCTGCTGGCTGGTAAAACCCTTGAATGGGTGTAGAAGCAGAGCTCAGAATGCTGTTTGGAGGGAGGCAGGAAAGTCTTTTTGTTTCTAGTAGCTTGCTTTTAAGAATAATTCTTTCGTGGAATATTTTTCTTCATTGTATGGTGCTCCTATAAAGCCCTTTTTGCCAAGACACCTTTTTTCCTCACTAAATTAAAAAAAATCTTTTAGAGATAAGTGTGTAGCTTTTTCTTTAGATGTGAACTCAGGGTATCAAAGAACTAAGACTCTGCAAAAGTTTCACGTGAGAACTATTGAGGGTCGAAATTAAAGTATAACACCGGATGAAGCTTGAGACTTCTGGATCAGGGCGTAACAGTTGCCTTATATAAGAGACTGACTCCTACCTTTCAGATAGGTGTAGAGAGCAATAAATTTTCCCCTCAGTCTCCTTTTCTCCATGTTAACCAGCCCTGGGTGCCTCAACTGCTCCTAATAAGACGTGTGTTCCGGACCCCTCATCAGCTTGGTTGCCCTTCTTTGAACATGTCATTGATTAGTGTACGTCCCAATGTCATGGGGAAAAAATACAAAGGAAAATCACATCATTACTTTTGAGTCTTGGTCAGTTATGGTGATTGTAACAGAGGAAGACAGAATACTATATGAAGAGAGCAAAAATAGTATAATAAGGGGAAAAAAAAAGAAAAAAAAAAAGGATTGAAAAAGCTAAATTTGGGAAATTTTATTCCTAAATCCAAAGATTTGTGATTTGTTTATTGCAAGATACCTGAAAATTTATAGTCTTACTTTTTTTTGTCTTTGCAGTAATCCTACATATTCTCTGTATTTATATAAATGCATTGCCTTTCTTGAACACTACTATACCTTGCATTTAATTACACAGTATATATAATACTTGACACTGAATACAGATGCACCACTGGTTTGTAAAATATCCTTAAATATTCTGGACAACAGTCAGATTTATCAGCAGAAATATTTATGGAAAACATAAATTTGGGCAAACACTGCAGCAATATATATTTGGAAAGATACTTTGATTTTTTAAGTCAGACATTTGCAGTATTCATCTTTAATGTATTTAATGGTGAAAGAAAGTGCAATTTATAGGAGGATTAATCTTGCCTATAACTATTTAGAAGTTACACTGGTAGTGCACACCGGTCATTCAATTACTTACAGGACCATCTGTAGAAAGTGATTCAACCCTCCTCACTTTGTTCCTTACATTTAGAGTAAATGTTACCTTTTGTAAGATGCCCCTTTCCATTCACTTTAGAGGACATCCAGATAAATAGCTTACATTATGTGCCTAAGTTTTAGACAGCATCTTGGTAGATGAATGTCACTTTACTCAGCTAATGAATATTAAACATTCTCAATTACTATATATTTATGAACTAGTGCTTGATACTGTCAGATGCTTTGAAATTTAAGCATGCTGACAGGAAAGTCTGTAAGGGTGTGAAGCTTCCAGTTCTTGCCCGAATGCTTGTCAAAGTTCTGGTACCATCACACAAATTACCTTGTAAAAATAAGGGAAAATCAATTGAATTATATTTTGTTGCATAGTTTTGTCTTCTATACAAGATTTTTTTTTTTTTTAATTATTTCATGTACAAGGCTGTGTTCATTCAAAATTCAGAATAAATTTATATTCATATGCTTCAAATAAATAGCTGTTTAAAAACCTTCTAATTAATGTAAAGGTACTTTGCCATTACTTGAGAAGAGATATATGCTATAATTTTATGAACTGAATATATGATCTGGACAGTAGACTAAATCTACTTATTTATTTGATGTAAGACTTAAATTTTAAATTAACAAAATTTAAGTTTGAAAAGCCTGTGGGAGAGAAAAAAAATCACAACACCCCCCCAAAAAAAAAAAAAAAAATTCCTCAAAAATCTGCCCAAATTAACAAAAAGCCAGCACCATTACTACTGGGACAGCATACTCTGAAAAACTGATGAAAATAACAACGTGTGACTAATTGACCATGGCCAAGAGCTAAACACCTACCCAGAGTCTCATTTACTCCCCTCTATCTCTGGAAATGGAGAAAATAGGAAGAAGGAGAGAATATGTTAGATTGATATTATGACAGTGAAATAAGGAAATTTAAAGCTGTATGTATAAGTGAAGAAAAACAAGAGATTCATTCACTATGTCCCATTGACAGACAGAAGTTTAGCCACTGTCTGGAAAGCAGAACCTCAACACCTGTAGTGATTACTTGGGAAGACATCATAAGCATGACTGTCCTGCCTTCCTCATCCTTTCCCTGAGTTTTATTGCTAAGCATGAAGTCATATCGAATGGAATATCACTTCGGCCAACTGTTATCATTTGTCTCAGCCAACTCCCTCTCAAATTCTTCTGCAACCCACTCACTGAGCAGGACAGAAACAGGAGGAAAAAATTGTGTTTTATCCACAAATGCAAAGCACAGCTCTTGTATGGACTATTATTGAACAAGGTTAATTAAATTCTGGCCACAATCTGCATACAAGACAGTGGTAGAAATGGAAGATAATGCATTCAAAACAAATGAGAACATTAATTTCAAAAGAAAAATGAGAATTTAGAGGTTTCTTTTCTGTGTGGAAAAAGGTAAGGGAATTAAAACTGGGTTACATCTCTACAGGTCAGCTATGAACATACTGAGAAACCTGTCAGAACACTGTATTTCTTTTTAATGTTTAATTTACCTTTAAATAAACTATTTTTATTCTGTACTTTTTTTCCTTATAGAGACAGCTAGTTTATTTGTTATAAATATCTGTTCCAAGGGGAAAAGGTATG
This sequence comes from Xenops minutus, assembly GCA_035221455.1. Taxonomy (NCBI): domain Eukaryota; kingdom Metazoa; phylum Chordata; class Aves; order Passeriformes; family Furnariidae; genus Xenops; species Xenops minutus. Next base: position 63,502,751 of record JAWWEE010000001.1, read on the forward strand.
CTAAGAACTGAAAAAGTTTATTTGAAGTGAGAACCATCAAGAACAGAGGAAGAACTGCCACTCAGGACACAGTTACGACACTGAAAACAAGAGCAATTCTGCTATAAAGTGAGGGCAAAAATTGCATGAAATCTGAGAAACATTTTTCATTAAGGTCACCGGTGGGACATGAGCTGTATTTGCATTTATTCTGGAAACTATAAAAGTTGCAAGAAATTAAAAAACAAACAAACAAAAAACCCAAACACCCAAAAACTAAAAAAAACACACCTACCTAAAACTCATCATTGCTGATAATTCATATGCAGAAATTTCTTCTTAAAAACTGTATTTTCGTTTTAAAGCAGTCTTTTGAAAAGAGTAGCCAAGTGAGAATCCCAACTGATGTCTATCAAGTTCACTTTACTGTGCTAAGAAAATTTAACTAATACTGACCTCATTTTTTTCATTTTGTTCTGGACTTTGATTATGAATGATGTATTACTGGGGGGGAGGGGGGGGGGGGAAGCTTTATTTGTTTTTATAATATGACCATAGCTACAAAGCATATGTTGAGGCCAGGTACCTCTCAGACCAGGTATTATTTGATAACATTATACATTAGACACTTCCAAATTATTCTATGATAATTGTATGATTTTATGTGGCATTCAAGGAAAGAGATAAAATGTATATTAAAAAAAAATCACTTCAAAGTAGTCAGTTATATATGTAAAAATACATATGTATGTATCCGTGTCAGTTATATAAACACTAGAGAAACTTTCCGTGAAAATTATCTCTGTAGTATTTAAAAAAAAAATAGATTTTCTCTGTCATAATTTTGTCATTGAAAACAACCTCAATAAAAGCCCATTAGCATGGAAAATAGTATTCAGTATACATGTATTTTAAAATATTAATCTATGACGTTGCATTGGAAGATATTTAAAAAATATATTTTTTAATATTGACTAGTTTATATGTGAGTTCAAACTCTAATATTTTAACTAAAGCACTTTTCTCCTTGCTCCTAGAATTGAACGGTTAGTAATTTGAGAAAAATAAAGGACTGTACTATTGAGAGGTTTCACATACTTGACAAAAACCCCCTGTGGTTTATCATTGTTCAGTGTTGTTTTCCTTATGTATTTAAAACAAAAAAAAAAAAAAGGTATTAAGAAATTAATTTGAAGTTCAGTGATGTTAGACATATAAAACCAGAGTTCCTGTACATTATTGTTATTAAAGTTATTGTTACTGTTACCACTTTTTAGATTTATGTGGCAATAAAAAGAAGTAATTAAAAAAAAAGTTCTAAAATCAATTAAACTTTCAATCATAATTATGACGACATTGTAGCACTAAGTTCTGACATAGAAGTACTACATAGTCATAAATCAAGTACTGGGAAAAAAAATTGTCCTTCACACAGAAGTAAAACTTCAAATTTCTCTAAAACAAATTGTTCACCATTATACCCTAAAAGGCTGTTTGGCAGACACAATTATATATTGCGATAATACAGTGTGAAGAGAATTAGAAATTAAAAAATGGCTAAGTGCTAGATCTGCCCAGGTTTTAGGTTCATTATCTGTTTAAAGTGCTTACACATAAAATTGAGATTTGAAAAACTCCTGTTCATATGTCTCTAACTTGCTATGTACCTAAATCTAAGCACACCTTAAAGATTTTTAGACAAGTTTAGAACTTGCTAAATAACAGTATCCAAGGTTAGATTTAAAGGAGAGTTTAAAACACTGAACATTGTGAGATTTAAGTTCCTTTATGTCTTGTCCGTTTTATATGAATTCCCCCTATACTGTCATGGGAATCATTCAGTAAATTAGCAGAGAATGTCACAAAGCCACTGACGAAGTTGTGTTAAATTTGAGCAAGAAATACCGAGGAAAAAGCCTGTGGTGAGGTATTCAGTGTTTGGGGGGTTTGGTTTTTGATTTAGTTTGGGTTTGGTTTTGGGTTTTTTTGTGTTTTTTGGTGGTGGTGTTTTTTTAAGGTGGAAACCTAGCTGGGACCCAATTGAGAAAATTACATAGTTAATCTGAAACTGGTTTCCCACAACACAACATTTCACCTACTCAACAACAAAAAAAAAGAAATGTGAGCACAGTAACAGATCAAAATTTATTGAAGTTAATGTTTTTTCTCTCTTTATAGAATTTCCTAGCTATCAGATAATTATTAGAGGGTATACATGGGAATGGAGGAGGATCTGCTAAAGCTGTTTGCTAAAACACTGGAAAAGGCAATTGTTTATGTCTTAGTTCTCATGCTGCCCTGCTATGGTGGAAGCATGGGGAGAAGGGGAGGCTACTGTTGTATCAAAATATATTACATAAAATAACTTACTTTTTCTTTTCTGAAAATAACAGTGTCAAAACATCAGTGCAATCAAACAATATTTTTTTCCCCTTTTTAATTTGAATGTGCACTCCACAAATGATAAAACCCTCATATTCTGCCAAGACCAAAAATAGCTTCTTTTTTTTTTTTTTCCTGACATTTGTAACTGGACAATCAAATCATTCAATCAGAGTATTCTGGGAAAGGAGTTAAACAATTGGCTCTGAACTCATCTCTGAAGCAATATTTTAGCAAATGCAATTTGCCCTTGATTATTTCATTCCATTTCCTTATATTAGTGTTTGGAGACAAAATCTTATTTCCCCTTTACTTATTTTTATTTATTTTATTTATTTATTTTATTTTCCTGTCCTACAACTTCAACACCAACTGGATGTACCGGCATGCAAGGAAACCAGACCGGTCTTCTTGGCAGTGAAAAATTCTTTGACATACAGAATAACCACAACTTAGAAGATCATATATTCATTACTTTCTGTCATCCAGTGGTTATTACAGTGGCAGGAAGAAATGACCCTCAGTTATGGAGTCCTATGGGAATTTTGCTTGAATGAATGACAGAATTGTCGCTTTATAGCATTACGAACCACTAGGAAACATAGTAGCCAGGATAATATAAATAGTAGTTTGATAAAAGATTTGACTAGGTAAAATGGAAGGTGTGAAAAACCTAAATAAAAATTGGCAGTCTTCTCTTCCTTTAAAACAGAAAAGACTATGTTTGCTCCCATGCCAGTTGTTGCAGCTAGCCAGCAGCCTGGTGAGATTTTATAGTGAAACTTCTGAACACATACCAACATAGATTTTCATTAAAACATTGTGTCTCTACTTGCATCACTTCTGAGATATGAACAGTTTATCAAATACAGTTCAATTTGAAGTGAGAGGAGACTAAACACAAGAAAGTAATGAAAAAAGAAAGTTATTTTACTCTAGTGTAACAGTGTGTTCCAGAAAACTAAGGAATAAAAGAGTTAGTTTTTCAAATATCGGTTGCTATGTTTTCTAGCTAACTTGAACATCTGTATCTATGTCTTAGCCCAACATCCTTATGGGACATTGAAAACATATTATTTTAATCCAGTCATCTCACTCATTACTAAGACAATTAATGCAGTGCACCAGACATATTTGCTCACCAGTATTGCAACATATCCTGCAGTCTTTAATTATCAAATTTGCCTATTTTTTTTACTGAAATTTAGCAAAATGCCTAGCAATCATCATATCTAATTAGGGTAATTCATAAGGCTCTACATGAAAAAACACTAAATGATCTTGTGGACTCATAGTTCATACTTTGAAGGATGCATCTTGCATAACGGATCATAATAATATTGAAATTAAATTACTGGAAGTTTTGTAACTAAACTGAAAACCAGCAAACTATGTTAACATTGTTCTTTAAGACAAACAGTTTTAAGAAACCCTGGGATCTACTTGAACTTTTGAATTTCTGGGCAAATCCTAATAGAATGATTTAAGTTGTAACATGGCTGGCTGCATCACATATCTATAAAAATCACTCTAGTACTCTAATTGATTTTTATTGAATTTAGATAAGAAATTTTTCAAAACCTTCTCATCTCTGATATATCTCTAACAGTCTACCAAGGCAAAGTTAGGGTTTTTTTCTTTTTTTTTTTTTTTTTTTTTTTCCTTTCCTGATTCCTGGAATACTGTAAAAATAATAACATAGAGTATTTTAAGGTATACAACTATGACCCTAAAACTCCCACTTAAATTTTCACTCTATATGGGTTGTAGACATGGGACCTAAGTGATCATGGCATTACAAAGAAGATGACAATCCCTATCATTGAGAAAGTTAGGAAAAAACCCATCTGTATAAAAGACTTGGAGAGTTTATTTTGATGATTCAGAAAGTAATCATGAAACCTGCTGGTAATCAAAAAACAGAACTAAGGATATCCTGAATATTTAAAAGCTAAGCAAGTTCTCAGTATGAGATGGTGGACTGGATATGACAAAGGGCTAAATAAGAAAGGCAAAGCAAGAAATAGACAATTTAAAGGCCAAGTGATACAGGTATGAATCATCCTTAATTTTCAACCTTCCATTTAAGCCTGAACAGTATAATTACATGAATTCCTTCTAAAGTAAGTAAAAAAAAAAAAAAAGGTATATTTGAATATCTGCATAACCTATGTGTAAATGTCCCTCTTTCTGCAAATGATCCAGAGAATTATCTCAATACTTATCTCTATTTTTTTTTTAAGTTACAGTTTCTAATAAGAGATGTCAATTGTGGTTTTCTTCAAAAAGGTATCTCCCACATTACTTAGGAAAAGAACACCCTCTGATTTCCATCTCCCACCTCCCTTTGTATTAAACCTTTTTTTCATCATTGTTCCAAAACTTGTTTGTTACCTGACTTCCTCCTGCCTATCCCTTTCTGAATCTCAGCAGTTCTGGTTCCTAACTGAAAAGATGTTGTGGCCTGAATGTGAATGATACATAGTTCTCTAGGAAGTTACCAAGTCACTGAGAACATTTACATATAGAAACAAATGGCCTGTCCACACAAGAGAACAGATGCAGAAATATGCACCTAAGTTTATGTCAGAACCCTCCTGTTGTCTTCTGTGTTGCCATAAATAGTTTTGAATTACAAAGCAGTTCACACCACTACACTGCATGTGGAATTATAAGAAATTCATTACCAACAATAAATGGACACATTTAATATTCCATTCAAATTCTGCTTGAGTAGTCAGTCACTTTTTCTCCACTTGCTTGTTTTACATAAATGGTGGGGTGATAAACTAACTATGACAATCTAAGATAACTGTGAAACCTTGAAATTGAAACTGTGAAACTGTTAGTGAACAACTACTGTAACAACTGTTAGGTAGTAATACTAACTCAAGAAGCAAATTTCTCCTAAATTGTGGAGTATGTTACAAATATTTTTCAAAAATTAATGAAGGAGAGACTCAGTCTGCTGAAGGTAGGCATCTATCATAATCTGAGTTGCCCTACAGTATCCCCTCCAGTCGCTTCTCCAGAAATACCTGTGTTTCATGTGCCAGGGTGAATGCCTGTCCCAGATTTGTTCAGATATTCTAAATGTTGCTAGATAGATATCAGCTTGAAGCTGAAAGAGGGTAAGTTTGGATTAGATGTTGAAAAGATGAGACTCTGGAACCTGTTGCCCAGAGAAATTGTGGACTCCTCATCCCTGGAGGTGTTCAAGACTGGGTAGGATGGGGTTCTGACTAACCTGGTCTAGTGGAAGGTGCCTCTACCCATGCCAGGGTGGGGTGAAACTAGATGGTCTTTAGGGTTCCTTCAAACTCAAACCATTCTATTACTCTGTGATCATGTCTTCCATTCCATGCTGGTAACTGAATCACTACCAAATAACCCTTTAAATATTTGTTAGGTAAGGAATGTTCATACAAAACATAAATAAGGGCCCCACTAAACTTACTGTGTACCTGTTGTTTAGTCCTCAGAGAAGAACTATAATTTCAGAAAAGTTATAAAATTACCTTTTTTTCTCCTTGCCATGGAAATAGATGTAGCAAAACCTGTATGATCAAGTAGTTTAATAAAAGACTTATTCAGACAAAAAATACATATTCTTCTTTGAAAATTAACTTAGCTCTTGCAGGTAGATTTGTGCCACGAAACATGATTTGGTTTCAATATTTATAAAGCATTTGAAAATATAAAGATTTAGATATAAAAGGCAGAGATAAATGCCATCATTTTAGCCAGGTAGAAAAATGTTGATATATCTAGCATCTATCTATAAATAAAATATGAATGACACTTGATAATTAAATTTTTCATAATTGAAATTATCACCAACAACTTATTTCTCCTATTAATTATATGTTAACACCATCTGTCTTGCAGAATTTTTGATTACTGGCAACATAAAATATATTTTGGTTTTTTGGTTTGGTTTTTGGTTTTTTGTTGTTGGTGGTGGTTTTTGTTTTGTTTTGTTGTTTGTTTTTTGTTGGTTTGTTTTGTTTTTTTTTCCCCTGTGTGTTAAAGATGAGTGTAATTTTAAGTGAGTAGTTGCATCTTTTTGGTTTGGGAGGCATGTAAAAAAGTCTTAAAATATCTCCAGGTAGAGCGCTCCTATCAAAATAACAATAAAATAGCTTCCATGGTGTTGCATGAGTATCTGATACTCTTTTCACAAGTACTTATTTCTTAACATCTACAAACTTGTATATTAATGAGTTTTGACAACGGAAAATTTCTGTCATCTTTTGCAATTAATTAAATAAATGAAATAATTATAAAGAAGACTCTTGTACACCACCACCACTAAAAAAAAATACTTTTAATGGCAAATGTAGTAGAATAAACAATTACATAATAAAGATACCAACTGTCTTTAAAGTACTGTCTGGGGATTTGTTAGAGTATATAACATTAGGCTGAACAAAAGGGTCTTCATGAACTATACATTACACCTGCATTTGATAAATACTCATAACGTATTTACTATTCTTTTCTACTTCATGTTGCACACAATATTTGAAAGGAAGTTTCAATGGCATTTTTTGTCTTACTTATTAAAAGAAAACCTTTGTTTCCAGCCTAATATATAAAAGCGCAAGAGCCTTTTTAAAAAAAAAAAAAAAAAAAGAAAGACAGAAAAGGAACAGAAGACCCTTCATTTGTTGAAGAGTACCTTTCCTTCAGGATTAAATCTAGCATCATAATCTTTCTATCAGTTTTTGTTGTTATTGCCATTTGTTGTTGTTTTGGGGGGGCATTGATTTTTTTATTTTTTTTTCAATGTAGGGTAAAACCCATGAGTGCCTGCTGTTATAGCTGATGAAAGACAGACATGGTAAACTGGTAGAACCATCTGTTGCTTAATGACACATCATAGCAGTGTCAAGTAAGTATGTCTTAAAATATATTCCTCTAGATACAAACAAAAAAAAAAAAAATTGCTACTGTAGAAACTAAAGACAACAGTTTTTAAAACTTTGTGAAAGATTGCTTGTGTGTCAGATTAGAAATTAGACAAAAATAATTTGTGGAATGTCACTATAATTTCCATCTCCTTAGAAAAAATATTTCTTCTTTGAAATTTCACTTATGAGTTACAGAGATGATGAAAGAATAACAATAGGACAATATGTGTAATGCCATACAAGCTTTTTCTGAAGATTATCTATAGCATTTTCATCTTGATAAGTGCAATATGTGAACTAATTCTTTCTTTCTGGTTCCTAACACCTTTATTAACAGTAGACAAAGAAATAAGAGATCTTAGGAAAGAGTACTGATATGTAATAAGTGGATTTCATTAACTAACTTTACCATAATATATTCTATGAAATAGGTCACCAGTAGTTTATGATGCAAATAATGAGTGAATATGATTTATATATGAAGTATTTAAGAAATAGATGGGTTTGGTATATAACGGAAGGAGAATCATAGAACGTTAAGAGTTGAAAGGGCCTTCAAGATCATCTAGTTTCAGTCCCCCCACCACTGGCATGGACACTTCCCACTTGACCAGAGTGCTCCAGGCCTTATGCAACCTGACCTTGCAGGCTGAGTTGGGTCATCCCTGGGCAACCTGTTCCATTATCTCACCACCCTTACAGTAAAGAATTTCTTCCATATATCTAGCTTAAATTTCCCCCCTTTCAATTTGTGCCCATTATACTTTGTCCTGTCACTACAGTTCCTGATGAAGAGTCCCTCTTTGGCTTCCCTGAAGACCCCCTTCAGATTGCCATGATGTCTCCACACAACCTTCTCTTCTCCAGGCTGAACAGCACCAATTTTCTCAGCCTGTCTTCATAGGGAAGGTGCTTCAGTCTCCTTACCAACTTCATGGCCCTCCTTTGGACTTGCTCCAACAGTTCCATGTCCTTCTTATGTTGGGGACACCAGAACTATATGCAGTACTCCTGGTGGGGTCTCACAAGAGCAAAGTAGAGGGGGAGAATCCCCCCCTTCAGCCTGCCGGCCATGTTCTTTTGGATGCAGCCAGGGATTTGGTTAGCTTCCTGGTCTGTTTTGCATCAACCATCACCCCCAAGTCTTTCTCCACAGGGCTGTGTTCAATCAATTGTCTGCCCAAGCTGTTGGTGTGCCTGGGACTGCTGTGATCCAGTGTAGGACTGTTGAGGAATACATTTAGTGCAGGTGTCTCAGTGCTCAGCTGCAGTGCAAGTTACAGGTTATGCTCTGGGTGTTGAGAGCAAACAGCCTGAGGCAAGAGGCCATGAAATGCCAATCCTTTATACAACAAAGGGCACGGTGAGGGGACACTTAGAGATACAGCAGGAGCTGACAACCCCAGACATTCCTGTGCTTAGACTGTGGTAATAAAAGCCCAGGAATTCTTTTTATCAGGATCCCTCCTCAGAGTGACCAGCTCAAGCTCTTATTCTGTTATTTTATTAGGTATGGCACCATGGGTTTCAAGGATCTGGACGTCTGAGATTGCAATGGGAAACAAAGTAGAGTCATTAAGGAAACCTGCTCTGACTGTGAGTGTGAGGTGTGTAGCTTTGAAGGGGGTTCAGTCCCAGCTCAGGTGGTGCGAGAGTGACTGTGAGTGGTTCCTGGATGGCTGGACAAAGAAGTTCACTTAACAAGGACTTTGCACTTGTCTTTGTTGAACTTCATAAGGTTTGTATCAGCTGACCTCTCAAGCATGTTAAGGTTCCTCTGGATGCAACCCTTCCCTCCAGTGAAGCGACTGCACCACACAGCTTGGTGTCATCAGTGAACTTGCTGAAAATGCATTTAATTCCACTGTCCATGATGTCAACAATGTTGAACAGTTTCAGCTCCAATACTGACCCCTGAGGGACACCATTTATCACTGGTCTCCACATGGGCAATGATCTATCTATTACTTCTGATTTCTGAACAGTCTGTCAGGTAACAGAAAGGAATTATTCATATACATATACATTTAAGTAACCCAATTGTGATATTGTGGAACTGTTGAATCTCTGTATCTTGGAAGTTCAGTCATGATGTGGACATCTGCATGCATGGTAGGAGGTATTCAAAACTATTTGGAACTACGCTAAATAGTTTCACAGACTGGAATGTTTTAGTGAGGCACCACTGTGTGAATTTGGCTCAGTTTTTCTTAGGAAATTGTTGGTGATCTGTGAGAAAGTTAAGACCATATCAAAATTTTAAAAACATTATTGAGATGATAGCAGTTTGCAGGCCAATAATTCAAGAGGGAAAATATGGAAAAGAAAATGTATAAACACCCCTAGAAATAAGTAGAGAATCAGAAAATGGTATCTCAGACATGAAGATCAGCATATTCAAGGATCACTATAAAATGTCCACAGAAGTCAGAGACAGGCTGTTCTAAATGAGAAATAACATTATGTATGCATGATTACATAAATAAATAATAAAAAATAAAATTACATTATTGTAAATTTCCTAGTAGGGGTGAAACACTTTCAGCTTTTGTTTGTCTCTGTGAATATACCAAAACAACCATATCAAACACTAAAAAACACAACAGGTTGACCCAGCTCTCTCTGATGTAATTTACCTAAATGTGGATTGAATTGGAACTGGACTAATTAGTCAATGAACACAAAGTAGGTCATTCCTATGTGGTTAACCATTTTGGAGGATCTTAAAACAAGACAATTCACACCAGAGTGAAATACATGGGATTTTTTTTCCCATTTGCAAGTTTAAAATGACTGAAATCCATCTAGTATCTAAACAAGAGCCTATTCAAATAAAAGGTTTGTGAAGTTATTACAAAAAAAAGCTTACTCATTGCTAGTTAAACATTGTAAAATAACTATCTATTTTTTCCCGTAGGGAACAATATCACATGAAGCTAAACATTCATATTGAAAACACATTAAAATAGTTATGGTCTTCTGCCTGATGAGAAAATACTTTTGTGCATCTTTATCTGAAATCACTTTTTTTTATTAGTAAAAAAAATCCTCTCTGTTATAGGCATGGGTTGATTTTTCAATAATTCAAACAATCATAATGGAGAAGAGCAGATAGACTTTGTACTTTTGTATTTTGAAGACTGTTGAAATTCTGTACATATCACAAGTGAAGAACACTTAAAACATTCCCTTAAATTTTATTTGTTTTAATTTGTATACCTAGAATTTATATTTAAGAGATATTAGAACTCAGGAGGCTATAAAACTACTCTTAGAACATTTTTAACCAAAACCCACCAACCTAATTTACTCATGATGTTAGTATATTGAAAATATATGTTTTTAGAATTACTTTAAAAGTACAGCATGCATGTAGGAGAGGAAATATATTAAAATTTTCACCAAAAGATTACAGAAAAATTGTGCAGCCATTTGGGACTTTGTTTCTCCCCCCAAAATATCTTTATTTCTTTCCTGTTTGTTTGTTTTACCCATGACAGAAATGCTGGAATGATGGAATTTTCATATACCTCCAAAAAGCTTTCTGTACTTAGTAGGTAGGGCATTTTTGAGACATGTTCATTTTGAACACTCTCAAACTAAATTAAGAATTCATTCCTCTTCTTCTGGTTTTGGGGTAACTTCTATAAACATTTTAGAGAAAGGGGGATAACTTTTTTTCTTTTTTTCAAAAAAATAAGGAAGTAACATTGATTGCTTCTTAATGTTGCAGTCTGGTACCATTAGTATGTGCCAGATATGTTTTGAATGCATTATAAATGTAACATTTCCAAAACCAAAGCAGAATAATGTACTAGTTCTTTACTTGAGCCAGCAATGAATTTTGGTTAAACTCTTAAAAGATCATGAATGTGCATTTACATATGCAAAAATCTCAAGCAGAGAAGAAGTTATTGAAAGTACACAGCTTAAACATTTCCACAGTTGGGCAGAAACAATGATTTACAGGATTTTTTTTTTTTTTTTAATCAGATACCATAATTCTGATTAAACTAGGCATATTTTTTTTTTTAATTTTGTTGCATATACAGAATGTAAACTTGCCATAACATATCACAGTGCATTCTCATAATGAACAAAGTGAGATATATTTTCATAATATTGTATATTCAGTAGAAATGCTTTTCTGTCTTGTACAAGGTTTCAATACCCTTGTAACTTAGCTATTCAAATTCATGCTGGAAAAGATTCAAAATTGTTCATTTATTTGCTTATAAAGCAGTCATTCTGAAAACGAAAAACTGTCCTCCAAGACTGTTGTTGAGATCTGATATTGAAAATTCTTTATTTACAGGCAAAATGAGTGTCTCATGGAGCTGGAATGGTTTTGTAAATACAATATTTGTACAAGAATGATGAAAACTAAAAGTGCAGGTATCAATAAACTTTCCATATTTATCACTAGGAAGATAGTTTAGAAAGGCTTTCGAGTAAAACAGATTATCTGGCAACACATCAGACACTAAATTTCAATTTTTAATACATTAAAATGGATAGCTTTTTTTCCTTACAAACTATGTATATATTGTATCTTTATATAAATCACAAATGAAGCTAGATATATGTTGCTAATATATGTTGGTGAATATATCTTGCAGTGAGGAAAGGTAAAGTTTCACACTACTCAGCTTCTGTTCAGGTTTTTGAAAGGCACTTTGAACTAAATGAAGCTCAGTCAATGTGTTTCACATGATTAAAAGGATGAGCACAGTCATTAACAAAACTGACTAATGGACTAGAGGGTTCTAAAACTCCCAAATGCCATCATGATGAAATGAAGGCATTTTCTTATTAATTTTCCTGCATAGATCTTAGCCGGAGAACCAGGAATCTGTTATTACTTTGGAACTTCTCAGGCTGTGTAGGTGTCATGGGTGTAGAGTGATATTGCTTATTCTATGACTATCATGCCTGTCTGTTGCATTCTAGCTGTAATATAAAGGTTAACCTCTGTTTCATAATTCACAAGTTAAGATGCAAATTTGCATTTAGTTTTGTGGTGTTGTTTCACATTAATCCTGCTCATTCAGTTAGGAGATAACATAAATTGTGCATTGTTCAGAATTCAAAGAATAAACAAATGAGCAAAGATGCATACATACCCTACCTAGATACATTCTTCATCTTTGAGCAGTTAACGGATATTACTATTTATCTAGTATATAAATTGCCAGTTACTTAAAGTTCTGTAGAATATTAAAGTTTAATAGTAACAGCTAAGCATCAGATACTTAATTAAATAAGGACATACAGTGCCATATTCTAGAAGAAATATCTGTTCTGATGCCAAATTCTGACAGTTCTTATATGAGAGAGTATGATTTATCAAACAGGAACTACATTAAATAAGGAAAAAGTCTACTTAAACATTATGAGTTCATTAACCCTGAAGTGAAAATTTGTATTTTTAGTAGCAAAGACTGTTAACTGTTTTCCCATTTACTTAATCTATTTTCCTGCTATATAAATTCAGAAATTGATTATCACAAAATTATGGATCATAACCTTAAAAGTTTTTAGACTTATTCACCTTGTGGCTATGATTATATCCATACCATATTAGGAGTTACAGATTTTCCTGTAATTTATTCCTAAGCCTGTCTTTTTCATCTGATGCATTTATAAATAGAAATAAAATATCTGTTCCCTAGCCTTCATTGATAAAGTAGTAATAGGTCCTAGCAGAAGAGTTCCAGCATACTATGTTTGTATAATTTGGAGCAGAAATAATGTGGCCAGCAGGACTGGGGCAGTGATCATTCCTCTGTAATCAGTGCTGGTGAAGCTGCAACTCAAATCCAGTGTCCAGTTGTGACTGGACACTGGAAGAAAGATACTGAGATGCTGAAGCTTGTCCAGAGAAGGCGAACAAAGTTACTGAAGGTTCTGGAGCATGAGCCTTATGAGGATCAGCTTAGGGAGCTGGAGTTTTTTGCCCTGGAGAAAAGGAGGCCCTGGGGAGGGCTTTTGTGCCTGTGTGTGGGGGTGTGCACTCATGCAGGACAGAATGACACCTTGTCACAATCTGGAACTACTAGAAAGGAGGTTTTAGTGACGTGGTGGTTGGTCTTTTCTCCCAGTTAACAAGTGACAGGAACAGAGGAAATGACGCTGATTTGCACCTGGAGAGATTTAAACTGGAAATCAGGAAAATAATTTTCACTGAAAGGCTGATCAGGCATTGGAACAGGCTGCTCAGGGAAGTGATGGAATCACCATCCCTGGAAGTGTTCAAAAGGGGATTGTAGCAGCTGGAGACATAGTTTACTGATGAACCTGGTGGTGCTAGGTTAACAACTGGAATCCATGGTCTCAGAAGTCTTTTCCAATCTTAATAATTCTATGATACTATGAAAAATGTATCCTTCCATTTATTCCATTATCCAAAAAAACTTGGTAATTACAAGACAGAAAATCTGTGAATTACTGGGCAGTTTTGTCACTCAGACTTGGAGATGGGTGTTCAACTCTTTATCATCTCTATATTGACTTAATTTCAAATGATTCTGCTGCTGTGGCTTGGGAGAATATCTGAATCCAATGACTTAGAATATGTTTTCAGAAATCCATGTTACATTGTGATTCAGTGTCACTGTTAGCAAATGGGGTATGAATCTGTGAGTTTGCTAGTGGCAAATTCGAGTATCAAATGATTTTGGTAACTTGGACCAGAATAAGCATCCCAAAAACCTCATAAATTATATCAGTATCTTAAAGTGTTCGTTGATACTCTCCTAAATTAAATTAAAATCTCAGTGCAAACTTTTGTAGGTGAGAAATAGCTTGCTTCTTATCAAGAAATTCCTTTCATTATTGGTTAAAATTCATTGTAGTTACACAGTCTGCTAAAAAAATAAAACAAACAAAAAAAGACACACATAAATATCCTTAAAAATACACTGAAATTTAAAAATGAAATTTAAAATACTAAAACCAAAACCAAAACAAACTCAACAAAAACACCCCCCAAAACAAAACAAACAAACAAAAAAACAACAAACAAAAAGCCAAACAAAAAACACACAAAAAACCAAAGAAAAAGCAAACAAAACAAAACAAAGAGCAAAAGAAAACAAAAAAAATCAAGCCCTTATTACATGCTGTCTAATTTGGGATGTGGAAGGAGTCAATAGCAGCTAAGTTTCAGTTAGAATTATTTTTTTCCCCCCTAATTAACAAAATTCCTGAAGTGTCAACATATGTAGTTTGTGTATCTGCAGAACTATACAAGTAGTACCATCATCAAGAATGTCACTAATTCAGTCTAAATAATAAACAGACATGACTCACAAAATAGGCATTCCTTTCTCTAGCATAACTGAGAGACATTATTAGATCATGTTGATAAATCATGTCTAGCAATGTATTTGAGAACACAAAACTATGAAATGCTGGAGAAAGAAGTCACAAGTTTCAAGATGTAGCAGTCACATGACATTTGACTAATCTGGGACAGAATTTTCTCTCAAGAATTTCCATTCTGTATGCAGTAATTAAATATACATAGATCCAGAATGAGATCTCACCTGGAGGGGAGAAATATCCCAATGAATATGTCTGTTTTATTCAAAATGGAACAGAATCCTCAAACATTTCAGAAAACAACATACAGTACTTCATTCCCAGTGTTTCCCCAAACTTGGTTAGATTCTCTGCTCAAAAGATTATTGTAGCTATAATACAAGGATGTGATCATATTTTTAGTATAGCCTTTTTTTTTTTTTCAAGGAAAAAAATAACTTTCTTGCATACTTATTTCTAGAAGATGAACCAAAGAAACTATTGACGAAGTACAGAAAATCACTTAGACTTATAGAGCAGAACACAATGTCTATATTCAGAAGAGCAGTAGTAGTCCCACAGATACGCATGTCCAGAAGCACAGGTGTTAATCGTGTAAACAGCTACAGTTGGCAAAAGCAAGAAACAGCATGCCATTCATCTTACTCAGATTTTGAGTTCTACAAGGTAGATGTCAACATTCATACTAGTTGTCTTCTCAAATCATGGATTGGACTAGTTAAAGATAACTAAGTAAGATAACAAGTAAGATGCTAAGCAATTTGAATTTTATGTTGAGGGTCCCCATTTCTCTATCTTTTGAAAGATTCGATTTCCTAGACATCTTAAAAGAACACCTCACGCTAAGAGTACTTGTCAAAACAAAATTAGAGAAGATACTGTACCTGTGACAACCCGCCCCTCTACAGTTTCTAGCATAATTAACTAGCAATTTGAGCTGTATGTCAGAAATTGATCTAGACAAAATCAAGCAAAATGAAACATGATAGCCTACTTCTTCAGTCACTCTACTGATTGTAGAGTCTCTATTCATTCACTGTGTCCCGTTTAATTCAAGGAAGGGGGTTGAAAGGTTATTTTATTTTAATCTGAAGGCTCCCAGGAGTAAGCAAATGTTTCCTCTTTCCTTAGCTCATGTGGGTGAATATAAATAGAAGGCCTGGATTTTAGCAGCTTCTGCCCACACATGGAAGCTTCCTGACATTCTGATTTTCAGGCTAGGCATTCTGAGTAGTTGAATTCCTCTCCACACTGGCCCCGGGCTCACTCAGTACTCCACTTTCTTTTGCAAACTGCTGCCCAAAGAAATGGGTTAGCTTTGCTGGGATAGAGTTAATTGTCTTTACAGTGGCTTGTATGGGATTGTGTTTTGGATTTGTGCTGGGCACAGGGTTAATATAGAGATGTTTCTGTTACTGCTGAGCAGGGCTTTCACAGAGTCAAGGCCTTTTCTGCTTTTTGTGCTGTCATGCTGGCAAGAAAGATGATCCTACATGGGAGGCTGGGAGAAGACAGGGAGGACAGGTGACACAAAATGATCAAAGGTATATTGCAGACCTTATGACATCATTCTCAGTATACAAAGGAGAGAAGAAGGAGGAAGCGGGGGGAATGTTTGTCATAATGGTTCTTGTGTTCCCAAGTTATGCGTGATGGGCTGCAATGCACTCAATTTGTTTCATTGCAGTCTTACAAAAATGGCAAGGATTTTTAACTTTGCGAAGTCAACCTTTCTGTTTTCTTTGGTCTTGCCCTGAACAAGGTTAGCAATATTGTAAAAAGAGCCATCTCAGCAAAACTGTCTTCTTTCCTCTGATATAGGTCCCAAACCCCTACTGCCCTACTGCTCTTACAAGGTGGAACTTCCCTACTGTAGGGGTTTCAGCTGAGATAGAGTTTATTTTGTTACTAGTACCTGGTACAGTATTGTGTTTTGGTTTTAGAATGAGAATAACATTGATAACACAGTGATGATTTAGTTGTTGCTGAATAGAGCTTACTCTAAGTCAAGGAGCTTTCACTTCACTGGTGAGGTGGCTGGGAATGTGCAAGGGTGAAAACACATCGGGAACAGCTGATCCAAAGTGGACAAATGGGTATTTCAGACTATATGGTGTCATGCTCAGCATATCACTGTGTGTAAAATTGACAAGGGGGCTGCTGCCTGGTTACAGGCTGGGTCTCAGTCTGTTGTTGGTGAGCAATCCTTTTTCATTTGCATTGCTTGTTTGTCTTGAGTTTTATTTCTCTCTCTTATTTTAATTTTCATATTAATACTATTACTATTGTTTGAATTATTAAGCTATTGTTATCTCAATCGACATGTCTTCATTTACTCTTCTGATTCTCTTCCCCTTCCCTCTGTGGTGGTAGTGACTGAACACTGTGTGGTGCTGACTTGCTGGCTGTGGTTAAAGTATAATACTCACTTAACTGAGAGAAGATCAGGAAACAGGATGTCTTAAGTAGGTGGTACTAAGGATGGTGAAAGTTTAGTGATTAGGTTTATGCTTATATATATCATGTTAGTCCCAGTCCACTAGTATTAATGGATAATGGATTAATGAATAATTGCTGTACATTGCTGTATGAAGGATTCTGCCTTCCTTTACCTTTTATTTTCCTTTTACATTTCTCTTTCCCTTTTCCTGCTCCATTTTTGTCTTTGTATTTGTCTCTTTTGCTTTTTAATTTTCTCTTTTTTTTGCCTTTCTTTTCTTCCTTTTTTTTTTCTTTCTCCTTCTCTGTCTTTTATTTTCTCTCTTAGCAATTTTTTTCCTCTTTACACTCCTTACACTGATTCCCCTTTGAATACACTACCCAGTTTTCTTAGATGGGCCTTCGTATTACTTTCAGGAGGGACTCCAGAGCAGAAATAATTAACGTTTCTGACTGAGAAATCATTATGTTTTATGACTTATAAATGAAGTGAATGCATGCTTTCTGAACTAGATCTAGTCATTTGCTGTCATTTTTTGATCTTGTTTTAAGAGAAAATGCCATGGGATGGAGCATAAGACATTCTAGAGGAGCTTCTATCAACATTCATACATCACTCAAGGCTGCCCTAATGTTCTAATAAGATGAATATATGGGAGTTTTAGGGTTCTGTCATTGTTAGGCACTAATTTTAAAACAAATTTGGAAAACCTGCAAAACAGACATGACAGATTATTATTCCAACAGAATCATCTCATGTAAACGGCATGTTGGCAAGCCTTGTTTAGAAGATTGTACCATTATACTTTCAAAATAGTTATCAATATCCATCTATGCATATATCGCATATGTAAGTAATAACCAGAAAAAAATTGTAATAAGTAGTAGTTCTTTTTTCATTGTTACTCATATTTACATTAGCCTTTCTCTAAATAGCCTAGATACATCTTTCTGCATATTTTTTCTTATACCTCAATTTCCAAAATTTAAATGGAAGAATGCTAGCCATGCTGTATTAAGATCAATAGTTAGTAAAAGGAAATAATAATAATAACATATCCACAGATTCTCGGAATGTAAAATGAACGTATTTACAAAAAAATTATCCAAAAAGGTTTTTCTATTGTCTACCTAAGCTATAATTAATTATAAAACTGAGAATCAGTCAGAAAGGAAATAGTTTTGCTGAGGGAGCATACTCAAAAGAGAAACTCTAAGCTTCACTCCCCTCTTCATATAAAGGAAAAAAACCTTAGGGCCAAGTTGTGAAATATGGAAGCGAAGTTTTCCCCACAAATTGCAGTGCATTGCATCTACTTCTATAAAGTTTAGGCAAATATTTTTGAATCTCTAGACTAAAAAGCTGCTAAAGCTGCAACTTATATAGCGTAGCAATGTCTGCTTTCATTATTTGTCATGCAGTATCTTGGATATCTGCAAGTTAAACTGAAAAGCCTGTACAACAATTTTGGTTTGGGTTTTTGTTTGTTTGTCTGAGAGTAATCTTTTCTAGATTCCTTCCTAAGAGCAGGAATAATTAGAAATCCAACAAGGAAATGAACCTTGAGAAAGTCTGTTTTAAAGCAGGGAACCAGAATACTGTCCCGCATAGTAACAGAGGAGCAAACTTCAGCTGAACTGTGTTGGGAGCCTAGCAGAAGGTTCTTGAGGAAGTCCTGACAGCCCTGTTGGACCTTGTGCTTAAGGTTGAGATACCCACAGGTTAGTAAGAGTGACCTGACTACTGTGCAACCCTGGCAGTATGATAGTAAAGAGTAACAAGCTGGAAGGCTCTGGGTATGTACTGCTGCTGGCTACAGTTCCTAAGTACATGTAGCTAGTGGTGGGCATTAATGGAGAGATGGTATTCCTGCCTGTCAAAACAAGTTAGGTAGTTTTGTTTGCTATGCTAGATATAAGTAGCCATGATACTGGAGGGAAGGTGAACCTCCACACAGATGGGATGTACAGCCTCTTGTGTCTACCCAACAGCAACCTGGCCAAGAGGGTTTCCAACATCTGAAGGAGTGTAAGATTTACTCTCTATGTGTATTTTTCATTCTATATATATATCATGTTGTTATTACTATTACTAATACATTTTTGTTACATCATATGCTGCTGTGCCTTTCTTAAGATCCAGAAAGAACCCTGCACCCCACATGCAGTTTCCAGTGAAGAAAGTGAAACTGAATGAGATTTTCTAGATGAGGCTTCTTTCATGTTTGCATAACAACCTCTCTGACCCCAAAATCTGCTGTTGAAGTTAAAGCACTGATTTCTGTAAGAGAAGAATTTCACTCAAGATTTTTTAATGCATTTTATGGAGCTTGAAAAAGGAGCTTAATCCCATCAAAGTCAAATGATTTGATTTCTGATATGATTATTAATTTTTAGTATTAAAGAAGTTGAGGATAACCATCTTTTCAGATGTGATGATTTAATGCTTATAAAAGACACTCCAGAATACTTTTAGTAAGACTTATATGTCCATATGAGCAATGCAAAGTAGAAATGGCATCTCTGGGACAAATGTGCTTCTAAAAAGAATGTAAAAATAAGAATTCTGTGACTTGAATAGCCTTCAACATCCTGTAGTGTATACATTTTTTCAGACACTCAATAAGAACTCCACAGTTTATTTGGAATTTTGTCATTCCTGAGAAATACAGACATTTATTTTAAATTCATTAACTTCATTGAAAATCCAAGACTCTCTAGCAGTAAGAATCATATTATACTTAGCAGAAGTGAAGAAAAGTTACAAGTACAAGGCAGACCAATCAAAGTGTGTGGGAATATCAAGGGTACTTTAATAAATTATTTAGTCTGGCAGTATGCCAACCATGGCAGCTACAATTTTTCATAATTTAAATAGTTCATTGATCTAAGAGGTGGTAAATACAGCTGAAAGGAACTGTGAAATTACATACATAATAATAAGCTCATGTATAAAAATAATGTTTGCATTAGTAAACAACCAAAAAACAAAACTGCAAATTGTTCTTCTGTGTGTCTGATTAAAAAAATAAGAGAAAGAGACAGACCTATTTCTTTGTGCCCCCAAAAAAGAAAGTGGACACACTAAAAGTATCTTTCCCCAATGAACAGCAAACATTTCACATTTCACTTAGCTTTTTGCTACATTTGGTACAGTAATCTCTATCAAGGGCTAAATTGACTTTCCTTTTACAGATCATTAGCAGCTGCAATCAGCCAATAGAGTTTGCATGAACTGATTCTAGATTGCCTCTAAGTTCAGACACAAGTTCATTCAGAATTGTAAGGCACACTAATAAAAAGAAATATTTCCTTGAACAGTAATGCACAACTTTTGGCTTGTAACTATAATAAATAATTTTCTATATTATTTATTCATCATTTAAACCTTTAATTTGAATAGAATTTGTGTCTTGAGATATATAAACCATGTATGTCCAAATAACATCTTATGATAACCCATCAGGAATCTAATCCATGTTATTAATGGGTATCAACATTCTGCTAAGGATCATCCTAAGTATTTGGCTGACTTTGGACAACTACAGGCTTGACTTCTGAATTAACAAGCCAGAAGAAAGACGACAGTACATTTTTTCTGTCTTTAAGGTGGAACGGTTCATTCTAAAATTATGTTGGTCAGCTCGTAGAAACAAACTATGCATGGATGGATGTGAATTTCTTAATGTATATTCTCTGTTAGAATTCCAACTCTAACATGGTTATATTTATCTTCTATATAAGAACCATTTCTGTTCTTTTCTTCAAAAGTGCCATTGAAGTAGCTGCACTAAAATGAGAGCACTAGAAACACATTTTTTTTCACCTAATAGCAGTTCTAAAATGGCAGTTCTCTCTGCATATAACCAGTACAGTAGAGCTAACTGGCTTTTGACATAGGGAAAGGAAAGGACACCTGCCTCATCAATTTACTGTCCCAAGTCAATAGGACCTCACAATCTGCTTTCAAGCATCCTGGCAAAACTGTCTAGTCTTTGAAAGAGTATTTTTGAAAACGTGTGGAGTATGGGGAAGGTCCCCTAACAACTGTACAAAAGCAAATGTTACATTCATCATCAGGAAAAAACAAAAGATCAGCTTAGGTAACTACAGTATAATCGGTCTCTCTGTGTTTCCTGGGTAAATAACTGACTGAGATCTCTTAGAATGCATTTCTGGGCATATGAAAAAGAAGATGGTTATGGAAAACAGCATGGATTTACTAAAAGTGCATCATTCCTGACCAATCTGACCATCTTCTGTGATGAAAAGACTAGTTCTCTGATGAGGGTGAGAAGAGTGGAGTTTTTTGAAACTGCCTCCTTCTTCCTACTCACAGTGTTCTTCCATAGACTGTGTATGAACAACTATATGAGAAGAAACTGGTAGTAGTGTTTAACAACTTGCATTCCTTATTTTGGGAAAAGTAGCAGATGGAACAGTGTGTGAGAACATCCTGGTACCTATTCTACTTAACTATCTCCCTCAATGAAAAGACCAGAGTGCCCTATCATCGTTTGCAAATGACACTAAACAAGGTAAGTGAATGCTGAAGATTGTTCATTTGTCATTCAGAAAGGCCTAGACTTTCTGGAGGAATGTAAGAACAGGAGCCTTATGAAATTTGAGGAGGACATATGTAAACTGCTGCATCTTAGAAGGAATCAGCTCTTTCAAAAAGATAGGTTGGGGCTAACTAGATAGGGAGGAGCTCTTCAATTAAAATCTGGGGGACCTGGTAGACAGCAAGATTAATAAGAGTCAACAGAAGAAAACAGTTTTATGTGTGACATCAAGATAAGCACCTCACACTCGTTACATCTTGAAGGGCTTCACCCAAACCCAATATAAGAAAAAGACCTCGACAAAATGGAATAAGGCTATCAATGAGCCAATGAGACGGTTGGAGTTTGTAACACTTACCTTTTGAGAACAAAAAGAATAGAGGTTAGTGATTCTAGAGAAGAGATGGCACCTAACAGGTGCCTTCCAATACTTTGAGTTTACTAAGATGAAGCCAGGCACTTCACAAAAGTTCATAGTAGAACAAAAAGAGGCAGTGGGCATAAGTAGAAACAAGATAAGTTCAGAATGGTTATGAAACAAAACTTTCTTACAATGAGGGCAGTCAAAGAGTAGAGGAGATTGCACAGGAAGGTTGTGTAGTATCCATCCCTGTCAGGTTTTGTCCCTGTCTGTCTTAGATCTTGTGTAACCTGCCCTACCTTCACCACTGGCTTTGGTTAGTAAGTATTTAGACTATGTTGTGTGGGGGGTTTCTTTCACAGCTGCCTTTTACTTTGTTAAATTTCTTGAGGTTCCTGATAGGTTATTTCTCTGTCCTGTCATGAATTATTGTAATAGCATTCATTCCTTCAAGTGCATCATTTAACACTCCACCCCATCCCTTTTTGATAATATTCACAAATTCCCTGAGGGAGTTTTCCTTTATATTATCCAGATAAAGGCTTAAAAATGTATAATTTCCAGTATCAGAAAGAGTTCTAGATACCTTTGAGGAACACCAAAATTTATTGTCTTCCAGATGGAGTTTGTACTCCGATTACTGCAACATCTAATTTGAGCCAAACATCCAATTAAAGCCTACCTGTCAAAACCATACCTTACCAGTTTTTCTGTCAAGATACCATGGAAGACAACATTAAGAGTCTTGTTAAAGTCAAGGCAAACATCACTGATTTTACTTCATCCACCAAGCAAATAATTTCACCACAGAGAGCTATCAGGCACTGTTAGTCAGGCATAATTTGGGCTTTGTAAATTCATGTTTCTAACCTCCTTCTTGTTCTTCATGTGCTTGAAAATGATCCCATCCAACCTCAACTTCCCTCCTTCCTTGCTGATTGTTCTATCTCCTACTCCTCAAGCAGTGCAGGGGAGATGCAGAATGGGGCTTTCAGTCAGTTCACAGCAATTTGTCTCCTCTGCTGAATATAAATTGCTAAATCCATTCCTGAAAAGTTGAGTAATGTGTCTTCACTCTGCTGAGTGCTTCATCCCTTGATTTTTGTCATATCAAAATGGATTATTCTTTTGTCTTGATAATATTTTACTTATTAACCATCTGTCTTCACCCTTCAAAACAGAATCACACAACAAATGGACTCCCCTATTCTGGGGTCTGGTACTGCTCATCATCTTATTTCCTTCTCTCCAGACCTTAAATTTCACAGTGTTGTTGTTGTTATTGTTGTTGTAGCCATGACTGCCATCACCTTCATAACTTTGGCCTATTCTTCTTTAGCATTAAACAACAGGTGCAGCAGACTGCTTCTGTTAGTCATGGTCATGTCTGTCAAGAAATACTCTTGAACTCAGACCAAAAACCTCCTGCATTACTTTTATCCAGCAGTACTACCCTTTCAACAGAAAGTTCCTGATGGCAACCAGGGACTATGATAATGAGATTTCTTCCAGTTGTCTGAAGATGTCTTACTCTACATTTCTTGACTACATAATATGAGAAGATGCCTACCACAATTTTATACAGTTCGTACATGTTGATGTCTCCCCTGATCTTCAGCCACAAATTCTCAGCTTGAAAAAAACCCAACACAACTGACAAGAAAAGACTGATAAATTATACCACATACATTTGGGGTTTATGATAGTTTCAGAGGGCAGTCTGGAGGAAAAGTTTGGCAGCTCATTGAAACAGGAATGTGATAGAGTCAAAGGTATCTATATCAAATTTTGAAACAAAGGTCCCTGATACCACTGGAGTTACAGAGGTGATAGAGGGAGCCTCATACACAGACAGCTGTTGTTAGAACCTCTGGGTGAAAAAAAGAAGAAAGCCACTCTAATTGCAGCAGTGGGTTTTTCAGTTTGGAAAGAGAGTCAGCTAAAGACAAGATCTATAATTGAATTGAAATATTTTGTTCTTAGTTTCATCATATCCAGAATTAATGAAGGAGAAATACTGTCCATAAAGGTATGCACTATATTTTAGTTTTAAAAATACATGACCATTTTATTGACTAGTTGATAAAAGAAGAAATGAAAATAAATAATTTTGATTAAGCAGAAATGTCAATTAATAGTAGATGACTTTAGGCATAACATTGACAATTTTTAGCAAACTCATTTTTTTTTAACAAGTGTGTAAATCAAGATTGTTCATTCAGAATTGAAAGATTGAACATATCACAAAATCATGCTTAAATTCTTTTTTCAAGCATCATTATATTGTAAATAAACCTGATTTAAAGGGTAATTGTTTTTTCTCAGAATTTTTTCATGAATTAGTCTTTTAAAGAAACTATGACAGCATCAAAGATTGATAAAAATTTATTATTCGTGTGGTTTTACAACCATCCAGAGAGGTTTTTATAAACAAAATATACTCATGATTACAGAAATGAGTCTGATTTGTGAGACGTAACTGGACGTAAAAAGCTATCTTTAATATCTTTGGGACTTTTTAAAAGTTTTGATAGAGGCAGAATGGTTAAGCATAAGTGATGTACAGCTGGGAAAGGGTAGAGTTCAATGTAGCATAAGCAGCTATCCTGGGAGAAAAAGCACAGAGGAACAATGGAATAAATTACAGTTGATCATAAAATTG
The DNA here is from genome assembly GCA_035221455.1 of Xenops minutus. Classification (NCBI taxonomy): domain Eukaryota; kingdom Metazoa; phylum Chordata; class Aves; order Passeriformes; family Furnariidae; genus Xenops; species Xenops minutus. The sequence goes on from JAWWEE010000001.1 coordinate 63,527,375, forward strand.
GCTGAATTATTTCACATTTTCTTTTAGCTAAAAACTTGTTCTGCTTTCACTATTACCTTTTGGGGAGAAAAATTATTTTGAAGTCCTTTTTATGTGTGGCAGGTATTTTGGAAAACAAAACAAAACAAAACAACAACAAAAAAACCCAAACTACTTTTCAACCTATTTCCTATATGGAAACAAAGAACATGAACTTACAGTAGTGATCTGACCTGGCCATAAATCTGCATGTTATTCTGGACATTATTATGATGAATCCTTAACTCAACATGAGTTTTTTGCTATGAAAGTTTATGACAGTTCTGTGCCACGATAGACTACCCATATAAACCAATTACATCAGTCTATCAGTTAACACCCAATTTTTTGCCTTACCCCTGAGGACAAAAAAACCCCAAAACACACACACACACAAAACCCATCAAACAAACAAACAAACAAACAAACAGAACAACAAAACAAACAAAAAACCCCACCCCACAAAAAAACCAAACAAAAAACAACAAAAAAAACAAAACAAAAAAACCACAAAAACAAACCAAAAAAAACAAAAAAAACCACAAAAACACAAACAAACAAAAAAACAACAACAAAAAACAAGAATAAAGAAAGAAGTAAGAACACATCTAATATTATATAAGTTTTTCTTTGTGGGATGGGAAGCTCTGAGAATTTCTTATATCTTTAGAGTTTGTTTGATTTTATGTTACTCTCAAAGTACAGGAATGCATGTATGCAGTACTTAAGGCACTGCTGCTTCACTGCATGTTTTGAATAGGTGTGTTATTAGTCCTGTAGCCCCTGAAGTATGATATAAACCCCATCTGCTATAAAATCTGTAGAAATGAAATACTTTTACTTGGTTAATGAGAGCATGATATTAGTGGTAGCAAGCCACAAAAAAAAAAAAAAGGAGGCAGTTTAATAATGTGCCTGTAATAATTTGATTGTGTAGGCCCCATTTTATAGCCAAGATAACTTACATGTTTCAAGATACTATAATTATTATGAGGCCCTTCTGCAATTAATGTGTTTTCTGAAAGTCACTTCAAGGAGGCTTCACTCATTAAAACAGTCTCAAGCAGCTTCAGGCTCCTCTTTCACCCCTACTTGCTGTTTGCAGATGAAAAGTGTCTTACAAGATCAAGTAATAACCATAATCTCCTGAGAGATGCAAATCAGCAAGATACACCAAGGACTTTCTTCTTCTAGAATGTTATTAAACAGTAAAAGTTCAATGATTCATCGCTTTCAAGATTGCTCTCAGGATCTTCTAGTCAAGCCATCAGTGTTACCACTGATGATAGAGCTGGTGGGACCTTGCAAAGCAGCAGCACACAGGAATTACGTAGTCCCTACCTGCCCTGACTGATTCTTTCCTGTACAGCAGAGACTCTTCAGGTCTGTTATAAGAAGTTTAATGTATTATAAGAAGGTGTATTATAAGGACTTCTGAGCACACTGTTGCTTAACCTATTATTTCATTAAATTTCTAATATCTCACTAAATCCCTTGTTGGGTATATACTCCTTAACAGATATTCACTTTATAATTTTAAATTATTTACAAACTATTTTAAAGTATCTTTGCCCTCAGCTAAAAATTTCCAAACAAACTGTCCCATAAGATGGGCCATAACTTCTCTGCAAAGGCTTCCTTACCTTCTAGATGTAACAGCTGAAGTCAGTTCTACCATGTAAACAACAGGCCCTCTGAGACATTCTTTGTCATAATTAGAGTTAAGACTCTTGAAACTTACACTTCCTACATAGGTTTGTTACAATGTTTTCATTGCAACTAAGCCCAAACTGGTATATTAATAGGCACATATGTTCTCTGGTAATACTTATTTCCATAATTTTATAAAACATGACTGGTGATCACATACATTCTCCCTTCTCATACATGGTATAATGAACTAGATAACCCTAACTGAAATTCTGAATCATTTTTGATGGGTGTTGGAAATGAGGGAAGAAAATATTCCTTCTATGTCTGAAATATTCTTACAAAATCTGTGTATTCTTCTGCTGATTTAAATCTTCTGAGTAAAAAAAACCACAATAGCTACATCAAATTGATATTTAAACTAAATGCAATTTCTGTACAGCATGAGAGTGATCATACTATCCCAAAAATGTCCTTAGTAATTGAGAACCATTTTAATAATTGTGGAAATGCCAATTCCCCACTCATAACTTTACAAAAATACTACAAATTTAGTAAATTAAAATTAAAATCTGATATATTGTTCAGCCGTCCCATGTCTTCTAGACTGCATATGTCTATTTACTAGCAGAAAATAGAGGTGTGCAATATGAAGGTATTTATTTTTTATATTAAACCTTTTCATTAATAATATTCTTTAAGGAAAAAACTGGGTCTGTTCTTTTCATAAGAATCATAAAAATGCATTCAGATCTAAATTAAGAGGTAAGATCAGCCTATACAAAAAAAATAATGAGCCATTCCTTTGTACTCAGTATTTAAATATTACAGTTATTTTCAGTGTATGCAGGATCTCCTTACTCCCAAATATAGAGAAAGAAAAAATAAATAAAACCCACAAGTTAAATGTCACATTTATAAGCATGTTGAATAATACAGAGCATGGATTCCTGAGGGAATTCTGGTGATCTCTTTCTTCCTGACAGAAATGAAATTTTATTCCTATTCTGTTTTCTTTTTTTTTGAACAACTACTTCTCCATGTTAGAAGCTTGCCTCTTATTGCACTTCCTTTATTTCTTTGCATATTTACCATGAGACTTTTTCAGGGCCTCTCTAGATATAATTACTGAATGACTTTTGAAAAGAAATTGCTTCAATGTTTGTTATTTACTGACTCCTTTAGTGAACCTGTACAATATCTATTGGATTTTATTCAGAATAATTTCCACAATCTTTCTTTTCATAAATATTTAGTTTAGTGTTGTGTTTCCCCCTGAATGACCCCTTGAATTTTTAAAAATTGAGTCTCTTCTTCCCAATCATCTGTTACCACTGCTGATTTTAATCCAGCTACGTAGTTCCTCAGCTCTATCTTCCTTGATTTTCTTAGGTTTCTAGCATGATTCATTAGTCTTCATTCTGTTGTTGTGCGAGATCAACAAAAATATCAGTTTGCAACAGATCCTGAAACATAACCCTCAAAACAGTTACAACATGGGAAACTCCCATTTTCTGAAGGGTGGGCACAGGTGCCAATAAACCCCAAACTTTTAGTCTTTCTAATTGTGTCCTGATAGATTCTGAGAACTATGGTTAGCAAAAATGCTCATCACAATCAATGTCCTTGAAAAAATACTTAGTACCATTTTTACAACCTCGGTAACCTATTCCCTGAACTCTTTCTAACTTACTGTGTTGTGTTGTCATCTGCCAAACTTCCTTTTTTTATTTAGGCACTGCTTCAACTTCTTAAAAGGGTCTCATCACAATCACTTAATCCTTTTATTTAGCTGCAAAGCTTTTTCTTAAACTCTTTCTTTATAAGTGATAAGTTTTGGTCACTGGTGCCTAACGTGATCAATTTCTCATATTCTACTCTCCCATCACCTCTCTGAATGGAGTTCAGTTGCTTAAAAATAGACCCTTAATGTAATCTGGTATATTGGATATTGCATTTTGCTTCCAGCTGCCATGTCAGAAAGTTGAAGATCTCTGGTAGATCCTGTCATAGCAGCTAGCCTCATGGGGCTGTCTTGGATACCTTAAAAGCGCAAATAACTGCACTAGATGTCTGTGTCTAGGTAACAAAATCTGCTATAAAACATTTTCATACTAACGTGAATACATGAGACTCATTATAGAGTTGTGCCTAAATATTTTTAATAATGGATAGTATTTTTCTAATTCATTGCATTTTATATTCTTATTTTCTGTGTTGTTTTTTTGTTACTTTCTTTGGGTCTGTGGGTTTGTGTTTTTTTCCTCTTCAATATATAGGTTAAGAGATTATTAGTTTTACTCTATTTTATTTCTCCCTCACACACTGCTCAAATATTTAGAAGTCTTATTTCTGTCCCTTCTACGGGAGAGAAAGGTGCAGTATTTCTTTCAACCAAGACAATGAAACCATCTATGTATGTATGTATGCATGTATGTATGTATGAATGCAGACACTATGAGAATTGAGTTAGTGCTCCGAAGACAGAACTGATGCAACAGTGAGGTAGTAGTAAAGCATTTGTATTGAGCAAAGGCTAGCCCCCTCACAGAATCACAGAATCATTAAGGTTGGAAAAGACCTCCAAGATCAAGTCCGACTTTGGATCAGATACCATCATGCCAACTAGACTGTATTGCTAACCAAATCATCTCATGAGTCTTAGGTTCAAAACTCTTATCACAGTTTCTTATTCAATGATTGTTTAATTCAAACCAGTCCTAGAAGCTGAAATCAGAGCAACTAATGGTTTTAACTCTAATTGACTGGTGGGAAGAGGATTCTACTTTCTTATGCTTTGGCTGGCCTTTCATTTCTGAATTCACAATAACTCGTATTAAACAGAAGAAATCAGATAGCTCTTAAGATAGATAGTTTTGTATATTAATGTTCAGAAAGTCCTGAGTGAAGTGTAAGTTTGAAACCATTTAAATGATGAGGAACAACAGTTGCTTGTCTTTCTCTATAGGCGATCAATTTTAGCAGTACCCTGTTATATGGGAAAATTGCTTCCAGGCTTATCTGAAAGATTCTTAAACCAACTTAAACAGTTCCTTAACCTCAAAGGGACTACTACCTCGGATCCTGATAGGATGAATGCACTTAAGCCTAAGTTCAAGAGCTGGAGATACTTAGAGTAGTGTAAAATGAGCCATTCAGCTGTTGCCTAGAATCAGAAGTTAAGGATAGGGAACTGATCTGTATTGCTTGTGGAACTATACAATTCCAAACATTATACAAAACTTATTTGCCTCTGATGCTTTACAGGCACCCCACAAATGTTGTGAACATGAACAGGACTTTGCAAACAAGGTAGCTGAGTCTGAAAGCTACATAGCTGTGCCACATGACATGCTACTCAAGTCAATGTGTTTTTGCCTTTGCTTGAGATACCTTTTCAGTATTTATTTCCATGATAATAATGTTCCTTAATTTCTGTCTTTGATTGCCTTTCTATGCCAGACTGAATCTGAGCATGGCAAATTTGGTCTGTCTGAAACTTCACTGTCTACTGGCTCTCTTTAGTTACCTACTCCTCTGCACTGCAGCATCATTTTTGGATACCTATTTGGATATTCTGAAACCTAACTCTAGTCTAAAATAGTTCTGAAAATAACAAAAATCAAGATTTAATAGAACTTGATGCATACATTGCTAAGGCTAGAAAAGAAAGATAGTATCTTTGACAAGACCACAAGGACTTCAGTATTCTTAAGCTTGATTTGCTTTTTGCTGTGGAGTTTAAGCCTATGAAATGAGGATAATCTTTTTCAGTCCAATTTTAAATATTTACATATATATTTCTAAGTCCATTTTCTCACAAGGAGCATCATTTGTTGTTGATATCTCTTCCATAAATGATTTTTCCCAACTGCAACCTTTGTAATGTTAAATCAAAATTAATCTAAAAATAATTCCCCCCACCTCAAAATAAGGGGACTAGAGTGACACATTTATTTTTTTTCCTTTTTTACTATAAAGAATTTATCTAATTTAATCTCTTCTATTAATAAGTTTCAGTTTCTTTGATATCAAATTAAACCTTTATGATTTTTTGTTTGTTTGGTTTTGGTTTTGGTTTTTTCCTTTCTTAATTTAATCACAGAGAAATAATACCTGCACAAACTAATTGTTTGCCAGTATATATTCTAGTCTAACAGTTTTCTTTTAAAAATATAACATCTGGTCTTTTCTTTGATAATTTGCTTACAATTCACTTACTCTTATCTTTCATATTTGAATAGTTTAGATCAGGCATGTTAATGGTGCGTGGTTTAATATTTGATTACATCCTTTAGTTCTCACATTGTTTGTCCTTACTGAGGCTTTTAATCCCCTTTTCTAATCTTGATATAGCAGCTGAAGCTAAAAGGGATTAACATCCTGTTTCAGAAATCTAATTCCCTTCATATATCTTTTAACCCCTCACTGCTCTTCTTTGCTTATGTGTACCTAACAGCTTCAGAAGGTTTCTGCAGTTTATATATTACTCCTACTTAATTGAGCTTTAGCACTATTTTCCACTTGCCCACAATATTTTAACTGACTTTATACTTTTATTGAATTCCAATATTGAGCTGGATTCAAATCAGTAGAGCTTCTTTGACTTTCAAAGCTGCATCTCTTTATTTCCTTACAGATGGTTGCTGTTGGACTTTTTTACTAAAACATTTCATCCCTCTCTTTATAGACCTTGCAATCTGATAAGACTCCTTTTGCTTTTATTTTTCTTTTAAGTGGCAAGGTTTGTACTTTGTAGGCAGCTGTTGTTCAGCATTCAACTCCATGAAACAGAGATGTCTATGAGTTAAGAAGTTTTATTGCTACAGGAGAACCTAAGTCCAATTTTGAGCTATGAACACTTGCTGCAATGCAATACATTTTGAAGTTCCAAAAAACTTAACATATACAAGTTTTGATTCATTTGAGTTTTATTACTTTGTAAATACAGCATCAACCATCCTCTGTGCAAGAAATAACGTTCAACAATGAATGGTTTTTTATTCCCTACAAATAGCTGCTAGTCTAATGATTTTGACCTAGCATTTCAATATAACCATGTTAACTTTTATGTCTCTTTATATGGTATTCATGGAAAAGAATGAATTAATCATTTTAAGGACTATTTTACAGTATTTTTTGAAATAAACTCTCTTTGCAATTGTACAACATGGCTTTTTAAATGCAAATGTAGTCCCACAGTTTCCTAGGAAGTCTTCTGAAGCAATAGAAGTGATCATGTGTTGGCATTCTCAGCAGCAGACTCTTGACAAGCTGATTATACCCTCTGTGCTTGCAGCAGTCACAGCCTGTAATAAGTAAGAGGCTGTAAATTGTAGGGGCCACTCATTTTCCCATTTCAGTGTCTGCAGGAACTAGTGAAAGCTGAAACTCTTGTATTCTGCCCTTTCATGTCAGTTAAAATAATGACCAAATTTATTTTTTTTTTTCTTAGCAGAATATAATTGAGAGATAGGTAATGGTGCCAGGCAAGTGAGAACATTTAATCAAAGGTCAAATTAGTTCCTCACTCCATACACCCATCTAATCCAAAGCGTATTTTTTTTTTCCTTTCCTTTTTTTTGTTATCTGCATAAAAAAATTCTAGAATAGCCTTGCCATCTACTTGTGCTGATCAGACATTTCCCAGTGCTGGGAAATACCTCCTACAAAAGTGTTTCTATGACATTTCTCCTTTATTGTTCTTTGTCAAAGAGCATAGACCAGAGGGAAAAAAAAAAAAACACCTTAAAATATAAACATGTTTTTCTTGCCGGTATTTGGCTATTCCATATTTCTATAGTGTTATAGGATAGAGGATGCAAGGATAGAATACTCTTGCAAAAGGTTTTGTTACGAGTAGACAGAATTATGCACTTAGGAAGGCTTTTCTGCCTAAAAGGAAAATCTTTCCCAGAGACAGTTTTAGTTGTTTTTCCTCCTGCATTTCAGAGAAGTTGACTCCGAGTACAAGAGAGATAATGCTCACACAGATGCTACGGGGTCTCTGCAGCCAGTGTGAGAGCCGAGGGGAAGGAAGCAATAATAAAGCCGGGGAACGAACAGGAGGTTTGTCTTTTCTCAGGCCCAGTGCCATTCACAGCATTGCTAGCTCACTCTTTGTAAGTTTTTTAGTGTTCTTGCCTTCAAAATAAACGTTTTTGAATTCTTTCCACAGCTTTGGCATTTTGGGGGGATACCTCTATATGCCTTATTTTACAGAGGATTTTAAATTTATAAAATAATTGAAGAAAAAAAAGGTAGTATTTTCATTCTTTTGCCTATAATATCAACATGATAAATTTTTACATACGATAAACAGATTAAAAAAAACCCTTTCCTCTGCAGTCTAAAGGATACATGAGTGAAAGATACATTAAAATAGCTCTGTCAAAGGCAGGGTTTGTGTTTTGTAAGCACAGACAAACTGCTGATTGGCATTATGCTCAATGCTTTTTTCTCGTGGAAAAAAATAAGGATTATTCTCGCGAATAATTTATTATGCTATTCAAAACTGTTTGAATAAATATATTAAGTATCAATGGACATCCATTAGTGCTACACTACAGTTGCCAATTTTTTTTTTTTTAATTGCTGTTGCTGCATATCTGCATAATTCTTGTTTATTATTCTTTCATACCTCTGCTTGTCATGACAGGATTTGATACTTTTATTCACTGATTTTTTTAGGGAACATATTTCATAATTTTGTCTTCTCTTTCTAACATATTAATGCAGGCCCAACAGTTTATAAAAGTGTCATTAATTAAGGTGTTTTGTAACATCCAAATGAAAGGATGGATGTCTAAACAGAACAGATTCACATCAAAGCAACTGAAACTCTGCATTAAAGACTTTCATCCACAGAGGGACATTCTTGGAATGTAGAGGGGTTACAAAGTACAAAATCCAGATTAAAAAGAGGAACTTTGTGAACTGGGTGCAGTCAGTATAGTATAATTGGCTGCGTAACAAAGGGTCACACTGGTAAAACAAATATAAAATTTAAATTGGATTATCTCATTTTGTTTATCATCTCCAAGATGAAAGACTGAAAAAGAAAAACTCATACCCTAAAGGATATTTGAACAAAGAGCATGGAATTTCATACAGGAAAGCCAAACACAGATTCTTACTAGGTATTTCAGTTGCAATATTTTCACTTCAGTCATATGCATAGATCTGAAAAGAAAAATCACACAGAATTAATCATCACCCAAGCAGAATTTGTAATTCCATATTTCAGAGTTGCAGGATTTTTAAACAGCAGGACCTTGACATCTGAAGTGTTTATTCTACAATTAAAGAGTTTTTGAGAAAGAACAAGGCAATGCTAGGCATAAACTCCTATAATGCATGTCTAAGGCCTGCAGCTTGAAAGGAACTCTACAACAGGCACTCATATGCGATGTACACTTTCACAAGTCAAAAATCTTCAAACTTGCTGCTCACACAGAGTGTATGCACAGCAAAACTGATTCTTGCTGTATTTAGTTATAACCCATTTAAACTCATTGCAGTGTAGCCTTGTTTTATACCTTGATTTTTGGTTGGTCTCAGAACCAGTCTGAGACTAAGACAAAAGCCTTAAAAACCATCATGAATAGTATTCACCTATCTAAACAGTAAAGATCTGTCCTTATTGAGAGGCCATAGGGTATCTGAGATATATGCAAGTGGCTAGACAGCATGGTATAAATCTTACAAAAGAGAACAATCTTCAGGAAACCAGGTGAAGGCTGATCCATATATGCTAAATTTAATGTCATTAGGCATTGTTCAGACATGTAAAAGCAGTCACATCACTCACAGTTAAAATATTGTATATAAAGCTATAAAAACAGGCCAAATATATTTACTATGAAACTTCCTGTCATGGTTTAAATTCAAAGTGACAATGAAAAGCTAGACTAAAATTGAAGATTAAATTTAATCATTTCCCTTTTTAGGATAACAGTTTAAAAGAAAGCTTTATATTCAAGAACAGGTGGTTTTGTAGTAATGTTTTATATATTTATCTGATAAGCATCCTGTGGTTTATGTGGTAGATACACTATTTGAAAAAGTTTTTTCAAGTATTTTATTTGGTTGATTAAAAAAAAATTAATTAAGCCCTGCTATACAAATTCTCATTTCTCTTAAAGAAAGTAACTGTCTTTTCTAAGAGTTTTAAGGATAAAGATGCGAAAAGAAGAAGAAAAGAAAAAGGTTCCATTACAAAAATATGTAATTATTATTTCTGGAGTTATATTGAAGGTCACACTGCTTGTTTAAAAATAATTTATGATACCCCTACAGAAACCAAGAGATATATGAGGGTTTTTTTTCACCAATTAGAAACAAAATGAAAAATTGGACAGTTATATTTCTGAGCACTACAAAATTACTTAGTTACAGGGTAAAAACTGATTATAGAGCATTCTTATTGGCTAATTAGATTATTTCCAATAATATTCTTGTTGCATTGTCTATCATCTGCTATACAATAGCTCTTCAAATAATGTATTATGAATAGGTTGATTCTCACATGAGAAACTGATTTCAAACTCATTGTTTATAATTTGATTTAATTTTGTACAAGGCAACTATGTTAAAATAATTTGATTTATTAATTTGAAAACAGGAGAGCTTTCAGGGACTAATTTATATTTCTTTTATAGCTCTTTCACTAAAAGAAAAATAGATGAAACAAATGAGGTTGTATTTTCCTCTTGCATTTCATATTTATTTCACACTCATTGTGTTTCACACCTTCTTTCAGACAATGTTTATGTCTTTGTTTGTCCCTTTAAGTCTCATCTCTTTCACATGTTTTTAGGCTTCCTGAGATGATTTTATATTGATTTTATCCCAAAGATTTTGCCTGATGCCCCTCAAGATAATGCTTTTTCATCTCATGGTGGGGACTTACAGTCACCCTGTCATCAATAAATTTAAGAAAATCCTTTATCCACTTTGTCTTTCAACTGGTAGAACTTTACCTATTAGCAGAGAGGGATTTTTGATTCCCCAAGTGGATTGCGCTTCATGTTATCATTTTTGTTTCTTTTTTCAAGGTTGTCTTATTCCTTCCAGGAGACATTCAGGTGCTCCTATTGCTTTATACATTTCAAGACTTTCTGTTGTCATAAATACATATTAGCATCAATGACATAATTACCATTGAGCAAGGTACTAAAAATTAGCCACAAAATGAATCCATTGAGTACTCCACTAGTACTCTCTCTATCACACAACAATTCTTTATTCAGCTTTCAATTCATGTATTAACCACCACCTTCAGTGAAAATTTCCCATGAGGTACCATATCAAGTGTTGTAAAGAAATCAAGACAGATTAGATCTATCACAACTCTCTTGTCTATAAAAACAGCCATTTTGTTAAAGAAAATATTATATCAGTCTGACACAACCTGTCTGTCCTAATGCCCTGCTTTGATTTATCCACTTTTCATTCACCTCAATTTATTTAATTATTGTTTCTTTCATAATTTGATCTGCTGTTTCTGGCCTCCCACTGAGGTCAGGCTCTGTAGTTGTCCAGTTTAATTTTTCATTCTGTTTTTAATTAGTGTTATTGTAGTCTACTCCTGTAAGCTGAAAGGTTGTGTTGGGTGTAAATGGCAAGTTTGGGTAGCAGTGGTCTACAGGGTTGACTTCTGCAAGATGAGACAAAGGTCTGCCCTATGCTAGACACAATCAGTCCCAACTGGCTCCATCAAACCCATCACAGAACACAGCTGAGCACATCAGCAAAGATTTTGTGTCTTTGTGAAAAAACATATTTAAGAAAGCGCAAAAAATTTTGGGAAAAAGGGAGGAGGAGGGAACAACTGAGGAAACAGCAGAGGAAATGAGGGAATAACAAGGTCAGAGAAGGCACTCCCTGGCAGGGTAATTAACCATCTGAAGGTACCATGCCCCTGGAGGACCTCTGATGTAGCATATGAAAAGGGTGAGAAACAAGGAGCAAAAAAGAGAAACCAGAACATACTGACTCTGACCTCCTGCATTATTTGTTGTCTCACTGAAAGTACTGAGTGTAACCTGTGGTGCTAACAAGGTAGAACAAGGAGTGTCTGAAATGAAGTAAATATTGAAGTACAAAATGTAAAAAAAAAAAAAAAAATAAAAGGGAAGGTTGTTGGGAGGTGGAATGGAAGAAGGAGAGGAATTTAGAAAGAAAATCATTGAGCCCAGAGAGGGTGAAGAATATTGTTTGTCATCTCTATTGCTGTGGTTTGAACAGTAATGTAGCCTGGCAATAACTTACTGACAGAGGTTTATTGAGGCAGTAGGAAAGATGAGTAGCATTGCACCCATATGGAAACTCACCCAATTGCCAATAGCAAACATAGGACTGCAAGTGATGCTGTGGCTTCAGCACACCATCATGAACACTTGGTGTCCAGGGTGTCTGACAGCAACAGTCAATTGTGCAAATTACTTTTGCATACAAGTAAGACCCATGGTGCCCCTTGGCTCAGCAGTGGTAGTGTGATTTGAGAGCCTCACACATTACACTTGGACAGAAAACTGGCTATGCTTCCCTTGGTCAGAGTGCCCAAAGTAGTGCTTCACAAGTGATCTCCCTATCTTTGTTCAAATCTCTAAGTTTTCTTAGTCTTGTTCATTCCTATTTTTTTAACTCTGTCCCACTGGGACAGAGAGACATGAGCCAATGCCCGGGTAGTTGCTTGGATGTTAGCTGGGACAAACCTCCCACAGGTTTATTAAGAATTTTTGCTATTAGGCCCACAATTCAACCTGTTATTTCTTCTCTGAACTGTTGAGACAGATCTGATCAGTATCAGTGCTACAAAGATGGTGAAGGGCCTTGAGGGGAAGGCATACTAGGAGTGGCTGAAGTTGACTTTTTCAGCTGGACAAGAGGAGACTGAGGGGCAACCTCATACCAGTTTACAACTTCCTCATGAGAGGAAATGAAGGGGCAGGTACAGTTCCCTTCTCTGTGGTGACCAGTGAAAGAACTCAAGGGAGTGGTATGAAGAACTTTTTAGGCGAAAAGTTAGCAAGGTGACAAATACTGACCTAAATGATATATAGATAAAATGTTCACTGAAAAGAGACATGAAATCAAACATTTAAATTATACAAAACTAAAAGTGAATTGACGTGCAACTATGCAGATTGATTCATACGGAAGTTATTGAAAAGGTATGCCATGTAGCATACATGACAACAGTTAACATTATGGCTTTTGTTTGTAAATTTTATTTTATTTTTCTTTCTCAAATGAATAGGGACTTTACAACACACACTATTTCTGTTATATTAGGAAAACTACAGAAGCAAATGTGTTAAAGCTCAAATTGGGGAGGAAAAAAAAAATGGTTAGGGAATGTGAAAAAAATATTTACTGGAGGGACAAGATATTTTTCAAAAACAGCTGTTAGGCGCACCACAAAAGTAGTTTGGGACTCTCTTCGACACAATCCCAACAGCATTATTTTGTTAACTTACAATGTACTGTCAGTATTACACAAATATTTCTTTAATTTATTTTCCCTCTTTGCATATTCCCTCTATGCTCATTAATTGCCCTAGGAAGGAAGAGTAATAGAGATTTCACTTGTTTTTGAAAGCACACATGTTTAGACAGATGCTGAACTTTGAAAGAAAAATAAAATGTCTTCCAGTAAAAATTCTGATAGAACTTAAAGACTGAAGGAATCAGCTTGCTCTTCACAAAGAACACTCTCCTTTCATCAATAGAAGACCAAAACAAGATTGAATGATATGTGCAGTTTTTTCCAGCTGGGCAGCTTCTATGGTTGGCATTGGGAAAGAGAGGCTGGAGTGATAACTGCATCTAGACTTAATTTTGAAGTGCACTATGGATTTGTTTATAGGTTCTGATCTGCTAAGAATTAAATCTAGTACTTCACTGAGGTAGATGTGGCTCCCATGTGACACCATACTGGCTTTGGCAGGAAAGGAATTAATTTCTTCACAGCAGCCTGTATGAAGCTACATTTTACATTTTTGATCAGAACAGTATTGATAACACACCAAAATGTTATCTATTTCTGAGCAGTGCTTACACATCATCAATTTTTTCTGTTTCTCACTCTGTCCCCAGTGAGTAGGTTGGGAGACAAGTCTAGGAGGAAATGCAGGTGAAACAGCTGACCAAAATTGACCAAAAGGTCAGTATTGTGTCATGCTTTTCAATAAAACTGAAAGGTAGAATTGGCCAAGGATTGTCATTACTTGAGGACTGCCTGAGCATTGATTTGACTGGTGAACAATTACTGTTACATCACTTGATTTTCTTTTCATGATCTTACTGCATTTTTTATTGTTGTTTTTTCTGTTTTAGTTTGGTTTTCTTTTAATTAATAAAATGTCTATATCTCAACCCATAAGTTTTCTCATTTCTGTTTTTCCAATTCTGTCCTATATCCCACTGGGAGGGAATAAGTGAGTGGCTGTGTGGGTTTTAAATGACTACTGGTGTTAAACCACAACAGAGATGAACGCTGGAACTCCATTATTCCAAAACTGTGAAATAGGATAAAATAAGAGGACCTCAAAGCTTTGGCTCAGTTCCAGAGATATGACATAATTGGCATAAGCAAAACCTGTTAGGATGAGTCCTGTGATTGGAGTGTCTTCTTGGATGGTTGTTCAAGAGGAATAGGCAGGGCAGGTGAGGCAGGGGGTGGTGTTGTATGTAATGGAGGGGCTGGAATGTGTAGAGGGTACAGCTGGCAATGGCACAGTTGAGAGCCTCTGGATTAAGGGATAAACAAATAATGTGGGTGTTATTGTGGGAGGCTAAAGGCCTAGCTAGGGTGATGACACTGATGAATTATCCTTTGAGGAACTAAGGGACACCTCCAAAACAAATGGCCTTGTGCTGGATGTTAACTGGGAACACCACACACCTGGCACAAACAGGTCCAGAAGATTGCTAAAACACATGGGTGATAATTTCATGGTACAGGTTCTATGAAAGCCAGATTGGAAAGGTGCTCTCCTTGTTTTGTTTTATGTTAACAAAGAGGGTTGCATTGGTGAAGTGGTTATTGGTGGCCATCTTGGCCGCAGCAACCACTAAGCAGTTAAGCTTAAAATCTCTGGTGACAGAAGGAAAAGAGACAGCAATACTTTGACACTGGACATAAAGACTTTAGACTGCTCATGGAACTAGCAAGTAAGATCCCACATGAAAATGCTTTTAAAAGTGCTGGGCTTGTCCAGAGCTGGTAGCTTTTCAAACACCACCTTCCAAAGGCTGAGAAGCAGGCAATTCCCAAATGCTGAAAGTCATGAAGACAAGGCAGAAAGCCAGCTTGGCTGAGCAGACATCTCCTTTTGGAGATAAGGGAAAAAAAAAAAAAAAAAAAAAAAAAGAAGGTGTATGGCCAGTGGAAGCATGGTCAGGTAACATGGGAGGAATGCAGAGATGCTGCTTGCCCAATGCTGCTTGCCACCGTAGGAAGAAAATTAATTTGACCAAAGCTTAGTTGAAGATGGCCAGTACATTGGGGTAAAATAAAAAGAGTGTTTTTTTAATACATTATTAGCAATAGGCCGTGATGAAATGACATTGGCCCATTACAGGATGAGGATGGTCACTTCACAAACAGGGATCTAGACAAGGCAGAGGTGCTTAATGCTTTCTTTGCCTCTGTCTTCAAAACTAGCGATGTCCTAAAGGAATGACAGTGCACTGAGCTGGAGGACCATTGCTATATAATCATAAACTCCCAGTTAACCCTGAAGTTGTGTGGGATCTGCTGCTCCAGCTGGATCCCTATAAGTCTAAGGTAGGAGTCATCCAAGAATCTTCAAAAAGCTGGCTGATGTCATTGCAAGGCCTCTCTCAATGGTTTTTGAATGGTCTTGGGAATGGAGAGGTCCCAGTTGACTGGAAGCTGAGTAATGTTTCCCCAATTTTCAAGAAGAGTGATCCTGGAAACTACAGGCATGTTGATCTTCCTTCAGTGACTGGTGAAATTATGGAGAAGATTTTTCTGAGAGGTATTGAAAAACACATGAAGAATAATGCAGTCATTGGTCACAGCCAGCATGGTTTCATGGGAGGAAAGTCCTACTTATCCAATTTCTTTTTATGACAAGATAACTCACCTATTTGATCAAGGGAAGCCAATTGATGTAATATTTTTGGATTTTAGTAAAGTTTTTGATACTGTCTCTCAAAGTATCCTTCTGAGTAAAATGTCCAACACACAGCTGGATAAACATGTCATAAGATGGGCAAGCAGGGCAGAGACGCCCTGCAGAGAGACCTAGGTTAGAGGGCTGGGCAATCACCATCTATATGAAGTTTAACAAAAACAAGTGTTGGATTCTGCACCTGGGATGGGGTAACCCTGGATGTACGTAGATGCCAGTAAATGAGAGGTTGGAGAGCAGTGCTGTGAAAAGCAACCTGGAAGTTTGAATATGAGTCAGCAGTGTCCTGGATCCAGGAGGGCTAACCATGTCCTGGGGGGCATCAGGCAAAGCATCCCAGCTGATGGAGGGAGGGGATTGTCCCACTCTGCTCTGAACTGGGGTGCAGAATATTGTGTGCAGTTTTGGGCACTGCAATATAAGAAAGATATTAAGCTATTAGAGAGGGTCCAAAGGAGGACAACAAAAATGGTGAAGGGCCTTGAGGGGAAGCTGTATGAGGAGCAGCTGAGAGCCTTCGGTATGTTCAGCCTGGAGGAGACTAAGAGGAGACCTCATTGCAGACTACAACTTCCCTGTGAGGGGAAGAGGAGGGGCAGGCACTGATATCTTGTCTGTGGTGACCACTGACAGGACCCAAGGGAATGGCATAAAGCTGTGTCAGGGAATATTTAGGTCAGATAACAGAAAAGTTCTTCACCCAAAGGGTGGCTGGGCACTGAAACAGGCTCCCCAAGTAAGTGGTCGAAATCCTAACCCTGCCAGAGTTCAAGAAATGCTTGTTTTGACAATACTTTCAGGCACATGGTGTGATTCTTGGGGCTGTCCTGTGGAGACCCAGGAGCTGGACTTTGTGATCCTTGTGGGTCACTTCCAACTCAGGATATTGGATTACTCTATGACAACATTCTTCTAAAAATGCAAATAATTTTAAAGCATGTGTGTGAAGTTATATGCAATATTTCACTATTAAATCATATTGATAGAGAGCCACCTGGCTAAAATTACATAGAATCATAGGTTATGATTTTTGAATAGTTTAGAATAACATGCATTTCCATTTTACTTTTGCCTGATAGATTCTGTGATACTTCATCATAAGTTATATGGGCAATTATTAAAAACTGTTCCAATTTTGTTTTTTCTATGGTTATTTTATAATAGCTTGGCAAAAGCTCACTGGTTTATGTCAAATGCATACTTAGAGAATTAGCAAGAAATATTGTCTGGGTTCTGGCTTGTGAAATACAATCTATACTTCCTTCATTATATAAGATAATGAAATAGGGAAACAAATTATTATTCTTTTCTTAATTTGAAAAACCTATTGTCAAAAAAGCTGTCATAAAATATTACTAAAAGATCAAAGCAATTTGGACAATGTATAGGAAGTGTAAAATAGCGGTTAATAGAGGTTAATATTGCCCTATTTGGTCATTATCTCAGTTGCTGAGTTTGACTCATTTATTCATAGTTAATGAACAAACACCACCTTCTAATCCCAATGGCTCAGATAGGAAATCATCCATGCATGCTAGGTTTATCAAAGTGGATAAAAATACACAGATGAATAGCATGTAAGAACTAGCCCAAAGGTATATACAGTGTGATTTCTCTGTAACAAATATAAAATAATGCTGACAGTCTTTTTTCTCTATAGCTAAAGATGTTTCTTACTTTCTTTGGTAAAAGTTATGTCATCTTAATACATATGCTTGTTCTGCAGCTGAAAATTATTTCCTAATCCTTATAATTTCTAAATAAATCTGCTTCTCAGATATACTGGGAAATAAGGGCAACAAAGCCTGCTTCTGAATAGCCAAAGTAGAAAAGTATTGAGTTTGGCAGACAGAAAAGCCAGGAAAACCATAGTTGTGAGTGGGAAGGAAAAGGGTCCCAACAGTGTCCTTGACTTTATGCTGCAACAAAAGAGGTTCAGTGGCAGCCACAGAGCTGCTTCCCAAACACTATCTTGTGTTGTTGATTGCCAAAACAAGTGTGCTTCTTCACCAGGAGAATAAAATGTTTGTCATTTCTCAATACATTTCCCCATTGTTCACATAGCAGAAGATTCAAAACATTATACAAGGTAATGTGCTGGGAATCCTAAAGTTGGATATGTTTCCCTTTTGAGTTCACTCGTCATGTAGAAACCAGATAACTTTCCTTCCAGCACTGTCTTAAAGACGGACACACACTTTCAGGGTATACAGGATATGGGCACGCTTGCTCTAGAGCCTCTTTAAATCATTATTGAGACTAAAAGCATGATTATGGTTGAATAAAATTTTGCAGTTACTTTGTGATGTCCACAATGAAAGCTCTTCTAGAGTAACAGGGATTCATAGCTGAAAGAGCTGGCATATCATATCATCTTTCAGCTTAATATGTGATTGCCCCACCTTCATTAAGGGAAATCAAGATGAGAGGTAGTGTCAGATTTGTGAAGACTCTGTGAAGTTCTCTTTCTTAAAAAAAAGGAAACATGTAAAAAAGGAATTTAATGAGAATTTTACACTCTCCTGAATTTTTTCCATGAAAATACATAGTTTTGAGATGACAGACTTCATTTTACCCTATTTATTACTTAGAAAAACAGTTAACACTCAGATCTGGAGGAATAGACCTTTATTTAATAATAGGGAATGTTTTATTAGCTAACACAGTCTCTTCATTTATTTGATGTCTTTTTTTGCTGTATACCGCTCTGTAGTTGTCAGGACCATAACACAGTGCACATTTTTGCTCCAGTTTTTTAGATCTAGGTTGTAATTATTGATTGAGTAGGTAGTACCCAAAATCTTTGGCATTTGGAAACTAACACTACACATTAAATATTCTTCAATAAAGATGATAATAGCACAACTTTAGGATAGTTAGTCTGACATCTAGTATTGGCACATTAATGCAATACTCATACACGATTCAGCTGATAAAGAATTAAAAGAACATAATTAGTCCCTGCCAGTTTGATATAACAGAAAATAGGCCTTGCCAAAAAAAAAATGTGAATTAATTCTCCAAGCACATTAGAATGTTGGATGATAAAGGCACTTTATTCTTTTAATTGAGGAGTTCTAAACTCTACTATCCTTCAGAAAATAAAACTGTAGAATAAAGATAATGCTTTCATTAAAAGAATTATGAAATGGATAAGTGAGTTATCAGAAGCGATTATCCATTTGAATCAACGTTACATGGTTATGTTTTTAATAATGTTTGTCTTTGGGACTGATAATGGGATTAATAGTATATACTAATATATAATATAATGCATTTAGTATGTTATATTTTACTATTATTATATTAATCTAAAACATTAATATAATATATTCTATGTGTTACCTGAATATTTACAATATCTGCTCTGATCAAAATTTTAATCATTATCCTGAATTAATAACAATATCTGGTGGTAACATTTTCAAATGAAAAAATATCAGTAAATACTGAGCAGAAGGGGACACTTATACCAAGGACCTGGATCCCACATTAACCTGTATACTGATAAATAAAATATTATAGAAACAGAATTGTTAGTGCATAATTAGATACATCCTAACTTGAATTATGAGAAAGTGTTTCTGAGAACGTATTGAGGATCATAATGGTACATTTCTGTATAGCATTCTGCAATCATGTTGTACTTATAAATATATTTTTTCATAACTTGCTTTAATCCTTGGCATTATAGATGGAGTCATTATAGAGTAGGAACTTGGGTATATGGAATGGGATTTTACATTTTCTTTTTGAATGGCATTATTGTTAGTACTGAGATATTGTTTAGTCTTCTCGTAACCACTCTTTTAGAGCGGTTAAAATATAAAAAAAGTGGTGTCCTGCTTACTGTTCTTACAGAAAGCCAAACTACAGGTGCTGGCAAGCACTTTTGTCCAAATTTGGGACACTGTGCATATGGGGTGAAGCAGATATGGGCAAGAAGAAAATTTACCTTGCCCTTTACAACTGAGAAGACTTTGTTTTTCAGGAAAGTATAGCTAAAAATTAAGCCAATTCAATACATGAAAAGAAGACTAAGAAATTACTTGATTATTTTTTCTGTATTCCCTAGAAGAAAACCAGAAATTCATAAAGGTCTTTTTAGCTCAGAAGAGAAAGGAACATCAAGTAAAAATCAATGAAAGCTGAAGCCAAGCAAATTTGTTAAGGGCGTAAGTCCCAAATATCAAAGTGTGAGGGTAATTAAACAACAGAAAAACATTATTTCAGTCTAGTTAAATAGTATACACTTCTTGTCAGACACAAGTATTTTCTTTGATGCAATCTTGACTTCGGGATGACTGCAGGAAATGCAAAAAATATAATCTGTAATACACAGCAGGAGAGAGAAGTTGATCAGATTGTTCTAGTTAACCTTTTATATTATTTCATCTTTCAGTAATCTCAACTGATAACTAATTTTAATTGGCTCTTAAAAATAATAAATTCTAAACTGAAGACAGAATGTTTTCAGTTCATTTTACTGTTTTGGGAGCTTTTCATTCTATTGGAATCTTATAAATTTTCTGATAGATTTTACAGAAATGTATTCAGAAGATATTCACAAAAATACTTATGGAAGAAATACTATGCAATTTTGTTTAAAAAATCCATTTACATGTCATGAGGGATTTGTAATTTGGCTGCTATAAAGCTTATAATGATTCTGATTTTAAATAGCTTAAATTCTTTTCCTGGTTTTAGCACCAGGACAGTCAACATATTTTGCATCATATTCCAACCTAAATATGTAAGTGTTTACATTCATAAATTCATAATTAAGGTCTTGCTAAATGAGTATAGATTCTGTGTTGTTTATAGAAGTACATTTGTTGAAACTTACTCTCAGTTCATTCAGAAGCAAAGGAGAAAATAGATGTTGATACAAGTTCCGCTACACTACATTCACCAATACAAATCATAGAATAATAGAATCATAGCATGGCCTGATCTGGAAGGGATGTTAAAGATCATTTAATTCCACCCCCTTTGCCATGGGTAGGGACACCTTCCCCTAGACCAGGTTTCTCAAAGTTTTATCCAACCTGGCCTTGAACACTTCTAGGGATGAGGCATCCACAACTTCTCTGGGCAACATTTTTGTCTCAGTTTAAAAGAAACCAAGATGTCTATCAAGAAAAGTGAGGAATCCTTCTGGACTAGGAAGAGGGCGTCTCCTCAAAACCCCCACAACCTATGAAATTAAGAGACTTTAATCAGAAAATGTAGAGAAAAAAAAAGATAACAGTTCTTTAATACAAATATATATATAAAGGTATAGAAAAAAACCAAACCAAACAAGCAAACAAAAAAGAAAAAAAACAAACACACAAAAAACCCAACAGAACAGAGCAAACAACAACACTATAAATGAAACTTTCAATCAAATCAAGTCCTACCTGCCCCTTCAGTGCAGTTATATTTACAGACAGCAGGAGGTGATGCCACACCTCAGGAGGCAGCAACTGTGGTGACTCACTCAGGGGCTCCAACAAGGCAAAGAACAAGGGTAGGGGGAGGTGTCGATCTCAAAGTTCATGTGGAAATGGCGTCCACAAGGATGGGCTGACACCTTTCCTCTGGGCAGTGTAAGGACCCTCTCACTGTCTTTTCTCCAAAACCATTGGGGGTTAGCAACTCCTCTGGAGGTAGTGTTAGCCCCTCAACAAGCCTGTAGCATATCCAGGCAGTGGTGATTGTTCTCTCAGAAGAATGGAACAGGGTGAGCAGAGTTGGAGGCCAAGCCTGCAACCCCCTCCCAGTGCTTCCACCAGGCCAGTAAGCAGCAATTGGGCACACAAGCAGATGGAGGACAAAAGTGTGTATTGAGCACCAGGAAAACCTCTCATCACCTCCCCAAATCCCTTCCCCAGACATCAGATTGGAATGAGAAGCTATCAGCCATCCCCTTGTTTAGGCTTTAGACAGTTAGATGGCATTGGGAGCAGGTAGTGAGCTGGGCTTCAACAAATCATCTTGTTCTGGCTTCCAACTCCCAAACCACTGTTACTAAGTAATTCCATGAAAGATGTAGAAATTATAACACTGTTCCAGTGTCCCAGTACCTTCACAGTAAAGAATTTCTTCTTCATATCTAATTTAAACCTACTGTCTTTCAGCTTAAAGCCGTTCTCCCTTGTCTTGTCACTACATGCCCTTGCAAAAAGTCTCACTCCGTCTTTCTTGTAGGCTTTCTTCAGATACTGAAAGTCCACAATCAGGTCACCCCTGGACCTTCTCTTCAGGCTGAACAATCCCAATTCTCTCATCGTTTCCTCCTAGGAGAGGTGCTCCATCACTCTAATCACCTTTGTGGTCCTGTTGTGGACTCACTCCAAGAGGTCCATATCTTTCCTGTGCTGAGGACCCCAGTGCAGTACTCCAGGTAGGGCCTCACAAGAGCAGAAGGATAGAATCACCTCCCTCAACCTGCTGGCTACGCGTCTTTTGATGCAGCCCAGGATGCAGATAGCTTTTTGGGCTACAAGCACACACTGCTATACTTGATGGTTTGCTTAAAGAGTCAGATTTACCCACTGCTAGCCATGTTCCCTCTCTTAAATCTGTATTTTTTTTTTTTTTGCTTTAGTAATGCTGGTTTTGTTTTACTGATGCTAGACCATACAGAATGCTATCACAAGGATATGCACATTCACACCTAATGAACCTGATTCCTGGTGACCGCTGGAGAAATGAACTTTCGTTCTCTCTTCTGAAATGGTTATTTGAATTAAAGCAGACAGTAATGTAGAGACTCACAGATGCTCAGTTTCTTAATAGTAATTAATCCTTTAAACCTCTTGAAATAGTCACAACAAGAAATAATCTGAAATGTAATCTGACCAAATCGAGTTATTAAAAATAATTGCATTTCTTGTGAATGGAAGAAAGGTATTTTATTGCCTATAATTAATAGATATTGCTTATATCAATTTTAAAGGCCTGACATATTCATAGAACCTTGAAGGCTTTAGGATTTTGTATTTCTGTTCTTATATATATATATATGTATATGTGTATGTCTATGTATATATATATATTGATTTTGAGACAATTCAATGTTAAAAACTTCTTTATATGTATTCTCTTTTTTTTTTTCCCCCAAGTGACATTTAAACTCTAATCTGTTCCAGAGTAAAATGCAAAAACTTTTCTCTTACCCTCAGTGTTCTACTGCAATATCTAGTCTATGATGCCTTTAAGAAATCAATTTACTGCTTTAGGCAACAGTCACAAAATCCTGATACACTTGCCAATTTCATTTTTATAAATGTACTTCATATTTTAAAGCCATTTTTCACTTCACCACATTTCTAGAACTAAGTTGATTTTTTTATCACCATTTTATACCTACGAATTCTTGCCTTGAAGGATACAATCCCTTTGTTTTCCCTTGAGTCAGGAACCAAGCTCGAATTAGGATTCACCATTCTGAGCTCCACACTCTAAACAATGCCATCTTGTTATTTCTTTGAACAGTATTATGAAAAGATGAAGTGAGGCATAATATTTGACGTTTTCTGTCATTCTCAGTCTATTGTTGATCAGATCCACTTCTTGAATTTTATTCTGTGAAAATCAAAATTTTGTTTTTGTGTGAGCTTTTTCATACCATTCGTTCCAATTCTTTCTGTAACAGTTTATTAACATTTCCATTTGAGATGTTGACAAGCATCAGATACTCTTCACATTATCAGATCACCTTTTCTTTATGTCTTAACCAAGCTATACATATGTAGTTTTTAAAGCTTCCTTTCTGCAAGTGAATTTTGGGAAGCCTTTAATCAACTTTGTTATCCTTCTTTGCATCCTAGTCAGTTTCCTGATTATTAAGTGAAAATGAGTATGTGCCACCACACAGAGTAGTAAGCTGGCCAGAAGGAATGAAAGTTAGACAGATCTTAAGTAAGTGTGGTTTTGTAATATATAGTCAGAATGGCTAATATTATATATATCAGAGAAGATAAGAGAACAATGAAATATTGAATTCATTGACTTCCATGTCAAAATATTCCCTTAGTTCAGTGGGGCCAAAATTTGTCTGATATATCACCTTGTAAGGATATCTAGAATGTGTGGATCTGTTCTATCAGGTTACTATGTGTCATGGTTTAGGAATGGTATTCCACAATTTAGTGTTCCCACTGAACCACTGCAAACCAGACATCGTTCTCTCACTCATGCCTCCCACTCCTCCCACGGTGGGATGAAGAGTAGAATTAGAGGCACAAAAGCAAAAGATCATGGGTTGAGATACGATTTACTGGAAACAGCAAATAAATAAGACATCAAACATCAACAGCAAAATACTAATGACAGAGCTCACCACTCAGGGAAAGCCTCTGACAATACTCAACCCTTCCCTCCACCATTCTACCCCAAACCCTTCCCCCATCCCAAAATGATGTGAGGTGGTATACAATAACCTCCAGGTCCTATCCATGCACTGTCCTGGCTACTGCTAAAATTAGCCCTGTCATGGCTGGAACCAGAACAGCATGTAAAGATTATTCAACATGAGATAAATGCAAGAGACTTGAACAGCAATAAATAAAGCACACAGAGAGACAGAGGTATTCACGCTATTTGCATCCCTCACCAAAGGAATTCTTGTCTGTTCCTAACATTTTGTGCCTCATTTTTGGTTTTCCAGTCACTGCTCTTGTGCATTCAGGAAAATGAACTGCCTATTTCTAATCCTCTATCCTTTTTATCATTTGAGTGTCTCCTACCTGCACTATGTCTTCTTTGATATTTTTTCATCGAATTTGTTACAAACTTAGTCCAGCTCCAGCTGTTAACCCAGCACTGACACCTCCCAAACTGGCACATCCACACAGTTTTTGAACAAATGAGACACTTCTAGAAATGGTGTTTCTACCACTTTCCTGGGAAGCCCATTCCAATGCCTGAATACCCTTTCAGTGGTGGATTTTTTCCTAATATCCAACCTAAATCTCCCCTGACACAACTTGAGAACATTTCATCAGGTCCTGTCACTTGTTGCCTGGGAGAAGAGACCAACTTTCACCTCACTACAACCTCCTTTTAGGAAGGGGTAGACAGTGATGAAGCTCTCCTGAGCTAAGCCTCCAGGCTAAATTTACAAGTGATTCCCTCTCCATGATTTTTTTTTTTTTTTAATGTATCTATTGATCAGAGGGAGTAAGCATAAAGATTAAGTCAAATTGCTGGGAACTATTCATGGTTAGGGTATGGGCAGTTTTATTAAATACCTTTTTTTCTTTTTTTTTTAAATTCTAAATTAAGCAAAATTAAAGTAATATTTCATGAAAAGACTAAAGTTCTAGTTGAAGAGATATATGCTTCACAGCCTTATAAAACAATTAAGCCTGTGTGCCAACATTTTAAATCACACAAAACTGCTGCTAGCACATGAGTATCAGAAGAGGATGTGTCACACTTGCTTCCGTTGCATCCCTCTTTTTTCATCTGATGAATATTTCATTTATCCATGTAATGTGAAACAGCTATAACAGCAAAGAACGAGAGGTTTCTTTTTTCAAATTTACAGTAGCCTCAAAGTTATGGCTTTCATGAGAGTTCCTCAGACAATGGAAGGAAGACCTATGCAGAGTGTTTGCATTCTCCCCATATCATTTATTTGCATGAAGATCCTAAGAGTATAGACCTGTGTTAGCCCCATTCTCTGAAAAAGTCTTAAGGATAATCCTCATATAATAGGGCTTTCCTAGGCCCTTGTAATTGCCATGGGAAATATGGGAACACACACCCACATACAGGCTATTATAAGGGTGCCATAATGCAAATTGAGATGGAGAGAAGTTTTCTCAGAATATTCAAATTTTTTTATTGAGGCTTTTTATTTTGTGTGTGCACCATATCTGCAATACTTTTAATTTGGGAACTCTTAGGAGTTTACCAAATGGAACATACCATAGTGAGGAAAAACATCTCACCACATATTATATTTCAATAGATAATGAGTAACGGTATTGCTCACTTGCTGTTTCAAAACACAGTGATATCTTAGTAAATCTATCTGCACACATGCTTTTCAATTTGTTTTTGCTAAGGAACATAGCCTAGATATTTCCAGGAACTTCATATCAGTCTGTTTGCCAAGTAAGATCCTATCTTTCTTGGTTATGTTTATCAGAATGCATCTTCACATGAAATTGGAAACAAATGAGTCTATTGCCATTCGTCTCTGGAGTACACATACTCCTGATGCACAGATTTAACACAAGCTTAAGGGGAGAACGATTTGTGTGAATTCCTTGTTAAAATATTGGCAACACATCACTGAGGATTTCCTCAAGCAAGGGAACAGATTATACCTCTGTGAGCAGAATGCAAAACTATATGGGGTTTCTTTGTGTTTGTTTGCAAAATTACATACACAAACACCAAGGAAAACATAATTAGAAATAGTCAAACTGATTAATGACAAAAATATGGCAAAAATCACAAATTCAGAGTATTTGCTTTGCAGCAAGAAAATGTCACTCAAACATAATCTATTAAACTACAAACAGGATTTGATTTCTGAATAATTACATTGGACTTAAAGATGAAACTTTATTGGGTGAAAACACATGTAATTACTAATGCTTATTAATGGCCTATTAGTTTACCTAAATTTTATAGCATTTCACAGATGCTCTAGAATTGCCACCTGTCTTCTAGCGGTCGCTATCAGCAAAAAGGCAGGCATGAATTTCTATAGATACAGTCTCATACCTGTTTATCCTGGGTGAATGTTACAAATACCCTATCTAATAGTACCAAAATGATATTTATCCAATTATTTATTAATAATTATTATTAATTATTAAATTATTAATTTATGTGTTCTGGTTTTTACCCAAAATGCTAAATTGCTGATTTTATTCTCTTCTCAGACTGTTAATAAAAGTACTCTACACTAATAGAAACTGTGCAGAGGAACATTCAGTACAACTTTATACTTAGAAGTGCCCATTAAATTAGTGTAATAGATACAAAAGCATCTACAGTTTCTAGATACCAATTTAAATTTGCCATTAACTCCCTTTAATGATCAGCTTTAAGATAGCTGAGATATTTGGACTTTTCATCTTTGGTCTTACAAAACTCTATTTTTTATATTGTCTTTTAAAAGTTTGTGCCTCAGGAGAATTATTCAGTCAGAAATGTATAGAAAAAATAAAAAAACCAAACAAGTAAACTCAAACAATATATTATCTACTAAAATCATGCATGCAGATACTATTGATAAATGTCCACCAGGACATTTAAAGAACTACAGAAAAGAAAAATACAAAATAAAATTTAAAAATGTAAATAAATATAAAATGTATACCAAAAATTGTAGTATATTTGCTATAGAAGTATTAAAACAAGCAGAAGAACCAGGCCTAGTGTACACTGCTGCTTATTGCTCAATATAGGAACATCCAAATTAGAATTCAGTTCTCAGTGCCCCGATGTACGCAATACCTCTGAGTCAGTTTACAGATGCATTCTGCTCTAGCACATGCCAACATAGTCCTTACCTGAAGAATTTCTGTTTCACACCGAGTTTGGATTTATTATTCATTAATAAACTTGTATGGAGTTTGAATCAACATATAAGAGCCAAGACACCTGTCCACAGTGTGGGTGTCCCTCTGTGGTGTTAAGAAAATGCAACATTCTGTCAAGTATTCTACTAAACATCATGTATGAATTGATATGCATGCAGGTACCTAACATACCAAATCGCCGCTAAGGTATTAAATGAAAGTTTATTTTTGAAAGTCAAAACCCCTAAAATACAGTGCTAATTTACACCAGGCAGAAAAGCACAAGCAGCAAACCTGTTCTGGTGCTTTTGTAACATCATCTTTTACATGTGCACAACTGCAAGACTGTTGTCTCCTTGCTTTATGGCCTGCCTGACTTCCTGCAGGGGCGCCTATGCATACCTGTGAGAACCTTATCTCCCCTTCCAGTGGAGGGGTTACTTCTCACACAGGCAAGGCAGAGCAAATACATACAGTGCTTTTTATGGGAAAGAATTTCCCTCCCATGCTAGATCTTCCCTAGCCACAGGAACTGCCTTGAATAAATAGCTTCATATTTCCCTTCTCAAAGTAAATATTCTGTGTAATATTTTATCCTACACATAATAAACTTTTACAGTATACAAAGTATTTACACAAGTGTAGGCTGAATGGTCACATTTATGTAAATTGTTACTGTTTCTCAGAATTCAAGCAGGTCAGCCTACCTGGATGCCATTCCTTGTTTCTCTTAATATTCATCTGTATATAGTCTAAAAGAATGCTCTCACAGCAGGCAACATGGATACCCCTCACATCATCTCTTTGTACAGTCTAAACTTTAAAAGCCTAAACTAAAAAGGAACAGCATCACTATAGAGCTGGTTTACAGCTGCTTACAGCTGCTTTTCACACTTTTAGATCTTAAAAAATATGTGAATAGTATTGAAGAATGACCTCTAGAGAAAATTGTCATAAAAAGAAAACATATTGAGGTTTACATTATATAAGTCTCAAGCCTTGTAGCATTTCAACTGTTAACATCCTACTTTGTTCCCAATTACTTCATAATTATTGACAAACTTAATTTTTAATTCCAGTGTTATGCCTCAAAATCTGCTTCTGTCACCAAAACCCCTTTAATATGCAGTTAAAAAAAAAAAAATCCTCACAAATCTGTTAACTTTGTTGAATATTACTTTCAGACACAAGCTCTATTACCCAGAGGCCTATAAGGTCTGAACGTGAAAGCTGGTGGCAACAAATCTGTCTAAGAGAGATGAAAAAAAAAAAAAAAATCTGTAGTTTTTCTGATCAATATAACTGTTTTTATTGCTAAGTATGAACCCTTCAGAAGCTATTTTGCTCAGGGGATTAGAAAAACGATACAGATACTTTTTGCTCTACGTCAGTTTCAAGTCTATCTCAGACAAATAATGACAAAAATTTATTGTATCATCTGCTGGCTCTGGAATGATTTGCACCAAATGATTTGACAATTCAAGAGAAATCATAATTGACCTCAAACTCATCAACTTTTCATCAAAAAAAAATCTTGATTGCAAGTTTTACCAGACAGGTGGCAGCTTTCTTGGCTTAGAAAAACCGGTACTGTTACTTCACTAGCTATGTCACTTCAATGGATAAAAAAACCTAAAACTTTGTTTTTTGGCAAGCTGGAGAGTACAATTGTTATCATTTCATATAATCAGTAAGTTAAAAACTATTATGGTAGTTTAAATTATGATATTGAACTTGTATTTTCATCTCACTTTTTAAGAGTTAAATAGCTAGGAAACTTTATTGAGTATTATCCGAAGAATGCACTAGAGGTTCAGTTCTTATTGCTTCCTGATAAGGCCTGGGCCTATAATATATTTCCTTTGAAGAAAAAAACATCCAAAACACAAACTTACAATTCCTTTTCAATTTCTCCTTTTCTGTAATATGTGTTCTATCTTGTATTTAGCAAACACTAAATTGGAGTCTGTAAACTAGATATTTCACCTCTCAGGTGCATGTCTGAACCTTCAGACCCATCACCCCTGCTAGAAAATTGTCATTATTTCTCTTGGGCTGAAATAACATTTTATATTTTCATGCATAGTGAAATATTTGCAAGAAATGGGCTTGAAAAAGCATCATATTAGGATACCTTATAAATGGATAGTTGGCACCTGTCTCCAGAGTAATATAAGTCCATTTCAAAACCTTTCACAGCCTGAATAAAAGAGACAGTTTAAACCAATTTTGCCTGAGGCCAAGGTTCAGAAAGGCATTGAGGATTTTGGATTTTTTTTTTTTTTCTCTACTGAATGAGACTTGGTTTCCTCAATGACTTTGGGCAAGTGTTTCTCAGGACTGTTAGCTAATGACTAGCTCTGAGATTAGTTTCCCTCAAGTAGTCATGTAGAGACTGTGATAACATCCCATTGACACTCTTGGGGTTTAAACATTGACTCCAAAATATTATTGTATGACAGGAAGTTCTTTAGAGAGATAGAGTATTTGTTTTTCTTTATTAGAGAATTACCTGTAAGAACTAACCTTTTGAGCATAATTCCTGGGGAAATCTCAGCTAATTTTCACATTCTGAGAGCACTCTAGAACTCCGTAATAGTGAAGGATATTATTTCTTCCAGACATTTCCTCCTTTTACACCAAATTCACTACAAGATCCAGAAAAAAATTTAATCTTTGACCAAAACCTCGTTTTATCTTACTTTTATAACAGACACAATGATGTAATTTGTCCATTCTTCTCAATTAAAATAATGTTCCTTTTTTTTTTTCCCTGAAGATTCTTTAATAGACCAGAAATTGTCTTTTGAATTTCACTGGCTGACACAGAGCACTTCAGAAAGCTACCCCCCTTTGATGATTGCCTCTTTATTTTTATGTGTTATATTTATGTGTCCAGTTGTCACTGAAGTTTCCGTTTTCTCTCAATCTTCTTTTACAGAAACAGAGATGATACAAACACATAAGGATAATCACTGCTGAATGAGAGGAGAGACCTAGTTACATGAGACGTGGAAAATGCAGAAACGCTGAATGGCTTCTTTTGCATCAGTATCTCCTAGTTAAACCAGCCTTTCAGGAATCTCAGGTACCAGACACCAGGGGAATACTCTGGAGAAAAGAAGATGAACACTTGGTAGAAGAGGATCATGTCAGGGAATACTTAAGCAAACCAGACATACACAAATCCATGGTCCCTGAGGGAATACACCCATGACTGCTGAGAGAGTTTTCTGATGTCATTGCAAGAAAAGTTAATACTACTCCTATTTGCAGAAAGGGCAAAGAGGAAGACCCAAGGAGCTACAGGCTGCTCAGCCTCACCTCAATCCCCCTGAAGGTCTTGAAGAAGTTAAATCTAAACCCCATTTTCAGTCATGTAAACACGACAGTGATCAGGAGTAGTCAACAAGGATTCACCAAGGGGAACACACACTTAAATGACTTGATGAACTTCTGTGGTAAAATGACTATCCTGGCAGGTGAGGATAGAGCAGTAGATATTACCCACCTGAATTTCAGCAAGATCTTTCACACTGTCTCCTTTAAGACACTCATAGACAAAGTGATTATGTATGGGCTGTATGAGTAGACAGTGAGCTGGATTGAAAACTGGATGAACAGACAGACCTAGAGGGTCATGATTCGTGGCACAGGCTAGTTGGAGGCCAGTGACTAGCAGTGTACTGCAGGGGTCAGTACTGGTTCACTGTCCTGCTTAACATTATAAATGATCTGAATGATGGGGTAGAGTTCACCCTCAGCAAGTTTGCTAAATACACCAGACTGGGAGGAGTCACTGATGGTTGTGTAGCTATCCAGAAGGATACCAAGAGGCTAGAGAAATGGGCTGATGGGAACCTCATGAAGAACCTCCTCAACAAGTAGCAGTGCAAAGTCCTGCAGCAGTGAAGGAACAACACCAGACACAAATATAGGATCTGGTGGTAATGGTGGAGACCAATTCGAATAGGAACCAGCAATGAGCCCTTGGTGCAAAGATTAATGGTGTTCTGAGCTGCCTTAGGCAAAGGATTACCATCAGGTCAGGGAAGATGATCCTTCCCCTCTGCTCATCCCCAGTGAGGTCACACCTAGAGTGCTGTATTCAGTTCTGGGCTTCTCAGCATAAGGAACCACGGACATACGGAGAACCCAGTAAAGGGCCACGAAGAGAATTAAGAGACTGGAGCATTTCTCTTTTGATATAAGGTTGAGAGAGCTGGGGTTGCTCAGCCCGAAGAAGAGAAGGCTCAAGGAGATCTTATTAGTATATAGAAATACTCAAAGGTAAAGACGACAGAGCTAGGATCTTTTCAGCAGTGCCCAGTGATAGAACAAGAATGGGTCTATCTGAAACACAGGACATCAGAACATCAGGAAATACTTTTTAACTCTGAGGGTGACTGAGCACTGGCACATATTACCCAGGTATTCTCTGAAATTTCTCTCCCTGGAGATACTCAAAAGCTGTCTGGACATGGTCCTGGATGACTGACTTTAGGTGGCCCTGCTTTATCAGAGTGGTTGAACCAAAAGACCCTTGTCATCCTGCACTCAGTTAGAGAACCAAATTACAGAATAATGGGAGTAGGATTCAGTTTGCCTGAATTTAAGTCTTCACAAAGAAGCCATTTACATATGAGGTGCATGTGGTGATCCAGTGTTTATTAATTAACTGTCTAGACTCCATGGACTTGAAGAACTAGGGACAGGAATCTGCTGCTGAAGCCAAGACCTCTAGTGTAATTTTCTACAATGCAGGTAACACCATTGACCTCCATCTGCTAGTCCAGAAGTCTGCAAGTCTCCTGTAGTTCTTGTGTCACATTTGTCAGTTTCACGCTGACGTCCTGGATACTGTTAGAGAAGTAAAATTATAAGAGACATGAATGTAAAAGCCCATTTTTCTGTCAAGAGTACTGGGAGCTTTGGCACCTATATACAGATATGTAATAGCCAAATGCCCCCAGTCTGGAGTTTCCTCCTATCCTATGTGTGACAGTAATGCTTGAAGCAAAAATTTAATATATATATCACAAGTATATTTATAACTGATTTTCCTACATCAGAATTTAATGTACTTGTCTAAAATATTCAGATAAGTTCAGAACACTACTGATTTATTGACACCATTGATTTATCTAATAAAACTGGCTTAAATTAGTATCTGAATTAAACTTATCAAGGTAAAAATATCTGCTAAGATCCATTACTGATCTATTTTCCACAACAGTTAAAATCAGGCATATTTATGCTCATTTAGCCAAGCCGATACCACACTGCTCCGAGATGTACATAAATCAAATTTTTAGCTGCCTAGTGCATAGAAGTTTCTCTTGCCAATTAGGACATCATCAGCCAGTGACACTATCTTATGGCATGCAGAAATATTATTCTCCACCTTGAAAAGAAAAGCAGAGCTTGGTAATAGTGTATGCTGTCGAACATGGGAGCCAACTAGCACACTTTTCCAGGCTGTGTTCATATGCCTTCTTCTGGACTCTCCTCATATTTCCAAAATTTAAAAGTAGCCAGTGATGTTCAGTTTAGATTAAGGAGTCCCAGGATTTGAAGAAAAATAACAGAGCACTGACAAATATCAAAGTTACTTGTCCCTCTAATTTCTCTATGATTTCTCCATGATTTCTCCATGATGGAGTACTTACAGTTAGATCTGTCTTTGGTCATCATTTTTCCTGATGAAATTAGTGGTTTTTATCTAGACCAAGACACAACATTTCAGCTCTCTTACAGCTGCACTTCTCACTTCTTATAGCCTGCTACTTGTAATAACACACAGATATGCTGTCTGCTTCTCAGAGTTAATCAGTGGCCAGACCATTTCCCAAGTAACACAGACATCGTTTGGGAAAAACCACAAGCAAAAAAAAAAACATAGACTACTGCAAGAAAAAGGTTTTGAATATATTTAAAAGTTAATGCTATTTAACATGTAGAATATTGGCAGATTAAGTCCACAAGTATTAATGGGCCTAGAATGATTGTCCATGAAAGTGCTTGGATTTCTCTGTTGATGGCTTTCTTTTCGTCTTCCTCTGGTTTTGAATCAGACGAAAATGGTACTCTTTTCCAGTCATCAGTAAAAAGATGAATACAGTTTATCTAGTAGTAGAATTTGCATCAAGTCCTATTTTCCACATCACTGAAATTCCAATTTTCTTTCCAATGCTTAATCAGGAATGCAGTAACTACCATCCCCTAGAAAACATCTATACCGTACTGTATTATTCTGTATATTCCAATGTTGTATTTCTCAAATAATTCATGTGTCCAGAACATTCATTGCACCTGACTAGAACAGCCCATAAATATTCTAAGTGTTCAAAGTATAGCATCTGGCATGCTCATTATTATCTTTTCAGTCCTCATTTTATTTATAATTTCAGTAATGACCTTTTAGTTCAGACATGATGCCCTGTGTCAAAGTACATCTTATTAGTTTTCACAAACTATAGACTGATACAGTAATCATGTCAAAGTTTCCCATATCGTAATTTCTATAACACTGAGGACTCTAACAGATATTACAATTGTCTCCATGTTCTGTACTATTAATGATAACAGCTGCAAGTCTTACATGCTCCAGCAGTCTGAGCTGAGACCTACCATATTTTGACATGTGACCAATTAACCTAAGTTGAGAATTGGTACATTTCTTCAGGAAAGTGTTAAACTACTGTTAGCAGTTTGAAGAGGAAAAATGGGTTCCTTTTAACTCCATCTGGTACATACTGAGATTCCAAACTATTGCTAATAAAATGCTGAAGCTTATATAGAATACACAGTGAAAAGAAATCTGGGGAAAAAAAAGAGTGAGTAATGAACTTTGATAATTGCAAAAACAGAGAAGATAACAGGAAGACACAGAAATTATATTAAATAACAGTAACATAATGTGCTTTATTTAAAACATGTCTGATGGTTCTTGTAACTAGAATTCCAATATATTGTAAAGAGAACTGTGCATATGTTATCTGGAAGCAGAATTCTTATTAGGATTTTAAATAGCCCAGCATTATTGGATAGATTTAATTTACCCCATACTAAAAGAAAAAAAAAAAAAGTCAGAACAAATCCAACCAAAAATAAGTGCAAGATTCTTTCAACCTGTTTGACAACTTCAGACCTACATATGAGAGAACTCTACAAATATTTAACAAATTTAATGGTTTGAGTTTTAGGTAAAGTTACAAGGAATTAAAAACAAAGAAGAAATGACAGAGAGTATATGAATAGAGACCTGCAGAAATGAAAATTTCCTGGACAGAATCTCAACGTACTCAGAATAACAAGACACCATTTATAGAAGAATTATCTCTTAGTAACCAAAGATAGTCAACCATACACCAGCTAGAGGAGAAGCCATCCTTGACCTACTTGCAAATAGAGAGGAATTTATCGAAAATTTGAGAAATATAGTGAAGTGTGAAACAGCCACAATGAACTAGCTGAATCTAGAAAAAACAATTAATGAGGTTACGGAACAATGGCACAATAGTACTGAATTTTAAGCAAGAAAATTAGACTCAAATCCACAACAATTGATAAGCCAGGCAAATTTATGGACAGGTCTCCAGAACAATGAGAGTGAGAGAAAGCTTCACAGGACTTTTCACACTAAGTCATTGGAGCCACTAAATGAAAAACTTCTGTAGCTGATCTGAGTTTATGAAGTTTTCAGTGTCCATGGTCCCACTTAACCACTCTTCCTTTTCCTGCTTAACTTCTCTTCATATTTAGTGTCTCTCCTACATATCTGTGGAACAGGATCATATAGGTATTAATGCCAAGTGTTTCATTAGAGTAGCATATCAAAAGTTTATCCATACAAATGCCTCTAACATTTTAGGCCTGACCATCTGAGAGATCAGCAAAATAAAATAGTAAACCTAGAATTACAGAATTTAAACTCATTTAAAGAATTGAGATTTCCAAGGCAAAATACTGTTAATATTAATAGTATTAATAATAATATTAATAACAATATGAATAATTGTAACAACAACAACAGTTTATTGTGCATGTCTTTTCCAGAATAATAGTTTGCACTGATGAGGTAAAATCTGTAAATTTAACATTATAGGAATTCTCAGCATAGTGTCATGAATTTGGACCAGGAATTCTGGACCTTACTGAATTGGGCAATATTCCTGCTTAGGATCATGAGTTTTGAAAACATTGCTAACATTAGACCAAAAGCACAAAGACTTCCTAACATTCACAGCTTTTCAAATCTTGATGAGCTGATTTCACTTCAAAGACAAAACCATAGGGTGTGTATGCGGAGGGGGAAATTGACTATGGCTGACTGCCTTTATTTTAGTTCCATCCCAAGAACCTTTTCTATTTAGTTCCTCTGAAAAGTTGACTAGATAGTGTCTTTTTTTTGGGATTGCTCTTTCAGCTAGGATGCAATCTCAAAACAAGACCTGTCCTCAAGCTTGCCCTCTGTGAAGTAGATGCTGTTCAGAGGACAGGTTTGTTCTTGTGTGCCTCTTTTCTCCTGAGACTGCAGTCATGCACAAATCTTCCTCCAAGGCTTCTTCTATAATCCATGAAGTTGCTAGATAATCACAGTACTAGCTTCTCTCAGAGAATGGTTAACCTGATAAGTTATATCAGAAACACTGATGTCTTGTAGGTATTACTAGATCCTCTTCTCACCTGGAAAATAGTAGACATAGCATTTATGATGGGTGAAAGTAATGGTCAGACAAATTGTTAAACAATAATCCTGACTTAAAATAGTTTTTTCCAATAAATTAAATCCTTCGGTTTTGTGGAGAA
Organism: Xenops minutus; assembly: GCA_035221455.1. Lineage (NCBI taxonomy): Eukaryota > Metazoa > Chordata > Aves > Passeriformes > Furnariidae > Xenops > Xenops minutus. The sequence goes on from JAWWEE010000001.1 coordinate 63,563,550, forward strand.
GGTTTATGCACAAATATTTTTAACACATAAGTTGAAAACCACATCTCAAAGAACTAAATGAATATATTAAAAGCATCAGGGCCAATTCCTTGAGTCACATCAGTTGATTCCAAACAGCTGGTATCCATACTATTAAATTTTTATACACTCCAGAGAAAGTATGGTTTCCCCTAATTTATCTGTTGGGAATGAGGGAATGACTTGTGACCCATCCTAACTCTCAAGAAATGAATATAAATTGCTTGGGAAATTGTGAGAGACCAAAGCAAAATCATGCTAGTAAATAATTGAAGCACTTTAAGAAATTTAACAATATGTATATATAAGTAATAGTTACAGTGCTCAGGAGTTCTCTTCATACTCTTTATTGAAGACCACAAAACATTCCAGCAAACTATTACTTTTACAGAAAAAGAGAATGCTACTTTTTATAATTCTTAATATATCAGATGGTACATCAGGGAAATAAATTTGGGGACTACAGAGTGTCTGAAAGGAGTGACTCCTAAATTCAACTTACTGGGACCAAGAGTCATAGTAACTGTAGCGTAACAAAAGAGTATAACTACTGTTGTAGAGGGATGATTTCTTTATTGAAGACTTAATGGATTACAGTTTTATAGTTTTCTGCTGCAGATCTCCCACTTAGTCAAGCAGACTGCAGGAAGAGCAATAGCTGGGTAGATTGTTTAAGGCAGAATTGTGGCCCAGAAAACTACAGTAACTTTTATTTCATATTAAATAACCAAATGGAAAACTAGTTGTGGCTGTATCCATAGTGTTATACAGAGGGCCAGTGTTAGAGCAGATACAGTATTAGAAATTTAAATTTTACTATAAAGGACAGAAAAACTTGTTTTTTTTTTTTTCAAATTTTAATAGGTTGAAAACATTTATTATTAAAAATTTAAAAAGTGCTATAAAAGAAAAATTTAGCAACACAAGAACAAAATACCTCATGAGTGAAAAGGCAATGCAAATAAAGGAAAACTAAATTGTAGGCTGCTTGGCTAACAGTTTATACAAAAAGATCCATAAGGAAAAGTTTGAGATGTCATAGTCTATATAACAGAACTTTAAAAGAATCTGCTCTCACTTTAGTATAGCACATTCTAGGTTTTACAAAATTACTGGAAATTCGTGGGGGAAAAGGAACAAAATTATCAGTAAAGACTAATTGATATGTATTTTTAAAATGTACAGAAGAGTGCCACTCTAACAATACACAAGCATTTTAACAGTGTGTATTACAAGATTTTATAGATCTGTTTTTACAATGAACCTTGATTGTGTTTGCCATTTTGCCTGATTGAGTAATAAATAATTAGTCTTCAGGAAGAACATTTTGCATAGCAATACATGGTTGCATAATGAAAATGTCTCAGAAATATTGCCTTATTAATTTCTTTCCTTGCTGTATTAGAATATTTTTTGGGGGGTTGTTTGATTTTGGCTTTTTTTGTTTTTGTTTTTTGTTTAAGTTAAAAAAATTAGGTGAAAATGGGTTCTGGTTTCTGCTTTTCTGAAAAATCAAGCAAATATTTATATATATTTCTTACTTGGCTTGTTGTTGTTGTTTTTGTTGTTTTTTCTCCCTACAAGAATCCAGAATCTTCTCAAGTACCCATTTAATTTAAAAGAGAGAACCAGTCATCACATAATTAATCTGCTAGGTAATAATGTGAGAAAAATCTGTTCAAGAGAAGTTTTATGAAATTAATTAATTTATTGATTACAATTTCTCCTTAGTCAAAGTGGAATTTTTCCTCACAAATGCAATCAAACAGAGTGTCTTAGTTCAAAGGGAGAACTAAGATATCTATGTTGGCCAAGAAGTAATCCCTCTCCTTTAAATTTAGAAAACAGAACTTTAATTAGGAAAACCAAGGAAAAAAATAATATATATATATATGAAAGGATAACAGTTCTTAACCACAATACACAAATATATATATATGTATATATATATATATCCAGAAAGAACCAAACAACAACAGTTTGTAATAAACCTCTCCACCCCCCAAACAACAAGGCAAACAGTTAAAAGGTCTTTTTGGCTACTCCCAAAAGAAGGGGACATGCAATTGTATCTACGGACAGCAGGTGGTGCTGCAGCTCCTCCGCCGCTGGCCGCTCTCTCTCAGGGGTTGCAGTTATGTTTACGGACAGCAGGTGGCGATGTCGCGCCCGGCCAGCTGGCCTCTCTCTCAGGGGAATGGCAGGAGCAGAGGTCGAGTCAGCTCCTGTGCAGTAGGTGACAAAAGCAGCAGAAAATCCAACCTCTTCAGGGTAGAGAACAGGTGTGTTTCTCTTCCTCAAAGTAGTTCGGGGTGTCCACGGGTAATTGGCGAAGCCAGAGAGCAAAAGACACAATTTTGGTCCCGAGGCGATGCTGGACCTGGTGTGTGTGTCCATCTTCTGTTCTCCACCAGGCCAGTGAACTGCTTACCCTGCACAGAAAGCACAGGAACTCCCACCCAGAGGCCGTCTTCCCTCCCCCTCCCAGCCTGGGGAGAGATCAGAACAAAGACTCTGGTTAAAGCAGTTAACATCAGGATAAGCATATCCTTTGTGCCTTTTGTTAACCATATTTAGCAACACTAAGGCGTCTCCAATATTATTTTTTTTCCTTTGGAAGGAATTCCAGCTGAGGTTTTGAAACTAAAACATAGAGATTTGTACCAAATGGAAAAAAAAAATAAAAAATTGCTATAGATGCAATTAAAACAGTAATTGTGATTATGAATAGAAAACAAGAAGAAAAAACAGAACTTGCCAAATTTAATTAAAAAATAGCTAGTAAACCTTCAAGCTATAATGGACGACATATGTTAATGAATGTAGGAATTATGGATATTTTATACTTTTCCAAACCTTTTTTTTACAGACATACATAGGTGATATGCATCATTTTATGAATTCCTAGCACAACTATGACAGTTTTAAACTTTGTCTTCTGGCTGACATGAAACAGGCATAGGTGGAGGGTGGAAAAAGAGTAGTAGGAAAAACATTACATTAAACAGCACCCTCTGGCAATAAGATTGATAGGGTGATGAAGCACAGTTTTTTGCTATTCCTCATTTCCTTTCTGTGAATGGAGAACACAAACTTGGCTTGGGTTTATTAGCTTATTATGACTTTAAAAATAATTTTATAATCCTGAAATATCTTTATTCCATCTCTAAAATAAACATGTAGAATAAATTTAATCTGGTTTTGTAAACATGGATAAACTTCTGTGTCATCCTCTCTGCCTTTTAAATTTCTATTTTTAAACTTTTGTTCTTTCTCTCAATATTATACAAAAATTATAGACTGCCCCACAGACACATGTTTGATCCTTAATAAAACCCCTTTAGTTCACTTTGGCTACAGATATCCAACTCAAGATATTCTATGATTCTGTGATTCTATAATATCATTAATGATCCATCAGACACAGCCAGTGTAGGAAACTTGAGACACAAATTGTTCCTTATTATAAGTGTTGGAATGATTCTCTATTTATTTTTGTTTGTTTGTTTTTGTTGTATATTTCATACAACAATTAGTACTGAACAACTATTGCAGTTTATCACCTTCATTTAAGCATAATTTTGATCAAAACACTGATTGGAAAAAAGATTCTTATACACACTGACAATGATATAAACTGGCATTACTAGAAAAAATTCGAATTATGTCATCCGAGAACCTGGCCTTGATTCTATGGGTGACATTTAGTAGCATTTTCCAGATGGTTTATACTACTCTAAGAACAGAACACAGCTGTAAGCCCAGTTTAGTGTTTGTCATTAAAGCAAATTCATTACTACTTTGTACAGAAAAGTAACCAAAGTACTTACAATAAATCAGTGAAACTGGTCCTCAAGCTTGCAAAAACAAGGGCCGATAACACTCCTCCATAAGTCAATATATTTTTTCTTTATTTTCCCTTTGTATCATTAGTGAAGAGGGATTGAGAATCCATTGCCTGTTACTAATTATCAACTTCCACTCTACATGGTCAAAAGCTTCTTTAGTACAGATGTTTTCTACATATCCTACATAAATTTGAGCCAGGTGAGTGGCAAATGGGTTTTACATGGGATTGTACAATAAGATTCTACTATTTAAATAGAAAACTCTTTTTTGAAAGGGGAAGACATTGCCTTTTTTAATTATTTAAACTTTAAAGAATTATCTTAGATCTTCCAATGCTTTAGCAACTCAAAAAATGTGTCTTTAAAGCTCTTCCTGGATTAGGGTGATACTAGTCACGTGACTATCCACTAGCTGGTTGGATCTGACACACCAAAGCAGAGGATCAAACAGGGCATTTTCCCCCCTGCTCAATCGAGTTCAAGAGTTTCTAGTGGCTGTTTCACTATCACAGTTGACCACTCCTTAAGAGCTTTCAGTGCATCTTGATAAATGTATGTATAAAAGATTTAATGTAACTTTTGCTCAAACTGAATCTGAAAGCTCATTCTTGCAAAACAAGTAACTCAGACACCTTTCAATACTAACTTTACAATTACTCTGTGCCTTTAGAAGTTTTACAGTGCCATGAAAGATAAATAAGATTACTTTGACTAAGGAGTTGGAATGGTGAATAACATTCCAGTAACAGAAAATAACTCTCAGAGTGATGGAAAAGACCTGACAGAATCAGTTATGTTCATGTGTTAGATGGAGGGAGAAAATTCAGTTCCAAAATTACTGGTGATTCTAGGAGAATTCTTCCCCAGGCACCCAACTATGGTCTTCAAAATTTTGCTTCAATAGAGTGTATGAATCAGAAATCCATATGTATTCAAGGTCATAATATTTTGTTGATTATAGGGCAAAGATGACTACAGAAATGGTATATCCCTTTTTGATTTTACAGGAAGTTAACATCTTGACATTAGACAAAAACTAAACAAAATAAAACTAAATGCATTTTGGTTCCTCTCAAGGTAAAGCAAAGTCCTCTAAAAGAGTGAAAAAGCAAGTTATATGTCCTCAAACTTTTAAGATAAAGAGTACACCTTAAATTGATGGGTATGGTTGAGACTACAGAACATGTAACATCTTATAGCAAGTTTCAAAATATATGTTACAAAAGTAGTGTTCTTTACATTACCTCACCATCTGTCTTAACAGGAAAGCTCATTCTTACCTTAAACTTTCTAGAGGAAACAGTCTTCACTTTATGTTCTTATTTTACTTTTTTTCTTTTCCATACACTGAAGCTGAAAACAAATAATTTAAATTAACAAACTGAAAATAAAAAAGGCCTTTTCCGAATCCTGCTTGCAGGTCTTTAAAATGATGAAAGCACTTTACATTATAAGATTTCTCTAGTCTCTGAACATGGATCCCAGTTTGAAAGATTGAAAATCTCCCTGAAGTCTGAAACACTTAAATAATTTAGATTAAATTTAAATTGTGCTACACTTTATAAGCCCAGAACCATAGTCACATCTTTACCGGAAAGCTTATAAAAATTTGAAATGCTCCAATAATTTTAAATCTTGTAGAAGCCTAGTACTTTCCAAATTAAAGTGCTAATAAAAAAATTAGCACTGAAATTTAAATCTCCATATGCAGTGTAGAATGATTTAAAATTATTGAAGCTTTTCAATTTTTTATGAGGTCTCTGTGCAGAAGTGAATCAAAAAGCATTTTCAGTACAATGGAAATAAGATAGAAAACAAACATAGAAAAACTGTCATCAACATAACAGTATAGTATGAGAACTTTTCCAGGATGCTAAACAAGTTTTGAAAGAACAACTGCATATTGAAAATTGAGACAGATATCGCGTTCTTCTTAAAACATTTTCATAAAACTCAGGAGATATTTTAGGTTCTGATTTTGTGCAAGCTACTTAATTTCTTTTAATCTCCATTTCTCCCTTTCTTGTTTAGATTATAAATTCATTGGGACAAGAACTTTCTTTTTTGAAATTGATATGCATTTGACTAAATGTGGATATCTACTATGTCCATATTCATATCTAACCAGTACTGCTTCATAGTGAGTGGAGAGACACATAATTTTTAAAGACTGTTCATACAATAGTAAACTCCTCAATAAGGTAAAGATCCCATCCTGAAGAAGCCTATTAGTCTCCATAGACAGTAAGGGGAGCCTAAAGTGACTACTTTAGTTATTGATTGCAGTATATAAAGTTGAGGGAAATGCAGCCAATTTGTTATTATCTTGTCTAATCAGTAAGACTACCTGGTATTCCTGCAACACCTATTATTAAAGGTTATAAAAAATTCAAATAGATAACTTTAAATCTTCTGAATCTAGAAGTGTTAGGCAGTGAAATCTTTAGAAACAGTGAATATGCAAAGAACTCTCACAGATGTTCCTAAAGTGAAAAAAAAAAAGAAAGAAAATAGACAGGTCATCTGTATCTAATGTGGTTTGTTGTGTTTTGTTTGTTTGTTTGTTTGTTTGTTTTAGTGCATAATATTGGCAGTTGAGAGAATTAAAGAAAGAAACTTATCAGGTATTTCATGCACTTTACCTGTAAGGATGAATAATTTTTTTACAGAACTAATTATAGGAGAATCTGAAGAAAATCCAACCACTTCCAATGACCTGTTTCAATCTGAGTTTTAGTAATAGACAGATTACTTTATTGGATGATAAAGTCTTCTGACAGCTGAGGAAGGCTTCAATGTAGAGAACTACAGGTTTTCACAAAGTTTGTGCAAATGTCTTACACATGTGTAGAAAGACTATTACATGAGACCTGCAGAAACATATTCCAGCTTCTTGTTCCTTTCCACAGAAAATCCAGTCTCCCTGGATTGATCTACAGTGATCTGTATACAGTTTTGCTTCTGGCTGAGGGACCAATTTCTTGTTACCTTATTACAGATTCATCTAACATTTTTACTAGCAGTAATTAGGTCTAAATGTCTAGAGGCAGAATTTTCAAGTGCTGGGGTTTTTATCCTGTCACATTTCTTAAGTGTGTCAGTTTTGCTTACAGAGTAAAGCTACTCTTTCAATATGTTTGGGTATGGAGGACTGTTATTATTTGTTTGTCTTTATGTTGAAAACTAAGTGTATATATCTGAATGTATTTGAGGTGAAATCAGTCAGTCAATCAACCAGTCAATCAAACAAACAAACAAAGGGACTTCAGAAATAAAGTTATAGTTAACCCCATTCACAATTATCTCAAGTGTGAGGAACATGGGGAGTGGGTAAATTATATTTTGTCAAATTAACAGTAAGGGAAGTACCTTTTCTTTCAGCTGTTATGGTGTCTCCCCTTCTCATGAAGATTAAAATGTCTAAGGACAGAAACAAGCAAACAACAAAAAAGGTACATTGAAGGTTTGTTTATTGAAATAGGAATTTCTCAAATTTTTTAAAGAAGACCACATGTGAATATTTCCCCCACAAACTTACAAATCTAATTCAAAGTTTGTGTTGGAAAAGACTTCTGCCACGGTAGATGTGAAGCAGAGACAGAGGATTATCCAAGACTGCACATCGTGGAGGAAGAAGCCCCTGAAGACAGGACCATTGCTGTGACAACTTCCAAAGGACCAGAGACTTTATAATTCAACATTACCTGCGTCTTTTATGTACGGGTTTTCCGCTGTTTAGATTGTAACTCCTAGAAACCTCTGCACACATGTGAAAAGAGTATGCCTCTTTTCCCGGGTATCCAGCCCCACTTCCCTCCTGATCTTATTGGATGTATCACCTGTCACTCCCCATTCCTGGGTTCCCACTGGGTTTTGGTCCTCCTGCTCCCTTATTGGCCCCTATGACCCCCAAACCTCACCACTCCCCCTGAACCCTTACCCAATCACATCCTACCTCCCAGACCCCGCCCAAAGGGTTTAAATTCCCTGGACTCAGGTAAATGCTTTTCTATGACCATTCAATCTGGGCCTGCTACATCTCTCTACTCCTGCTCAGGTGGGGATTTTGCAATCCCCTCCAGACTCCGGGAGGCCATGGGACAGTAGAGGAGCCAGCTCCCCCTCCACAGCTGTTAAGTTTGATTATTGCAAACACAAGTTCTTGAGATAAAGGATACTTACAGTGCAAAATACAGGCAATGCAATAACTGAAAACAGAAAGAGAGGGTTTGAAACTGTTGTCCCTATAAAGGAACGATACCCAGACAGGATTCAACAGAGCTAGAGTCAACTGTCTACAAGTTTTGTCAAGCAATTGAGTGCTTGGCTGCCAAAAGGGTGTCAGTATCTATTCTAGAACTTATTTTACTTTCTGTGGATTCATTTTCTTCTTGGGTTCACCAAAGGGAGTATATTCTTGGCTTAGTAGTTTTACTTATGTTCAGGTTTTTTAGACTAATTTGGCATTGAGAAAAGTTTCTTCTTCCTAATATGTTGAATGCCCTAGCCACATTCTACATCATAATATCATATAGTTTATTCCATCACTATGTATCCTGCTGAGAGGATCTGCTCCTTTAAATTCTCTAAACCTGATGCAACTTGAGCGAGTAGTAAATGACTGTGTAAGGAAAGAGTGGAGACAAAATCTTCAGACCTATCAGAATAATTAATATTCAGAAATAATGTCTGAGAAATTTTGAACCTAGTTTGCAAGTACTTGACCACAAAATGGCCTTTCACAACAGAAATGTATCATCCTGGAACTAGATTCACAGAGGTATGGAGATGTTGAGTCCTTCATATTCCGCTGCATACAAAGAGGAATTAAACATCTCAATGTCGTTGTTGAACTGGCCCTAGATACTGTTATTGACATCTCTGAAATAAGACATTTATTAACTGCAAGGAAACTACACAGAATTAATTTCAGAATTTAAATTATATTCTTAGACATATTCAGAAAAAAAGATGCATGCAGGATTGAAATTTTTACTTGTTCATTTTGCAGAATGAATGAATGTCTTCTAATCTCTTTCCTAACAAGTTATGAGAGAATTTGTCTTATAAATAAAAGGAAACCAAAAGAACTCTTTTGAGTTTTGAACATGTGTGACTGTTACACTGGCAGACTGAAGTACTGTGGAGAGATACTTCAGTTAGCTTAAACCTAAGTAAGGATGAAGAAACTCAAATTGTCTCACTTATTGGTGGCTTACAATTGCTGGCAATTCCTTTCTGTTTCCTAAATCAGACTGATGCTGAACACTTTTTTTCCTTAAATAGAACTTCTTAGTAAGGAAGTTAAGCCTGCATTGTTATTTTTATTATTAAGCTTACTTGGAAAGTCCAATTTAAGTGACAACAACATCTGAGCCTCTAAGTTGGGTTTGGGTAATTAGTCAACTTAAAATTTTATCTGTATTTCCCTGAGAAGGAAATTTTGCATCAATAGGAAAATTGTAAGAAAAAAATTGAAAGACATAAGCAAGCTGTGTCCACAAAAGAAGCAAAGCTGAGTTCCAGTATTATAGTTGTTAAAAAGCGATAGAAGCAAAGCTGAGTTCCAGTATTATAGTTGTTAAAAAGAGATAGATTATTCCCAATTTTGGCAAAAGAAAGTTTCTGGTCATAAATATGTGATATATTGAGATAATACATATTTCTTGTTAAAGTAGCTTATAAATGGCCACCACCTCCAGCAGCATCAGGCATAGGAATTCTTCCTGCCTGGCCACTAGAAACCAGCCCCATGTACCTTGGGGTATCAGTTCCAGGACAAAGGCTTGATTCTCTTTTGTACACACACACACACACAGATGCATGCACAGAGGACACAGATACAGCTGGTCACACACATGGCCTGAGATGAGCCACGCACATGACCCCTGAGATGAGTCACTGCTCCCCAGTAGCCCCCACACTCAGGACTCACACCAGACACAGGCACAGATGGCCGCATGCCCTCTCACTCTTGGGCTGGCAGAGGCAGAAGGTCACTAGAGCAGCACACATACCACACTGCCCGGGTTCAAAAGCACATGGACACTCACAGATTCCCCGAGCACTGGCACAAACCCTTTGCCCACCCAGCATGCCTGGACTGAATTACAGCCCCCCTTATCCACCCCACAGGTCCCTGACTCCTGGCTGATTCTGGTGGGTGCTTGCTGCAAACATGCAGCACTCACACACTCAGTCCCTGTGTGTGCCACACTCATAGGTCCCCTTCAAACACCAGCATGGCCCCTCCTCCTTCCTGCTACCCCTCCCTGGACCAGGGACCTCCTGCTCTCTGGCTGGTCCAGCTTGGAGTTTTCCAGAAAACCCACATGCACGCCCCATGTACATACACCCCACATACACCTGGTTTGGGGAAGATATAAGACCCTCCCCAAGCAGCTGGAATTTGGGCACACTGGGGCAGTGATCTACCATCACATCACAGACACTGACATTTGATTACATGAAACCAGACCCTTTTATACCCTTTTGTGTGTATTCACCTTTTTTCCTCCCCCCATAATTTATTTTTCCTCCTCCATAAATTATTTAATAAATTTTGCATAATACCAAAGGTCACATTTGAAGATAAATATCTCCATGGTCCTCTTGTTTCCCCCTTCTTACCTCTTAGATAGTCCAGGTTGTCTCTCTCCAAATCTGTGCCCAAAGTTCTTAACAGCCTTTCAATTAGTAATTCTAGACTTTTGTTCTTTGTCCCCATCTTCTTTGGCTGTCAGATTTGTGTCTCTCTTTTCTTGCCTTCCCATTTTCTTATTATCCCCTTTTACATTTAGAAGGTCCTTGCTAAGATAATTTGAATGATGTAGACCCCTCACCCTCCACATACCCTTCCAGTTATGTGCTGGTTTTGTCTGTGATAGTTAATTTTCTTCCTAGTAGCTAGTTAGGGGCTAGGTTTTGGTTTTGTTCTGAAAATGGGGTTGACAACACAGAAATCTTTATGACATCATACTCAGCATATAAACCTGGTGGAAGAAGGAGGAAAGGGGTGCACATATTCCATTTTTAATTCCTGGGTCACTGTTACATGTGAAGGAGACCTGCTTTCCTGAAGATGGCTGAACACCTACCTTCCTCATGGGAACTGGTGAATGAATTCCTTGTTTTAATTTGCTTGTGCATGCAGCTTTTGCTTTCCTTGCTAAACTGTTCTGGTCTCAACCCATGAGTGTTCTCATTTTTATTTCTTCCAGTTTACTCCCCTAACCCACTGATCGGGGCGCTAGTGAGTGAATGGCTGTGGGAAGCTTAGTTGACAGCTGGGTTTAACCCATGACAGGTTACCACAGAAATATGGATCATAAAACCACCCATTGTAGATAGACCAGATGTTTTATCAGTCTTCTTTCAATTTATTACACAAATAATTTCAAGAAAAAATACATCCATAATTGGAAAATTAAGATGCCACTTGTGCATGATAGAAGAATAATAGTATTTTATGTGATTTGGTTTTTTTGGATTACAAAGCTACAGATTAGTCAAGATCGTACCTTTGGAAGCTTAATATATAAGATCAATATAACATCAGGGAATGAAAGAGCACATCAAGATTGTTACACAGTGTTACAAAGAAAAAAGTCCAAACAATCATCTTTATATGCATTTACATTGCTGTAAGAAGGACCTTGCAAGAAAGGAACCCCTTACTTGCTGCCATGTCAGAATTTACCTGACATTTGCTGGTGATGACAATTTACCACGTAACTAATAGGTTGCTTAGTTATGGTCAAATAAAGCTCATATAAGTACTATTAAATGCAACTTTGTCTTGGCATAGATAAGAAAGATCATTAAAAAGGAGATTTTTCTGGACTTTTTTCCAACTATGTTTTATAAACTTAAATCCAAGACAACATAATAGTAAATGTTTTAAACTTTTTTTTTTTTTTTTTTTTTAATAGGAATAGAAACTGTTGCATGACGTTCACAGTTGCAAGTCCTTGACACACTAAGCTAAAGAAACTTTTCCTTGTGAGACTGTGTCTCTCACTCTTTGGCCCAAATAACCTTTTTAATAAAGCCTCTACTTCATCAAGAGAGGCTAATATACACCATGACTTCAGGATAATCTTTACTCTCAGTCTTATGGACTGTCCTTTGAAATATGAGATTTGGACTAAGATCCAGTATATCAAAATTAAATGAGATTGATAAAATCAGACTTAGTAAAACTATCTTCATAATGTACGTATTTATGTTCAAGAAGAAAACAAAGTCCTTTGAAGGTCATTACAAGGAGAATCTGCCAGCTGAAATTTAACTAAAAGGCAGAAAATTACCATCTGGATACCTCAGTTCTCTCCTGCATTGCAGGGTAGTGATTTAACTCTGAATTCTGAATTTATTTATTTTTTTAATCAGTTTGCTGCCTCGTAATGTTACATTTTGCAAGTAACTTGGTCCACATGTAATGTATGTATTCTCAAAGCAGGAAGTCGGACAAGTTAGGGCAATGTTACAGAACACAGCACTCATTCTAAAGAAACAACAAAAAAGTCAGGATGTAGGTAGTCATAGAAGCGGAAAACTGTAGGATACAGGGAAATTTTCATTTAAAAACATGTGTCTGGATCATTTAGACTATAAAATTAGCTACACAAAAGCAACTACTTTTAGGTTCTAAAGTCTGGATTTCAGATCTTTAACTCCTAATTTCTCTCAAGATTCCTAATTCCTGTTGTTGATTGTCACACTGTCTTTCCTAAATGCTAGATATAAAGGTGAAAGTGAAAAAAAAAAAACAAACAAAACAAACAACAACAAAAAAACAAACAAAAACAAACAAAAAAAAAACAAACCAAAAAAACCCCACAACATTTCAAACCAATGAAAACTAGATCATTTTTACCTGCTGGTCTATTATCACACAAGGAAGGATTAAGCATTTCAAAATGTTTAGATGCTCTCATCAGTTTCTTTATCAGAATTTTGTACTTGTCTGGTCATCCATCCCTTTGAGAATAAATATTTGTTAAATGCTTTGCTTGTTTCAGTGATCAGAGACTTTTGTCCTTTGAACAAAACCACTGAGATTCAGGAGTTCTGTCACTCTCTGTACTGGTTCTGGCTGGAATACATCTAATTTTCATTACAGCTGCTCCTCCACTGCTATATTTTGTATTTGTGATGAGAACGGTGTTGGTAGCATACCAGTATTTTAACTTTCACTGAGCAGTGTTTACATAGCATCAAGGCCCAGACAGCTGACCAGCAGGACAGTCCATACCATATAGTGTCATACTCAGCATATAAAGCTGAAGGAAGAAGGAGGAAGAGAAGGGACATCTGGAGTGATGGCATTTGTCTTCCCAAGTCACTGTTATCCATGATGGAGCCCTCCTTGCCTGATGATGGCAGAGCACTGATGGGACATGACGAATGAATTCCTTGTTTTGCTTTGCTTATGTGCAGGGCTTTTACTTTACTTATTAAACTGCCTTCATCTCACCCAGTTAGTTTTCTCACTTTTGACTTCTTGATTCTCTTCCCATCTCACTGTGGAGGATTGAGCAAGAGGCTCTGTGGGTTTGAGCTACTTCCTTTGGTTAAACCACAAAACTGTCCTTTTAAAATTATTAACTGGTAGGACTGGCTGGCCTTCCTGCTTTTATTACTCTTCTAGTGAATTGATTGATCTAGTATAGTCATATGCCTATGGGTATCTAGTATCAGCACCACCAGCAAGCTGAAATGTACTGTTTATAACAAGGAGCATTCCATGTTTTTTCAGTGCAAAATGAATATTAGTGACACTGTATTTCTTTTAAATGTTCAAATTAGCCCCTTTTCTACTCAGAGTGTAGTTTTGACACAGAACATTATAAACAAGAATTCATTGTTTGTTTGGTTTTTTTTCCCCAAGGAAATGGACTTGGGGTCTTTAACACAAGAGCCTACTATGAGTAGTCTTGGTTGAGAAGAGATATCCAAATATTTTTGTGAATTAAATATATTCAGTTTGCTCCACTATTATTTATTGCAGTCCTACTTATCACTCTCCACAAGCATTCAGACATTTAATCAGAAATTTAATAAAAGAACTCTTTCAAGTCTCATGCTGCTAAAATGTGTCAGAGAAATGCAGTGCCCATAATGCCCACATGCTGATCAGTTCTACTATTTCTTAAGTGCCCATATTAAATAAAACTATTTGGCACATTTCAAAGCACATTTTCAAATGTTCATAGGTATCCTGCAGCACCAAGGAAAACATTATACTGCACTTGCTGAGCTGCTAAGTTGCCATTGAATTTCATTTTATTGTTCCTACAGCCAGTGATTTAAAAAGCAGCAAACTTTAAAATTACTAGAAATAGATATGGAAGACATAATTGTGCTTGAGCCTAAGGATCTATGTATATGTTATAAAAGAATATTTCTTAAGAATTAAATCTAACATACAAATAAAATTGAGAACAGGATTTTTTTGTTGCTGAAAAACAGGCTATTTCATTTTTATCTTTATTCTGCATAGAGATTTTGTTTCACTACTAAGGGTAAAAAATAATAAAATTACAACATCTACAACATGAGATATTTTAGTCAATGTTTGTTGAAGCCATGGAAATCTAAAATCTTGACTTCTGTGGCTTCCCCTCAAGGCCTTTCACTATCACCATTGCCTTCCTTTGAATACTCTCTAGCAGCTTAAAAACATTTTTATATTGTGGTGCCTAAAACTCCACACAATATTCAGGGTGAGGTCACCTCAGTGCAGAGCAGAGCAGGACAATCCCCTCCTTCGAATGGCTGGCCATGCTTAATGCTTTGCTTGACGTACCCTAGGGTACACACACACACACACATGTACACACATACACTCATGCACATATATATACATAGAATAAGGCCCATCTATCTTTTGTTAGTCAGGCTGGTAGTTTTGTCCAGGTGTACTTCTAGCTTAAATTGCCATGGTATCTGTGAAATTATTCTAGATGTATGGTAGTGAAGGATCAGAACTCATCTTTTTTGTTCAAATTCTGACTTTCGTTTTAAATGAAGTTGAGGTTTGCTCTGATACCCAGATCCCTGTCTTTGCACAAAATAAAGACTTCACAAGCTCAGCATAACTACAGTCTCTGCAGAGATCTGGATACAAGCCAATTTTAAGTGGTGCTGAGTCATCAAAAATGTCTGAAGAATTGTGAACAAATTTGTCAAGAGATAACAATCATAATCCTAGTTTAAATTTAGGGTCACAGCTGCTCCATACTGCCAGCAGAATAAAAAGTGAAAGGAAGCCAAGGCACGTAAGTTCCCTTGTAAAGCAATAAGCATCTGAACTCAGTATGATGTCTCACGTGCATACGTGTTACGTATGTATGTACTTATGAATGTAAAGAGGTGATTTCTAATTTAACTTATCCTTTCCTCATTAGTTTGTTAGTTTGTTTGTTTTTTTGGTGTTTGGTTTTTTTTTTCTTTTTTCTTTTTTCTTTTTTTTTTTTTTCTTGGTAGCAGTTGTAGTACTAGATGGAAACAGTGTTACAGGAGTGTCTTTGCCTGCTGGTGAGTGATTTGTGATGCTCCTGCCTAGAGTTATTCATTTTTATGAATAAGGAAACATAAAGCTGTGAGTAAGCTAGATGAACTCAGCAGAATGAAGGATAGAGTAGGGTAGTCAGTGAAAAGCTGTATTGACAAAGATCCCTGGTCATTTATATTCATAAATCAAAATATCTCACCTTATTTAATTGCAGTCAGCCCAGGACTCCATCACTACTTAGGACTGTTCTTTTAGACATTCTGAGAGTCATAAATCTTGGACACTGCTGAACAAGGGGGGGCCCTAGCTCATCATTAAGTCCCACTAAGAACAACGAAACAGGTATTCCTACCATTCTCTTCTTTACACTGGATTCAACAGTCATTCTTAGAACATTAGCACGAGATGCAGAAGACTTTATAGCATGGACAGTATTTTCCACTGACTTGACAGCAGGACACATATTAAAGTCTTCTTTCTTCTTGAACAAAATAAACTATCTTAGCATTTTGCCATCCATGTTTTCATAAGAACTTGAAAATGCAGTGAAGTTTGTCTTCACTAATCTATTTATACTTAGTGGAAAGTAACATTTATTTTTGGGTACTAGTCATCTCATTGTAAGGCAAAGGCCAAAAATTTTGCTCTTTAAGTGTCTATTTTTGTTCCTCCTTCTAAGAAAATCCAGTAAAGAAGTTCCAATTATGATAGTGATGTGTGTTCAAGAAGAATGTCTAATTCTTTGAATATGGCAATTCAGGAATTTAAAAATACTTCATCTTCTAGTACTGGAATGCTGGAATCACACACTAGGAAACAAAAAGGAACTCTGATTATGTAGCCCAATGATCAGATGAGTCTGGGAGCTGAGAGTACTGCTTGAATAATTTTTCGTTTTTATTCAATGATTTTTTAAGATAAAAATAACCCTTGGAGTAAAGAACTGAAAGCATGTCACTCTTCATCTTGGCCATATTGTGCTAGAGACATAAAGCATTTTAAGGAGCCATTTCTGGATCTTTAATATGAGACAATCTTAGATTGTGAAAGTCTTTGTGCTCTTCCATAAAACAAGTTCATGTCTATAGTTGACCATCATTGTGTAAATAAGGATCTATTTTTTAAAGCTATTTCTTCAGCACCTAAATCAAGGATAAATCATCTGTATTCTCCTGAAATAATATAGCAGTTCCTAAATTTTTCTGAAACCTATTCTTCAGCTTACAAAATTAAATATCCTAACTGATTGCTAAAAGAGGTTTCTTCTAGGAAAGAAATTAAATTCATTAGATACATGGAATTGCATGTCTTATGCAATTTTAAACAAATCTCTTCCGATTTTCCTGATACTACAATTAATGTCATTGCTACTATGGATAAAGAATGTATTAAAGATACAAGTGTAGAGAAACAGATCAAAGCTCGTATTTGGTCATAGCTTTTTCTGATGGTTCTCTGTATACCTAGTTGGAGACTATGAAACATCAGGTACTTCTGAGTAAAGATTAGGTGTAAGCATGAAAAAGTCCAGTTAACTTTTTTCTTTCTACAGTAGTATGCTTTGAAGGTTATTTTTTTACCACAATGATTATTTACTTACCAATCAAAAAGTAAATATTTGTAATACAATATTGACAAAGTTAACTAGCCAAACCAGAAATTGGATGGTGGCTTTTGTATTTTTTTTTTCTCTCTGTTACTTTTTTAGACTATATCTGATTAACTAGAAATTGAAAAAGGAGTCCTAAGTACCAGTGATCATAGTCACTTTGGCAAAATACAGAAACAATGAAAAATCCTGGCCTGCTTAAGATACTTACTGATTTACGTTTTGGACCAGTCCGTTTGGAGAACCTCTGGATGTGAGTAAGAAATGGTGGAGGCAAAACTCTTATTGTTTTATTACATCCTTCAAGGGACTCCACAGTTTGTATCTGCAGCTGAACTGAATGGTCAGATGCTACTGAGGGTCATTCCAATGAGGATGCCCCAGCCGGAATATTTTTTTTGTGTCTATTCGTGGTTTGCACACATATGGCATTCCCTGACAACTTTCCATGTCCCCATATTGCACTGTAAATTGCACTGCGCATCTTTGGCATAATTCCAGTCTCAGACATCTATTTGGAACTTCTAACATTTATCCTGACCCCGTTTGAACTATAAAAACTTCATGACTTGTCATTAGTCCTTATATAAATGGAAACTGTTTGACTTACACCATTAGCTATCTTCTTATTCTAAAAGGGATCTGTGTATGAAGAAGTAAGGTCAGACAGAAAAAGCTTTCTCCCATGGCTCTCAGGATCTATGTATATCTTTATATTAAATCTCATCTGCTTGCATTGTTGCAGTTTTTAGTCTCAGTTCCTTTCTATAAACTCCATCCACCTCAGATGCCAAGGCTCTCTGGTATGTCTTCTATGCTTCTTGCATCAATTACTGATCATCTGTCCAGAGGATGATGAGAGTGATTCTAAAGACTGTTCTTGCAAAAAGAAGTAGAGAAAGGAGGCTATATGTGATTGCGACAGTGCACAGAGGGAAGACTCAGAAAAAAATTGCTTTTTTGCTATCAGAAATAAAATATTCTCATCATAAAATGGTACACATTGGGTTTTGTTTTGTTTGTTTTCTTTTACTGAAAAGACCCCAGAACAAATTTCCAGGACAAAATATATCTACTATCTGCTTATTAAGAAGCTAGACAGCCAAAACCAGCATGCTGTCTCAGGCCTGTAGGATTTCCTATGATCTCCATTCTTCTGAACAATTACTTTTGACATGAAAAGTATGCCAAGGAAGTAAATAAACCAAATAACTCTCTGCTATCTTTTACATCCACAACTTTTAAAGTTTGTAAAGAGACAGAGTAATAATAACAAGCTCTCTTTCTCAATTTTTTTTGCTTTCAGGCTGGTCTCCAGAAGAAAGAAGAGTTATCAGATTGTTTTGGGGGCAGTTTTGTTTGTTTGTCTAAATCAAATTACCTCTATAACTTTTCACCTGATTTCTGCCAAACATAAGAGAAATATTAGGGTATAAAAAATGAGTTTCATAAAAAAATCAGTGACCACAAGAAAAAAACAAAAAAAACAAAAAAAAAACCCCAAATTTTAATGTCTCCTTTGAAAAGCCATCAGGAAGAACTGGACAGTCAGAATATGAGTACTGAAAAGAACACATACAGACAGTCCATCACTCAGGCTGAGCATATAGGTAAAGACACAAATTATGCAGGTGATATCGTGGAGGAAAATACATTGGGGAAAATTACATAGCTCTTTGAAGAAAGGGATTTCACTAATTCTGCCACTCATAGGAAATAAGTCTGCTTTATTTAAATGTTTGTTTTCACAGTGAAAAACAAAATTGTCTAGTTATTATCTATTCTACTGGGCTACAGCTCAATTGCTGTGACTCTCAGACTTAAATGTAGCACAAATACTTATATCTATGTTCTTCACTCTAACTTTTACTTGATTTCTTGCTTGAACCAGGGAAAAAGATGAAACTTTTTATGGCTTCTGTTCCCATACTTCCCAAACTCTGAATACAAACTGAAGAAGAGGAACTGTTCTTTGTGCCAAAGGCAAAAGGTCTTCAGGCTCTGTCTAGACATTCCTTTTCATGCTTGCATAATCTACTACAGTGTCTTGCTTTGTAGATTGGCACGTAGTATATATTAGAGCACCTGTTATTGGAATGTGCAGGTGGGCTTTCTTTGGATGGAAACCAGGATAAAAAGAACTGGCATGTGCTTCATATAGAGTTACTTTGTTCTGATATGGGATTAGTTTGGATCTAAAGCAGCTTTAGAACATGAAGCATTCTTATGCTTATATCTAAATGCAGAAGTTAAATAAATATTCAAATAAAATACTTGCCTATTTTAAAGTGTCCTATTTTAAAGTAAAGGCAGTACAAAACCCTTTGTATTTACTGGATAGGATGTTTTATAAGGAACTATTTTTTTTTTTTTTTTTTTTGTCTTTCACTGCCTAAGTTGTCCCTCGAAAGGTTAATCATTTGTCATATTGAAGAAAATGACAGAACAGATCAGAGAAGCAATGACAGGTGAAGAAATGCTCATAACATAGTCAGTAAAAGAGTACACTGACTCAGCTACTCATAAGACTATTAAAGGACAATTATTAGATCATTTTCCCTGGGGTGAAGCTCACCAAAATGATTCAGCAAAATAAATTCCCTAGAAAAACATACAAACTAAATGGGATTATTGTCTAAAAGATAACAAGACTTCCTATAGGATGCAGGGAAAAGATAATTTTGGGACAAAAAGAAGACATGGGTTTGTATAAAACTTAGTATGGTGTGTTCTAAGAAAATTGTGAAAATGTATGAAGTTTATTATGGCATGTGTAGAGAGAGGATCAAAGGTGGATTGGAAGGAACAAATCGGGCACGGGAAGAAAGAAAAAGGGCTCAAAATCACTGTGTGTACGCAATCTGTTGGTCAGTATATGGAGTGTATGAAGTCCTCTGCCTGAACACTGCGATCAGTCCTATATTCTTACAACACTGTTCCTTTTTTCCAGGTATGTCACTGTCTTCTATGTTCATATGTACTTGAGCCACTAATGAACTCCAAGCTGGACAAGCCAATGAGTAGAATAAGGGGTGTGAGTGACCTTATCTGGAGAGGCAGGCTATGAGTCTGATACCAAACAGGTCTAGGTTCAGATTCAACCAAGTAGAGGAGAACAGACTCTGGGCCAAGCTATTGAAGGGAATCACATTGTGCTTGTGCATATTCTACAAATGAATTTAAACCTGATCAGCTGAAAGGGTAGAACAGAAATGGATGTGCTGATCATGTTTATGTGACTACTGTTTTGATCTGTGTGACCAGCTGTATTTGTTTGCAAATCAGGAATATGTGCTCAGACTCATTACTGACTGAACCTGGGGACATGAGGCCAAAGCAGCCTCCTATCCATCTGGCAGGAACTACAGGACATCTGAATGCGAAAGAGGTGATGTTATATGTGCCAGGGAGCAGCAGAAGAGAGTTACTCTGCAAGGCAATACAAGTCAGAAACTGAGGGTGACAGCAAAGCAGACAGGACACTGTCAAAGATCCAGGAACAGAAAAAGAAGAGCAGATCTGCTGTTAGAAACCAAGTTCAGCCAACAGTCTGGTGGTAACCACAAAAGGCTGCTCATGGCTTGGACAGGTGCACTCTTTGCTGGGTTACAAACTGGCTGAATGACCAGGCCCAGAGAGTGGTAATGAATGGTGCTGCATCCCACTGGGAGTCAGTCACTAGTGGGATTCCCCAGGGCTCAGTGTTGGGGCCAGTTCTGTTTAGTATCTATCAACAATCTGGGCAAGGGGATTAAATAAGTTTGCAGACAACACCAAGTTGTGACAGGGTGTTGATCTACTGTAGGGTATGAAGACTCTGAAAGAGGGACATGGATAGGCTGGATCAATGGCTGAGGCCAATTGTATGAGGTTCAACAAGGCCAAGGTCCAGGTTCTGCAGCTGGGTCACAGCAACCCCATGCAGCACTACAGACTTGAGGAAGAGCAGCTGCATTGCTGGCCAGATGAAAAGGACTGGGGGTGTCAATTGACAGCCAGCTGAACATGAGCCAGCAGTGTGTTTAGATGGCCAAGAAGGCCAAGGACATCCTGTTT
The DNA here is from genome assembly GCA_035221455.1 of Xenops minutus. Classification (NCBI taxonomy): domain Eukaryota; kingdom Metazoa; phylum Chordata; class Aves; order Passeriformes; family Furnariidae; genus Xenops; species Xenops minutus. The sequence goes on from JAWWEE010000001.1 coordinate 63,584,599, forward strand.
TGTATCAGAAATAGTGTGTTCAGCAGGACCAGGGAAGTGATCATCCCCTTGTACTCGGCACTGGTGAGGCTGCAGCTCAAATACTATATTCATTTTTTGTCCTCTCATTATGAAAAAAACCCAAACATTGAAGTACTGGAGTGTGTCCAGAGAAGGGCAATGAACTTGTTGAAGAATCTGGAGCATGAGTCATGTGAGGAGCAGCTGAGGGAACTGGGGCTGTTTAATCTGGAGAAAAGAAGGCTCAGGGGGGACCTTATCCCTCTCTACAACTACCTGAAAGGAGGTTGTAGTGAGATTATAAAGATATCCAGATCTCTTTCATGTATGTGATGAAGTAAGTTCCATTTTAATAATGAAGTACTAAATATAACTTTTCACCACCTTATTTCCCTACTGAATACTCTTAGTCATTTTCAACTAACATCTGTTAGATTATCCCCAAAGTGCTCTGTTTGTATCATGAGAAGCTGTTGTGCTGACAAAGACTATCTCTTCTCCCATCAAGGACAGGGAAACATAATATACAAGCAAAAGATTTCAGAGCCAACCACTTTTTCCTTACCTATAACATGTGAAGAAAGACACAAGAAGTAAAATAAACATACATACAAACAAGCTGAATTCCATTTCCTTCTCTGTCCTGTGGCAGTATACAATTCCAGATGACATAATACATTGCAGCCAGCAATTTATTGCCCTGTGAGGTATTATATAACTATAAAAATGCAATTTCATAAATTTTCCGGGGGGAAAAAAAAAAAAAGAATAGGCTTTCAGATAGAATCACTACATCTACAGCTCTCCCAGTTTCTCTTGACTATACCTAGTGCTGTGTTGCATTCTTGTTTTTTTTTTTTTTTTTTCCCTCACACAATCACAGAAGGAATCAGGTTGAAAGGAACTGCAGTGGGATGTCTGGTCCAACATCCCTGCTCAAGCAGGGTTATCCTAGAGCACATTGCAGAGGATTGCATCCAGATATCTCTGAGGAGAGAGACTCCACAACTTTTCTGGGCAATCTGTCCCAGTGCTTGGTCACCCACAGAGTAAAGAAGTTCTTCCTCATATTCAGGTGGAACTCCCTGTGTATCAGTTTCTGCTTGTTGCCTCTTGTCCTATTGTTTGGCACCATCAAGAAGAGCCTGGCTTTATTCTCTTGACACCCTCCTTTCAGATATTTACACACATTAATGAGGTCCCCTGTCAGTCATCCCATCCTGAGGCTAAACAGCCCCAGCTCCCTCAGTGTTTCCTCGTAAGAGATACTCCAGGCCCCTGATCAACTTTGTTGCCCCCTGCTGGATCCACTCCAGGAGCTCCATGTCTCTGTTGTACTGAGGACCCCAAAACTGGACACAGCACTCCAGAAGTGGCCTCACTAGGGCTGAGTAGAGAGGAAGGATCAAGTCCCTCGACCTGCTGGCCATGCCCTTTCTAATGCACTCCAGGATTCTGTTAGCTTTCCTGGCCACAAGGGCACACTGCTGGCTCATGGACAGCTTGTTGTCCACCAGGATCCACAGAGCTACTTTCCAACAAATTAGAGCTCAGCCTGTAGTGGTGCATGGACTTATTCTTCCCCAGGTGCAGGACCCTACATTTTCCTTTGTTGAATTTCAGACTGTTTTTCTCTGCTCATCTCTCAAGCCTATTGAGGCCCTTCTGAGGGGCCACATAGCCCTCTGGGGTACCAGTCAATTCTCCCGACTTTGAGTAATCAGTGAACTTGCTGAGGAGGCCCTCTATCCCCTCATACAAGTAACTGATGAACAAATTAAACAATAATGGGCCCAGTATTGGACTTTGGGGAACACCACTAGTGACAGGCCTCCAGCTAGACTCTGTGACACTGATTACAACACTCTGGGATCTGCCATTCAGCTAGTTCATAATCCACCTCACTGTCCACATATCTAATCCACATTTCTTAAGTCTGACCATGAGGATGCTGTGAGAGCAGAGCTAATTTCTGCAGAGCTAATTTCTATGTTCAGTGAAAATTACAGTCATTCACATGCCGGTTTAAGTTGTATTAGACATCGCAGCCTAGTAAACATCCTCCTTTACTACTGTAAGCCACTGAAAAACTTCAGAGGAAAATGGTAAAATTACAGGGTTCAAATTTACAAACAAACTGTTCTTATCAAGGAACATAGTTGCCATGGGCTTCCTTTATAAACAATGGAGACAAGTGTTGCAGATTAATCAAAACTGTGTCTTTGCTTAAATATCCCACTGTCTGTCATTCTTTCCTGTGTATAAGAAAAATAGGGTCATTGAGCAAAATAAAATCTCAGAAACAAGCTGTCTAAAGTAGACAGAAAGTTAGTAATCACTCTTACACTACATTTTCATTGGTCATCGCTTTCAAATAGGACTTTCTTTCTGAGGCTGTTGAAATAGCACAGGAGTTCAGAATTCAGGAAAACAATTGGTCACATGCTTGTATAAATTCAAGACTAAGTACAAATATTGACCCGTTATGATTACAAATGAGTACTAGTATTGACTTGCTATTGCCAATTAGAATAAATGGCCTACTTGTAGATGAGGAAAATGCTGAATAGTCATTGGAATTCCTTGAGACATGGGGGTTCACACTAAGCAAGAAATAAGAAGAACTGATTGTTTATCTCTTGTTCTTGAATAATGGTAAGAAGATAATCCAGTCTTCTGCATTATATTTCTCGCTTCTTGCAAAACAGTTGGATTTTTCATTTTATGAAAAATGCCATCAGAAAATCATTCACTATGTTTTCCAGATAATCCAAGTTGCACATCACTGAAATTCTTTGGGGATCATAGTAGATTTTTGCATGGAAACACTCAGTTGAAAACTGTATGTCATTCCTCATAAACAATAGTGTGGTAGGAATTTCAAAATAACATCGGAAGGTGCCTGAAATGAATGTCCTAGTGCAATTTAAATTATTTACCAACTTTAAATCATACGTATGAAAAAGAAGAGTAAATAACTAACAAATCAATAACAAAGAAAGTGATAAATTTACTCTGGCGTACAAAACCCATCAAACTCAAATTTGTAGATGACAATTCTGGGCTATAAATACTAAGCTCAAATAACCAGAACTAACAATATCAGAAAAGTGATTATGACTGACAGTGTGATCAGAAACACTACAGATCTCATTAGAAATAATAATTTGCATATGCAGTATGTGTTACAAGTCTGTTGCACCTTTCAAATATGAATCTTACATGAGAAATAGTATCTTTCAAGGTTATTTTTGTGCTACTCAGGTTCTGCCAATATCACATATAACTACATTCAAAGCTGAATTTCCTGGCATTTATTTCACTCTTTACATCTATTCACATTTCATAAACAGAAAGGCATACAGTTTTAACAATTTGTCTCAGAGGCAAAAGCATAAAGAAGATCATAAGAAAAACAAAGCATGTTATCCTAAATTAAAATGAAGACAGGGAATTAGGAAGTTCTAAAATCTTACAGTTTAAGCTACAACAGAGCAAGGGAACAGGAGAACAAGATATTCACTTATGTGTTTAAGAAGGGAAGAATCACTTTCTTTCTGAATGTATTATTTATTTCAGTCTCATATCTTCTGTGATGCATTGAATGCTTGACATTGTTATAGAAAATCAATGAAATTCAATCTGAGAAAGTTGTGTTGCATGCATTCAAACCTGATGGTTGCATAAATCAGTATTTCTGTTTAAAAAAAAATCCTTGGCTCAAAAGAAAACCACATTCATTTGTATACCTTTTTACTTCTCTTTTAATGACAAGTGTGATGGATATTTTATTTTTCTTCTGAGGGACTTCAATTACCAGTTGGCATTCAACTGCCCTGTTAAGCTCAGCAATGAATGATATCTCTTTATAAAAATCTGATTAGGAAACCTGCCTTCAAAGCATTTTACTTATTGAGTTTTTTCACAAAGGGACACTGAGGTGAAAGATATTTATAGTGATAGTAAAAGCACATAACCATTTTTTCATTCAGACTAACTAAAGCACTTACATAGCACAGTTGAAGTATTCCTATTGACTGTACAAAAAATGACAATATGATAAAATAATGTAGCTTTTCAAATATTGCTAATATTCATTAAAATAACAGTATACTTGATTTGTTAGAATTTTACAAGACAACTAATGTTAAAAGGAAGAGATAAAGGAAATTAATCTAATTTTAATACAGTATATATAAGCATTGTGCCAGATGTTCAGGAAGTGAAAATCATATACAGTGCTTCAAAATGTAATATAATTATATTTATATATAAATAGGTATGCAGTCATTTAAGGGGCCATGTTCTAATTTACTAAAAGAAAGTATATAGGATTTTTTACACCACATCAGACCACTGATACATCAGATCTTCAGGATTAAACTAATACTTGAAAATATAGGAAAAATGAAGCATACTTATTGTAACACTGCTAGCTTGGGAGCACTGCAATGACGTGAGCTGAGAATTGTTTCTCATAATGCAGTGATCATTTACCACTCGCCACAGAGGATTTGGTTAGTCTCTTGTCTCTGTTTTGATTAAAACCATAAAGATTGATTTTCTATTAATGGCCTATAAATTTAATTGACATACAGTGTCATTCTGTGTAGTTTTCTATTAATGCCTAGCCTAAAGGAATTCTAATCCTCATAATGGTTTAAACAAATTTGTGCTATTTTAAGTTTTTCTGTTACTTCATCATCATTGATTCTGGTTACTTTTCAAAAACATCTCAGACTTACAAACTGCCAGCCCTAGTTCAATTGTCTCATAACTTCTGTCCTGAGAGACTAGACAGGGAGTTTGTCTTGGTTCATAAGTTTGTGTAATCTTCTATAGGCTTACATAGGCCAAGGCAAGATTATAGGTTTGTATTTTGCATTTATCTTTCCAGCTGAAGAAAAAGTTTATGAATGTTTTTTAGTATCTACAAGTGCCTATTCTTACTAACTATCTCCATAAAAACTGTACATTACAAAGATATTCTTTGGGGTTTGGATACATCCATTGTGAAAATCTGAAGCACTGGCCTCAATCTCCAGCCTGGAGTTCCATGTGTTGTTTTTAACTCAAAAGGAATATTAAGATAACATGACACAACATGTAATGTAATGTAGCATCGCCTAACATAACGTAAGGTAATGTAACCTGACGTAACTTACCATAACATAATAGAAGAGATAGTGACAGTAAGCCTCTGAGTCCCTGATTATGCAGAAAATGATCACTAAGTAAATGTGTATTAGATAGGTTATACGTCAGTAAAATAAATATAAGAGGTGAAACAGGCTTTTATTTTGTTCCTCATGAAAAAAAAAAAAAACACTACACACACGGCTGTGGCTAGAGCAGTATGTTTCAAAATTAACTTTTTTTTTTTTTTTGTGTGTACCAGTATATGTGAATATTATCAATACATCTTCTTAAATTCTATCCCCTAGAGTGTTTTTATTTTGTTTTGGTCGGTTAGTTGATTTTTTCACTCTCTGTTAATTCCCAGATAATTTTGCTTAACTGCAAGCAGTTAGGTTGCAATTTTTTCTCAGAAACTAATGCGTCTGATGTTGAGATTATAACATCAGTTTTAACATTTAGCTGAAAACCACAGAATAGATAATAAATCATCCTGTAGAGTAAAGAGTACAGTTGATTCAGCGGCTAGCATATTTGCATCAAATTTCTGAAGCATATATTCTTAATGTACTAGATAATAAATCTATAATACTTATACTGATTATTTAAATAAAAAAAATATACTTATTGATACTACCTATAGGGGCTTAAAGGACAGCATGTGGTTCATTTACTGGGAAATGTGCTTTAGTTAGCTGTATAAACTGTTCTTTTATTTATGTGTTTACAGATTGCTGCAAATAAGGGAACTGTTTATAATAATGTCCACGAATATAGAATTGACTTGAGAGATATGCACAAATGAATATGAGTTCTGTTAAACCAGTTAGAGAGCTTTAGCTTTACAGATGAAATGAATAGCTCATACTGTAATGCTAGAAGTCATTGTGGAACTAGGAGTGGTCTGCTGTGAAAAAGCAACAAGTATACTCCAAAGGGTCAGGAGTCTTTAAAGTTAACTTTAAGCCAGGTTCAGCTTCTTATTCATTCTTTATCATTTTTATCATAATTTATGTAGGGGCTTAAAAATCAATGTGATATTGAAATGAGAAATTCAGATATCCTTTGATAAAAATAATTGCCTATTTTCATGTTAATCTAGTTGCTATGCTCACCTTCATACACCTATACTATATGCATTGCAGTTTATGTTAAAATAATATTTGTAAACTTTTTTCCACTCCGTATATATATACCCCACTTAGAGCTCCATTTATTCTACCTTTTATCAGTTATTACATTCTCTCAAAGGCTATGTTCTTAGACGTTCCAGCTTTATAACTACATACATGAGAATTAAAGTATTACAGCTGGTGATTCTGTATGTGCTTGCGACTAAAATCACTCACACATTTTAAAAGAGAGTGTCTGTAATGTGAGGAGTTTTTCCTATTAGAATAGGATATTTCCTTGTATAGCATTTCCAAACTTTACTCTTCAAAATAACTATTGTTCCAGAAGAAGATAAGATTCACTGATAGATTAAAACATGAAAACAAAAGGGCAAATATGTGCTAATGTCCAAAACCTGGAAAATAAGAAATACTTTTAAAATCTGTGCATTCATGGGGAACTTTAAATAACGTGTCATTATGACTTTGGTGACAAAGCATTTCTAAGTAAACTTCCTGGTTGTGAGTGACCAACTTTCTTGGCTATTAGAATCATCTTTTAAACCTTCAAATGACTTTGTTATGGAAGGTAATTTTATAAACTGCAAAGAACTAAGAAGGAGAGGAGCTCTAAAAATGCTTTGTTTGTGAGAGTTAGCAGTTAATCCCCAAGTGCTTGAAGTTGTTTTAATTTTGGAAAAGGGCTGAGGATATAGCTAAGACCAACCAGGGCCAACTTCAGCCATTTTCTCACTCTGCTGGATATCTGCTGAACCATTTCCTAGGGAGGAAGAATTCTATGTCAATGCTTCCCTGCTTCAACGCTTGCAAGGCAGCCAAACTAAAGAAGCCCTATTTCAACTGACCGCAAGTTGCATGCAGGAAGGCCACAGACTGAGAATTTCTGCTGCAGGTTGTGGTGAAAAATTTGGTAGGGCAAATTTCAAAAATAAAAATAAATTGGAAGTCTGACTTATGGCAGATTTTAAAATGTGTGAGTAATATTCAATACTACTTTTTAAGCTTTTACAGCATCACTGCATTCCAAAAAGACTCAGAGGTCACTAATAGTCATTGAAAAGTACTTCCACCTCCTTGAGCCCTGTGATGCCAGCTGTCTTTTCCCTCAGGGCCAGGCAGTTGAAACAAGAACTCAGAGAGAATACTTCCATAATTTGGGTTCAGTAAAGGACACACTAGACAGTTTGTGCACTTCTTAGGGTTTCTAAGGATAGTATATTAATTCACATATTCTTGGATGAGGAATGTGTTATTATTATCCCGTCACTTGCAATCAGATTTAGACAAAGTAAAATTAAGAAACATCTTTAACTTTACCCTAAAGCATTCCTTGTAAGCATATTGTAACAGGCTAATATAAATTCTGCAGAACTATTGCAAAAATTAAACTAAATCAGAGTACTATTTCTCACCCAGATTCAAAATTTACATTTCAGATCTTACAAATGAAAATGAATGTCCCTCTCCTTTCTCTAAAATATTTTATTCCAGGCCAACACTGGCCTTTAAATTAGAATGGTAGAATAATTTAAGTTGAATAGGACCCCTAGAGGTCATCTAGTTTATTCCCCTTCACAAAGCATGGCTAACTTCAAAGTTAGATCACACTGTTAAGTGTCTTGTTCAGTTGACTCTCTGAGCAACCTGTTCCAGTGCTTAAATACTTCCTGTGGAGAATTTTTCTCTGATACCTAGTAATAATTTTTACCTTGCTTCAACTTCTGACCTTGACCTCTAGTTCTTTCACTGTGAACACCAATAGGTCTGTCTTCCCTATGAACTCCCATTAAGAACTCAAAGTCAGCAGTCTTGAAAGACATCCTTCTTTAGTTTCACCAGTTCTCTCAGTGTCCTCTGTATGTCATATGCTTGAGCCCCCTGACCTTCTCTGTGACTATTCTGGACTCTCAGTGTCTTTCATGTACTGGCAAGCCCAGAATGTGAGGCAGTATGACAGACTTGGGTCACACTGGTGCCCCATAGAGGGTAATAATCTTTACTTTCAACCTGCCAGATATGTTCTTACTTACATATCCCAGTATTTATTTGGCTAAGATATCACAAAGTTGTGCTGCTGATTCATGCTCAAATTCTTGTTCACTACCTTTTCTAAAAAAGTTGTTTCCCAGTGGGTAGTGGCTAGTCTGTGGGACTGGAGAACATCTGATTTATTAAGCTTATTAGGTAAAGACCTTTTATAAGGTAAACAGGGAAAGAGATAAACAAAACACACAAACACACAAATCTGATAAGCAAGGCATAAAGAAGACACTAATGAAGACCAAAACACTACAGCTGGTAACTGATAGACTGTTAGGAAACACCAGGAGAGGAGAGACAACCTGGGCTTTGTAACAGACAAGAGGGGGAAACTCAAGGACCATGCATAGTATGGATTTAGAAGGGGGACTGTGGGACTATGCAAAATTTCTAAAGAGTGTAGGTGAATAATTGAGGTGGAAAAAAACAAAAATAAGGAGGAAAAAAGGAGGCAGAGAATAGAGAGGAGGATAAAATGGTCCTGTTGTGCTTAAGAACGTACCATTCAGTTCTGCAGCATAACCCAAATAGTAGCGATTTCTGAAGAATACAACTCACTGAGAGATTTTGAAGTGCTAGCACTTAAAATCTGGTAGTCCTGCCAATTTTGTTCATTCCTATATATCAACTATCTATCCAAACCAACTCTCAGCAATTTGGCTATAAGGATGCTGTGTAAGACCTCACTAAATTCAAAGCAAATGATCCACAGTGCTCTTGCCTCATCCACAGAGCCTGAAGTTTCATCACAGAAGAAAATCAGGGTGGTCAAGCAGTTTGACAAGGGTAAATCCATGCCAGTTGTTTCCAATCACTTTAAATCTGAACATGGTTTCAAGTTCTGCTGTTCCTGGGAATCTCTTTCTCACTTTTTGATGCTCAGCATGACTTTTGTCTTTTTACAGAGATTGTCCTTGTTGTCACCACCTTCAAAATGATGACAGTAGCTTGTAATAACATGAAATGGCTTTCTCAGAAGTGTTGGACATGAGAAGTAATTAGATAGTACCCGTAATTAGATAGTTGTTATTAGTAAGCAGATAAAAAGATCTTTATCTAAGTTCTTTCACCACTGCTGTGGTATATGTTATAGTGCATGCATGTTAGACAACAGAGCAGTAATTATTGGGTCAGAACCACCCTGTACGGGGGTATGTGTGTGTGTGTGTTTGTGTTTCGGGGGAGGGGGCCAGGCCTCCAGCACTGGCTTCCACACGGTCAGCCAAGGTGGCCACTGGGATCTGCAGCCACATGGCATGGAGCTGGCATGGGGGACTTGTCAATCAATAAGACACACCTGGTAGCCCACACAAACCACACCCCCCCAGAGCCTCTGGTTGGCTGCAGCACCTCTCAGTTTGGCTAGGAAGACACTGGAATGGTTAGTGAACTGAAGATCATGCCTGGAGAGGGAGTGGCCACAGGATATAAAGAGGCACGAACAAGGTTTTCATCTTGCCTCAGCTTGCCCTCCTGACCAGTCAATGTGTGACTTCTAAGTTGTAATTATATTTTCTCTTTATTCTCTCTTAATCTCTCTTTCTTTGCTCTTTTCTTCCTCTTGTGGGTAACTTAAACACTTATTTTCTGTAAGGTGTGGGTATCTCACTTAAGCTGCATGGAGGTTGTGTTTGCTAAGTGTAGCAGTTTCCCTACCCTTTAACAATGCTTGATAGTCCCAGTAGCTTGATGTAATGCTTTTGTGAAGTTGTGTGTTATCTCTGTAAAATCCTTTTTTGCCAGAATACCTATTCTCTCACTAAATTAATTTTCTTAGGGAAAAGGTGTAGTCTTTGGACATGAACTCAAGGTATTAAAGAACCAAAGGCTTTCCAAGAGCTCACATGGGCAAAATCTTTTAAAGCCTGAAATTAAAGTGTAACACCTGGTAAAGTTGGATGGTGGTGTACCAATGCATAATACGATTTGCCATGAATCCTGATAAACCCAGAAATGCCATAGCAAGAATGTGTGCCACATTCAATTAAAATGTCGTGAAGTTATCAGAAAACCACATCTCTGTAAACTTCAGTCCTCTTCTGAAGGATGCAAAGTGCACAATCACAAGCACAGGATGGTTGGAGGAACTAACTATCTTGAAGTAAGCTAGGAAAAACAGGTCCCTCTATTAAATCCTTTGCCAAACACCGTTCATATAACTGTATACTAGTACAGTGTGCTAGTTTTAACTGTGATAGAGTTAATTTTTTTCCATAGTAGCTACTATGGGCTTACAATTTGGATTTGTGTTTAAAACAGTGTTGATAATAAAGGGATGTTATAGCTGTTGCTGAGCAGTGCTTACACAGTGTCAGGGCCTTTTCTGCCTCTTAGAACACTTCACCAGTGAGCGTGCTGGGGGTGGATAAGAAATTGGGAAGTGACACAGCCAGAACAGCTGACCCCAACAGACAGAACTCCGTATCATATGGCATCATGCTTAGTGTATACAGCTGGAAGAAAAAGGAGAAAGTGGAGGGAATATTCAGAGTGATGTCATTTTGTCTTCCCAAGTCACCATTACACAGGGTGGAGCCTTGCTTTTCTGGGGATGGCTGAATGCCTGTCTGCCAGTAGGAAGTATTGAATGAAATCCGTTTTTCTTTGCTTGTGCATGTGGCTTTTGCTTTACTTATTGAAATGTCTTTATATCAACACATTAATTTTCTCATTTTTTTGCTCTTCCAGTTCTTTCCTTCATCCTGTCATGTGGGAGTGAGTGAGCAGCTGTGTGGATCTTAGTTACTGGCTGAGGTTGAACCATGATATACCAGAAGCAGAGTTGGCTTTAGGCTTTAGACTGGCTGTTAAATAGGGATGCATCCCACCTGAAAGCATTGAGCCATGTATGTCCTATTTGTCAAAATCGTCCCTACCTTGAATCTTCTTTGTAGTTAGTAGGACTTTTGTGTGAATTCCCTTATCAGGCATGGAAGCCTAAGAGACGTGCTGGCAGATTTTACGAGTACAGACTTAGCTAAAGACATTGATTACCAAAATGATTTTTTCTATGTTCTTCATTACTTGATTGCCTGACAATTCCCTGACCTTCTTTTTTTAGGTGCCATGTATTTATAGAAGCCTTTCTTGTTGCCTTTCACATCACTCACTACTTGGAATTCAGCTGAGCTTTGTAATTTTGAATTCCATCCTTGCATTATATGGCACTTTCTATATATTTCTTTTGGGTATCTTTTCTCCACTCTTATCTTCCGTATGCCTCCTTTTGGCATTTAACTCAGTTAGGGTGGCTTCCTGCTATGCCGACTTAATTTTATCCATACTGGACAGAGTGCTCTAGTGCTTTAATGAGGTTGTCCTGGAAGATCATCCAGGTCTTTTAGGCTCCTGCAGGACAGTATGCCACAGGGTTGAGCTTAGCAGTTCTCTGAGCAAGCTGAAATCTGCATTTGCTAGAAGTTTTTTTTAATGCTTCTGTTTGCTTTACTCATTTCCCTCATTAAACTGTGTTATATCACTGATATAGGAAAGTTTCTATCAACCTTCCCATTCACCACCACTTCTTATTTGTAAGTGGTAGGTCCAACAGAGTGCCTGTGTTAGCCTCTCCAGCACTGGCAAAGAACTGTCTCCAGAGCATTCAAAAAAATCTGAATTTCTTGTACCTTTCTGTGTTGTATTCCTTACACAATCATGAAATAGAAGCTTGACATGAGCTGCTCCACCACCTCATGAGATTTTGTGTTCAATAGGCAAATCCTTAAATTGCCTTTTGTTGCCTGACCATGAGTAACTCAGTTTATGAATGCCAGATCTGGAGCACATTGTCTTCCTCCTATACTCCAACCAATACAAGGAATGTAAAATAGTATTGATCCCATAGTCAACATTTTATGAAGTTTCTTTGGCACTGATGTCAAGCTATGAAACCGGAAATACAAGCACAACTGGTAGACACACTGTACATGGTGAAAATACATGAATTAAGCAGAAAGTAGAAAGAGTGGAAAGAGCAATTGGTATCTATCTTGTGATATAATGTTGTAGAAAGGCAAGAAACACTTTGGATAAAACAAATTGTTTTGTTGCTTGAGACCACCATTTTAACATAATGTCACGTGGCCCAACATTGTCAGTGTGACTACAGATGATGTTATTCTCTGAATGCCTTTTTATTAGTACTAGCTGACTATTCAGAGGAGTTTCACTGAAGTGTCAGAACACTGCAAGGGTTGGAGGTTCCTTGTGAGCTGGTATATTGGGAGCATGAAGGGACTCTCCATGGTTTCCATCATGGAAGGACCTGGCAGCCATGGGCCATTCCACCACCTCACCCAGATGGGCAGCTGGGGAAAACAGTGGCAGCCCTAACCTGTGCCCAGGGGCATCTCTCTGAGGATCGGGTCATGTAGAGACCCAGCTATGTTATAGACGCATGTTATGGGCCTGGCTCAGCAGAGGAAAGGGCGGGGCTGCGGGGAGCTGGAGACTGGCCTTGCTACAGTATCACTGGGACAGGGGCTGATGGCCCTGGGAGTTTGTCATGGGGTCCTGGGCCACAGCAGGATGAGTGCTGGGCAGTGGGCAGGTGTTAGACACCAGATCAGTGATTATTTGGTCAGAACCACCTTGTGGGGTGTGTGTGCCTGTGTGTGGAGGATGAGGGGATGGGTCAAAGTAAAGGAAAGCCTAGGTTACACAGGTGTTCGGCAACAGCTCAGATTCAGCAGGATACACCTCTTGCTTTTTAAAAATAATTCTATTTTAAAATACATAACTTCATTTCAAAAATATTATTATAGGTTATTTTGTATTTTCAATAGAGTGTTTGATTAAGACTGTGTTATAGAACCATTATTTATTTCATTCTACTTGATACCCTAATTTTAAATTAATAGTTGGAAAGCTCACTTTTTTATATTTAACCCTCCTTGACATTTCCCTGTAACACACCATGTGGCAATGAAATAATTAGAAGTTAATGTTGTATTACAATAGAATTATACAAAATTCTTTCTGGTACATACATCTCTTAAAGACACATTTCATACCTATGATTATTATTATTATTATTATTATTGTAGCCATAACTTGCTTTTCTAAGCATATTAAATGGAAGGGTGGTCAGACACATATTTTTATAGACCATATGTGTGTATCAATTAGTTGGTATCTATTATGAGACTCGTAGTTGAAAAACAGATTCTAAAAGTCTAGTAACTGCATAAAGAGTAGTCTTGATATTAATTGAATCAGTATTCCAAAATGGGCCTGACTGTATGTTGTTTCAATATTTTTATCTTTAATGTTATAGTCTTTATTTCCTAATTTTACTTTCCAAATTAAATTTAAATATTAGTATCAGTAAATATTTAAACAAGAAAAAAGTTTTCTCTAAAAAGTGGTTTTGCAAAATAGTTTTACTGCTTGTTCATTGGGATAATTTGTTATTCATGTTTTCGTTTTTGTCATGTTGAACAAGACTAACTGGTGATATTGATCTATTTTATATTCTTGTCTTACAACAGTTGTCTGTCTTTTGCCATCTTGCTGTCGATTCAGTCTTACAGACAAACAATGACATGTACTCCTACTTTCCCTCCTTTCATCAAAGAATATTATAGGTTGGGATGCTCCATTTGCAACAGATTTTATCTAGCTATTCAATTATTGTAATTCAAATCCAAACAATCTATTCAATGTGTATAAATCATAGAATCATAGAACAGCTTGAGTTGGAAGGGACCTATTAAGATGACATAGTCCAACTCCTTCACCACCATCAGGCACATCTTTCACTAGATCAAGTTGCTTAAAGCCCTATTCAACCTAACCTAGAAAATTTCCAGTGATGGGGCATCCAGAACTTCTCCAGGCACCCTGTTCCAGTGTCTCATGACCTGAAGGAGTGAGGGGAAATAAAGAAGATGGAATCAGATTCTTGTGAGGTATCTAGTGATGTCTAGTGACAAGACAATAGAATAGTGACAGGCAAAGAATACTAGCTGAAAACCATGACATTTCATTTAAATATATAAAAAGAAACCTTTTTAATCTGAGCAGTAATAAAACACTGAAGCAGATTACCCAAGGTGGTTTTGGAGTCTCCATCCTTGTCTGACTGGACACATCCTCTAGCAACCCGTTTTAGCTGGCCTTGCTTTGAGCATGGGAGCTGGACTTGGTAGATTCCAAAGAGCCTTCTAACTTCATCCACTATTCTGTGTCTCAGCAGGCTATAATAAGGTGTCATGGGTTTCTCTGATTAGTTGGGTTTTTTTGTTTTTTTTTTTTTTTTTTTAATAAGAGGAAGATTGGTTTCTGTTGGAAGCCTCTGGAAGTTTCCCTCCATCCTATAGAGCAGAGCCAATGAGGGCCAGCTCCAAGGAAAACTTCCGGCTTTTGAACCATTAAGTTACGCCCCTGCGTG
>JAWWEE010000001.1:63599398-63659755 GCA_035221455.1 Xenops minutus
TAATAAATTTAAGCATTATTCTAAGTTCTGCTTTGCCCATGGTATTAATCAAAGCTCCTCTTTCGGTTATCTCTAGCCGTAAATTGAGCTGTTTTTTTCCCTTCCCTCTGGAAGGTGAAAAGGTGGGGGGAAAAGGCCTTGGAGGAGTTTTGCTGGACACCAGGCGTTTACTGAGGGTCAAGCCGCCTCATAAGGGCATCATGTACTTTCTGGAGGAGACTGAAGCTCAGGTGTTCTGTAAGTTAGTGTGTCCAGTGTGTGTTGTTTGAGGAAAGATGATGATTTGCTTTGCTGTGTTATTTAGTTATATAGGAAAGAGTAAGGATTCCAGTCCTTGACTTAGTAACAGTTCATTTATTTTCATGAACATGAGCAATAAAAGATGTCATCAAGAATGATAGTCTTGGAATACAGCATATCCTAATGCCGAGATCATCTACTAGGAAATACATTTTTAAATCTCTGTAAGAAGAACAAGCCTGAATCTGAGAATACACTTAATCATAGTTAAAGTCCCACATTAAAACCAGTACCTGTGAATGTGGGATTTATCCCAACTTTCTGAAAAGATCTCATCTACTTCATCTTGATCAGGTGGTCTATAGCAGACACCTACCATAATGTTGTCCACCTTGTTCTGCTCACTAATCCCAACCCAGCTAGTGCATCATCCATCCCAAAGCAGAACTCCATTTATCCCTGCTATAGTCTCACATATTGGATGACTACCTCCTTGCTTCCTGTCCTGTCTTTCCTAAAAACCCCTGTATCTATTTATGGTAGCAATCTAGCCATGTGAGTCTCTCAACATGCCATGAAACTGAAAAATGGTTGGAGCAATATCCAATGTAACTTGTACATATGCCTGTTAAGAAGGTTTATGGTACTGTTATCCCACAAATTGTGCTCAGCAGGATCCTAGAGAGTGTCAACAGATGGCAAAAATATCCAGGAATATGCCAAAAATTAATAATGTTACATATCTTCAATCACAATCCTTTTGAAAACTCATTCAGTTTGATTTTACAGATGCAGTGTAGATGCTTCTCAGAAGGGAATCCTTAATCTGTCAAAAATATGGTTGCTGTTTGCAGGTCTTTTGTCTTACTGATCATTCAGGTAATTTATGTGACGTTAAAAAAAAAAAAAAGGCGCCTCCAAAAGGCAAGACACACAGAAGGGCTGCATCTTAAAAAGGTTGATAACCTAGCTTCACACTTCTGTCCTCTCTAAGATAAGCAGGCAAATTGTGAGGAAGTGATGGCATGCTCTTAGCAAATCTCCAGGCCTCTGTTCTAACAGGGCCTGGGATGATGAGAGATAGTACGCTGATAGATTAAGGGCTGTATGCATTGATGTTTCCCAGAAAAGAGCTCCCCAGTCTGGTATTTGTGTAGTGAATTTTTAGCATTAGATGATTATATAAGTTAAAGATGAGATAATTCTTTGCCTGTAGTTTCTACCATTCTTATCCTGACTAGCCATCAGTCACTCCATTGATTTCACAGAAGCCATTTTTTTGAATGTTTTCAACAGTCAAAACTAAAAGAGTCAACATGGAATTAAGGTCACAGAATCTGTGCTGTTATGAATTTTGCTACATAAACATTTATTGAAAAATTATTGTTTCTCAAGTTAGTTTGCACTGGATTCTAAAGAAGTAGTAATATTTCGTAAGAGATTATTTCCATTTCTTGACTCTAGATAGAGTAGTGTAAGTGTAAAATATATGCTGTGTTTATACAAGAAATAAAATTGTTATTGATGATAAATTTGGAAGGAAAAAATAAAAGTGTAAAAATCCTATTGAAGTTATTAAAAATACTCCTTTTTTCATATCTTTTATTTAAATCACTAAGTGAAAATAGCAGTGTATTCCAAGATCTATACCAACAGATGGCAAGCCTTGGTTATGATAGATATGTACTTTGCCCTTGTCTCATATTTTATTATAAAGGTGTAAGTATTGCTAGTGTACATATAAGTGATTATTTCGTCCTCAGGTCAGTTACTAGCATGTTAGGCATATGTCATGAAGGAGAACAAATGTTTTACCTTAAAAGGAAAAGAACATTCTTGTGACCTTATTATTTTGCTTTAATTGCATGATTCAAATATGCAGCACAGACAAATCTCTCTGAGATTTGTTGAATCTCTGTTTCACCACAGGATACTTCCCTATCAAGTTCAAAACAATGGAATTCTGTAATGAGAGAAATTAAGCTTCTTTTATAAGACAGTTTTTGGATTTTTTAAGAAAGCTAGTTTTACAACTGATAGGTGGTGAACTGCAAGGGATACTGCTGGAGATGTAAGGTCAGTTTGGGTTCCATGGAACAAAATTATCTTAGCATTTCTAGTACTAACAGGGAATAGGTTATTCTGAGAATGGTGGGTGAGTCTAAAGTGATGTTTTGTTGTTCAGCTACAAAAATGGAGTTCCTAAAGCAAACCTGGACATACAATTGAGATAAACACCTTATTAGCCAAGTATTGACATAGTCAACATACTAAGTCCTGGATCACCAGACAATACGAGGCAGCAGAAACAATCGTGTGTTTGAAGTATGTTTTCCTGTGTGGTACTTCTCTCAAGGTTTCGTAGCATACCTTTCCAAAAGAGGAGTATTGTGTCAAAAATTGTATTTTTCTTTTAGACATTCACTCTGTTGGTTTTGTTGGATGTCAGTGTTTATAATAACATTCATATCAGCTTGAGTGATAAGCACAGTTTGTACACACCTTGTTAACTGCATTTGCTTGTCAATGTAGTCTTCAAAATACTACACAGCACTAGGACAGAGATAGCTTAGCAGTAGCAACAGAGCCTCATCAAGTAGATATAGTGCCTCACTTACCAAAATAATCAAAAGAAAGGGGTTATTTTTGAGGGTTTTTTTCCCAAGACTGGTCTCAATTTTCCTATTTACCCATCTTTACAACAACTTCTCTAAGAAAAACCTGTTTTCAAACCTTTTGGGATTTTGGGGGAGGTTTAGCTATTTTTATTTGCTTGTTGTTGTGTGTTTTTTTTTTTTTTCTTTTGGTTGGGTTTTGTTTTTTTTAATATTTTATTAAAGGAAAGGATATTTTTTTTTTCTCTAGCGATATTTCAATTTAAACACTTCCTTAATATTCCTAGTACTTTCTTTACAAATAGTTATAGTGACAACCAAGATCAAAGAAACAATGTAGACTGAATTTCTAGTCAATAATATAATTTATAGTGTATACTCACTACTCAAAAATATTTTGTAATGCTTTGTAGGAATTATACAGAGAAAGATATTAGGGTTTAATCAGGTAAGAAGATTCTACTTGGAAAAAATTACTGTTCACTTTTTTTTTTTTTTGGGGGGGGAGGGGGTTTAACCACATAAATACAGTTTTTAGTGTTATGTTATTCACTGTTAACTGTGTATGTGTGGTATACATATTTACCCACACATGAATGCCATTAAAAAAATAAAACCCGTGTTTAATGCATGAACTTGGTGTTCTTTTTTTTCTCCTAACATATCTGGACACTACAACCAATTCATAAAATGTAGTTTTAAAAGATAGTATATGATAGTGTATGTGAGAAATAACTTACAGCATATTGTAGGAAAGGGTACCAGAATCACAAAGCAGATTTTTATTCTTCCAATGCATTCACTTCAGAGCTGGACAAAGATTCAATAAAATATATTCATGTTTTTTTCAGTCTTTTTTTTTTTTTTTTCTGATTCAAAATGCTAACCACCTAATTTAAAGACTCTGCTCTTTTCATGATCTGTCATTTCAGGCTATAATCAGACATAATCATTCAAAATCTCACAACACTTCCCGTGAAAGTAATCAACATGATTTGTTAAAGTGCTGACACTGGACTCATCTTCATACTAGACACAAACAAAAATCAGAGCAATTTCCAGCTTAAGTGTATATGTTCTAATTTCCTGTGTTTTATAAATATTCACTATGTTAAATGCAGTCATAAACTATAAGGAAGATTTTTTTTTTTTTGTATGACAGTTCCTCTGCTAGTGACTTTTTTTAGAAAAGAAGATCAAGTCTTGAGTTATGTTTATCTCCCTATGTCACACAAATTTCATCCAGAGTAAATTTGGAATTTGGTTGTGGATAATTTGTGTGTGCAACAAGGTCAGAGAACTTTAAGATATTGTACAATTTTATTTTGCTAACTTCTTCCCTTGTCATCCTAAAGGTAAAGAAATTATACTTAGGCAGTGACTGCAGATTCCTTTACTGGTTACTCATAGGATGAAAATTTCAGAGTCCTTTAAATGTGTGTTCTGTATCACAAGTTCTATTTTAATATATATTCTCTTTTTTTTCCTTTTCTTTCTATGCCCCCTACTTTGCATTATCTCTTCACTTTTCAATGAATTAACCCATAAATTTATTCATTTTTCAATGATCATGCAAATTAGATGCATTTGGTTTTGTTGTTCTTGAAACAGTGCAGAAGTTTCAATTTAATTTATGCTGGTTTATGCTGTTTCTTACACTTAAATCCTTAAGGTCTTTAACTCAGTATGCAAAACTAAGGACAATCTCTTCTAAAAAGGGTAACAACTCCTGTAATTTATTAATTACAAGATATGCAGTCCACATCTTTGGCCTATATGATCCAGTTAATGGAAACCCTGCCACTGCACCATGATTAACAAAGACTCTATTCCCCATCTTACTGGCGGAGAAACAACGCAAAGGTAGCAGCTGGGAAATATTGGTTAAGAAATGTGCAATAGCAAATGAGTGACAGAAGTAATCTAATGTTCAACAATATTTAATTACTTCAATTTTTTATTTTTTTTTGTCAGTAGTCTATTCTTTTTTCTTAAAAGTCAGTTTGAAGTTTGAACCTAATTGAAATCAGTACTCCGGACACTCTGTTAAAACAGAGATTAATGAATAAGATTCAGATTTAAGCCCCAAAGTTCACCCTTTTCTTGATTTTAGGCTGCATTTCTGACTGCAATTCCTAGTATTATTGTTATGCTGCCTTAAGTAGTCAATAGATTCTAAAAAAAACAAAACCAAAACAAACCAACAAAAACATCTATGACTCCTGAAATGTGTATCATCGCTTTACATCAGTGTGAGTTCCCTGATCATTAGAGATTCAGTAATGATCCTTTTTAAGTTTAGCACATTCATTTCGCAAACAAAAACACAGAGGCACATCTGCACTAAGAGGAGCAGACAGCATCTCTTACTTAACCAGTTCTTTAATCAAATATTTAGGTTGTTATTTTAAATAAATTACTATTATTGAAATTTAAATGACACCTGATGTCATGATTTAAAAAAAAAAAAAAAAAAATGCTGAAGAATTTTTGAATCCTAAATACCGGGATTTTGAATCCTACATATAGTTGATTGCTAAGCCACGTAGATTGGATCATTCCATGTAAAATCAACAACATTCAGGGATTTCATCTAGAATTCCAGGCATTAGAGTCAGAGGATCTTATCTCTCCCTAAGAAAGATATCAGCCTTTGGTCAGACAAATAGGTCTCCAGATTCCTCAGGGATACATTCAGTTGCCCATACATAGGTACCTAGGTACTGCTATATGAGATGTAGTCCATAGTTTCTGAGACATTTTCATAGAGCTGGCATATTTAAGAGGAGACCTCAGAAGATGATCATCCTTTTGAAGTAGCAAGTGAATGGCATCTCAAATGCTATTAATACTTAAGTGTGGGGTGGTGAACTGCAACCTAGATTTCCAGTTACTACAGTGGGAGCTTAGACACCAAACTCCCATGTCAGTGCTTATATATAGCAACCTAGGTTTAACCACCAGTCTGGTGAAAACATCTACAGTCTGGGCCCTATGGGCCATTGTTAAGCATAGGTATCTGTGTTATATGATACACTCTGTGATGTCCTAACTTACCAAGTTTCTGCTCCAGAGAAACGTAAGTTTCTTATGAATGCCGGGTCCTCCCTTACTGGCTCTGTGCCACAGTTTCTAGTACATCAAACAGTGATAGGCTTCTATGGTTAGGAATCACTTCCCTGCTGTCATCAGTTTTCTCCATGGCTAGTAATGAAGAGGGATTTTTCAGCTGTACTTTTCTGTATTTTTCTTCAGCACCCCCTAAATCCCAAATAGTCATTCTCATACTTGGCTGCATCTAGTCTTTAATCAGTATTCAACACAGGACACTACTGTCATTTTAACAGATTAACAAAATTAGCTATTTTCCAGTTATCATTATTAGGCATGCTTGGGGTAGTTTCAAGGTTTTTTTACCTTCTAACTTCTTCATATTAAGAGATAAAAATTCTTTCATGGATTATCATGTATAATTTCTGTTTAGGAATATTTTCTCATTTTTCATGTTATCAGTTGCTCCTTGAATTGGTAAAAATATGTTGATTTCTCAATGAAAGGTAGCCTAATTTTTCATCTCTTTTATCTTTTGTTTTCATTAAATTCAATTGTTTGGGGTTTTTTTATCATCAATATTTTCACAGTTTTGGTTGCTTAACTCAATGCCACAGTAACACCTTGTTGCGTAACTTGGAGAAAAAATTATGAAATAAAAAAATCCAAACCCTTTTCTTTCTGAAGAAAACAAGGTTCAGCCTGCTTCTGATTGTATAATTCAGAAGGATAACAGACTTCCTATCATGGTACTCCTTTACAGTTTTTCTTTTGTGATTCATTAAGTGCTTTTCCCTTATCTTTAAGGGGTGTTTTTTGGATGTCACAGTTACAGCAAAGAAGCACTGTACAAAAACGGTGCACGATCTACAGATAACTAATGAAATATATTACAGATAAAAGTATGCTACATGTAAGTATCAGTTCTCTTTATATATCAGTTTAAGAAGGATGGGCCTGAGCCTTTTGATACCTGCTACTAAGTTCTGTAAAGCCCTCAGGAAACTGTATTTAATGTTTGGAACCTTTATCATGTAGACAGTAGTTTACAAAACTAATTTACACTGCTGACACTTTTTGATACCTTTTATTAATGTAGTGAAATGATCAGTGCTAGAGCAGAATCTGCAGAATGAAGTGTGGTACTTTATATAAAACAGCATTATAGAAATTTTAACAGAAGTTTGAATACGCTTAATGATTGTTAAAAGACAGGTGAAAGCCATCCTAGTTATAAGTAAATAGCAACTATGCTACTATATAAATTGTCATCACTGCCTTAATCATTATTTAGCACAAAATAACACTTTAAGCTTGAAATTGTTTTATTTGCATTGTTTTTCACATCCTTTTAGCCACCACTTGTATGTGTAACTTTAGCTATTCAGTATTTATATCTTAAAGAAGTTCAGAAATGCAGACCATTTGAAAAACAGTCCTTACTTTTCTTTTGTTTTAATTATAAAGTAGCTATATATGTTGTTCAATTACATTATAGCAATACTGGACATTATTTTCTCTTACAATTATAGATGAAAAATGGGGGGGTATTGTTTTTTGATTGGGTTTTTAATATTAATAATTCCTTATTGCTGAGTAAAAGACACCTTTAAAGATGTTTCTTATTAGCATTTCCATGGATTCAAATTATTTCTTTCCATAATTGTAAAATTAGTTCCTATATCTAAGAAAAAAGTCAAACATTTTGTCTTTCTGTCTACTCTGGACTTCTAATTCAGTGGCCTCCAAAGAATCTTTGCAACACTTATATTGACCATTTTCTGACATCCACATTTTTTGACAACTTTCTTTGGCTCAATCCATGTTGCCAGCTGCATGGTTTCTTCCTCTCTCCAGAAATATTATTTCTTGGCCAATCTCCTGGGAGTAGATACTGCTTCTATCCTCAGAGATTTTCAAGACCCAAACAGCTGAAGCCCTAGCAGATTGGTCTAATCTTACAGCTGACCCTGCTTCAAACTGAGGTTCAATTAGAGACTTCCAGAGATCACTTCCAACCAGAAGTATTCAATGTTCCAGTGAGTAAGTGAGAAGTCTTGGAAATTGTTGTCTCCTTTTATCGCTAACTTTTCTTTATAGAACATTAAAGAGACTATAGCTTTCTTTACCGAAGTCTTAGTTGATGAAATGTTTCTTACCCTTTTTGCACTTCATGTTAAATGACCACTGGAAGCAAACTTGTTTCCTATACATTATTATGGTATTCCCACACCTTAAGTGGTATTATTCAGTTTTTTAAAATGAGTTTATACTCTTCATATTTATGTCTCAGAACTACAATACTTTCAGGGAACAAACAAGACCAAGCAAGTTTCATGGGTCTTCCTATTGTGTCCTCACTGTTTCAAAATTGACTATAATTTTTTTCATTATTTTATAGATTGAAATGTAACATCCACAAGAGCTCTGCTGATTATAACAATAGTAGATTATTAGTACCATTGAATTCATGTTCATTTAGCTCATTCAACTCAACATTTCTTTCATATATATCTGTTAAAGTCAAGATCTACTCCAAATTTGCTCCTCAATATGAAGCTGAGGATCAGTTTCACTTTTGCTATTTTATTGCTTTCCTTGAATCTTTTCACTTAGCCGAGGACAGTAATTTAGATTGTGAAACTGCAGCCTTAAAGAAAAATGAGATAATGAAATTGCATATTAACACATTCTGATGAAGGACCTTGTCACTGCCTTTGAAGCCACCACCTCCTATTCAGCTGTAAACTATGATGCTTGCGTAGAAAGCTGGGAGGAATCACTGTGCCTGGTGCAAACAGATGCCAGGAAATGGGTTGTGATGATGAAAGTTGCCTTCTTCTATTGCTAAGGGAAGGAGTAACATGACTCCACAGTTTCCTTGACACTGGCACATCACAAAATGATGTGATAATATTTGATAAAGCTGAATAATACATATTCAGGATGATAGCATAGTTCTCACTAGGAAAAGAAGAAATTATGTTTTGTATTCAATTAATTTGAGTACAGTCATTACTGACACTAGAAACAAAGATATTAGATTACTCTTTAAATTTTGTTTTCCCACTTAGGTAAACAACTCAGTTTAAATTACTGCATGGATTTTACTTAGTCTTTGTCCTTTTCTCATTCCTTTCTTTTACCAGCTTATTCTTACTAATTAAACTTCATACACTTGCATACACATAAAAGCAAGAAAGAATAAACTCCAAGGACATTCACAGGTTTCCCATACAAGAAAAAAAAAAAAAAAAAAGCTTTATCGGTCACATCAGAAGCTTTAAAAAGCCTAGACATTTTATAATTCCCATGCACTCTTAATCTACTTTGTGCCTATTACACACTTAGACTTCTCTAAATTTATTGTAATTAGACCTATATATTACAAAAGGGACTGCTCATATTGCTCCTGCCTAATCTCTGATTTATATGCAGAAGAGCAAAGCTAAAGAGTTTAGGATTTTCACATTTAATGCTCTTTTTACCTAATCAAGTTATAAAGCTTAGGAGCTTCCTTCCCCGTGGTTTGCACTTCCTTTTTTTTTTTTTTTTTTTTTAATAAATCCACGTAGTTCTAGGCAGGCATTAATGCTACTTCTGTAACCTTTCTCTATTCATTGAATATTCTCTGGGGACACATTAAATCATCACTCAGAAATAAATGTTTCTTGAGTAACCCCTTATAAATAACCAGTTTATAGTTGAAGAACTAGTGAATCCAGATTATGTTTAAATGAAATTGCACTCACTTTGTGTTTTCCTCCATTCTTCTATCAAAACAGTATTAAAATTTTGACTCCAAAGGCAGTGGGAGATGTGTCTAAATAAAACTGGAATAACTTTTTGAACTCCTTCACAGAATCAAGGCTTTGTCACCTGAATTGGTTCTGATGGTCCAAAAGGCTGATTTAAACTTTGATTTTCTCAATACAGCATATCACACTGAATCACTTTAAGAAAGTATCCCACTTTAGTAACTCACAAAATCATTTAGTAATAAACATAATTTCCTACTGAGTGGTTATAATACTAATGTGAATTCTCCAAATAAAACTTCTTCTTATCTCCTTTCTTTACCTTAAAATATTACACTCAGCAGCATTTAGTATAATGTCTGTAAAAACAGCTTTAAGTCTGAAAACAAATAAATAAGCCCAAGATACCATTGGTTAATTAATTTTGGGCTATGAGAAAAAAATTCCATTTGGCTTTAGGTGTTAGGTGCTCCCTGATCAGACTGAACTATTTTTTTTTTTTATTTTTTTTTTTCTGAAAACACTAACAAAAATCATACTGTGTTTAGACATCTTTTTCTTCTAAACTGAACAGAGAATATTCTATATACAGATGACTGAGTTCATGATTTTTTTTTTTTCTGAAAGAGAATTTTACCAAGACCATTATCAAGTTGTCATCTGTTGTCTTTCCTATATGTATAATTTGACATTCTCTCTTCAGTGCTAGATTTAGGCTTTTTCCTTTGTTCACTGCTTATGTTTATGGTCTTGAGAAAGATACATAAGGTATTTACAGAACTTTGTGGAAAATGGTTCAAGGCAGTAGAATTTGAAGGGTTAAGTAAGAATAGAGGAAAGAACAAAAACTTGCCTGTCAGAAAGCATATGGAGAAACAGGAAAAAAACCCATGAGCTTAATTGATAGTGTCTTATGAAACACATTTTGAATTATCATTCAAACTACGTAACAACTGAATAAAGGAAGGAGCAACAGAAACAAAGCACCATGAACTGACTGCAGTGAAATCAGGAGTGATGATGAGTCTGGCACGAGAAGAGGGGTTAGGGGGAAGGTGTTCTTAGATTTGTTCATGCTTCTCATTATGCTTCTGGATATTATTATTTGATTGGCAGTAAACTGAATTAGTTTCCCCAAATCAAGTCAGGTTTGCCCATGACATTAATCAGAGAGTGATTTCACTCTCTTTAACTCAACCCATGAACTTTTTGTCATATTTTTCTCCCCTGTTCTGTTGAGGAGGAGGAGTGATAGGACATCTTAGTGGATACATGGTGGTCAGCTGGGGTCAAATCACCACACTTCCAGATGAAACAAACCTGAGAGGAATAGTTGATACACCAGATAAGTGTGATACCATTCAGAGGGACCTTAAACAAATGGAGAAATGTGTAGATAGGAATCTCACAAAATTCACTAAAGGACAAGTAGGTTTGTATCTTTGCAGAAATAATCCCATGCACTGATTCATGCTGGGAAACATACCAGCTAAAAAAGATCTTGGTCTTGAAGGATGTGGAACTCCTGATGGACCGCAAGTTGACCAGGATTCAGCAATATATCCTCGCTGCCACAAAGATCAACAGCCTCCTGGGCTGCATTAAGAGGAATGTTTCCAGCAGGAAGATGATCCTTGCTCTCTTCTCTTTCCTGGGGATGCCACATCTGGAGTAGTGGGTACAAATTTAGGTTCTACAGTACAAGAGACCCATAGATACACTAGGCGATAATCATGTCCAGCACAGGTCATGGTTGGTTCACAGGAAGATGGCTAATGGTCTGGAGCATCTTTCATGTGAGATGCTGAGTGAAGTGGAAGTCCTCAGCTTGGTAAACAAAAGGCTCTGTGGGATCTTATTCATATAGTTTAATAATTGATAGGAGAAAATAAAGAAGATAGAGACACACTCTTCAGTGATTTCCAGTTACAGGACAAGATGCAATGGACCCAAATTAAAACACATGAATTTTCACCTGAACACAAGGAAATACTTTTTTTGAGTGTGTGAGTAATCGGAACAGCTTGCCCAGAGAAGTTGTGTAGTCTCCACCTGGCAAGGTACTAAAATTGTGGTTGGAAATTACCGCGAGTAACCAGCTCAAGTTAACAATGTTTGAGGAGGGATTTTGGACTAGCATCTTGGTTTCACTCCAGCCAGCAACCTAGACCCATGCAGCCACTTGCTCACTCCCCCACCAGTTGGACTGGGGAGAGAATCTTGGAAAACTCATGAGTTAACAACAATTTAATAGGGAAAGTAAAAGCCACGCACACAAGCAAAGAAAAATAATTAATTCACTGCTTCCCATAGGAAGACAGATGTTCAGCCATCTCCAGGAGAGCAGGGCCCATCAATCATCATGGTGACTTAGGAAGAAAAATGCCATCACTCTAAATGCCCCCCTCCTTTCATCTTCTTCTTCCCAGCTTATATACTAAGCATGATGTCATATGGTAGGGAATATGCCTTTGGTCAGTTTGGGTCACCTGTACTGGCTGTGTCTCCTTCTAACCTCCCATGCACCTATAACTTCCTCACCAGCATGACAGTACGAAAATCAGAAAAGGCCTTGGCTCTGTGTAAGCCCTGCTCGGCAATAACACAAACATCTCTATATTATAAACCCTGTGCCCAGCACAAATCCAAAACATAGCTTCATACCAGCCACTGTGGAGAAAATTAATTCTACCCCAGCCAAAACCAGCACACCTAGACAATCTCAAGATGTGCCTTCCATCCTCAACTGTTCTGTCATTCTGTAATTTTTTACCACAGACATAAATTTGTGGTGTTTTCAGGTATGCTCCGACTATTTCTGTAAAGTGAAAGAGAAGTTGACAACCCCAAGTTGAAAAGTTATGTTCATGCAAAAAGTGTTGTTGTAAAAGCACCAAAATGGGTTTCCTGCTATGCTTTTTCTGCCCGCTGCATGATCATTCAGTGATGTATTGCAGTGTATTAGGGTCTCTGACTTCAAAAATAAACCCTTCCTTAAAACCTCAGCTGTAGCCTGGTGCCTGGGGTTACCTGTCTGCATATCAGTTCTCACAGATGTACATAGACCAGATGAGCTATGCTTTTTGTGTGACAATTTTGGTATCTTATCTGAAACCACCACTGCTGTAATGCTCCATGCGTTACTATCATTCCACTCAAATGCACAGGCTTTACAAAACATTAGAGTTCTCCAAAAGTACACATCTTATAAATTTCAAGAATTGAATTCAGATTAGGTGATGCAGAGGGTGCAGACCAAAAAAGGTTCATTAGCAATTCAGAAGGTCAACATTTAATCTAAAATTGAGATGTGATTTTACCTAACTGTTTAAACAAAACAATATCTGTGCAACTGATAGTACTTTAGGAACATTAAAAAGGGTTTCTAATTACTTTTTGATGGGAAGCAGTTTATCATATTAAAATACACACCTAGATACATGAGTTTCTGTGAAACATCTTCACAAATGCTTTTCAAAGATTACTATTTAAACAAATCTCATTATTTTTTTTTATATACACTGAAGATGCTATCAGTGATGTAAATCGTAACATGCATATGCCTAATGTGAACAGACTCTCTTAATGCACCCAGCATACCAGTCACATTTTTAAATCCCCCATCTTATTATGTATTCAAAATACATTTAAACACATCAAAACTAGACATCTCTTTGCCATGTCTCTACAGCTAAAATGCAGAAACAAGGGGGACCTTTTAAAGGCATAACATCTACATTTTTCTCTACTATACCTGGATTGTTGATCCACACCCACAAATTTAGAAAAGAAAACTGATAGAGGAAAAAGATACCTCACACTGATAGTTAAACTCCACAACTTTTCCCTTATTATTGTGAAAGTACTTTTCACACTTTGCTACATTCTGTGTCAAAAACTTATCACATTTTTGGTATTGACCTCCTGGTTACCGTGTAAAGAGATGTATCTGTGATGTAAAATCTGCCAGCTGGAAATCACAGACTATTTTAAATATTGTGCAAGATGAATGATAACAATCTTTGAATATCAGAAGTAAAATATGGATCTCAAATCAGACTCAAAAAAAGACACTTAAAAGAAAATTAATATATTCCACAGTTATTTCCTATACTTTAACAAATATTTGACAAGACGTGTGTTTTTATTTTCATATATTTATTTTATTGGAATTATTTAAAGGCTTTTCACAGGAAGAATTTCTATTATCCCAAAAATAAATATTTACTATCAATATTAATGTGAATAGGTAAGAGTTACAGACATAAAACATATATTGCTTTAGTTGGAGTGGAATCTGTAGAGCAAACATAAATTCTACTATGATTACTTCATATGATAAAAAATTCAAGATGAAATAGAGGCTTTAAAATTGGGATTTTAGTAGCCAGTTTTAATATAGTTACTCTCTAAAAGAATTCAAAGTCCAGTCCTTAATGGCTCAATTAATTTATCCCTAACACCCCTCCCCTTCCCGAGGGCATTATTTGAAATGTCCTAAGGTACCTGAGACATCAATGAGACTGACATATAATGTTTGTTTTAAGAGATAACTGCCTTTCTAGGGGAGTAGCTGAAAATATGTGGACTATGCAAGCATACTTCAAATGACACTGGAATCCAGTGTTTAGGCAACTGAATCAAAGCCCAGGCTACATTTTTACCATGGAACAAAGGCTATACAGTTATGATTTAAGGTTCATTGACCTTGGCTGAATGCCAGGTGTTCACCAAGCTGCTCTATCACTTTCCTTCCCAGCCAGACAGAGGAGAGAGAATAAGATGGAAAATGACTCGTAAGTTGAGATAAGGCAGTTTATTAAAGCAAAAATTTGCACGTGCACAAGTGAAGAGCAAAATAACAAAGTTTGTTCTCTACCACCCATTAGTAAGTGATGTCCAGCTACTTCCAGGGAAGCAGGGCTTCAGCACGCAGAGCAGTTGCTCAGAAGGCAAACACTGTAAATAATGAATGCCTCCCTTCCTGTTCCTTTCCTTAGCTTTTGTAACTGAGCTGACATCATATGGCATGGAATATCCTTTTTGGTTAGTTTGGGTCAGCTGACCTGGTTGTGTGCCTTCCCAGTATACTGCCCTTGACTGGGGAGGGGGAAGAATTTTGAGAGACAGTGCTGATGCTGTAGCAGCTCTGCTCAGCAGTAGCCAAAACACTGGTTTATACTTTCTAGCTAACAATGCAAAGCACAGCACTGTGAGGGCTGCTATGGTGAAATGAACTCCATCTCAGTGAAACCCAACACACCTGCATAGAATTAAGTCTTCAGTGTCTGTGTGGGATACCCTACATTTCGTCTGTCCCTGCTCCATATGGTTTTCTACAGGTCCAGAGCATAATTTCAAGCTCCACGTGGATTTCTCAGATACCCTGCAGCATTTCAGATGCACTGGTGTTTAACCCTATCTGGCCACTAAGCCCCAAACTGGCGCTCTATCCCTCCTATTCAATGGGATGGAGGAGAGAATCGCAAGGGTAAAAGTAAGAAAATTTGTGAGTTGGGATGAAGACAGTTTAATAGGTTAAGCAAAAGATACATGAACAAGCTAAGAGAAATAAGGAATTGATTCACTACTTCCTATCAGTGTGCAGATGTTCAGCCATCTCCAGGGAAACAAAAATTTCATGTAGGCTAGCCAAAATCAGCACAACTGTCATGTTTGGGCAATTACATCAAGTTTTGAAAGAAGGGGTTTCACAAGAGGTAAAGCAGCCAGGAAAAAAACTCTAGTGCCTATAGGTACTGGCCCTTGAAAAAACTCACTGGCCTTGATTTTAGTTATCTAAGTATAGGTTTCTACTGGATTTTAAGATGTCTTCAGGTACCTAAGGTTAAATCTGGAAGGCATGACACAGCTGGAGGACCTATATCCTTCTGAACTGACAAGTGGAGATTAAGATGAAATATCCTGAGTTCTGGGACAATACCTAGATCCATCTCTTTGAACCACTGAATTCAGCTTTCTAGACATGAGACTTTCAAAGCCCAGATACCCATGCATTGCACGAACTTATGGTAACTGGCAATTGTCTGCGCTAACATCCTAAACAAAAACAGGAATGACAACCTACAAAGTTTTTTTACACCAGATGAGAATTTTGTTCTGTAATATTTACATATAAAAAGTGCATGTTGCTAAATTTTATTTGTATATCTTGTATAATTAAAGCACCTGCAGATTTGGTCAGTTTTAAGGTGGTATGTATTAGATATGGGACAGGTTTACCATGTTAACTATAGAAACCTTTCAATGTATGTGATCTACTTTTATTTAAATCTTAAAATAATTTGGCATATTGATTTGTCTCTTTTTTTAAGGTCAAATTGAAAGAGAAAGATATGCAACACCAGTAGACCTGTGCTTGTGTTTTACAGAATTAGAGTCACTGCAGTCAGCAATGACTGTAATTAACTTATTTTTTGTCTTGTGGCTAATACTGTCTTTCAATTAAAAGTCTTGTTTTGATTATCCTAAATGATACAAAGTTTGGGGTGTTTTTTTCAGTTTTTGAGATTATTCCACAAGTGATTACTAATATTATGTTAGTTTCTGTAAATATAATTATTCAATTAAGCAAATCTAGAGTCTTAATCATTGGGACACGAAGCTTGGCATTTGGTAAGAAGTTCCCTAGAGTCAGCACATACATTTGCTGATACATAATTGACTGATATGCAATCATTTAATTGAAGACTGTAACAAGTATTTTCTAATTTTAGTAGTTAGTTTAGTAGTTAATTTAGCAATCAGCATAATTTTGTTTTTCTTTTTAATGTAATAATGACAGTATTTTGTATTGTATAGGTAGCTGAAGGGAGGACTGTTCATCTATAGACAAAACTAATTAGGTATTCAACTATAACACTATTGGAAAGAGTATTCTGATAAGACATTAGAGAAAAATATGGATTATTCATTCATTCTATGAAACAGTAAAACCATTTATCTTAAGAAATTATTTTAAGGATAGTTTTTTCAGTATATTTTTTTTTCATAATCTGAATTCGAACCATATGAGAAGTAACATGTTGAAGAAGTCTGTCTCTCCCTGCTAAGTCTAACCCATCACTGAATCTTGCTGTGAACATATCAATCAGTGTGAGACATACAGATATTCATTACAATAAACCCAATATATTAGTAATTTTCAAGAATGTGAAATCTGAGTATGCATTTTCACATGGTGATAACACTTTAAAAATACTACTCAGACAAAAAAAGTCCATGTGTACTGGAGGAGTCAAGAGACAGCAGTCTTTTCCTCTCCAGTCTAAACAGGCCCAGCTCCTTCAGCCTTTCCTCCTAAGTGAGATGCTCCAGTCCCTTAATTATCTTCTTCGTCCTCTGTTGGACTCACTCCAGGAGCTCCATTTCTCTCTTGTACTGAGGCGCCCAGAACTGGACTCAGCACTCCAGAAGTGGCTTCACTAAGGCTGAGTAGAGGGGCAGGATCTCTGACCTGCTGGCAATTCTTTTCTTAATGCAGCCCAGGATACTATTGGTCTTCTTGGCCACAAGGGCGCAAGAACATGGACATGTTCTGGCTCGTGAACAGCTTGTTGCCCACCAGGTTTCCCAGGTCCTTTTCCACACAGCTGCTTTCCAGCAGGTCAGCAGGCCTGTACTGGTGAGTGGGGTAATTTTTTCCCAGGTGCAGGGCCCTGCACTTGCCTTTGTTGAATTTCAAAAGCTTCCATTCTGCTCATCTCTTCAACCTGTAGAGATACTTTTAAATGACTGCACAGTATGCTGAAGTATCATCAGCAATACCTCAGAGCAAGCAATGGCAGCTTGTTATCAGAGAGAAGGCCTTGGGGAAATCCGCAGTTCAGGATATTTTGAGAAATTCATGAGAAGTACAATGAATAAGGCAATAAAGTGCTTCAGAAAGTCTCTCCTGAAGTTGCCACCATCACTAGTAATGGCTGAAAGGATTGAGCTTAACTAAGTTTACAGCAGGTTGTTCAAGTCTAGAAAAATTAAGTTTGCAGGCAGATAATATAAAAAGGACTCATCCAGTTAAGAAAAAGGTGAAATTCATAATGAGGAAATTGAGAAAGATCAGTGAGTGTGATGCAAGAGACTTTCAGAGTGAAAAAGGGGACAGTGAAGGAGTAGAGGTAGAAAAGGACTAGAAGTGCTACTGAAGTGGCAGGTAAGAGATCTGCAAAGTCTGAAAAATGTTTTCCTAAAGAGAGAGCAGTAAAACAAAGACCAATAATGGGAAAGGTCTTTTATGATTGAAAACCTCTAAGTTGATACAATAATCTAAAAGAGCTGTCAGAATTGCTATAATTGTTACAATATAAAACCAAATGAAACCAAAACAACAAGAAAAAAAAATCCTCTTAATAAGTTAAAGAGAATACTCTAATAGGAAAAGGAATGGGATTGATCATTGGTAATAAATTATAATGAGAACAAAAGTCAAGATTACTGATATTATTATAGAAATGCTTACTTCATAAAATTTTATGAAAGATCAGTATTTGAATTACTTGTACAGTAATACAAAACAAAAAAATTATGTACTGTTTATATAGTGTTACAAAAAGCACAGAAGCACAGAGGTTTAATGAAATACAATCAGAAAACAGTGTAGATGTAGAGACAATATTTTAAAAAAGGAAAGAATGTGTAAAGAGAATAAAGTAATAGCATGGAGAATTGTAATTTTTTTAGGATCACAATCAACCTTGGTACCAAAAGAAAGTCTAATAGCTCCCAGTGGAGCAATGCTTAAAAGACCCTATAGTGGAGCTAGAAGTGGGCAGCAGTTTGGTTTTATCATTAAAAATAAATACTGCCAGAAACTGTCCTTAACAGCTTGAAGATAAAAACAGCACAACAAAAATCATTACAGAAATCTAGATCTAGGCAAATTCCTTTACCAGCAGCTACAAAGGGTGATGCTATTTTTCACTTGATTTGGTGAACAAAGACCTTTTTGTAAATGAAATGACGATAGTCTCCTTCATTCCATGTGGTCATAAGCTACTTACAAAATTGTTTATTAATTTTGTTCTATATTGGAGTTTATTAAATTTTAACTTACTAGAAGAGAAAAAAGGTTAAAATTAAATCAATTGCTAATTAATTTTTAGAAGAACATTGTTGAGAGAACAAAAGATTTAGCAAATAATTATTCACTACTATTCATTTTGCAACATATTATAAAGAAAAAATACAAAGGTGAACTTCTTTAAAACATCATTTATTGGTAGATAGTAGAATTTTACTTTGTGCCAAACATCTGTAATGTAATATTTTATGTTTTCCTTTTTAGATATTTTTATAGACAATATGAAAAAGTAAGGTTTTGGGTTCATTTAGGTCAGAGTATTGTTAAATAATGACAATATTTTACTGGTAGTGGCCAGGAATAAGTAGTTTTTGCCAAATTCCTCTTTTTCACTCCCCACGACTGTTATTTAAAAGTACTTAATTTAAATAAACACATGAGTTTGGTGCTCTTCTCTTGCAGGTTGAACAAGGCTAGTTTTCATTAGTTTTACTCACTTTAAAATATTTTTTAAAAATTACAACAAATAAATACTACTATTTGCTGGAAAAAGCTGAAATTTACACTTTCTGTGAGAAAAAAAAAAAGGGTTGTGCAGTTTCACAGAGACTTTCAAGCATTGCAAGTAGTAAGATTTTAATGTATTATGGAATTTTAAATATAATCATGGAGTTATAGGATGGAAGGGTTGGAAGGGACCTTGGAAAGGTTGGAAGGGACTTTAAAGGTTAACATGTTCTAGCATCCTGACATGGGCAGGGACACATTTCATTAGACCAGATGGCTCAAGCCTCCATCCAGCCTGGCCCTGAATACTTCCAGAAATGGGACATCCACAATTTCTTAGGGCAACCTGCTCCAGTGTCTCACTACCCTCACAGTAAAGAACTTCCTAACATCTACTCTAAACCTACCCTCCTTCAGCTCAAGGCCATTTTCCCCTCACTACATGCCTTTCTGAAAAGTCCCTCTCCCATCTTCTTGTAGGCAACTTTTAGCTACTGGAGGGTTGCTAAAGGTCTCTTAGCAGAACAGGGGAAGAAAATCAAATGGACAGCCCACAGGTCAAGATAGGGACAGGGAGATTACTTATCAATTACTGTCAGAGATAAAACAAACTGTCTTTGGGGGAAATCAGTTTAATTTATTGTCATTTAATATCAGAGTAGGAGAGTAAGAAATAAAAATCAAAAACTGCCTTCTAATCCTCTATCATCACAACTTCCCTCACAATTCTGCTTTCTTTCCTGCAAGTGGCACAGGTGAATGGGGAATAGAAGTTTCAGTCAGTTCAACACATTCTTCTGCTACTTCCTTCTCATGCTATTCCCCTACTCCAGTATGAGTTCCTTCCTATAGGATACAACCATTCAAGAACTGCTCCAGCATGTGTTTTTTCCACGGAATGCAATCCTTCAGGAACATATTACTTCAGCCTGGGTCCCACAGGACCCACAAGGTCCTGCCAGAAAGCCTGCTCAATACTATAAGTGAAACACTGTCCTAAAAGGACAGATAAGATTTCCCACTGTTGGGCGGAGGAGGGGGGAAAATAAAATAAAAGAAAAAAATAAATAACTTGAAATTGATATTTTATGGTCCTATGGAATTATAAAAAATGTAACACCTGAGCAGTTTTTGCTTTGGCTTATCCATCAGTCATGTCAATATAAAGAGATATCTCAAAGTAAATGTATCTGTTCTTAGTTACCTCTCCAGTGAAGAAGATGGTTCTGTGATCTGCCTGCCTTCAGTTTTGTATAAAAGTTGCATTGCTCGTATTAGAAATTTTACTGAGTACTATTGGGATAAAATCATGAGGTCAGATTTCTTCTTATCAATCTGTATGACATAGTGCATTGCATTTGCGGCTGAAACTGGTGTTGATAAAATCATCAAGACTTTCGTTTTTTCTCTCTCTTTCCCAAAAGTGAGTATATTGAGGGTGGGCAAGGCTTGAAAGAGTAATTTCCAAAACCGCTGACCAAGGGAATATTCCATACCATCTTATGTCATGCTCAGCAATAAAAGCTCAGGGAAAGGAGAAGGAAAGGAAGGACATTTGTGGTTATGACTTCCGTCTTCTCAAGTAGCCATTAAGCATGCTGAGGTCCTGCTTCTCAGAAACTGGCTGGACATGTGTCTGCCAGTGGGATCTGCCTAGTTTTGCTTTGCCTGTGGAAACAGCTTTTGCTTTTCTTACTCAACCATCACTGTCTCAATCTATAAGTCTTTCTGCCTTCCTTCCAATATTTCTTCATATTCTGTATCAGAGGGGAGTGAATAACAGACAGGATGAGTATTCAGCTGCTGAATGGGGTCAACCCACCACAGAAATTCACTTGCAGTGGATTTCAAGTCATCCTACATATGACAGCAGATCTGTTAGTTTTGCTTAGGAAGAATTAGACAATTTTATTTTTGTTTCTGTTTGGATATCCAAAAATATAAATATACAGAAAAGCAAGAAGAGTTGTACTAATTTAAAGTGGTCTATTGTAAAGGAATGCACAGAAGGAGATATTGTATCTTACTGTGCTTATTCTTTTTCTACACAATTTAAAATTCATAGATAATGTTTGTTCCCTATCCAAGCAAATAAAATTTCAAGGAAAGAAACAACTGCATTGTACTATTCCAAATGTAACCTTTCAGTTTAGGGTCACATTTGCCAGCCTTTAACTATTTCCCAAATGGCATATTGATTTCACAATTACATCATGGCCTTATTTCCATGCTAATGGGGTGAGACTTCAAATTTTTCGTAATAATTTTATTGTTTTGATCATCTGTACCAGATGGACAAGCCAACATATGTGTTCTACTTGTTCAAATGAATATACTTAGAATACATAATTCCTTCAGTTCTGGATTGATGAATATGATGTATAAATCATAACTTGTACATTTAATTGTGCAGACTCAGATTTTAAATCTGGACCAAAAATAAAGGTTTTTTTATTTTTTCAGGTTTGCAGAAATCCTCATATAGTTGTGATTGACATCAGTGTTTTATCAGCATAGAGGAAAGAAAGAAAGAAATATGTTCTAACATATATGACTAAAAAGGTTTAAAATGTATAAAACATAAAATATAAAACTGAATTATAAAGGAAAA
This sequence comes from Xenops minutus, assembly GCA_035221455.1. Lineage (NCBI taxonomy): Eukaryota > Metazoa > Chordata > Aves > Passeriformes > Furnariidae > Xenops > Xenops minutus. Next base: position 63,621,221 of record JAWWEE010000001.1, read on the forward strand.
AAGATGTTATGAAGTACTGTATTTCATAAAAATATCCAACAAATGCATGGCAAATAACCTTTGGAACAAAAAGCTAATTGAAATAGCTGAATCTGCAGAAAACAATTTTAATAGCAGTGGAAAATCACAAAAGGAGAAGTGAACATAAATTGTAAGAAATATGTGAGTGTTATTTGAAAGAGTTTTCCAAGCCTGGCAAGATGACACCAAACATAAGTACAAAGGTCATGAAAACAAAGACAGGAAAATGATTATTCCTTCACAGTAATCAAAGTAAAGTGCATCTTACAGTGGTGTGTGTTTATTTTAATAATTACTGTTGTCACTCTGTTCTGCTTTCTCCCTTTCTATCCCCACTACTGTAAAAGGAATGAAAATTTTTGGACTGTTATTTATAAAAAATTCTTTTGTTTGACTGTATAATTTCTTACTACTTTCAATTCATCTGTATTAGGAACGTTTTTATATATAAGATTTTATCCAGCTGGATAAACACATGGTGCAGTGGGTGAGCAATTGTTTTACCAGTCAAGCACAGAGAGCAATAGTGAATGGGGTAACATCAGACTGAAGATCTGTCACTAGTGCAGTTCCACAGGGCTCCATCTTAGGCCCTGTGCTCTTCAACCTCTTCATAAATTACTTGAATGCAGGACTGGAAAGGGTACTAAGCAAGTTTGCAGATAACACAAAATTGGGAGGAGCTGGTGACTCCCTCAAAGGCAGGAAAACCCTCCAGAGAGACCTTGACAAATTAGAGGACTGGAGAATCACCAATCAAGATTAACAAGAGAAAGTGATGGATTCTGCACCTGGGATGGGGCAACCCTAGATGTTTGTATAGACTGGGGAATGAGGTGCTGGAAAGCAGTGCCATGGAAAGGGACCTGGAGGTCCTGGTCAGTGGCAAGTTGGATATGAATCAGCAGTGCCCTGGCAGCCAGGAGGGTCAACTGTGTCCTGGGGAGCATCAGGCAAAGCATTGCCAGCCAGTCAAGGGAGGTGATTATTCCATTCTGCTCTGCTCTGGGGCAGCCTCACAAGTGCCTTGAGGGGAAGTCATGTGAGGAGCGGCTGAGGTCACTGGAGAAGAGGAGATTGAGTGGAGACCTCATTGCAGTCTACAACTTCCCTGAGAGGGGAAGAGGAGTGTCAGGCATTGATCTCTTCTCTCCGGGGTGACCAGTAACAGGACCCAAGGGAAAGGTCTGTGTCAGGAGGCTTAGGTTAGATATTAGAAAAATGTTCTCCACTCAGAGGGTGGCTGGGCACTGGAACAGGCTCCCCAGAGAAGTGGCCACAGCACCAAGACTGACAGATTTCAAGAAGTGTTTGGACAATACTCTCAGGGACATGGTGTTGTGGCAATGAGCATACAATATCAGAAATGGAATAAAGCCTGCAAGAGATGGGTCTCTGAGGAAGATGGAAAAGCTAGCCATAATGCTTTGAGACAGGACTTTACTGTGTTGTAATGGAGTTTGCCCTTCTTTGTCACTGTATTGTCCCCAAATAACACTGGGAACATCCTCATTAAAATGCAAGAAAGTGCCCGGGCAGGTTCTGTGAGAAACCCCTGCCAATCCTGTTGTTAACCCCTTCCCTTCTTGTTGTAAACCCTCAATTTTCATTGATGAGACACCACTTCCCCCTGTGACAATATAAAAACCCAAACCCTGGGAATAAACCTTCTCTCTGCTTCCTGTTCTGCTGGCTGCTTGGTGGTTTTTCCTGGGACTCTCTAGGGACGACATGTCCAGAGGGGGGATGGGAAGGGGGAGCAATTTCACATCAGCTGTCGCATGGTGTGACTCTTGGGGATGGTCCTGTACAGGACTACGAGTTGGACTCAATGATCCTTGAGTTGGTCCCTTCCAACTCAACATATTCTGTGATTCTGTGATTACTTCCAAGGACAGTCATAAAACAATCTCTCTGAGTAACTTGTTCCAGTCTTTGTTGATCCTCATGGTAATTTGCATTTCCTTATATTTAATCAGAATTTATTATTATTTTATGCCTCTTGACCTATTGTCATGTCTGGCTGAATCTTCTTTATGCCATCCTGTCATGACTACACATACAGCACTTCGTATCTAAAATTTATGTAATTTATATTGTAAAGTAGCTGTGAGTACAAAGCAACATAGAATTGATGCCATATTGTTATCACTGTCAACTGTGGTTCTTGGTGTCACAGATTTCTGCTTTGGTTACATTTGCTGTGCCGAATATGTGCATCACTGAACAGCCATTCTATAATTGTCTCAACTATTAGGTCTCTGATGGTCTCTGATAGTGTACACTTGTCTGCCGCATTTGGTTATGTTGCTGTTAACATGTCACATAATATTTAGGAAATTCAGCTTTACATAGTTATTGTCACTGACATTTCAGGTCTTTCTACCTCTCCACTGGTTCTTGTCACATTATTGTCAAACCATCAATTGCATGAATACAGTCCATTTCTGCTTTTCTTCACTGACTCACTACAACCTGTATCTCATGCTTCTTTAACATCTAAAGTGCACATAGGATATGTTGCTCTTTTTATTAGGCTCTGCATGGTCAGAGAATAAAAGGACCTTAGGCATTTACTGGATTACTTTGTAGTATTTTTATGTTAGTACTGTTTCATGACTCCCTTGAATGACTGTACATCAACTCTGTATGTTCCCCTGCTGTTTGTAGATTGTCATACTGTTTTTATATCAGTCTGAAACTTTTTTTTTTCCCCCTCATATTAGGAGATCCTTCTGGACAAATTTATGAAATATATTAAATAGAGTACAGATTTAAAGACTGGTCACCCAAACATCAAATTCATGCTCCACACATTGAACCATTCTTCTAATAAACTGTTTCCTTCTCTGCTTTGTACATGACCATTGTGTTTTACTATTTTGCACTTCATTGCCTTCATTGCCAGTATACAAAAGTACATCTTTTTTGTTCACTAGAAACAGCAGAATGAGTTACTTTGAATAATATCAGGGGCATCTTATCCAGTGCTTGTTACTGTCGATCAGCTGTTGATACAGCACATATAGATTGAATTGGTAAAACATACTTCTGAACTATTCAAGCCTTACATATAATTTCTGACTCTTTTTAGAAATAAAATTGTGAGAGGCTTCTGCTTTATGTTTATTGACAGTGAAAGTATTTGCAGGTTTTTAGTCATATACTAAATTTACAAATCATCAGTTAATCAGCTATTTCAGAAATGTCCCATGTTCCTGAACCCTTCATTCTATCATCTATGAATTCTATTAGTCAAAAAGAAAAAAAAAAAAAAAAAAAGGAAATCCTATAATTTTTCAAAGCTGTAGAATCCTTATAGAGAAAGTTATAGAAGGAATGTAAAATATCTAGAGAGATCAATGTATAGAACTCATGGGGATGTATAAGCAGAAGGGAGGACTTCACAAATATGATTTTTTTTTACATACTAAAAAAATAGTCCTTTAATATTTACTGTTAGGAAGAAAAACAAACACTGCATGGAGAGGTGAAACAGAAAAATCAGATCTGTCAAGCCATATTTTTTTGTCAAGAGGCATGTTAGACAACGACACCTGGGTGTAAGTACTGTCAGTTCACATAAGCCTCATGCTGAATGGCTTGAAAAACTATTGAACTGCTGAAGGCAGAGCTGTGTTTGCAGACTCTATCCACACATCTCTCAGATGTGAGAAAAAAATACTTCTTTAAACAGAACAAGGAAAAACCTCTTGGTAGAAGGGAGTCAAGCAAACGATTGATCTCAGAAGAAAGATCTGAAGACACTGCAGTGGTTTCAAAGCTTTTTCAGCCATTCTTTCACTGACCATTTAATTCCTGTTCACAGCCTATATATATTTTTTTTATTGTATTTTTGGACATAGAACATTTGTGGAGTAAAACCCTCAGAATTCTAAACTGGCAGCATAATCAGTGGATGCCTGGTCAATATAGTTAGAAGGGTCTGGAGAGCTATTCAACTCACTGCTAGTTCATATATTGACAGCAATTGACAGCTATATTTAAAATTGATTGGTCCCTTCCAACTCAGTGTATTCTATGATGCTATGATATTCTAAATTTTGCTATTTGAAGCTGTGTTTCAACCGTGCTATCATCACTTCTTTCCCTGTCGACCAATAAAGTCATAGGTAGTAATGGTGTTATTTAAAGTAGAATTAAGTCATTACACATATCCCATCATACTGCTACTTTGTGGTTCAGGGTTCCTGATGTCTGTCTGTTTAAATTTATTTATTTATTTATTTATTTGTTCATTTATCAGTCTTGGAATCCAAAATATCCATGAAACATCTAAAAATTTCGCTGTTTTGTGTTCAGTTTAGGAGATTATCTGGCTGAGAGAAAAAAAAAATGCAAAAAACACACCCTCTGCATTCAATTAAGAGTTTCTCTCTGCATTTGCAGGATAACTAGTGACAAATTTACCATGGAGGTATAATTTAAAGTGCACAATAACTCTTTTCTTGGAACTCCTGGCAAAAAAAGTGTTCTTAAAAGAAGGGAGAGGTAAACATATAAGAAAAAGAAATGAGTATTGTGCTTTGGTACTTAACACTGCCCAGTAAATTTTTGGGCCTCATGGTCCTTGTACTTGCCTACCTCTAATCCACTGACATTTACCTTTTCTCAATTATATAATTCTGACTTTTTACCACTGTTAATCAGCATTGTAATTTGATAACTTTTTAAACAATTTTTCTTTGCTAAAATGCCTCTCTGTAATTCAGAAAAGTTTTTTCTTAGTCCAGAATTATTTTCTTTCTTTATATCTCCTTTTTAGTGCTAATGCATTTACTCTATAATAATTTCAGATTCTTTCAAATTTTGTCTTCATAGGGAACTTCCTCTGATACCCAGTTTATTATTATATTTAATAGGAATCTTATGGTAATAGTCCAAATGTATTAATAAAAGAGTTGGATTAAGTTAGATAAATGAGCTGGATTATAATAATGGATACTGATGTGAAATGAAAACTAGCTGGAAGGTTGGGCACAAATCCCAACTGTTGCCCAGTCACCAGTGGTAAACCCCAGGGATCGAAAATGGGTCCTTCACTAATGAAAATGGATCAAGGAAGCACCCTTAGCAAGTTCACAGATAATACAGACCTGTGAGGAGTAGCTGATACAACAGATGGGTATGCTGCTGTTCAGACAGGGCTCAATGAGATAGAAAATTGGGTAGATAAGAACCTCATGAAGGGATACACCAAGTTCTGCACTAAGTTCCAACTGGAGCTCAGCTGGCTGGAAGTTAGTTCTGCAGAGGATGTCACTGAAAACTGTGAAATAAACTCTCCAGCCAGTTGGTTGGGTTAGAAAAGCAACATTACATTACTGAAGTGCTGGATACATGGGGGATAACTCTGCCTAATATGCACCTAACAAAGCAGGCTATATTAATGAAAAAAAAAAAAAATGCATACCCATTACATATTTATTATATGTAATGCATGCATATATGCTAAATATTTTCATAGACTTATTTGCATAAGAGTAGGGGTCATTTGAGGGTCTCTGGCGATCATTTGGAGAACATCCTACTCCCCAAATTTTCCTTTTATGGCATCGGATCTTCTAATGAATCTTTACTCCTTGAGAATATCTCCAATATGTGGCTAGGTCATAACGTACTTCTCTTATAATCTTTGGTCCAGCACACAATTTTTTTTTTTCCCTCAAAAAAAAAAAAAAAAAAAAATTACCTAATCTCTGATATAGGTAAATAGGGAAGCACTAACTGGCACAAGATGTAGGGAGCTAACACAAAACTAGGCATTAATCTCTGGCATATGTACTAAGCACAGTATGATACAAAACTAAGCATTAATCTCGGATATAGGGATCAAACACTATTGTTCTAAGCTTGACAGAATTTCCCAACATCTTCCCCAACTGCTGCATAGACCCTTTTTAAAGAAGTATAACTTGTTCAGTAGCAAGGGGACCTGAGGGTCCTGGTGGATAGCAAGCTGATCAGGATCCAGCAACATGCCCTCACTTCCAAGATCAACAGCCTTCTTGGCTGCATTGACCAGCAGGGAGATCATCGAGTTTTAGGTTCCACAGTACAACAGTGACATGGACATACTCGAGAGCAAGTCCAGGTTATGAAGATGGTTGAGGGTCTGGAGCATCTTTCATATGAGGAGATGTTGCGTGAGGTGGAATGGCGCAGCCTGGAGAAGAGAAGGCTCAGAGGCATCTTATTCATGTGCCTTTATATTTGATGGAAGATCATAAAGAAGAATGACTTCTCCGTAATGTCCAGTGATAGGACAAGATGCGATGGGCACAAATTAAAACACATGAATTTCCACCTGATCACAAGGAAAAAGAAATTTTTTTGAGTGTGTGGGTGGTTGGACACTGCAACATGTTGCCCAGAGAAATTGCGGAGTCTCCACCTTGGGAGATATGCAAAATCTGGTTGGACATTTTTGGGGTAACATGGTTTAGCTGACTCTGAGCAGGGTTTTTGCACTAGGTAATCTCAAGAAGCACCGTTCAACCTCAGCCATCCTGTGACTCTGTGAAATACAATCTCAGGAAAAAAAGCTGTTAAATAAATAAGATTGTTTAGTTCTGTGTAAAACAAACAAAATCTTTCTTTTTCTTTCTAAAGTTTGTCAGTCTTTTTATTATCTCTTTTATTTTAAATGTGTTCCACATCAGTTTTCACAAAAACTCATTACCCTGTGTCCTGGGTGCAGAGATAAGAGGTAGAGTTTTAACATTGTTTATTCCACACCATCCACATCAATGAGGGGCGTATGGTTTTCAGCAGATACAACTCAGTTACAGAACCCCAAAGTTCATCATTTTGTCTTGCCCACCCCAGCATGGGGACAGCTGCCCATCAAATCCAGCAGTTTTGGGTCCGCTCCCACTTGCCAGTCCTCCTCTCCATTTTCCGCACGACTACAGCGGACCTTTTTTGTGGTGCTCAAACAACAGCCCCAGCAAAGCGCAGTGGCAATGGGCAACTGTTGCTGAAGCTGTGGAAGGTTGCAAGAGCTGATACTGCCGCTACGGCACCTGCTGCTACTGCCACAGTCACGGGAGCACCGCTGCAAGCCCCAGCACCCACCAGGACCACTGCCAGGACATCCACTAACCAAAGGGTAGAGAGCCCTCTGCATCAGGACCGCCACTGAAACTGCCGGACCTAGTGTTGTTGGCAGTATAACTCCATGTTTGGACTAAGGAGCTTGTCCAGGTACTCCCCCAGGGAGCCATCAGTTCAACACAGGGTAGGGGCCAGGCACCATATTGCTTTTTCTGGAAAAAAAATCCCGCGTTCTGGACACTCTCTTCATAGAGTGTTTTTGTTTGGTTGGTTTTTGTTTGTTCAGTGGTGGATACCCTTTTTGTGGATAAACCATTCTGTGTTTTGTATAATCCTTTATTATTATTATTGTTGTATTTACTGTGATTTCTTGAATAACTTGTGACTCCAATTTATAATCTCTCTTAGCATTGTTCTGTCCTCCACTGTTGAAGGAGGGCAGGTTAAGGAAGGTTAATTTTCCCACTAGGTTTTTAACCCAGCACACCCTGCCATCACAAGAAAAATCTAACCTCCCCCCTCTGACCATGTTCTTAATAATAAAGAAGTAGATGTTCCTGTTTCATCATTGAGAACTACAGTCTATGCAGAATTGCTTCGTTTTTATAATTTGTGCATAATGGAATCTTACTTTCTCCCTTTTCCCTTTGGTTTGTGTTTCCAGCCTCACAATTTCATATTAACCAGTAAATACTAAAGCTCAGAGAAGAGACACAAGATATAATAATTTTATTTTCAGAGTTACAATGAAATTAATTACCAAATTGTTAAGGAGTCTACAGTTTCAGAACTTCCAGCTATATATGACTTCATAGAAGTATTTTTTTTTTTTTAATAAAATAATATGGAAACCACTTATTCATTTTCCATCTGTATAAATTTGTGCATACTCCTGCTATCAAAAATGTTGAGCCTTGGGAAAGCTATTTATGACAAACTTCTGTGTTTTTAAATATGTCATATTGCTCTTCTAACTTATTTCTGATACTATGTCTTTGATCAGTGAACTAGTACAAAAGTTCAAGCCAGTTCACTAAGACTGGGAACCACTTAGAAATCAGACATAAATGGAATCACAGAGGCTAATACAGGATCAAACCTTTTTTTATTGTAGCTTCTCACAGTAACAGATTCCTGCAGGTTTTCTTATTATCTTCTTAGACTAAACTATGGCAAGCATCGCTCTTCTCCCTTATTGAGAGTTAATAACCTACTGTGTATGTGAATAGGTACATGGAGCTTGCTTTCCATGAGGTTTGTTAGCAAGGAGTCAGAGGAAGATATTTAGTTTCTCTAAGAAATGAGTAAAATAGAGACAGGAAAATAGCAGACAATTCCAGTAACACCACATACAGGAAACTTCAGGCTGTTATCATTGATTTCAATTTTTGCATGCAGAGCTATCCTCTAACAATATCACTATATGGCATGTGAACATCATTCTTTGGTCATAAGTAATGAACAATACTCATGAAAACTATTACAATGTGAGAAAAAGATAATCATCCTCCCTCAGAGAAAGGTTAATCACCAAGTCCGCCTTTTGCTCTCTAGTAACAAAAGCTCAGAGGCACCTTTTAGAAAGCCTACTGTAAGCAGAATCAGAACCTAATAAATTGTACCAAGGTATAAAAACAGATATTCAGGGAAATTGGATTACTTTCTTGTAAATATCAACATTAGCATGCTACAGCTAAAATACCGGAAATGTAGAAAGAAATATTTTTAGAACTCACATCTCTCATTCCCAGTTAGTGGGAGATATAAAGTAACTTTGTAACAGCACAGAATAAGATCCACTAAGTTTTCCATTGAAATTCTTTATTGATATTTGCATATAAATTGCTGAATTATCTACAGTTGATGTAATAGGAGTATACCAGACCTGTGTGTAATTGATGCAATCCAAAATCAGGAGCATTCTAGAATTCTCTACAGAACTTGAAGTTCATCTACATTGATATAATAGAGCAAATAACTAAAAATTATTTTGCTTCACAAAGCAAATAAATACATAAATATCTCATTTCTACATTGCTGTTCTCAGTTCATTACTCTGCTATAACCAGCTGAAGCAGATTTTTAAAGAAAACTGCAAAACACTTATTTTTATCAGACAAATTCCCACTTGTTTTTACTGAGTTCTACAAAAACCTGTCTTGAGTCAAGAACTCTTTCATATTTTTGTAAAGATACAAATGATAAAAATGTGTGACATGCTGAAAATATACTACAAAACAAGATAAGAAATATCAATTATTGCAACAAAATAATGATAATAAAAAACAACAACACGCTCTTAGAAATGAAATAACTTAATAAGGGAAATTCCAGAACACTGTAGTTCAACAATAATAGTCAAGTGAACAAATACGAGAGAAACCATGACTAATTAGCAGTTCTGCAAAGAAGAATCTGAAAATGAATCACAGTCCCCTGTCACCATGGAAGGCAAGAGAATTTCAAGAATATATTTAAATTTGTAATGTATAAGAAATAATTTTGCTTTATTGTCCTAAGGATAGTCTAACTTTGTCCACTGCATTTCCCTGCAAATATTTGGACCAAATAAATGGAACCCTCCCATACATTCTTATTCTTCTTCTTCTTCTTAAAAAAAAAAAAAAAAAAAAAAAAAAAAAAAAAAAAAAAAAAGAGAGAGAGAGAGAGAGAGAAAGAGTCTACTGAAAGAACTAATATCCTTTAGCCTTCAAGAGGAAAGAGATTATGTGATAACTTTTTTCTATAAACAAGGTGTAGATCAAAATGAAAGGACTATTTTAATTCTATGCTCATTGTATGTAGGAGAATCTGCAATTGGTTTTAACTGCAGAAAGAAAACTTCAGAGGAAGCATTGGAAAACATTGTAACACAGACAGTGATGCACCATAGTAGACTGCCTAAACCAAGTTATCAGAAAGATGAAAGCTATTGCAAATCATACTATATATTTCATTTTACTCTGATGCAAAGAGATAAATAAGAAAACTTCTGGAGGTATTTTCTAGTCCTACAATTTCTAAATATTGAAAGTAGGAACTTTAAATGCATATAATTATTTAAATTAATTTTTACAGGTAGGCAATAATAGTCAGATGATCATACATCTGTGTTGCTGGACAAGCATACCCTAATGAAGACTTGAAAATGCCTTCAATAACCACTGAGTGGGAAAATGTATAACATTTTATGTAACAATGCTGGAATTTGGAACACATCAGATTAAAAATCCAACAAAGCCTTTGAAAACCTAATCCCAATTAAATGACAGTTAGGAACTAAGTTCAGGCTACAAATTCAGAAAAACCTAGGTTTTATCTCTAAGCCTATTTTGCTACTTTGGGACTTAATTTTTTTGATGATGTTTTCCCAGACACAGAAAATTATGTTACTGAGCATGCAGCTGTTTGCTCTACCAACTCCCTGAAATCTTTCAAGGTAGCCTATTCTGACTGTTAGTTCTCACTTGTGATCTCTTGGTTTGCAGAGAACAGGTATTCCAGTGTCTAATAACAGGACTACTGTCATTGATGTTTGTACCCTCATTGAAAGTGCATATAATTACATTAAAAGCATTTTGTTGTGTCTGATTTCAATCATTAACTCTACTTACATAAAGAATATTTACTCCAGCAGCCAAACATCTCAGCTTTAAGCAAGTTTCAGATGAAGTAATTTGGGCAAGCAATTTCCTCAGGCTAAGAAAAGACTTTAACTACCAGAATATGGATTATCAGGGATGAATATGCTTTTTAGCTCGGCATTTGAAACAGGGACCCTACACAGAAATGAATACAAAATTTCAGGGCACTGTAAAAATATGCTAGAGAATAGAAGCTCAGTTTGTCTTCTTGAAGTGATCACTGTCAGTTGGGATGCAGATGTCACTGACAAGTCTCGATACTTCTTTAAACAAAAATTAATAATAAATCGGATCAGTTACAAGAACTCCACATTCTACTTGATTTCAGATGCTGGAACTTTAGATATTCACAAATGTTTATTGATTCTTTATAGTCATTGCAAATAAGAAGATATTCATATTTCAAGATCCTTTTCGTTTTTCCACTGATGCTTCTTTAAAGGTGACGTGACCTGCACCCTAGACAAACTTCTTTCTAGTCAACACAAAGGAATCACGATGTGACAAAGAGAAATACAGATGTCTGGAAGTAATAGGATGATTTTCACTGTTGCACAAATGAGAGAATATACAGCAACATTTTATCTAGTCACTGTTCTGAATTTAAGTGCTTAAATTCACATTATAAGGCTTCTTAGACTACCAAATGCTTTGCCAAATGCCTATGTAAATGTTTGGCTACTTTATAAAGTTTGTAAATATGGATCATGATACTAATAAGGTGGTTTTCTTTAGAAATTGAAATTTTTGCATTGTAAAATAAAGTGTTGCCTTCCTCCTCCATGCCATATAAAACATAGCTTGTTTGTAGTTCATTGTTTTCTTGGTCAAAAATAGGTGAACAAAGACCTGAAGTTCTGAATGGGTAATCTGTCAAGCACAATTCATGGCATACCACTTTCTCAAAGCAATTTTATTATCAAGGTAAAAAAAAAACTACGAGTTGACTATGTATTCTATTTTGTAACACAGAAAAGCCACTAGGATCTTGATATCTGTGGTTCTGTAATCTCTACTCCTAACTAGAAAAATCTGAGATTTGAGATTAATACAATTCCATCCGGTATCTGGGAGATTTTCTAACTTCTTATATACTGACCCTTCTATGCAGTCTTCAATAATTCAGTAATAGAAGCAAGACCAAAAAAAGAAACTGGCAGTATTGTAGTAGTAGTATTGTGCCAGGAATATTGGATTTGTTGGCCAGAGAGGAAAGGCTAATAGAATGAAATTGAGAATTGTTTCTCATGGAGACCAATTTCATCCCCTGACACTAGAAGTTATACTGGCTGACTTTGGGACTTAGAATTGTTGATGATCTAGGTGGCACAGAGAAATAGGCTCTTCTTATCAAATTGCTCAAATAGTCTGTGTGTAACAAATATCTAAAGGACTGATGGAGCCTGTTTCAGTCACCCAGATGAAAAGTATTTTCAGGGTGTGTATGAGGCTAATCAATATTGCTGAGGCAAACAGAGAATCCAGAGAAGGCAGGTTTCCCAGCAAAGCAAAGGATCACAATATATAGGGGACATTTCCTGAGTGAGGGAAGTTCCAGTGCTAAGACACTTCAGGAGATGGCAAGGTCACACAAAAGCTCCTGAGCTGGCATGGGTGAGGCCAGGAGTGAAGGTGGCCACCCCTCACTCCCTAGGATGCCTGAGCAACCAGAAGCCTTGCAACAAGTAGCCCTGTGAACAGTCTGTAATGTATCGCTACGGTGTGGCATAGCAATTTGCATGGTAGTTCACATAGGGAATAATTCTTCTCAAAGGAGAGGCATTCCATTGGCTGAGTGGAGAGACTTGAAGTTTGCAAAACTCAGCAACTGGGCACCCTTCTGTGACCATTTGCACAGGTCAAAGAGCGTCGTCCTACTTGACCCTCAAGACAGAATTGTAAGCACTCATTTAAGAGGACAGGCTGCAGCTCCATCTGGGGGCTCTGCACCATCTACCCTGGTGGTGGTTAATGCCTCCATCCAGATGGAGCTGCTGAAGGGAGGTACCTGTGTGCTGACGTAATGTACTTTCTAGAGAGGCATGTTGCTTACTGAGGTCTTGTATCAGGGACATCACTGAGAGAATAGCAAGGCTCGTACAGTCCACTGACTATTATCCACTGCTGTTTGTTTTTTAAGGGGGCACCAGTGATACAGCCAGGAGCACTTTGATCCTGGGAGAGGACTTTTTCTTTTTTCCCTCTTTGCTTGTGAACATACAAACTTTTGCTTTAGTAAACTAAAGCCTTATCTCAAACTATGAGTCATTTTCCATCTTATTTTCTCTCTCCTGTCCATCTGCAAAGGGTGAAGGAGCAGCTTGGTGGGTACCTGGTGTCCTGCCAAGGTTAATACACCAAAGTCCTTTTTTTTAAAAAAAAAAATAAATATATATATATATTTATATATATTTCTCTACTTCCCATTACAAGAGATGTCTGGCCACTTCCCAGGAAGAAAGCTTCAACACATGTAGCTTCAGCTTGCTCCTCAAGGGAAACATTGTAAATAATGAATGCCCCCTCTTTCTCCTGCCTTCCCAGGCTTTTATATCTGATCTGACGTCATATGGTATTGAATATCCCTTTGGTCAATTTGTGTCAATTACTGCTAGGTAAAATAAGCTGAACAGTCGTCTGACCAACCAGCAGTGGTGAAATCCACATCTCAGCACAGTGTGACATAGTCTGACACTCATGCCATAAATTTCACTTATGCTCATGTGAGCCATTTGTGGACATAAATCCCAGAGATAATGCATACAATCATGGATATATATATACATATATATTCAACTAAGTAAATAACTAACTAAAACATTAAAAACCTCAGAACATCATTTTAGCCTAGCACTTCAGAGGTTTTATTGTGATGACCAAAAGTGTTATTTCTTTAAATTGTGAGTACATTTTAATATTTGCTCCTTTTTTTTTTTTTTTCCTACTAGAAATCACTGGATAAAAAGCCAAAATTAAATGTCTTCTCCTACCATAGAGAAGATTGCCTATTTTGTCTTTTAATCAGTTATCTTAACCACTCATTAGAGTCAGTCTTGTTTTCTATCTGAACCCATAGAAAATGATGGCTAACCCTGAAATGCAATCAAAACTTAAAGACAAGTTGGTACCAGTTGCCTCATAACAGACACTTCTGCTTGTGTACAGAGAAATAAAACTAAGAACCAAGGATAATTTTAGTCAGACTTGAGTGCCATCTCCTATCACAGCTGGTATTTATAATTCAGAAAAATTAATTGCTGCTTAGAGTGTAAACTACTGACTTAGTTTTGAATATTAGAGGATATGTTTAACATTTCAGGTTAAAGAGATTTAAATTTTACTGAGATTAAATTTTACTGCTTCAGTTCATTGTCCTCTCAAACCTGGAAATAGAATGTTAGTAGATTATCCAGATTAAATAGATAATTTTATTCAGTTTTAAGTAGGACTCTTGGTAAAATTATGGTGGTAAGAAATGGTATAGAGGAGGGAGGAGAGATGTAAACCCCTAAAACCAGACTTTCAGCAGACACTGTAATATCATACACACAATACACCAAGTAAGGTAAGATCTAGGCAAAATGGATCCAATGTGTAAACATTCTTGTCTTGTTATTGCTTAGATGTGTAGGTCTCTTGGGAGAAGCTGTGTTTAAGCACAATAAACACACACATATTTCAGCCTATTTTTGTATTGTTCTTTATAAACCAGACAATGTTTCAGCATAAAATGTCCATTGACATTACATCTAAACAATTGGATTCATATATTGCACTCTTATGTTGAGTTAGAACATAACAGCTTTTCATGTCAGAATAACTCAGAAATATTGGTTCTTTTCTAGACCTTTAAATGGGACATACACTGTAATTAAAGGCAGTAGTAAACTTTCTTTGATTGAACTTATTAAGTTGTACTATATGCACATGCAGACAGGGAGGTTATTAAGAAGATAAAATCTTTGAAATAAAATACAGAGTGCTGGAATTGCTTAGTAATGATACTGCCATGACAGACTCAGGGAAATACTTTAGTATTTAGAAGAAATTCTCCAGGAAAATAATGTTTTTGTGCACACACACACAAAGTAGTAAAATATTTTGTAATTCTGCTCTGAGTTCCCTAACTTCAATCATCAGCAAAAACATTGAGTAAACAACTATATCAAATGCCTATGGCAAACAATATAATCTCTAGTCGCTGTTCCTGAAACTGTGTGATAATGGCTCTGGGTTAAGCTCTTTATTCTGACAGGGATAATTTTGCACAGTCTAAAAGATATTTTAGAGAAAGAACCTGTTGATCAAAAAGATAACTGTCATAGTTAAAGTTGTTTATCTCAGAAAAAGAAGCTGCCAAGAAGTTTTCTTTTTGACCATTAGTATTCCAGGTGTTTTCTTCCTACCTACCAAGGAAGATGCCATATAACAGGCTGTATGGCATCTACTGCCATCCTAGGTGACCTACTGTGTCCATCCTGAAAATCAGAGATCATAGAAGAATCTCTGTTAAGGTCAAAAACAACCTCTAAGATTACTGAGTCCAACAGATGATCTGTGGGGTCTCCAGACATTTTGTGAAGAAAGGCTGAATTCCAATTAGGATACCTAATTGATGACATTTTAGAGTACTTCAGGAAATTAGGATCATTTTGCAACTTCCCACACCCTGCCATTTTCAACATTTTACCTTCCAACACATACATTTCTGTGCAGAACAGATTAAATATTCACTTAATAGTAAAATCTTTGCCACAAGTTGCTGAAAATGTTATGGTGCATAAAGAATCTTTTCTATATTCTGAAGACATACAGCTCTCTGTGACAAGTTTTTCAATGAATTTTAGGAAATCAGAGCCAATTACAAAGAAATAAGATAGAATAAGTATGATTTTGTGGCTATATTAGTGATACAGTCCTTGTCTTTGCAAAGTGAAAAAATGTGTTAACTACTTAATATGTGACCCTATGTTTAGTGTTCAAAAGTGTTAGTCAGTGCAATATTTTGTGATATCTTTTTATAAAAATAAAGTCAAACCCCAGAAATCTTAACATGTCTTGCAAATATTCTGAGAACTAGACCAATGAAAGATTTCTTACCAGAGTTCTACAACAATTCTTTAAAAAAAAAAAACAACAAAACAAACAAACAAAAAAAAATAAATACCTAAATACATAAATAATAAAGGAGGACAAGGAGCTCATTCCTGGATGCTAGGTAAGTTTGCATGTCCATACTGCTCATTTCTGTCCCTTTCTCAAAAAAGTTGTCCACATTCAAACAACATAGCATGTATACATTCCTTTGGTGTGACCCATAGATTCTAAGCCATAATTTGGGTGGGGGTGGGGGTGGGGGTGGGTGTTTGGGTGGGGGTGGGTGTGTGTGTGGGTGGTGTGTGTGTGTTTGCCTGTAAGATTTCCTTGGGTTTGGTTTGGTTTCATATGGCACTGTCAAAAAAATATGGATTCTCTAAAGCTCAATCACGTGTGGCAAGGTCATAGCCTACCTCACCATGGTCTTCACCACAGTCTGCAGAGGAATATCTGCTTCTGCGACTGGACCACCTACTCCTCACCTTCTTCACTGGTCTGGGTTTCACAACATTATTTCTCTCACATATTCTCACTCCTCTCTCCAGCTACAATTGCCCTTGCACAGTGACCTTTCTTCCTTCTTAAATCTGCTATCGCTGCCACTGTTGCTGATGGGCTTGACCTTGTCCAGCAGCAGGTCCATCTTGTAGCCAGCTGGATTTGGCTGTCAGTCATGGTAGAAGTTTCTAGCAGCCTCTCACAAAAGTCACTCTTGTAGCATTCCCATCCCTTCCCCCTGACCCCTTGCAACACAAACCAAATACATATGTACCATGAAATATATATTTTATGAAGAGTTCTTTGTGCTATAATATTGCAGCTTATATTGCAAAGAGAAGTCCAGGAAAATTGTTCCATGTATCAGTCAGCATATCTTACAGTAGAGCACAGGGCTTTGTTTCCCTTGTCCATACATGCAAATGCATCTCTTTGGCATGAACATGTTTAGTAGTGTAGATACAGTTTTAAAAAAAAAGCAGATTTGACAGAATGCTATGAGTCTGACAGCTCTGTAGAGAGAAAAGTTTGGCTTTATGGTTTTCTATAGACATTGAAAAAATCTACTGGCAACAAGGAAGGTAATTAAATAAGAATGTTCTGGGGAACTACAAATGCAACTGCAAGCTGATACAGTGAAACTGGTCCTTAGCAAAAAGTGTTAGGAAATGATTTTGTAAGCTTGAATTTAAGAATCACTAGAATCACTAAGCTCAAAGTGTTTTCCAGTTTGAATTTAAAAGAAATAAATCCAAGGAAAAAAAAAAAAGGAAAAAAGTCTTAGCACTATTTTTTATGGCTCTTGTGTTAAACAGGAACACAAATTCTATGTGCCTGTGATTTTAAACCAATCTTAAAGAAAAAAAAAAAAAATCTTCTTTCTTAAGGTGCTCCCTTTAAATCAAAGCTGGTTTAAGGATGTTACCTCTTTCAAAGGCACGATTTCTACCTATCATTAACTCAGAATGTTTCCTTTTGAATTACAAGAACTAGATATTAAATTCTCTTCAAAAACCAACCAAACAAACAAAACTTCCTGGAATAATACTGTTGAAGAAAAACACTTTTTGTTTCAATTTTCTGATACGAAGACTGAAGTGTAATCTGAAAAAATGTAAGGTTCCTAAGTAATTGAGTTTTGTATCTATGACAGCCATGCAAACATTTCGTTAATTTAACAGCTCTGTTGGAAGACATTCAGAGATATTTATCTCTAAAGATTTGTATCTATTTGAAATAGATGTATTTCAAATTGTTTTGAAATAGAAGATTTGTATAGATTTGAAGGGTCAGTAAAAGGGACACAAATTTACCTCTAAATATTTCACAATATCATAACTAAACTAGGTGTACATATATGAATATATACAGTGTATATATATACATACTGTATATATTCATATAATAAATACTAAAAATTAGAATGAGTAAGGAAAGCTCCATTTTGAAGTATGACAAACTAGTTTTGCAGAACTTCTTTGCCACTTGTTTTCCTCAGAAATCACATTTTGGTGCAAGATTACTTGATCACAACAAATTTCTTGAGCTCTGTAAATATCAGACATCAGACATTATGAGTAATAATAATTGTGCTTTTAAGAAAGAGTCTTCAGTTTAGGACAGGTGTATAGGGTTGTTCTTTCTGCAAGTGACACCGTACTACAACTATTTCTTAAAAAGAAAATAACTTTCTTCTGTAAAGCAAACCCTCTAACTAGTATTAAATTAAAAACAATAGTGAAGGAAGAAAAAGTAGGTATCTCTTTAGTTTACCCTAATGAAACACTTTCAGTCACTGAGTTACTTTCAAGCCACTTTTCAGTCACTTTCAAGTTTTCACACATAGTTTTTACATTTTGTTCATGTCTTTCTTGCACTCCCAGGGGCTCAACTATGTATGATCAAACACATGATGGTCAAAGGGCGTGATTTATGGAGCAATAACATCTTTCAAGGAAAACGAACAAAGATTAAGTATAGTATTTATGCTTATATCTGCTCTCAAGAGCACTCCCAAGCTCATTTTAATTTGTAAATCTTGTCAAATATGCTGTTTTACTATAATATAGACACCTGTTTTCGTGACTTGCTTGCACAGTCTGTTGAATAGATGGGGAAAGCTAGCATGGGTGCTCCTGTCAATAGAAACCATGTGTCTTTATCCTAAGGTCTAAAATTTGTTTCCTAACACTGTACTGATTACTATGATTCTGCTTGCTGAAGACACACAAGTCTTGCTAAAGAAATAAATTGTTGAACTTTGAAAGCTGTGTGGCACATCAGTGGGCTTCTGGCAGGAAAAATAATTTGAAATATCTAGGTTTCAACAAACCATGCATCTTGTCATCCTGGAATTATATGCCTTTATGCTCAAGATATTTCCCTCTCAACTTCTGAAGTCCTAAGTGAAATAAAATACAGACCTTATCTTGGGTTCCAGCTCTTAAATTCTGGTGATGGAATCATAACTTCATGTTGCATATTCACAGCTTATAATGGTACAAATAGTTTAGCAACATGAATAAAACAAAACTGGACCCAATTTTGGATGTATAAAAGTTATATGTCTAACTTAGCTTTATAGTCCCTGACAGCTTTAGAGCCAATGGACTCATATTTCTTAAAGGAGAGGTGTTTCTGTGGAGGTTCCTTCTTCTCATTGACTACAAAGAAATCTACAGTTACTGGATCAAATCTGCACTTTTCGCTTTTATATTTCTGAAGATAGTTTGGGGAGTTTTTCTCAACAAAAGCAAGAGACAGATGTCTTCATTTTCCTCTCAAATCAATTTCCTCAAATTTCCTCTCAAATACAATGATTATTTTAGTGGAATTATCTGTGATTTGATTTCCTATAGAATACTTTACTGACTTTTACAAGTCAGGTGAGCAGCTGCAAAGCACAAGAAGCTTTGTAAATATTTTGTAAAATACCAAGCTGTAAGGCAGTGGGGGAGGGGAGTGCAACAGGAAACCCTAACAAACAAACATCTGACAGATTTCATTTCTACCTGCAAATACTGTAACAAAGGGCCTTAATGGCAGATAATAGAGAACAGGAAATTGCAACCTCCTCTTCTGGTCCCCAGAGCAAATAGAAATCTTAAGAGGAGTACAGCAGCCTAAATATTAGATTTATCTGCCTTCAAGGAATAAAAATGAAAGCAGACATTGCTGAATACAAGTACCGGTCATTCTTATTAATGTCTGTCCATTATTATGAAGCTAAAAACTGAATCAAAAGCAGTATTTTTTCCTAGATGCTGCCATTTAGAAAATTATATCAACAACTCCAACCAATTAAAAAGAAGTAATTTATGAACAGTTCAAGATAGCCTAAGGCAACAAAACAGTACAGTTATAAGGTTTTTAAAAATTGTATAACTCCTTCATAGAATTTTTAGTTTTAATTACAGAGGTTTTAGAGCACATTTCATTTCTAAGACTCCAAAGGAGACAACTTGCTTTGTATATATGTTCCAGAACTGATGTGTCTTGAAACTTTTCTGGGTAACAGAACTACATTTCCTTATAATTCAGTCTGTGCCTCACATGTGCTTGATTTAGCTTTCACAGTGAGATCATGAGGCCCAGGTCAGAAAAAGCAGTCTTATTTTCTAGTATCTTTCATCCTGCCTTTTATCTTATAACCTTTGGCATATTTTGATTTTTGATAGTTAAGTTTGAGTTATTACATGTTTTGACCCTATGCATAATTAACATACAGATTACATATTCAACAGCTGCAAGTATTTAATATAAAATAGTGTAGTAAGTTTTTTATGAGAACAGATTACTACATAACTTGATAATTTGGAGTCTCATTCTTAAAGTACCTTTAGACTTTGGATGATGTGTCTATTTTCATTGCAGTTCAATTTTATTTTTTTTTTTTAATTTTTTAAGTCTTCTAGAATTACTGTCTTAATAGTAGTACTGTCTATCTTCGTCAAAGTATAGAAATAAACACACAAACATTTAACCAAATAATACTTACTATTTCATGTTCTAACAATCTGTCTGTGCTGTGTCATCTGCTGATCTGACACAATTAGGCTTTGCAGTAACTCTACAAGTAGCAGAACTATTTTTTAATATGTTACTTGTCATCTTTGTTTCAAAATAGACATACCAATGTATCATTGGGGTTTTTCGTTAAATTTAGTGGTTAAATATACATATAAAAATATGAGGGCCTATTCCAGCTTCTTTAAACCTCTAATTTATCAATAATCTGATAAATTTATGACATATTTTAAAAACTAGCAGGTTTTGACAGTTATTTTGTATCTGAATAGGAAAAAAATATAAATAACATTTTGACTATTTTACAGACCCTTATTCTTCACAACACTATCTTATTGATAAGATGAAAATAGAAAATCTCATCACTCATAGAGTAGTAAAACCAGTTGGGTCTTATGAGTTCTGAGGAAGAAAATCCACATGGCTAAACAATCACCATGTAAATGATAGTGTGAATTATATAAAGAACAAGTGGGTAATAATTTTGTTTAGTTCTTGAGTTCTGAGTGAGGTCTCAACTTAAAATGTAAGCACATTTTAAAAAAAGACAATGGAATGATAACATCAAGTATTCTGCTCTGTTTGAAATTATAGTTTGCCTACTAATGAGAAATAAAAGTGCCTTCAACAGCACCATGTGCAGACACAGGGACTTTAATTATTTAGAGAGTAAACAAATAGACGTCTTTGTGTGTAAGTAGTAGCACAGACAGGTGTTTGTGAGAAAAGCATCTACAGCTAACCACATATTCAGCTTCACAGGTTAATGGAAATTATGGCTATTTTTGCAGATGAAGAAAACTAAGAGATGTGACATATCAGGTAAATAAGGTTCATAAGGCTGATAAAGTTAATATGACTACTTCTTTAATACAGCAAACAATACAATAAAACTAAAATCTTGGAGAAAGATAAAGTGATAGGCAAGAAAAGCTTTTGGGGAAGTATTTTCCTAACTGCCTTAACAAGATTGATTACTGATTCTAAATCACAGTCTATTCAACCAGAGCCCAAGGGACAATGATAAGGGTACCGAGATCATACATAAGAGTATACATAGGCACCTCATCATAAACAAAGGAGTCTGTTGACCATAAGCTTAAAGGGAGTTTGCTTGCACTAGAATTTATTTCTATATTATTTTTATATTTCTCTATATAGAAAGAAGAAAGAGAAAATAATATTAAACTGCCAAAACTAATCAAGTATACAGAAGTTAATGGAGTAATAACAGAAAAGGCATAACAAAAGACTGTTATATTCAGAGTGAAGAGCATTATTAAAAGGTATGACAAATTAACAAAGAATATCTCTCCAATGTCTTTGTGATTGTAATATCAAGAAAGAAAAAAAAAAAAAAAAAAACAACAAAAACAACCAAAACCCAAACCAATGTAAATCCCCAAAGAAGCACTTACAAAACTAAAAGATAATGTTAATCTTTGTATGATACAACTGTAGTTTTGTATACATAGCAGTAACAAGCAATTATTCTGTGAAGAATGTGATATTAATGATTCCAGCATAGGGGTGTAATGGAGAGAAGTACAGGCCTAGTAGGACAGCAGAGATCTTCAAAAGCAAGTACACAGGAAGCAGCATAAAGGAGAACGACAGTTATCCTCATATATGCATGCAAGGAAAAGGCATGAGGTTGGCATGTGGTTGGCACAACTTATGCATGGTCAGTTACAGAAATGCAAACTTGGAGCTGGATAAAACTGGCCTTAGGTGTAAAAAGGAGAACAAAGGCCAAGGTACCATATATAATAAATTCATATATAATGTTGAGAGGCAGACCAATAAAGAGAGAGTGAAAAATGTAAAATGTGTTAACAAACATTTTAAAGGACACTAAATGACCCTGAAGTGAAGAAGAAGAAACTATTAATACAGCTATCATGTTTTCCTTGGCAAAAACTCCAGGCCCTGCCGACTTCACCATAACCCACTACCATGAAGATAACCACCAATTTCATAACCCTGTGAAGCAGTGAAATAAAGAGCATAACATTGTGCACATATAACAATTTTAACTGCAATGCTGTGCTTTCTTTTTCTATGACAATTAGATCTGAACTATTATGAGATTCTTAAGATTTCACTAATAGTAACAGTATTTTTTTTGTCTTTAGTTACATATAAGATATGTTTCTTCTTTGCCCGTAGAAAAGATTTTGAGCATAGGAGTTTAGATTTTGATGATGATTTTTCAAAAAAATAAATGGAATACTTGATACAACAGTATTCTGCCTAGTAGGTCAATATGTTTTTTGAGACAGACATTTCAAATATAAATGGGAGAAAAGATTTCATCACTTTGCAAATGTTCGTGAAACCAATTACCAATAAGTAGCCTGGGGCTTACTGTGAGGAACACTTTTCCTCACTATGGCATCTGACAGTGCATCAAATGTCATATCTCAAGGTTAAAATTGTGAAATGTGCTAGGAATGATCTATAGAAAATTGTTACCAGTCACCTTCTTTATAATATTAATCTTCTTCTGTGCCTTGGTGAAATGAGAATGCTGCTCAACTTATCTGACACTGATTTTTGAAGGACTTTGCAATATCAAAAGAATCATCTCTATATAAATCGTTACTCACAGAACATTCCATCACAGTGTTTTGCATTTTAGCCACACAAGCCACATGTGGAGACCTGACATTGTTTCTGCCTGAGTCAGTAGATATTTTGGCTTTATGTAATAATGAAATAGGATTAGGAATATAACAGCATGTGGACACAAACCAATGAATATCATGGTGATATGATGATTTTATGATATGACAGCTGATTGGTACATATGTTCTGCTGCTGAGAGATTGATTTATTTTCATTAAAAACAAGCAGCTATATGTCATGTGATTAATTACTAATTGTAATGTAGCTTTGCTAGTATGCTTTACTAAAGAAAACAAACAAAAACCTGTCTACAAACAAGTCAACACTCAAATGAATTTTCTATCCTTTTATTTGTGAATGTGTTAAACAACTGTGTTACTGTCATAGCTTGATGTTTCAGGGTAAGGTACTTTGTAGCCCTGAATGTAAATGTCTCCAGAAAGGAACATGATTTCAGTTGTCGTACATCCATGTTAGAACAGAGGTGAAAAAAAAATTCCTTTCAGTTAAGGCAGGACACTACAGTTCCTGAAAAACATAGATACTTCTACAAAGTAGAAGAATATTGTCATTGTGAAGTAGGGAAGTGAAGCACTTTGTAATAGAGAGATCCCATGTGACATCACTTGTACTGGTTTTCAGTATAGAGAGCTTCTATAATCTGCCATATCCTTCATTAAATATCTAGGATCATTTATACAAGGGAAAACTTAACCATATCTTAATAGGGGCATAAGATTCATAGCAAAGAAGTCACATTAACATTTTAGTGGCATCATTGAATAAAATTGATCTATGAATATGTTTGATTATCCTGAAGGAATAACTTCAATTTTGCAATTTTAACTAGAATGACTGTAGTGTTATATTTTCTGACACAATTTTTTTCTGGAAGTGACACGGTAATAAGTGGGAATTGATGTAAAAATATTGAGATGTCATTCTCAGAAATTAAGGGTATAAATTAAACATAAATACATACATTTATCTGTGTTCAACAGGAGTTTAATCTGGGAATATTGTGGTTTATACCATTACTAGCTAAGCCTTACATCAGTGTGTTATATGTGTATCTAGGTATGTGTTATATCAAGAGCTTATTATGACATAATCTATTATTCATTACATACACACAGTAAAAGCTAAATATTCATCAAAGAATTATTATTATTATTGCAATGATATGGATTACATACCTCACAATAATTACAGTAATGTCTCCTCCACAACAGGTTTATCAGTACTCTGAAGACAAAAGTTCCAAATATCAGATATTTCTGTACTAAAACCCAGAAGAATATTCAATGTCAGAGTAAGACACAGCTCTCATAGAGGAAAGACCACATAAAGATATTAGTCTGCTTATTCTGTGAAGAATATAATAATCTTGCATAATTTTCTGTACACAGTGTACCATCTCAAATAATTTTTGAATAACATATTTGAAACAAGTGAGGAAGACTAAGTGGTTGCTATATGAAAGAGTGTTTCCAATATTTGAGAAGAATGAAGAAACCCCTGAAAATGGAGGAACATCTGGAATGGGTGAAAGAAACAAAAGGCAATAAAAAAGCAGGAAGAAATTGAGAGGTAAGAGAGAGAAACAAAAACAGATGGCAAAAAGCTACAGCCAAACTCATCAATCACTATTGTGTATAAGCCTAGATTAAATGTAGTTATTAATCAGTGATACCTTCAATTTTATATACATATAAACTGGAAGTGTTCCTAAACTATGCATTTGCCATGACTCCTTTCATCTCTTCCTCTCTTCTCTCCTAGGTCCTTAATTCAGAAAGAAAGTTATTTTGTGTACAAGACATGGAGGTAATGCACCATACTGTGACAGGTTTCTGACCTGTATAAGCAAAAAAAAAATCCAGTCTTTTAATTCTCATCCATAGCCAGTGTAGTCTGATCCACCCATTATGACCATAGACAAAAATGTTACCTGTTTGTACCATTAATGTATTCACTGGTAAAAAAAAAAGGATGAAATTTAAAAGATAAAAAAATTTCAGATATGATAATTTGTAAAATTATTTTTGTGTGCCAGTATAAGAATACAAAAAAAACCAACAAACTTCTGATCTCATTTTGATTAGATCACAGAATCACAAAATGGGTAAGATTGGAAGTGTCCACAGTGGGTCTTCTGGTCCTACCTCTCTGCTCAAGCAGGGTCATCCTACAGTACATTGCACAGGATTATGTACAGGTGGTTCTTGAATATCTCTGGTGAGGGAGACTCCCTGACATCTCTGGGCAATCTGTTATAGTTTGTGGTCATCCACACAGTGAAGAAGTTCTTCCTCATATTCCAGTGGAAATTTCTGTGCATCACTTTCTGCCTGTCATCTCTTGTCCTATTGCTTGGCACCACCAAGAAGAGCCTGGCTCCTTCCTTTTGACATCCTCTCTTCAGATACTTAATAGACATTGATGAGGACCCCTCTCAGATGTCTCTTGTTGAGGCTGAACAGGCTCAACTCTCTCAGCCATTTCTTGTAAGAGAGATGCTTCAGACCCTTAACCACAATTGTAGCCCTCTGCTGGACTCGTTAGAGAATCTCCATGTCTTTCTTGTACTGAGATGTCCAGAACTGGATACAGCACTCCAGAAGTGGCCTCACTAGGGCGGAGAAGAAGAGCAGGATTACCTCCTTTGAACTGCTGGCAATGCTTTTTCTAATGCAGCCCAGGATACCATTTACCTTCTTGGCCACAAGGGCCACTGCTGGCTCGTGGACAGCTTGTTGTCCACAGACCTGCTTTACAGCAGGTTGGCCCTCAGCCTGCAGTGGTGCCTGTACTTATTCTTCCCTAGATGCGTGACACTGTTCCTTTGCTAAATTTCAGACAGTACTTTTCTGCCCATCTCTCCAGCCTGTTGAGGTCCTTCTGAAGGGCTCCACAACCTTCTGGGGTATCAGCCACTCCCCTCAGCTTGTGTCGTCAGTGAACTTGCTGAGGAGGCATCTGCCCCTTCATCCAAGTCATTGATGAATAAGTTCAACAATACTGGGCCCAGTATAGAAGCTTGGGGGACACTACTAGTGACAGGCCTCCAACTGATTACCTTTGCCACTGATTACAACTCTCTGGGATCTGCCATTCAAGCAGTTCTCAATCCACTTCACTCTCCACTCATTCACTCCTCACTTCCTGAATTTGCCTGTGAGGATGTTGTGAGAGACAGTGTCAGAAGCCTTGCTGAAGTTGAAGTATACAATATACACTGCTCTCCCTCATCCATCCAGGTAGTTGTTTCATTGTAGAAGGCTAATCATCAGATTAGTCAAGTATGATTTACCTTTAGTGAATCCATACCAACTACCCTTGATCACCTACTTGTCCTCCATGTGGACAGAGATTGCCTACAAAATAAGGCACTTAAACATCTTTCCAGGGATTGAGGTGAGGCTGACAGGCTGGTAGTTCCCCGGGTCCTCCTTCTTTCCTTTTTTGAATACTGTAGTGACTTTGCTTTATTCCAGTCCTCAGGCACCATTCTTGATTGCCATGACCTTTCAAAGATGATTGTGAGTGGCCTCACTATAGTGTCCACCAGCTCACTCAGCACTCACGAATGCATCCTGTTATGGCCCATGGACTTACTGATATGAAGTTTGCCTAGGTGTTCTGTAACCCAGTCCCCCTTGACTAAGGTAAAGTCTTTCTTCCAGCATTTCTTTGCCCTCATCTCCTGGGTGAGACATAAATGTATGAATATATTTACATATACTGTAGAATGTTTAGGGTTGGAAAGTATCTTTAAAGGTCATCTAGTCCAAGCCCCTGGCAATAAGGAGGGACATATTCAATGAGAATGGTTTCATCAGAGCTGGGTCCATCATGACCTTGAATATTTCCAGGTATGGGACATTGACTACCTCTCTGCACAACCTGTTCCAGTGTTTTATTACAATGATTATAAAAACCCTTCTTCCTTATATCTAATAAAAACTAACACTTTTAGGTTAAAACCGTTACCCCTTGTGCCAGTGCAGCAGGCCCTGCTAAACATTTTGTCTCTACCTTTCTTCTAGGCCCTCTTTAAGTACTGAAAAGCCACAATGAGGTCTCTGTGAAGCCTTCTCTTCTTTAGGCTGAACAAGATCAACCCTCTTAGACTTTCCTCATAGGAGGCGTGCTCCATGTGTTCAATCAGAACTTGAAATCCTCCATTCAACTATAAAAATGTATATGGTAATGATGTCAGAATCCTGAATGCACCAACAGGCTGTGATTGCCCCTGCCCAGGCTGTAACAGTCTTATGTCTAATCCTGCAAGAGCTTCCCCTCACCAGTATTATACTTACTTTTGTTCAAGGTCATCTCTGATACAATGCAACTGACTCACACTACTGGGAGAAGAGCCATGAGAAATCCCACCTAAGGCTTTCCCCCACCAAATCTGAGCTCAGGCCCCTGAACAAGCTCCTTGCCTGGGCTGTCCTGTCCTGTAGATATGCTTTGCCAGCCCTAGCACGTTGTTGGGCCTGACCTGCCTCATGACCATCACATTGCCTAATGATAGTCTCAGCTGACCCAGGTTATCACCACCAGCCCTGCCCTGCTCTTCTTGCTTGGGTGCTAGAGGTCAGACCATGAGGTTACTGCTCTGCCTGTTTTGCTTTCAATCTCACCTCACTTTTTCTTGCCTAACATATCAGCGAGGTGTTATATTAGTTAAGTGGCTAAAATGGCTGAAAACAGCATGCATATGTGCAGGGTAAGAGTTTTCAGCATTCTTAAACTTCATATTACTTAGCGATAAAGTAAGGCTTTAAACATATTATGTAAATAATAGGGGACTTATTAGAATGCATGTAATTCATATTGTTATGATTATAATAAACCATTACAATCTTTGCAGATATGCTTTTATTATGATGTTTATCACTTGGCTATGGGCAATTAACTAGGCCACTCTCTTCTTATGGAAAATGAGGTAAAAAAAGAATACTGTAATGAACAGCTCATCAAAGGCTGTCAAAGTGGGTATTAAAGTTGCCTCAGAAATTATGCTGAAAAGCAGTTTGGCAAAAGTCATTATATAATCTCAGGATATTAACAACCTTTTGTAGCCTGAAAATGGTTATGGCATACAATGTGAAACATAGAATGTGAATAATCATACTTAAATTTATACATTTAGGACAGTATTCAGCTCCAGATTATGATATGTAAATTTGATGTCTGCAGGTTTAACCAAGCAGTGATCATAAACTTTCATTGTATTTTGTTGAGATGTAAGACTAAACTGTGTTGCCCACAATTCAGTTTGAAATGCTATTGAGGTGCCCTAGGATGCTGGACATATCTATATGGAACTCAGAAGGATGACACAAAGCCTATGGGAGATCTAAATCTTACAAGTGTAGCTATTTCAAGTCAGTTGAGATATTCTAAAGATCCTAAATGGCAACAGTGAGACAGACCTGTATTATAAGGGTGACTTAGACATTCAGTTCACATGCCAAGGCATCATGACAGACACCTAAAAGAACATAATAAGTCTGATTTGCTTAATTTTTGAAGAGTTAAGCATACGTGCTTTAAGGTATCCTATCTACTATACAGTTATTCCTTCAGAAGCTTATGATTCCCTTAAAAACTGTTTCATATTTGTTAGGTCTGTGAAGATGCTTATGATACTGTGGGATATCACAAATGCCACAAGATCTGTATTAAAGACATGTGATTTGAGACCCCTATGCAAATGCTGGATATGGGAACCTCCTGAAAGAAATTTTTCGTATCTGCCTGGAGCAGTTACCTTAAAAGAGAGTTAATTACTTTTCAGAAATTATTTTTCCTCTCTGATACTCTTGGAAGTTTATATGACTAACAGATTGTGAGAATTGAATTTGTTTAAGGTGAGTCATAGTCATTATCTAAAAAGCATTTTAATTTTTCGAGTAAGATTTGTATGACCTGATTTAAAAACAAACAAACAAACAAAAAACCCCAAACACACAAAAAATCCCCCCAAAAATATCAATATGCTTAAAGTGTCTATTTTACTTTGTTTTTCTGGCCAAAGCTCCTTTTTCTCTCCCTTCATTCTCCACATTTCACATAGAAGTGCAATATTTTCTCCTGGGACGTGAAACTGCCTTCTTTCTTTAAGAGCAGAATTTTGTAAATTTTTCTCCTGATGTAATTAGTCAGTTCAAGTGACCTCCTCAATTCTCTTATTAGAAGCAGCCTGAGGCAGAATTTTGTGTTCTGTTCTAAATAGTGCTCCTATTTGATTAGCAATCTTTTTTTTTTTTTTTTAATAAATCCAGATACAGGAAAAAAGTAAGCATTTAAAAGACTTTGTACATAAAAAAAAAAACCAAAACAAACAAACAAAAAAAAACACAACAAAAAACATTGAAATATTTCTAGTAAAGAATTTTAAATTTGAAAATTCAAAAGTATTATAGCTCCAAAGATGTTTAAATGATGCCTGTTCACATTTTAGACAGATTTTCTTCAGCCAAAGAGAAGTTTTATAAGACATAAAAATTTTTGAACTGTGCACAATTTCTGTGGGAGTCAAAACTTTTCTTGGGGTCAATTCAACACATGGAAATGAATGAATAAAATTCCAAAAATCATCCCATATCTCAATGTTCATATTTCAAATTGGTATACGTTTTTCATTCTTCCTCTCAGTAATTAGATTCCACCCAGCACTTAGATCAGAGATAAATAATTTTTTCAATATCTACCCTCTGGAATAAGTCAAAACATGAACCAAAGTTTTTTTTTTTTCCTTCAAATATCTTCAAATGAGTGATATGTTCTAATGCTCCACATGCTTAAACATAGAATATGACATTCTGAAAATATCTGAATCACTTCCATTTCTTGCAAGAGCATTTTAATTTATTTTATAAATTTGACTTGGCAACAACCATAGAAATATATGAATGATGTAAGGAACAAAAGAGAACAATTACTGATTGGCAAGTTGACTATTATCTTCTAGAACACCCTATTGCACAATGTTTTATTGTCCCCTTAAAGATTTGGAATCTGCAAAGTAGATTACAGGGAAAATAGTTACTTACTTATCTATTAACAGTAGACAAACAAAAAATATTAGAAACTGCTTATACCAAGAGAAAGTGTTTTGTTTTGTTGGGTTTTTTTAATTGCACATTCTGTTTGTGGCAATGCAAACCAGTCAAGTGAGATTCTAATCTCTCCATGAAAATTTCAGTAATCAGTAGTACAACATCAGTATTTTTTCCACACCCTGGCTGCATGCTTGCCAGTTTACATGAAACACCATTAGAATACAGCATTTTGTCAGAGCTTATCAACTATGGGCAGAATGAAGATCAGTATCCCCCTCACCTCCACCACTTTGTAATGCTATCTATTAAAAATAAAGTTTGCCATTTCCATTGTTGTCAATTTCTGTTTAATCAATAATATTTTATGGACTTTTTATCACTGTCCTTCTTATAAGAAGAAATGTTGTATCCCCCTCTGTCCCAACCTGTGAAAGATTCTAATTTTTTTTACTCCAGTTGTTGCTAACATATGGCTAAAATTTCTGTGCAAGTATGGAATATCTGAAGATATAAACTTACCTCAAACCCAGTATGGAATAGAATAAATTATTTCAGTTGACCATCTAGTCCAACTGCCTGACCAATTCAGGGCTGACCAAAAGTTAGAGCATGTTGTTAAGGGCATTGTCTAAATGCCTCCTAAACCAATAGGCTTGGGGCATCAGCAACCTTTCTAGGAGGCCTGTTCCACCTACTCAGTAAAGAAATGCTTCCTAATATCCAGTCTGAACCCTCTCTGATGCAACTTTGATTCATTCCCGTGCATCCTGTCACTGGGTCACACAGAGAAAGGCTCAGCACCTTCCAATCTACTTTCCCTCCTCAGAAAGCTTATGGAGGGCAATGAGGTCACCCCTCAGCTTCCTTTTCCCTGAACTAGAAAACGCTGAGGTCCATAGTCACCCCTCATAGAGCATGCCTTCCAACCCTTTCACCAGCTTTGTTTTCCTCCTTTTGATGCACTCAAGGACCTTCACATCCTTCCTAAACTGTGGAGTCCACTCCAAAAGAGGCTGCACCGCCACTGAATACAGCAGGATAACCACTTCTTTTGACCACATGGCTGTGTTGTGTTCGATGCACAGAGTCCAGTCTGCAAATGGGTGTTTCCACCCCACAAAGGAGGGAATCACCAGTGACCATAACTTGCCCTTGTTTACTGATCTAACTGTAAGTTTTGTTTGGAGGGGTTGGTCTCTCTGATCTTCACAAGACTGTTTGCTAAGGTTCCTCATTATTCATCCCTTGTACCCAGGGCCTTGTACCTATTTGTAAGTGTATCTCAGAGGGTTAATTAGAGGGTAAGGCCTCTGTGCATCAGAGATGGCAGGTTACTGTTCCAATCCCTCAGACTTTTGAATACTCCGTCTGTCCCCCTCATCCTGCACCTTAGCCACCAAGAAGAAAAGTTCATGAACCTGCCCACACTTCCCACAGGCTTGGTTGCTGTCACTTTCCACCTCTAGGAATATCTCTTTACACATCACACAGCTGGAAACCTGAGTGATTGTATACTTGAAGAGGAGCTCATTTTCTTTGGCTGAGTTAGTTCTACCAACAGATATAAACCCAGCAGAAACAGAGGACACTGCTTTTTGCTGTGTGTTCATCATACTGCCATATGCCTGCCCACTGGAAACACATTTGCTTGTCCATTGCATATTCTGAAGATGTTTACCCCAGATGAAGATGTTTACTTATTCTTGTGCCGAATAAGTACTCATTAACATTTTAGTACCTTAGCAAAAAAATAGGACAGTCTCATTGGCTATATTTACTCCAGATCAACAAACAGTTGTGAGTTTCTTACACTTCTGATACATGGAACCATCAAAAGCATCCACCTGAAGAGACTCCAGCACTTGAGTGTGCCATATGGTATAGAAGTACTGCTACAAAAAGTAACATATTGCCCATTAAGCTCACCAGATGAATCTCTATTGCTTCCATATATACAGAATTCTTGCACTGTGCAAGAAACAAAAGTAAAACAAAAAAGTAAAAAAATTGTATTGCTAAAGGAAGTATAAAGTTCTTACTTTTTGATGTTATCCTCTGTTGTATTCAGTACTGTTTAGTAACAGACTTTACAGACACAGAGGATGTTTTGACCTTCTAAAATTCATGCTGATGGTAGTCTTCCCTTCACATCAGTACAAAGAGGTGCTTGTTTACAAGGTCTGTATGGAAGGAATGAAAGGTTGGTAGAAATAATACATCTCTTTTTTCCATGTGCTGAATGTGCCACTACTGTGCACTACAAATGCAGTGAGCCTTAAAAATGTCCTACCAAACCAACATAGAAACTTGAGGGGGAAGTGTTGCTAGTTTTTGTTTTGTTTTTTGTTTTGTTTTGTTGTGAAGGAAGATGGGTTGTTTGGTTGGTTGGTTGGTTTGTTTGTTGGTTTTTTTTATTTGTTTTCATTTGTGGTTTTGTGTGGGGTTGTTTCTTTCTGCATTTTTTTTTTTTTTTCCCCCCTGGAGATTCAAATTCTACATTTCAATCGCATCTCCAGAGCTTTTTAGCTGGTGGCAATATCCCCTGCTCTGAGGAATACTGGCCCAGTTTATTTTGTTCCCAAAGTGTATTTTCCCTTCATGTATGCTGCAGCGTCAGGCTTCTTGTTGACATGTATGCAACTGTTGCCCTTGTTTAGTGTATGAAGAAAAAAACTTAGAAAGTTTTTTATCTAAGAAATGCTCAGTGAAGTTGCAGCAGAGATGGGCCCAAATATCCCCAGGGTAAGAGCTGACTCAATGCACTTTAACCATAGAATTTAGTTCTTAGACCTATGCAAACTATGTTCGGCCATACAATTTGAAATCTAGAACAATGATACAAAAATACGTAACATTTTTTAAAAATCCTTACCAAGCAATAAACCACTTCTTTTTTTTTTTTTTTTTTTAAATACAAATAAGTCATTGTTGCTAGTGTTTGATTGGCTGTATAATAGAGAATGAAAATCATTGTGCTAGGAGGCCTGAGTCATCATAGCTTATCTCTTTGTTAGTGAATATGAAATGATTGTTAAATGATATAAAATCAAACATATAACATTAGAAGAGGTGGAAGTCCAGAACTCAGAAAAGCAGCACAGGCAATGAGAGAAGCACAAGAGACCTCTGTTAGCTGTTTTTTAACATGAGAATATGCCATTTTTGTCAACCTTGCTTAAGCATTATTTGATTCTATTCTCATATAATTCAGTATGATGTTTTTGTAAGATTAAAATGTAAGTCCTTTAGATATATTCTGTATTTCTTGAAATATACATTAGAAGTGGTAAGTGATGGTGCAGAACTATCCCAGGGGAAATTGCTCTTAAAATATTTAACATTACCTGCCAAGAATACCTCTGCTCAATTTTAGGATTGCCAGTCATTCCTGTACAATGATATCTAAATGTGTCTGTTATTCTTCATTCGCAGTCATTTTTTTTTTAAAAAAAAGAAATGATTCCAACCTCTTTATTGTTTATACAAAGTGATTATTGTCTAAAATATATATTTTTTCCTAAAAAGTTAGTTATTATGTATGCTTGTAACACCAGTACTATGCCTTATAGTCTATGACTCAATAATTGTTCTAGCAGTTGTTTAGATCAGATGAGAAGGTAAGTGGTGTTCAAAGACTAACAGTGGGTATTGCAAATATTTCAGGCATTGTTGCACTCTGATGAGCTGGTTTTGTTAAAAAATCCAGTTCCCTTTTTTCTCCCCCCCCAATTTTAATTTTATTTAGTTCATCTCTCTGATTTACTTACCTAAAGATTCATATTTCTTTCAGCTGTGTTATCAGAATACTTTTTTATTTTTTTTACTGTTCTTTTTCTTTGCTATGATATGGTTATTATTAGAATATTATTATTGTTGTTGTTGTTGTTGTTGTTGTTGTTATAAATACCTCTGCCCAAACTAAGGTACAAATGAGACCAGATACCAAAGCCAATATTAGAGGTTTCATTTAATGGTAAATGTGAGGCAGGGAGAAACAGAAAGAAATAGGAAAAGGAGAAGAAGAAAGACAATGACAGAGATTAAAACATAAAATGTATCACCACTCCCTGTAACCTGGCGGCATTCCATCGGTCCAGTTCTTCTGATCTTCTTGGTGGTGAGGGTCCCCCAAAACATAGAATCCAGTGGATTAACATATGCTCAGGAGATGCCAGGCACCTCCCCTGGGGCAGTGAGGAAGCTTTGTCGTTTCTTGTGAAAGGCTCTGGATTTGTTACCTCACTTGGATCATGTGCAGTCCTCTGGCGTTTGATGGTTTATGACCCCTTCGCACCTGCCTCTCACATGAATGTCCAGTGTGTGTGGTCTTTCCAGGGGACATGAGGGGTTACTCCTTTGGTTTGGTGTAGAGAGATTTTGCCATCACACACCAAAACCCTTCTCCCCCACCACCCACTGAGTTCAGCTAGGGCTGATTCTTAATACAGAGACATTCTTCTCTGAACCTTGTTTACCTCTCCTTAGACCTGAGATGATTAGACATCCCATCTCAATTTCCCAGTTACAGTCCAAATTCCAGTCAGAAGGCACTGGGAGGGGTGTGCTTCAGTGGATGCGGTTACTTCCTTGGAGTTTGACAAAAGTCTTCCTATGATTTTGACAATGTTTAAGATATTAATAACATTCACTCCATCACATTATTTACTAAGCCATTGAAGAAAAAGACTCTTGCAAAATTGTTCCAGACTACCTTATTGTTTTGGGAAGCAACTATTCTAACAGAAAAAAAAAACAAACAAAAACCAACCAAACAAACAAACAAGCAAATAAAACAAAGCAAAAGCAAAAATAACAAAGAAAAAAGGAGGCAATTCAAATTTCACCATAACTTTTCTATCTCCTGATCAATATTTAATGATGTCCATAATGAGGCCTTCTGCACCTATTTTAGTGTGTTCCCAGTAACTTTCAATGCCATGGTATTTATTATGGTGCATATATTTTATATATGAACAATACTGTTATTCTGATCATTTATTTATGTTAAGCATTGGCCATTATAGCAAAGTGTAGCATCTGTGGTTTCATTTCTGGTGCAGAGGTAAAGTGATTACGGAATTATGAGCCAACCACACTCAGGGGTATTACAAAACATGAAATACAACAAAGTTCAGTAAGTTCTTCTAATTTTACAGGGATATGATTATCTCACAGGAGCTACATCTTGTAGTTACCAGATGTTTCACAATAACACTAACTCTGGAGTTGCTTCATTGTTAAAACAAGAAGATTTTACTGCAGAGAGGAAGGTTGGCATTTTCTCTGCAGGATGAAGATGAAATTGGCAATTTGGAACAGCGGTTTCAACTGAGCTATGTGGTTTACATTGATTAATCTATCACGTTAGTATATTAACCTACCAATTGGATCTCTGTCGTAGTAGTTTTCTAATCTGTGCCATATGTCTGGAGCTTAACAAACATTTTCTTTAATTCCAGCTACAATGCTATTTTACAAGGAAAAAAAAAATCCTGACGTTTATACAAAACATCAGGCATTTGGGAATCTTAATTTTCCTAGCAAACCTGGAAATTTTTTTCATGCAATGTCAAGAATCACCATCGAACTAAAATTGCAGTGACTCAGATGATATGAATTCTGACACTGTACTTAAATAAAGCAACAATTCACTAGACACAATGTCCTGTTCACATGTATAAAGGATTTGGAATTATGTTCAAACTGAATGTTCAAGGACAACTTTTGAGAGTATTACTCACTTTGGATGGCATCTTCTTCTTTTATTTAAGTCCATTCAGATGATACTATCTAGGATGAGTCAAATCTAGCCATGTGAAAGGATAGCATGTTTACAGAAATTCACCCAGAAAAGTGTCTTAAATACACACAGTTATGCATACACATTTAAACCAGATAACAGACAGCTGTTGATAGACTCATGCTATTCTTCACAGGCAAGCCTATCCATTCCCCTTTTGCAGCTTTTCTCTTCATGAATTGTAAAATCAAAGAAAAAACATTTCTTTACATATCCAGCATAGGAACAGTAACTAGGAAAGTGTTTCTGTGGCAGGATTTCTTTAAATGAAACCTGTAGTAAGTTCTTAAAAAACAAAAACAAAACCAAAAAGCTGATAATAGAGATCCATTTTTTATATTTATTGCAGACCTATGACATTGTGTCAAATGCCAAAACAAAAATGGAAAAAAAATAGTGCTGCCTTGCTCCAATGAAATGACAGGTATGTAAAAAATTCTGATCCAGTAATAAGAAAATTAAAGAAATCCATCAGCTGAAACTGAGAAGCATTTGCTCACTAAACTACAGAGAGATTACTTACTGGCTATCTCAAGAGTGTCAGGAGAACTAGGAATTTTAAAAAGATTATAAATAATGTTAGAAGAGAAAGCAAGAATGTAAATTATTAATATTAATAAGATTAGTCTAGACCTTCAGCTGGCATCCTAGACTGCCACAGAGATAATAAAATTTATTCTGGTTGAAGAGTGCATCTGATGTTGTGGTTTAATTATTCTGAAAAATACTGCTGTTTATAGTGAAAAGATTGAAATGTAAGCTGGATGCTCACTGTAAAGTGTAGTATGTGATTTCTTTGGTGCATGTCTTAATTAGCAAGAGTTGTTTTTTAAATGTTACCTAAAATTAAACACATTGAATTGGCTTCTAACCATTGAGTTTTAACGATGACATGTAATTTTTTTCACCACTTTGTTAGTGGCAGTAAAATGGAACTTCATTTATGGACTATGGAATTCTTTATCCTGAAGAAAAATCTGTAACTCAAGATTGGGAACATTCTGTCCTTTGAAAATATCCACCAAAAAAACCCTCCAAAACCAGATACAAATTCCCCCCAAAAAATTATTATTTGTACCTCTGTAGTTAATTAAAAATACTATAGTTCATTTCACTCAAAAGAAGTTCATTGATGCACAGTAAAGGAGACCACAATTCAATAGCAAATCATTCTCCCTCTGTGTTATTAGTGTTACTTATGCTAGACAGCTTTTAAAATCTCCATCTTCTGTGTATAGTTTTGTTAAAATATACTTAACCTGCATGCTTATTTGCATTCATTACAAATTAAAGCTAGTGTTGTAAGGTAGCTAGGTTCTAGAAAAATATCTAAGTACATATTTCTAGGCATTATGTTGTTTTATAATTAATGGAGAAAATTAAAGCTTTTTTGGAGAAGGATTAGTGTTCAGCCTGCGTAATGTTCTAAATTAGAACATATGAATTGCCCTCTATGGGTACCTATTTCTCTCCATCAATCTTGAAGGTATTCTTAAAGGGTCTAGTTCATCTCTAGATATCTATGTTGCAGATATCTGAATTCTGCAAGATTATTTACATCTAAAGTGTTCTCGTACTTCTATATGCCAGAATAGAGAATAATAGCCTTCACATAGCTACAGATTCATTAACTCCTTCTCCTTTAACAGTGTCAGTCTGTACAGACAAGTATGCTCTTGATTTTTATACATCATTTTTGTATCAGGAAAAAAAATATAGTTGATTGTCAATATACAGCAAACTCTCATCTAATCCATCATAGTTCACATAGTCTACAAAGAAGGAAGAGAGCAGAGAGAGTTTTGTCAGTTGAATATGAAGTCTGGCCAAGAGCCTTAAGATTCTATCATAGTTGTGCCATTAACTGTTTCATGCTCTTCACACAGAGGCTTGTAAAAGGACACTATATGGAACACTAATAGTAGTTCTGACTGAATTTCTGAAGAGATATTCACAGTAAAAAGAATATTCTGAGCAGTTGTCCTGTGTACTGCACTTTGCTTGAGTTTTCACTCCTTGCTGGGAAAGATATATACTACACTTTTTCTGGGTGAAATGGTTAATATCTGAAAAATCTCAGTGTAAGTAAGTCTGTGTATTTCCCTTGGAGTCAGTGGAGACAAGCTGGATTTAAAATGCAAGGGTCAGTCACGTCTTTTGGAAGACAGCTGTTTCTAGCATGAGGCTCCTGTGATGCTATAACGGGTTTTTGGTGACTGAAGAGTAGAGAGGTCAGAGGTTTTTCCATTTTAAAGAAGTATTCATTGCCTCCATGTTTTTTGGGGTTTTTTTCCCTATATGTCTAACTCGATTTACTTCAGAACTGTAGTGGTTAATCAAAGATCTTGTGTTGCTTCAAATTTACTGAAGAAATTTACAAGAAAGAGGACATTCCACCAGCACTCGATTGCTTCTCTCTCTTGTTCCCTGAGGCATCGGTTAGAACTTATGTCATAGATAGAAAAGAACTAAGAGAAGAAAACTGGCATTTATAGAGCCTGTTTTGTTGGGGTTTTTTTAAAGACAAAAAAAAAAAAAAACACAACAGAATAATCCTTCTAACTACTCAGAGAAATTTCCTGCAAATGATTTGAATGTTCTGTAGATACCTAGCATGCAGTAAAAGCAAAAAAAAGGGAAAATAAAGCATACGACAAATGAAAAACAA
>JAWWEE010000001.1:63659855-63694534 GCA_035221455.1 Xenops minutus
AGTCTCGAGCGACCAATGTCCTGAACCGCCTGCATGCAGGGTTGGGACTGCGGCTCCCAGTGCACCTTATCACCTGCTGTTTCGTCCCTCACCTGTCGCTACAGGGCTTTGCAAATGTGGGAAGATCCATAGAGCCTGTGCTATGAATTTGGTTGGTGAGGCACAGCGTGCGCAGAACTGGCCCCACCCTTTACTCCTAAGGTTCATCTGCCAGGACCAAGCAGGCTCACAACCTCATGAGGGCACGCAAGCTCCTCCCCCACGACAAGGGGATGTCCATGGAGAAGAATGACCTAAAATGAATGACTTAAAACTCTAAATAAGGACACAAGAGAACTATACACTGTGATTGATACAGTTCGCAATTTCATTAAATACTGAAGCAAGTAATTCTTCTGTAAGCACAAATACAGAAGGACGTGGAAAGAGAAATATAAAGTAAGGAGATACAAATCTTTAAGCAGGCTGAATATCCAAGGAATTGGTAAAAGGACAACTGTTTATGTTACTTAAATAGGTAAAGGTTAGTGAAAGCAAGAAATGAGATCTAAAGGAAAATGAAGTCTGTACACCTCAAGCCTTTAAATTTAAAAACAGAACATTGGCTGGACATTTGCTGTGCTGATATGTGACATTTATGTACTCTATAAATATTTTTTGAAGGACGTTTCCTGAGGATTTCATGTCCTTTGATGTACAAGGCTTCTTAAATCATAATGGGTAAAGTTTACTTTAAATATGTCTTCCTGTTCTTTTTATGGTGATGGAAATTCTTTCTTCATACTTCAGTAAATAAGGAAACTGATGGCGTGGACCAAAATAGTGCCAAAATTAAACTAGCATGACAAAGGCACTCATCCTCAAATTATTCATGTCTGCCCGTCTTTCAGTTAATAATACTTCAGGGAACAATTAATTTAATTCTAAGGTACGTCAGGTAAAATATTCCCTAAAACTATCTGTTGGTCATCAGCACACAGGAAGAGATTCTTGCTCAGTAGCAGGCATACATACTGCAACAGTTTGAAACCACATTTAATGAATCTCATCCAACCATCTATTTTCCCATTATATGCTTTACCATAACCTCTCTTCATTTTTTCAGATATCTGTAGATTCTGTTCCTTGAAACACCTATTATTTATCCCACACTTGTCTTAACCAGAGCTTTCATAACCTAATCTCTATTGATTTTCTTCTCCTAAAACTGGAGTTTATCTTTCAGACCCATCAGAGATCAAAAACCTTCTCCAGTTTAGGAAAAGTCTGTCAAGCTTGAGAAACTGTCATGAACCCTTTTTTAGCTGAAGATGACACTGAGGGGAGACCTCATTGCAGTCTACAACTTCCTTATGAGGGGAAGAGAAGGGGCAGGCACTGATTTCTGCTCTGTGGTGACCAGTGACAGGACCCAAGAGAGTGGCCTGAAGTTGTGCCAGGGGAGGTTTAGGCTGGATATTAGAAAGGGATTCTTCACCCAGAGGGTGGTTGGGCACTGGGGCAGGGTCCCCAGCAAGGTGATCACAGCAACAAGACTGACAGA
Organism: Xenops minutus; assembly: GCA_035221455.1. Lineage (NCBI taxonomy): Eukaryota > Metazoa > Chordata > Aves > Passeriformes > Furnariidae > Xenops > Xenops minutus. The sequence goes on from JAWWEE010000001.1 coordinate 63,661,399, forward strand.
GCTCGAGAAGCATTTGGAATTTTTTGCAATACACTCAGGCACATACTAGTTCTTGGGGATGCTCCTGTGCAGAACTAAGTGTTGGAATCGATGATCCTTATGAGTCCCTTCCAGGTTGGCATATTCTGTGATTCTGTAATTCTGTTACCTTTTCTTTTGAAAATTTCTAGCTGTTGCTATCCCTATGTGGTTAAGTCACTTTAAGTTTTTATTATTAATTCTTATATCTGAAATAGGCATTGTCAATTAATCTGCAAGGTGTAAAACTCATCAAAAACATGTAATGGTCTTTCTCAGGAAGAAGGGACTTCATTACATCATTTTGTCAATCATCTTACTTTAAATTCTGTTGTGTTACGCAATGAGCTTAATTCATGTAAAAGCCCTGAGACTGTAATTACTTGTAATTACAAACCAAATATAGTTCATACATTTCTGTGATTTCTCATCATTCTAATCTCGCTCTCCAGTACAACGTCTACTTTAAATTTTAGACTTGGACATAAAGGACTACATTAGAAAACCTCTTTCTAACATTGCCAGAGACTTGCTTTCTGATGTTGATAAAAAAAATCACTGAGGGTGGGAGTTAGCTAAGATTTTATGAGTTCAATTCCCATAAATGGAGAGAAATAACTGCTTTAGATTCAATGTGCCTCACCTAATTAAGTCATCTTCAAATGTTTTAGAATGAGATCAAACTTGAGGTACCTAACTTTATCATTAGTACTGCACTGAACACAGATTTATAAAGATTTATATCTGTATCAAAACCCCAGGATAACTAGCTCAGATACTCAGACACTGCCTGTGTGTCTATACCTTCTTTTCTTCATTTTTAAGGCTTGACATATGTGCAATTACAGAAGTAAAGTATTTTAGAGATTTGCACTAGGAAATAAATGCAATACAATGTTGTAGTTAAAAAATAAAATATACTTTCCTTCTAGAACATATTACTTCCTTCTTTCATTTTCTGTCATCCCCACAAACTCAGCTTCCATTATGTCATGGGTTTTTTTTCAAAGATATTTTTTTTTTCCCCCTACTACACAGAGAAATTTCATCACTTATGGCTATGGGCATTAAATTAGAATTTACACTTAGGTAAAAATAATCACTAAATGTATCAATTCTTTTGAATGTGTAAAAAGTAAAATACTTTTGTACTTGGTCTTCTTACAGGTAAGTATTTCACCTCCATTTGCGTAACTTTAGAAGGAAAAGTTTATGGAGATTAAAAATATCTGTGGAATATATTGTAGCTCTAAGTGATTTTTCTGTTCATGTATTGTAACTGACAAAATGCAAATTGGGGTATGAAAAATGATTAAATAATTGTATAAAGTGTTAAAAAGCAAAAAAAGGTCTTAAAAGTCAGCGGAAGAATAAGACATTAACCTTTATATGCCTTAAAATAATAACTAAAATTTGGTTGATTTGGTTGATGAGTCTTGTCTGTAACTAAGTCAATAATAAATTTTAAAAAATTAACATTAACAGAAATAAGCGTATCATGTAACAATAAAAGGAAATAAATAACCCACTGATTGCCTTCTGCCTTTTGGTGTTTAGTTGTTGCATTCTGCTTCTGCATTCAGCAGGGCATAATAGAAGGGTTTATTTCTTATGTGATTAAAGTCACAGCTGTTCCCACTTACTAGATTGCTTTAACCCATAAAGTGAGTGAAAGAATTGAGCCTCTATTTTTAATGTAGTTTTCAAGTTCCTCACACTAGTACTCAAAGGAAAACTATCACTCCTAATGAGGTCCCTCAACAGTGCCTTCATTACATTCACAGGATGACAATAACATAAGGAAAGACTTGCATTCATCCCTGGAGCATCCCCACTATGTGGATGCTTTTTTTCCCCCACAACACTTTAGGACTATATTTTGTAATTCTATAGCAAACATAGCTTTACTGTTTCAATCTAAGTGTAGATTTTTCTTTGTAATGTGACATATTTATTTAGGCTAGGGTAACGTGAAATAACGTACTTTAATAACATGGGAAGGTAACAGATGCCAAACAATGTGTTATGGAGTGTAGCAAATAACTAAAGAGACTGCTCTTGGTGAAAACTAAACCTTGCAACCAAGCTGGAGCAGCAAGGACATGTACTGGCAAAACATGACAGGCAAGATCATTTGTTGCCAAAGCTTGCAAGGTATCTGCAGGTCTGATCAGAAAAGATTTCTTTAGCTATATGCTAACATTCATACCATAAACATCCCCCAGGCATTACATCACTCAGAAATCTGGACAATGGCTGAAGGCAATCCATAAACAAAGCCAGACAGTCTCTGATCATCATACTATTGTCTCACAATGAATGGGATGGATAATTTTACCTGGACCACTGTAACAGATTTTATAAGGGAAAAAACATCTTTCTGTACAACTTACTAATTTTAATACATATTTCCTTCATGACAAATTGTTCAGTCATTTTCCTCTCCCTTTGAATTTTAAGAAAAAGAATTTGAAGTCTACATTTTTCATCGACTTCTCATGCATCTGAAATTCCTAAATATCTTCTTTTAAAAATGAGCACAGACACTCAGGACTTTCAGTCTTCCTGCTGTCACCACATAGCCTACCCTATATAAAGAACAACCACTGTGAAAAAGACTTGGAGCAATCTTAGCAGTTCCCAGAAGCTGGGAAAGATTTCTTGGAAACCATGGCATAATTTAACACAAACGATGGGAAAAGGCTCAGCCTTATTGCAGGTCCATTCTCATTACAGGAAAGAAATGGCTTACACCCAACATTACCTTCTGGTTCTGGGCAAATACTATTTTGAATTGAAAAACTAAAATCCTGTGCTTGAACTCAAAAGTCATTCCCATATCATTGTTCCAGAAAGCCATATATTCTAGGTAATTTTTTTTTATATATATATAATATATATATAATATATAATATATAATATATTATAATATATATGATTATATATAATATATAATAATATATACTATAATATATTATTAAATATTAAATATTATAATATATTATTAAAAATATTATTAGTTAGTTAGTTAGTTGAATTCTCAAATAAGGACAAGAGAAAGGAAATAAAACCCACTACTGACAGTAAAATAGTTCCATGTAAGTTTTCTGGAAGAATGGTTTTCTTGTGCTGTATGACACCTGGAAGGGTATACTGTAGGTCTGCTGATATCTGAGTATTAGAAACGGGGAAAGATCGATTTCCATTGACAAAACAAATATGTTCTGCAAGCCTGTGTGCATTTTCAAAATGGTCAGTGAAGGTCTGTCAGAGGAGCCTTAGAAACATCACATTTAATAAAAGTATCACACAAAAAATGGTAACTGTGCAAAACTGAAGAGACTCTCATGTCAGATGAGGCAGGAAGAAGTTGTTGAACAGCTTCTAAACTTCAAAAAGGAATACCTGAGAAAGTATGAAAGTGAGATAAATTAAATGTGAAAATAAATTCAAGACAATGTCACCACTGAAGAGGAAGAACCAACCCTTCCCCAACCTTGGAAACATCATATTCTCAGGGGGCACCTCAAGGTGCTGTAAATTTATCATTACCCATACCTTCATCCTTCTCGAGGTAGGCTGGAGGGTTAGGATCCAGAGTGACATTGAAAGGGTAAATATAACACAGGAAAAAGGATAACCACTATGAACAATTATTTTGTATAACAATTTATGAGTAGGGCTCTTTCTGTAATAATGAGACTATTTGGAATACTATGTGTCTAAAACATTAAGTAGGCTAACAAAAATTCATGGTTCCATCTAAGCTGCCTTTTCCCTTTGACCTGTAGCAAGATTTTGAGTATAGTTTTGTCTCCAGACTAACTTTTAGGAAGATTTTTACTGGTGTTATTGAGAAACTGGCTATGGAAAGAATTTCTTTTTTTTTTTTTTTTTTAATACCACAATCAGTAAGACCACAATTCAGTCTGTTTACTTTTCTCTTAAAAATACCTAGGAAATGTATGATGCTAGAAAATATCACAGAAGAAAAGTGCTGTGGATGTACAGTAGCAAAAAATATTACACTTTGCATTTCTGGAGGAACACAGAGAGTTGCATATGATAACATTCAAAATAAAACATTAAAATCAACAGTAATTTCAAAATTTAAAGAAAAAAGTGATTTCAATAGAGACATGTCAAGATATTAAGGGTAGTTAGGTACTGAATGGGGGATAAATTAATAGTACATCTAAAAACACTGTTCTGCAAGAACATTATTTAAACTTTTGAATTAATTTTCAACAGAAAAAGATTTCTCACAGTTAAGTTTCTGAATCAAATCGAATTAATACACCAATACTTTTTTCTAGACTATATCAGTTTAACCACTGATTTTTTTTTTTTTCAAAAACAAAACAAGATAAAAATTTGAAAGGAAGTTCTAAGTATAAAAAAAGAAGGAAGAAATTAAGCTGTTTTCAGAAATAGCTCTTATAAGAGTTAGTAAAATCAGAATCTTTCTATTTAAAAAAGAAAATAATAATTATTATTCCCAAAACATCTTCTGTCACTTTTTCCCTTTATTCTGATCTGTCATATTACTCTGTAGAACTACCTTAGCAAAGCAAACACCTGGAGAGAATTTGCCCAGAATACACCACTTTACGAGCCCCATGCATGGCACCTATATTACTGCCTTGATTTTTGCTGGGATAGTTAACTGTCTTCCTAACAGCTGGTATTGCACTGTGTTTTGTATTTAGGGTGATAATAATGTTGACAACACACTGATGTTGTAGTTGTGGTTGAATACTGCCTGCCCTAAGTCAAAGACTTTACAGCTTCTCATGCTGCCCTGCAGCAGGGAAGCTGGAGGTGCACAAGAAACTGGAAGAGGACACAGCCAGGACAGCTGACTCAAACTGGCCAAAAGAACATTCCATAACATATGGCACCATGCTAGGGAAAAAGCTTGCTGGGAGTCTGTTGCTCCAAAAAAGTCTGGGCATCAATCTGTTGGTGGTGAGCAATTTCTTTCTATGTGCATCCCTTGTTTATCTTGGCTTTTATTTCTCTCTGTTTTCTTGTTATTTTCCTCTTAATTAGATTTTTTGTTGTTATTACCATAATTATTATCGTTGTTGTTATATTTTGTCAATTATTAAACTATTGATATCTCAACCCACAAGTTTTCTCACTTTTCTGATTTTCTTTCCCATCCCACCATGGGTGAAGCGAGTGAGCAGCTGTGTGGTGCTGAGTTGCTGCCTGGGGTTAAACCCCAAGAGTTACAAGAGTTGGATTTTTGAGCTTTTAAGACACATAAATGTGGGAACTAATCCATGCTGGTAACGCAGGCTGATGGGAATATCTGTTAGGACAATTTCAAATGGAGATATTCTTGAATCCAGGTGTAGAAGAGTATATAAAGACAGATACATTTTGAGTTTCCTAGGGGGTCTGTAAACCAGTTTTCTCCTACAACACTTCCAGGAATATACCAGAGACAAAATAGTGTTAGTAAGGAAATCTGTTCTCAAGTATGCTGCAAGCAACACTCATTCTATACAATTTTCAAGTCTAGTGTTGACTATGTAAGTACTTCAGCTTTTTTTATATTCAAAAAGAATGCTTTCAAGGACAAGTAACTCCACAGTGAAGCACAAGAAAATTAAGAGTCAAGTGCACCAGAACACAGGGAAAGTCTATGAGAACTAGTCCCTGCTGCTTTTTAATATCATATTATAATATTACTGCTATTGCTTTGATTTTTTTCCGAAGCAGTTATATATGGGATCTACCACATTTGCTTAACCACCAGCTAATTTGGTCACTCATTGTTTCTGTAAGTCATTATGTAATTTTTTATTTAATTGTTTCTTCTTTCTGAAAAATGTAAAAAAGGAGTAAAGTAATAAAGTCTTTTCTATGACCATGCACAGCTTAATTTGTTTTAATTTAAGCAAAGAGATGTAAAGTTAATTCAGAATGCTGCTTTTTTATTTATTAGGCTTTGGTTCCTACTTAGCACTGTGATATAGAAGTGTTCATGATAAAAGGCAGAAAAGAATACAGTTCATAGCCTTGTGTAGGGTTTTATCCTCTGTCTGCCCCTCATCTTCCCTTCATGAGGAAGTTGTATACTGCAACTTCTCTTCTCCAGGATGAACAGACCAAGTGACCTCAGCCACTCCTCACTTGGCTTCCCCTCAAGGCCCTTCAACATCTCTACTGCCCTCCTTTGGTCACTCTCTAATAGCTTAATATCTTGTTTATATTGTGGCTCCCAAAACTGCACACAGTACTCAAGGTGAGGCCACACCAGTGCAGAGCAGAGCAGGACAATCACTTCCCTCAACTGACTGGTGATGCTGTGTCTGGTGCCCCCCAGGACACGGTTGGTGCTCCTGGCTGTCAGGGCACACTGCTGACTATGTATTCCCACAAAAGTGATGTCCAGGAAGCCATAAAGCTTTGTTATGGATTTTATGGCTTTTGCATTCTTTGGAAGCAAACAACTACAGAAGTATGAAGGCAACAGAGAAAATGTCCTCTGTTTCTCAGGAATGGGTGAATATCCAGCTCCTAAGATGCTTCACTAGACCGTGTCTGATAAGCCATTTCCCTTCAGTTTGTTTTGATCTTTCAAACTGCCTAGTTCTGAAGTACTATTACTAGCAAGTGCCATTTTAAATGAAAATCAGATATTTCCAACAAGAAGTTCAAGCAATAACAAGCAAACAAGGAACTTCTAAGTAATCATAAGCAAGTTCCAATACAAAGTCTGTTTAAATATTGATTGAAATGTAGTATTTATATTTTGGTTGTCTATTTCTACACATTTTGTGGTATCTTCTACAATTTTATATAGCTACTGAAGCACAATCCATAAGGCAGATCATCAATAAAACTCCATTCCTATGATCAATTTGGACAATATACATTTGATTATAGTTGGTATGAGGGGATTGAAGCACATTACAGACGAGCAAATTTTGTAAAATAATGTATGGAGTATGTTCACGACATATGTTTTAGGGAACCAGCTTCATGTAAGGCTTACCCTTCTGTGTCTTTCTGCTCTCCCCTGTGTATTTCTCTCAATTTGACCCTCTTAAAGTCATGCATGCACGCATATAGAAATAAATTTTCACCCCCTAGAACTGCTCCCTGAGCAACTCCTCTTTATTCTGCATCCACAGAAAATTTATTAGCTAGCACCTGCTGAAAGTGAACAAAAGAACACCAGAACAGAGAAGTGAATGTGATACTTTATTGAACATATTGTTCTTGAAAAGCACTGTAAAAAGAACAGGTTTTATTCTGGGAGGAGAGAGGTTTACTTTGCTTTCATTGTGGTTCTCTAGGTTCTCTAGGGTTAATAATCTGATTCCTTCCACTGAAAGTGAGTATGAAGATTTCAGGGCAATTTAGTGTTATCCTTCCCTCTCTTCTTTTTTGTTATGAAAAAGGAAGAGAGAGGCCTAAATTACTTTCTATCCAGTCCATACAAAGAATAAATTCAGAGATGAAATAGAACTGAGAAAGATGATGGAAAGAGTTTCATATTAATTATTAGAAAAACAGATGGCTGCAAAAAGCCTCCTAATGCATTTCAGCTTTAATCCTTTCATGTCATTAATTCTTGGCTACACCAAATCAATGATTTAAAAAAAAAAGAAAAAAGAAAGAAAATGAGAAGATAGAACTATGAGATGGTCCAAGTGAAAAAGAGGTGTGATATAACTGCAAACAGACACAATAAATAAAAAAGTAGAAAAGTAGAAAGACAGTCAAGATATTTATAGTAAAAGGATCAAAGGATAAGTATAGCATGTTGGAAGGTGAGAAGTGGTGTAAAAAGCAGGGGGAAAAGACCAATAATTGAAGGAAGAAGTAAAATCCATAGTTATAAGCTGAGCTAGAGGACAGGATAAGTGAGTAGGCAGAGATATAAAATACTAAAAATAAATAAATAAAATCAAATAACCCATTATATGAAAAGGAAATTAATAGACTTTAAATGAAACAGCTGAAGGGGAAGCAAAGGTAAAAGGAAAAAAAAGAAAAAAAAGAGGACTGATATAACTGGTAGTTGTGCAGTTATGCATAGCAGTAAGCATATTGCCATAATATTAAATCACTACTTTGCAAATAAGACAGAAGATGTTTATGGTACTCTATTTCAAGAAAAATGTCTTATAAGAAATTCTGAAAACACTTCTAATTAGAATTACATGGTCCAAAGCGATTTTTAACAGTTGGAACCTCCATACTATAATCCCCGTGTACTTAGCAGTGGGGAGACCACACCTCAAATTCCATATTTGGTTTTGGGCCACTCACTACAAGAAAACATGAGCATTCTCAGAGAAGGGCAGCAAAACTGGTGAAGGGGCTGGAGCACAAGTCTTATAAGAAGTGGCTAAGGGAGCTAGAGTTGTTTAGCCTGAAGAAAAGAAGGCTCAGGGTAGGCCTTGTTGCTCTCTACAACTGCATGAAAGAAGGTAGCCAGGTGGGAGTCGACCTCTTCTCCCAGGCAACTAGCAATAGGATGAGAGGACATAGTCTCAAACTACGCCATGGGAGGTTCAAGTTGGATATCAGGAAGAATTTCTTCACTAAAGAGGTAGTCAGGCATTGGAATGGATTGCCCAGAGAGGTGGTGGAATCACCATCCCTGCAGGTGTTCAAGAAACAACTCGACATGACACTTAGTGCTATGGTCTAGTTGACAAAGTGGTGATCATTCAAAGGTTGGACTCTGATCTTGAAGGTCTTTTCCAGCCTCAATGATTCTGTTATTAGAGGAAATGGCTTCAAGTTTTACCAGGGGAGGTTTATATTGGAAATTAGGAAAAAGGTTTCTTCACAGAAAGTGGTCAAGCACTGAAATAGGCTGCACAGGGATGTGGTGGAATCACCATCCCTGGAAGTTTTCAAAAATGTATAGATGTGGTGCTTAGGGACATGGTTTAAGGGTGAACTTGGCAAATTTAGATTACTGGTTGGACTTGATGATCTTAGAGGTCTTTTCCAACGTCAATGATTCTGTGGTCTCCTCCATGGGCTGCATGGGAATTTCTGCTTTTGTGCCTGTAGTAGCTCTTCACACCTTTCCCCCCTCCACCCTTCCATAATACACCCACACCACTGTGCAACACTTTGTCCCTTCTTAGAAATACTTTCCCATATACACATAAAGCTTGCTGCTGCAAACAATACAACAGACAAAAAAAATTTAGAACTCAAGGAAGTTAAATACCATATTTCACTCTTTAATATTGTGCCCATCCTTGTTGATAATCTCCCTTCTTTTCCTTTCCCTTCTGAAACACAGAGACACTGAAGATGCCTCCATGAGAAAGGGAAGTAGGATAAAGAACATCAGAGAACAAAAATGAAGCAGACAGATGACTGAGCAGACAGCATCACTGAGTAAAGGAAAAATCTGTTAGGATCCACAGAATAATACTTCAAGTATAGGGGTAGTTATCCCTGTTATTGACAATTTAGAGGAAGAAACCACCAGTGTGTTACCTGGACTGAGTATGTGGCAAGGCTTTGGCTACTGTGAGGAGAGTGTGAGGCTGTTTGGTACTGAGCAGAGCCAGTTCCAGCCATATCCAATGGACCACTGAAGGGCACAGCTGAGCTCATCAACAATGCTAGTGACAACTCTCGGAAATCATATTTCAGAAACAGTAAAATGATGCATAGAAAAGTGATTAAAAAAGAGAAGAGTGAATGAAAAGCAGAAGAGTGATAAACAACCCATGGCTAGAGGAGAAGGAGTGGGGTGAGGTGCTCCAAGTGCCAGAGCAGAAATTTTCTTAAAGCCCATGGAGAAGAGCACAGTGAAACAGATTGTTCATCTGCAGCCCAAGCAGGCCCATGCTGCAGTTTGTTAAGGACCCCATACTGGACTCAGTGAACACTCCTTAAAGAGAAGCAGAGGAGGGTTCATGCTGGAGCAGGCTTCTCTTGAAGGACTTCAGTGCACAGAGAGGACCCACACTGGAGCATGGGAAAAGTGTGAGGAGAAAGGAGCGGCAGAAAGGATCTATCATGAACTGATTGCATGCCCCACAAGCCCTATGTCCCTGCACTGAAGAGGAAATGAAGTTAAGCTGTATAGACTGGGGGGAGAAAGAAGCTGAACACATGATGACAGCTGGTGGGTGCTTTCCCTGTCTTTTTATCAACACAGAAACTTTTTTATCTTATTTTCCTTCTCCTGTCCTGTTGAAGAAGAGGAATGATAGAGCAGCTGGATTGGTGTCTGCACCCTAGCACCATATAACGACACAGTGACACAATGGCTACTTCTGTATTTCCATGCTTCCCATGTGACTATGCCTACTTGATCTCATACTGGATAGGTAAATGCATGTAGTAGAGATTAAGAAAGCATTTAGATAAAGTTCTCTTTTTTATACTATACACAGTAATCCAAACCTTTGTTTACATATATAAGGCACATGAAAAATGCAAACCCTGTCTTCACACCCACTCCTCTCCCACACCTGAAGGCAAATTTATCCCTGTTTTAAGAATGATATTTAAAGATGACTGCACAGTTAGTGCAGAATGACTGATTTGGAGCAGTAACGTGCACTTTTAAGCCCAATTCTCTACTGCTTTGTCCATAATGTGATGAAATGCATCATGGCAAAGAAGACAAACCACAGGGAAAATAAAAAGTAACCTAATGTAGTATTCTGTCTTCAGCTGCAAGCTGTGTTTCTCAATTAGATATCATAAAATGATGTATATGAATCTGAATGATAACGCTATTAACATACTGCTAAATTAAAAATTATTTATATTGGTCATCTAAATGAGAACAAAATGCTTTTAGCCACTGGGGGAAAAAAGACTGTCTTTTCTTCAAATGTGTTCAGCATAATCCCTGGCTGGGGACTCTACAGATTACTACAATTCAAATGTTGAATCATAATAATTATGTTAGAGAATTAAAAAACAGTATTGGGACTAATTTTGTATCCTTCCACTTGAAAATCCAGGCTTCCTTAGTTATCTTCAGTCAAGCCATACAAGACTCAGAGGGAGCCATAAATGGAACTAAAAATAACTGTACATAGCTTTTTCAGGCATAAAAATGTCATACTTTCACCTCAGAACCTTCCTGGAATGGAATTAAATTCTGTGTATGTCCCTCTTTGACAATGAAAAATTTCTTTTCTAAAATCTTCTTTTTAGAATTAGGTTTTATGTACAATTAAGAATAAATGAACGTAATCTGCCTTAAACTTCGTGTAGGCTCATAGATAACCTGTCAGTCCAAGCAGGTGTCAGTTATGGATGCACGAGTGCAATGGATCATAAGACAAGGCTGAGAGCAAGTGGGGCTCTTCAGGAGTGTGTAAGAAGATCTATTTCATGTTAGACTTCAGACCCTGACTGTGTTGACTTTATTCATCATAACTAAACTGATTTTACATGAAGAGGAAGAACGCTTTCATGTTAAGCCATGATAGCCTCTATGTAAAATCTCTCAAAGTCTAAAAAGAACAACAATATGATTTGTTTCTTAAAGTAATTTTTTCCTTCTTCATGTGAGGGCTGTTACACCCTAGCATTCTCTCAGTAGAAGTCCTTTGAAGTAGTGGTGTTATGGCAACCAGAAGGGCTAATGATGAGAAAAATTAACTCCTTTGTGTAGTACCTATCCTGAAATTTCCAAAATTGCTATATATGCTATATATAATGTTAGGAAGCACTGAAAATTAATGTGTTCCTTTTTAAAGCTAAGTTATGCTGTAACATAATCTATTTATCAATATTAATAACAATTGTCATAATCACGTAAAAAGTAGTGCAGAACCATTTACAAAAAAAAAAAAAAAGCAAGAAAGAAAAAGCAGAAGAGAAAGTCTGGGCAGAAAAAGGTACACAATATGACTCTGAAGGACAATCTAATGTTCGCAACACAAAACAAGAATAGTTCATACATTTATGCACTGTGGCAATTTTATAAACTTCTCAGTTTTCTTTTTCATTGCATTTTGTACCTCTCAAAATGAATTGATATTCTTCAATTGTGCTTTATTTCCATCTTGAAAGAGTAAAAAAATTTCCAGCATGAAAATACTCCAGAAAGATTTCCAGGGTTAGCTTTATGGTAAAGACGTTTTTAAATCAAACACAATTATTGTAATACATTCCACATGAGATTCTGGTACTTTTGCATCTTGACTACCAACAAATTTGTCTTATTGAACACTTTTATTCCACCAGTTAAAAATTAATCATTATTATTGTGTTGGGTTTTATAATCCCATACATAGTATACAAAGTAATACAAATAATCATGTCTCTTCAGGCTGAATAGAAAATAGATACTGTATACAGTTTTGCTGGATTCTTGCCCTGACAAGATTAATAGAAGTACTTAGATTCTTTATGACCTGTGAAAATATTGAGATGGGAGAGGTGTTCTCTAGCAATCTTCTTAAAAAAAACCCCAAACCTGTGCTGAAACAAAAATCTACTACTGTATACCTCTATTTTCATAGAAAACTTTGAATAGGTTATTTACATACAAAGTAGTGTATCTCCATACTGCTTTTCACTTCCTTTGGGCTTCAATCTCTTTTCAGAGTGTGGGGATTTTTGTGTGTGGCTGTTTTTTTCGTTTGGTTAGTTGGGTTTTTTTGTGAAAGAAAAATCTTAGTACTTTTAAAAGAAATTAATAGATGCAGCCTCCTTGAGCAAGAATATTTGAGTAAACTTTTGTTTTGCAACTTTGAAGATATAAAACTCTGAGACTTCCTTAAAGCATTCAGTGTTTTTTGGTAGATTCCGGGAATCAAGCAGTCCTGCAAAAATGGGAGTCCTGATTTTATAGAACCTACTTATAATAATCTCCATCTGCAAAAAGGAAATGCAATGTGAGCTTCTGCAGAAGAGTTATGAGTGTTTTGGGTTTTTTTTACAGTCAGTTATATCAGGACCATGTGTTGCATTAACTTTGTGCATTAATTTATGCCACAGTCATAATGGACAGTCATAATGAACATAGCCTGCAGTCAAACCTGGACCATTTTAAAAACTGGTAAGTCCAGCACTTTCATTGAATCCATTTACATGATTTTGCTGTTTGACTTGGATACTGACTTGCACAGGAGATTATAGCTAGGGGGAGGTGGAAGAAGGTGTGAAAACAAAAACAAAACTTTTATACATATATGTATATGTATATATACACACACATGTATATGTATGAATTTATTAATGCTACTTCTATGAACACCCTCCCTAATGTATGCAGTTTTCCACCACTGCCAAGCATCTGCATCTAAACATCTAATCGATCGGAACATATATTTAGTGTTATTCAATTTGCAGTGATACCATAGGGATCAATTTATCACAAATTGTTCTTTGATTTCCATAATTGACATACTTTCTCCAAATCATGCAAATGGCAATTACATTACTAGTGGCTTTACTAGTTTGAACTACTTTGGGTAAATGAAAACAGGATAAATAAATTAGCAATAGCACCATTCAAAACTTGTATTACTATAGCTCTTTTTTGACACACAATACAGCATGAGTCTGCAAATATCTGAAAACAGTGCATACCTTAATTATCTGTCTAGAAGTAAGACGTATTACAGTCTGATTCAATTGCTTGCAAATATGAATTTTTAAAGTCATATGTGATACTTCACAGTGTTTTCTTGGCTTTTACCTACCAGTTGATAGCCCATGAGTCACCACTGGTTTTACGTTACCTATCAACTGCTTACATGGAAGATGTTGTGGACAAACAGGAAAAAAAAGAATTTATTTTTTGTTTGATTGAAATCTTGATAGTTTATCCAAATATTTATTATTACTCCAGATTCAATTTTGCATATGAGATTATTTAATTGACTATTTGAGAGCTGTTAAAAGGCATATTGTCTACAGTGCTAGTCTATCCTTTTTGCATTATCATATATTGCATCTACTCATCTTTAAATATTCTCTGCTCCTGTTTTTCAAGGCTTCTGCTGTCATAATTGACCTGTATTCCTCTATACTACATCACGACATTAGAGTTATAAATTTATTGTTCTCAACAAACTAGTTGCTTGTTTCTCTTGTTAAATGTAAAGCTATGGTTCTGTCATACAAACAGAAGAAAAAAACTCAAACCAAACAGACCAATCAAACAAAAGAACTTGAACCATGTAAAAATTAGGTTCTTGGTGTTTAAAAAAGTTCAGCCAAAGAAAGTCTGACAAGTCTCATTCCTGAGAGCTTGCAAGCTGTACAAAGATTGTAGCCTGTTACTAGCAGTGTCAACATTGTATTTTTTGTCTACATGACTCCACAACTTTGAATTAAGTCCCCTGTATTCAGGGCTTGTCCAGGGTGATCAGTGGCCTTCTCAGTATCTAGCAGTGTCTAACATACCCATGCACAGGGGAATACCTGATTACAGTTAATTAATTATCTCTTCATTACTTAAGTAACTGAGCGGTTTCTAATATGTTCTGTAGTAGTTATGTAGTGCTTAGGCCAACTGTCTTCAATAGGGATTTAGTATCATTAGAAATATCCTGGACTATGAATCTTGTTATCTACCTGACAATATAAAGCAGTGTGATAAGTTGACCTTGGCTGGCCATCAGGTGCCCACCAAGTACTCCTCACCTTTAACAGGACAAGGGAGAAAATACAACAAAAAACTCATGGGTCAAGATAAAGACAGAGACATCACTCAGCAATTAGTGGCAATTACAGGCAAAATAGGCATGACTAGGAGAAAAATAAGTTTATTGACAATTAGTAATAGAGTAGGATAAGGAGAAAATATGAAAAAAATTAAAATATTATAAAATCTAACTAAGCATATAAGCAATATGAAAAATCTTCAGCTGACCAAGCATATTTTATGGTGAGATAAATAACTCAGGAAGATCAGTTGGCTGTGTTGATTAGAAGATTATTGCACTTGCCTTAACTTTGGAGGCTAATGCCATTTTAGATACTCTGGAGAAATGCAAGATGCCACAAACTAGTGATATAACAGAGGATGCACAGCACTGTAATCTTTAATAAGCAGGAGTGGAGACTAGTCCTGGAGGATCTGAATATTGTAGGTGCCTTAAAACTAGAAGAGATAAATTTCTCCTCCAGTTTCGGTTTTGTGTTTCTTCTTTCTCTCTCCCTGCCCAAATACTGAATTCCAATACAAAGATGATTGAATTAGAAGAGGTTATACATGTCTTCTATTTTAGAAGGGTACTCTAACCACCAAGTTATAAAATCAGGCTTACAAATGCCTAGTTAATGTTTAATCACTTTATGTACAATGGAGCAGCTTTGACAGAAGGAATTGAGAGAACAGCTCTCTCTTGAATAGCCTTCAGACTAACAGTTATTCTCAATGGAAATTTATTCTCAGGTCCTTGAATTCAAGAACAAAGTGAGCTTACTGCCATGTCCTTCATGATAGCTATCATTATGAGTCTATTGAATGAAAAGGTGATAATTATACTACCTGGCTTTTTTAAAGAGAAACAAGCAAACGGTTCAATATTTTACTAATTCTACATGGTATTGTGGCATTGTCATAGGCATTACTAGCTTTCACAAGCTTGTTTTACTCTCCACAGTGAGTTTGCTACTAATACAAAAACAATATAATATATAGAAAATAATGTGGTTTGCACAGATGGACTGCTCTTGAGCAACTTACTTCATGTGTTAGGAACTAGCAAGTTATATTAGTAATCAATGACTTATCTGTCAGATATTTTTTCCCACTATAATGTTTTTACTGAATGAAATACAAGGGGGAAAAGATGTCATGTGACATTTCCTTTGTGAGTCTCCAGACTTGTCAGAAATTTATTCAGCATGTTTCTTTGTTTCAAGTCACTGGAAAAAAATATTAAAATGGTGTGTGAAAAACACATCAAATCTTTTAAATGTTTTTTCATATATTAAATATGGTCTTGTAACCTAATGTTCCTAATTCTTCAGTGTCTAACATACTGTGATTATTTGCATCTGCAGAAAGTTAGTGTACAGTGAAAGAAAGACTGTACTATCTTCATCTGCTAGTGTGTACACTTACTTTGCTCAGGAATGAAAAACTACAGGAGAGAAGCAGAAGATTATGTTCCCTTAATCTGATTCTGTACTATCTCCCAAGAATTTGTATTAGATCTTGTAATATTGGATGAGAAGGCTTGAGGAACATTAGTCAAGATTGTCAACACGCAAGGACAAGGTTTTATATCCATATTTCACTAAGATAAAAATAGTTCCTTTACACTAAAAACTTCTGAAGATTGATCACTGGAGGTAAACTTTTTTTATGACAGAGATTTTCAAAGGTATAAACAATTTAGTGCTATCAATGCCCATTTACTTTCCATAGGAATTGAGTGCCTGTCTGATCTTTGTGTCTTATAGAAGTTCTAAGTGGTGGTTGCTTTTTTTCTGTGCTGTTTTCCAGTACTGACTAAGATTGTTGTAAGATTTTTACATGTAATCAACAGGCTCATTTAATCCTGATAAAGGATGTCATAGCGACAAGAAATGTATGAAATGTCTATTTTAATCTAATCTGCTTTAATTTAATCCAGTACATCTGAGAAAGATTATTTTATGGTCATTTACTGACTTCATTTCCTGTGCGTGACTTCAGAATAGTGGTGAGCAAGAAATAAGTCAAGATACAGAATGCTTTTTAGATACTCAGTGCAGAGAATTCAAAGAACATGAAAACCTATGATACAAATGATAGGAATCAAAAAGATGGAAGTAGGAGTAAAGAAGTTTCATGATGTATACATTTTTAATTCCGCAAATCAGTAAGAGGAAACAGTTTTTCTTCAGCACAACATTAATTTCCTTTGATTTTCCTGTGACCATACATAAGAGTCAGATAGTGCAAAAAAGGAGTCAACAGTCAGTGATGGGGTACACTTTTAGACAACAGGTCAATAAAGATGTAGATGAACAAAAATAAAAGTGTCTAAAAATTAAACAACTGAGATTAGACTTACAATGTTATTACCCTTTTTTCCTTTCTTAATTAAGAAGATCAGACTTTGTGAGTGACACAATGATTTTTCCTAATCAGTTGGTTTTGTTTGGTTGGTTTTGTTTGTTTGTTTGTTTGGGGGTTTTTTTGGTGTTTGGTTTGTTTTTTGTTTTTTTTTTTTCCTGATCTGCTGCCTCATTCTTTAACACTGTCCATCAGGCAACTAGCTTCACAGTAAAATACAACCAGAAAATCCACCAAAACAAACAAACAAAAACCCTACACCCTAGGCCCCTCTCCCCCCAAAACAAAACAGAATAAAACAAAGAAAAAATAAAACATAAAAAAAAAAAAATCCAAAACACATTCTGTTCAACCAAATACATTGGACGTCTTCTAAGACTATGGTAGATAGTAAATGTCTGTGTAATGCAAAGGAGACACACAGATCCCCCAAAAGTATAAACACGAGAAAAGAACAAAGGCACCAAGTGTAGAAACACTTAGTCAATTAATGCACAATGAAGGAACACAACTTTCAGGGCTGGGTGAAACTGATTTTAGTAACAACAAAGAACAAGTCTTTGACATATACAAAATACAGTAAGTTTGGATAAAACAGAGAAGTTTAAAACCAGGCAGAAAGTAAGCAGACCACGTTAATAAACACAGAAAAAAACTCAAGCAGACCTTCTATAAGGAGGGAGAAACCATCAATGTTAAAAACACTCAGAAAGGAACAAGACATACTGAAGACACTGCTCTATCCCCCGTTTCTCTCCAAAGACCTGGAACACCCAAAGGCAGTGTAAAGGTCAGAATAAGAACAAAGAAAAGTGTAAATTCTAGGAAGTCTCTGTATGGCATTACTGGAAATTAGACATAACTAAATAATGTGATAACACGAAGCAAAAACATTATCATCCTTATAACAAAATTAATAATTCTTTGAGTAGAACTGCTAAGGCTTTACTTAGACTAATATTAATTTCGAGGATTTCAATATAAAGTGTATTCTCTCACCTAAATTTCATGTGACCATGCTCCTTGCATTTATATATTTGCTTCTAAAATTTGTGAGGCGACATCTGCGATTTCATACAGAAAGGACTTTATGACCTTAAACACTCAAATAATAGAAATTAGATGAAAATGGTACAAAACTCAAGGTCCCAGGAACCTCTGTTGTAATGCAGAAAAATGTCGATTGGAGACAACTGGAAAGTAAATGAAGGCAGTCACCTTAAGGGATCATAGGATGATGGGGAGCCCTATACATGATGCATGAAGAACAGTAATGGTCAAGGAAGAAACTGGTATAAAATTCATAAATTAATATTTGAACTTAAGATTTTTAGAGAAGTAAGGTTTTGGGAAAGTCTTTTAGTAAAGGCAAGAAGGGGGGGAAAGAAAAAAAACAAAAAACAATTACTGTCTCAGTATAAAGTATACAAACTGCTTGCTGTTGCAGGGAAGTGACCTCACTACCAAAAGTTTCTTCTCACCTCTGTTTTTGATAATATTACAAACTGTTTCATTTTGTCCCCTATAGACAGTATAGAATGTATTGTTTCATTATATATGTCTATATTTATAAACATTGGTCTCCCTGTATAAAAGGAAGATCTGTAGAGATTTTTTAGTGAGATATAAAGTGTCTTTGGATAATTACTGAAATAAAAGGTGAATTTGAATAACACAAGAAATGTGGATTCAACAAGAATAAAGAATACACAAAAGGGAATAAGTATAAATAGACTAGTCAGAAATACAACTGGATGTCCACTATTCTTTTGGAGCTTAAAGAAAATGTGTGCATGAACACCTAGCCAGTTTTGTTAATTAGATTTTTGTGGCTCTCTCCCTGGAATTTGGATTTATCAAGCTAAAACTGATTAACAAAGGAAATTTAGACCTCAGAACAACTTTTTACACTTGAACCTGATATTGTTATGTACTTTGTCATATCTTAGTTGTTTAGTAATTATCAGTTGCAGAAATAATTAATTGAATTTTATTTTTCATTGTAATGCTTAAATGCTGAGTGTTGTCAGATAGTGCTGTATTTATTGACTGCTGAACCATGACCTCTTCAGAAATGATGATGTGCTTTTTCATTAGGAATATCTATGACAGAACACGTTTGCAAAGATAACTATGGCACCATTTCCATTTGCATTGTACATTGTAGTAACATTTTAGCTAGCTGAAATATTCTAGGAAATGAATATTAAGAATAAAACATTTATATAGGGTTTATTTTACTTTTACATTAATTTAGGTAAATACTTTTAGTAGTATTTTCCAAATTTTAAACATTGCACTCTGACACAAGTCATGCTTATCATTTTAATTTCAGTAATAATGTTGTCATAAGGGTAAACAGAATTTTCTTTCTCAAAATAGTCATAAGGGAACAAACAGTGATTGAAAAGTCAGAAACATGGCCCTGAATAGCTAGTGGTTAGCTGCAGACAGCAGATGTCCTGTTGTAATGATAATTTCTATTAAAAGTCAGTATTATAGAATGAGAATGCAATAAAAGTTTTTCAAAACCTAAAAATATCTTTCTTAACAAATAATTCAACAAATAATCCTTTATGTCTGCAGGTCTATGGCTATTATTTTACAAAGAAAACTAAGAAAATAGTAAACTGCTTAAAAGTTAAGACCACAAGTCACAAAAGAATTAGATGGATTTTTAAAATATATTTCACCTCCATTAAAAATCTGCAGAAAAAAATTAATTCTTTCAGCTTATTTCATATCACATTACTCTTAAAAGACTATTTAGTTTCTATGGATGTGAAGATTTTGCATTATTTCTTTCAGTGCAGTGGAAACATAGCTAATGAAATGACCCATCACTTGTAAAATTTAATATGATGCATGTACACAGTTTCAATGTATATGGAGATTACAGTTTATGCTTCATGGTAATTATCAACAACACGGCTATTATTGACAGTTGGCCAAGCTCAAATTATATGACAGGAATATCTGTATAGCTAACCACCAGAATAATCAAATCTAATTACATTAAAAAACAACATTCTCTTAGATAAACAAATGATGCTGAATTTGTAGTCTGAGATATAGGTGCAACCTGGGAGTTAATTTCTTTCCATATCTAGGACATTATTTTTGTGTCTTACTGTTGGAGACTGCGTCTTATTTTGTGGCCTAAAATATATATATTTGTATAGCCTGCATAGTCATGGAAAGCCAGAAAAAAATAAAAAAAATCACAGCCTTTTTACATGCTATTGTGTATTCCACATTTCTTTGAACTACTACTGAGGCAATTTATTGCTTGTTATAGACTTCCCAAAGAAGGTTTAATCTGTGTTGTTTAATCCAACAGTTCTTTGTCTCTCTCTCTGAACCTGAAAGTGGAATGCACGTGTTTGAACATTGGTGTCCAGAGAGATTTTAGGCACCAACGAGTATCCTCACTGCTCTCTAACTGCCACACTACCTGAATATGAATTCTCCGTTGTTTCTTTATAAGGTAAATAACTCAGGCTCCTAAGACATAGCAAATTGAAGATTCTGCTGTATGAGCAGAAAAATTAATTGCTCTCTGAAAATCAAAATACTTCCATCCACTTGAAGATACCAGCTTTATATATTAGTGAGGAAAACCATTCCATAAACTGCAATTAATTCTGAGTTCTGAATGCTCAGGGCAGTGTTGATTATTTTTGTTTTTTATAACAAGAAAGTAGATAGAAAAGATAATGATATAAAATGTTGTTTATGGATTATGCTTCAACGCCTTCACATATCTGCCTAGCTGGTTGATTAACCACACTTTTCAGTAGTTCCGTTAGCCTCATGTAAAACACGCAGTTCAATATCTAAAAGAATGGAGTTGTATATACAAATCCACAGAGGCCCCAGTGAAACATGTTTCTTTATCCAATGTGGTTATCCTGCATTTAAACCTTTAAATATTTAAATACATATTAATTTCAACCATACATCTTCTCTAGAGCATAAATGTTCATCAAAATATTATCACAGTTCTTTTACTACACTTTTTTTTTCTTTTTTTCTTTTTTTTTTTTTTTAAGCCAGTCACTTCTGAATTTAGCATTTAAACCTCTATAACAGTGTAAGTAAATACCAACGTCCAGAAACACTTTGCAAATCCCTCAGTTTGGGTCTTCTCTAGCACAATTTATGCATGTTGTGACCTAAGCATACACGATTCCCTCCTGCCTTCCAAAAGCTACTTCTTTCCCCTCTTTCTCATACAGAAACTTATCCACATTATCAGAGAAGCAGGGTTACTACACTGGAACAAATCCATCAGTTTGGACTTTCACAGAAGGGCTTCTGGAGGCACTGTGGCACGTTTTTTCCTTCAGAGTACAGACCATTGTTTTAATCTTTAATGATGATGAAGGGATTAATTCATTACTTTAAGTTTCCTGTCTTGGAAATTATTTCAACATCAACTCTGACCCAAGCTGTGCCTCTAAAATCTGTTCCATGCACACTGTGACAATAATAAAATGACATCAGCATTTCAACTGCTCTTTTATTTAACAGCTTCCTACAGCATATCCAGAATATATAGAAGACACTGGATGGACAGTTGATGGTATATGAAATCTTCCTGCATGAAATGTATAAAGATTACTCTGTATTGTGAAAGAGAACAAGGCTGCCATCATGCACATGAATGTCAAAATGATCTCAAGCCTGTTTCCTGGAGTATTTAGTGTTAGCATCCTTCACTCCCACAGCAATATTGGACATTAAACTGTCTTTATTTGGAAACCTGTTTAGCATGACCAAAAAAAGAGCTCTTCTTTAGCAATATCTGAAAAATAATGAAAGATACAAACCCTTTCTTAACCCTTCTATTTATATTAGCTATATAAATATAAAATATTTATAATAACAATATATTATATTGGTTATAGGGATGATATTTTGTATTAATGTTTATGGCGACAAAAGTGTACCATATAAACATTATTCATGACATTTTGTGGATTATCAGTATTTACTTTCTTTTTCTTGTAATTTTCAGACTTCAACCAATTCAGGGATCGTGACTGGTTGAAGAGAGTTTATATTTTAGAATCTTAAAATAGACGTCATCCTTAAATTAGTTGCATTTAAATCTCTATATCTGAAAGTAGTCTTTCATGTATACTGACTTCTCAGCTATTCATTTTCTTTGGTATTTTTCAGGTCAGAGGGCAAAAGAAAAAGCACCGTTCTCCATGTGGTTCTGAGAACTGAACACCACATACTGCTTTTGAATAACGGATGATTTCATTTGCAGGACATAACTGCTAAAACCTTCCCCTCCTCCCTGGCCCTCTGGCATTCCAGCTGAGATAATCAGTAGAAAGGGACTTGGCATCAAATGTAAGTGTGAAACAGAATGGTGTGAAGCTGCTTACCAAGCTGTTAGAGGCAGCAGAAAAACAAAGATTTGTACTAGATTAAAAAAAAATAAAAATTAATCCTATCTACAAGGATATAAAGGAAGAAAAACACAGATATTAAAGTGATGATTTTGGTGATCTGGAAATCTGGCAGTGAGTTCAAAAATGGTAAATTAAATTAAGTAGAGGAAGACAGCTACATCTTTCAAAACAGAGCAGGACAGAAACTCCAATAGATAAAGAAACAGTAGAATTTGGACACATTCACTCTGCAGGTAACTTTTCCTTTCTGCTGAGGTCTATCTTGCTTTAAATTATCCATTGTATCTATTCCTCACTTCTCTTAAAAGTCACCTGCAGCTCTGTAGAATTTGCAGTCTTGCAGAGATAATAGCAAGGGAAACAATGAGCTGTTTGGAAATTATGAAGGAAAAGAGAATAAGCTCCCCAACTATAGGAGAAAATTGTTCAGTTATACAATATATTAGTTAAAAATGAGTTCAGGAGAGAAATGCAGATGGTGGCCTACTGCTTCAGCACAGCAGAGTTTTGTCAGCAGAATGGTTTTTGAGTTGTTCTGCTTTGGACTTACAACAATGAAAACCAGTGAAGCACAGCTGGTGTTCAGAAGGCAGAAGTGCAGTAGTCCACTTATGTGAAAAAACTGGTTGTATAGGCATAGTTATAGAAGATATACATCAATTAAAAAAAAATTAAAAGTCATCAGTCAAGGGGAAAAAAAGTAGTTGTAAATGGATCTTTTATATGAGATCATAGTGAGGTACTTATTTGGAATACAAAAGTACAGAAATAAAATAGTCTATTATGTTCCACAAAATTTAAATTGCTTCATTATAAAATTTTTCAGATTAATTTGAATTAGAGTTTCAGTTTGAGCTTTCTTTCCATGAAGAAATAGATCAGCAATACTGAGACAACATCTGATGCAAATTACTTTGATGTGTGTCCTAATTGAACTAGTTTTGAATACACTAGCTCTTACTGTTATTATTTTTTTTTTTAAATACATAATTTGATGCTAAATTTTATTCCTTTTAAAAACTAAAACTATGGAATTTACATCTGGATTACACAGACAAAAGAACTGTTTCTGAATACTGCTGCAAATTTTGATCACTTCTTTTTGACTTCAGAAAATGTATATGAATATGTTAGCACATAGGCTGGGGCTTTTAAAACATACTGTGAATTCTTTCATGAAGAAGGGCTTTTGCATGTAGAAAATACTGTATTGCCAATTTTTAATTTTCAGAAGTTACAGGAAAAAATCTGGAGTCACAGGATCAGTTACAACACTGGGAATTTAAACTATAAATACATATATATCTGTATACACATATGTATGTGTATTTTTTTTCTTTCCTTGGTCAGAGACCATTATCTTGGTATTATACAGAAGCACAGAATTGCACAGAATTACAGAACATGTTGAATTGGAAAGGGGCCATAATGATCATACCCTTAGCCCTGCACAGAACCAACCCCAAAAGTCACACCATGTGCCTGAGAGTACTGTTCAAACGCTTCTTGAACTGTCAGGTTTGGTGCTGTGATCCCTTCCCTGGCGAGCCTGTTCCAGTGCCAAACCACCCTCTGGGTGCCTTTTTCTAATATCCAACCTAAACCTCACCTGGCAAAACTTCAGGCCATTCCCTTGAGTCCTGTCACTGGTCACCACAGACAAGACATCAGTGCCTACCCCTCCTCTTCTTATGAGGAAGTTGTAACTGCAATTAGGTCTCCCACTGTCTCCTCTGCTCCAGGCTGAACAGACCAAGTGCCCTCAGCCGCTTCTCATACAACTTCCCCTCAAGGGAAGGCATCGCTATTGCCCTCTTTTGGACACGAATAGATTAATATCTTGTATTGTGCCCAAAACTGCACACAATATTCAAGGTGAGGCCACCCCAGTGCAGAGCAGAGCAGGACAATCACTTCCCTCGACCAGCTGGCGATGCTTTGCCTGATGTTTCCCAGGACACAGTTGGCCCTCCTGGCTGCCAGAGCACTGCTGACTCATATCCAACTTGCCACTGACCAGGACCCCCAGGTCCCTTTCCATGGCACTGCTTTCCAGCATCACATTCCCCAGTCTGTACATACATCCAGGGTTACCCCATTCCAGGTGCAGAATGGAGCACTTTCCCTTGTTGAACTTCATATGGTTGGTGATTGCCTAGCCCTCTGATTTGTCAAGGTCTCTCTGCAGACTCTCCCTGCCTTCAAGAGGGACAACAGCTCCTCCTCGTTTTGTGTCATCTGCAAACTTGTTTAGTATCCCTTCCAGTCCTGCATCCAAGTAATTTATGAAGCTGTTGAAGAGCACAGGGCCTAAGATGTAGCCCTGAAGAACCACATTAGTGAGAGGTCTCCAGTCTAATGTTACCCCATTCACTATTACCTGCTCTGTCCAATCTGTGAGCCAATTGCTCACCCACAACATGATGTGTTTATCCAGCTGTGCTGGACATTTTGTCCAGAAGGATCCTGTGAGAGACAGTATCAAAAGCTTTACCAAAATCAAAAAAGATTACATCAACTGAGTTCCCTTGATCAGCCAGGTAGGTTACCTTCTCATAAGAGGAAATCAGGTTGGATAATCAGAATTTTCCTCTGATGGAACCCTGCTGGCTGTGACCAATGACTGTATTGTCTTTCAGGTGTTTCTCAGTACCTCCCAGAATAATCTTCTTCATAACTTTACCAGGAACTGAAGTGAGAATGACAAGCTTGTTGTTTCTGAGCTTCTTCTACTTGCCCTTTTTGAAAACTGGGGAAACACTCATGAACTTCCAGCCAGCTGGGACCTATTCACATCCCAAGACTGCTCAAAAATCAATGAGAGAGTTTTTGCAATGGCATCAGACAGGTCTTTAAGGATTCTGGGATGTATCCCATTAGGCCCCATAGATCCATAAGCATCCAGCTGGAGGAGCAGATCCTACGCAATTTCAGAGTCGACTGGAAGTTCAGTATTCCTGCAGTCATGGTCCTCCAGCTCTGACAACCCCCTTGGTCCATCATCCGGTTTGAGGAAGAAGCAAAGACTGGATTAAATATTTCTGCCTTGCCTCTGTCCCTGTTTGTGGGTGGATGATTCTCATCCTGTAATGGGCCAATTATATTTCTACATTGCTTATTGCCAATTAATATATTTGAAAAAAGTGTTTTTTCTTGTCCCCCGTATTTCTGGCAGCTTCAATTTCAGTTCTGAGCTTTGGCTCCATGAATTTTCTCCCTAGAGTGGCAAACAGCATCTCTGAATTCTTCCCATGTCACTTGACCTTGCTTCCACTGGGCAGATACTTTCTTTTTTTGTTTTATTTCCAAGAAAATAGCCCTGCTCAGCCAAGCAAGCCTTCTGCCTCACCTGCTTGACCTCTGACAGAGCAGGGAATTGCCTGCTTGTCTGCCCTTAGGAGTTGATGTTTGAAAAATGACCAGCACTGACAGACCTCAGCACTTTCAAAAACCTTTTCCCAGAGGACCTTACATACTAAACCCTGAGGAGCCTGAGGTCTGCTCTCCTCAAGTCCAGAGTTGAGGTTTTGCTGGCACTTTTCCTTCTGCCAGTCGAGATTTTAAATTCAATCACTATGTGTTCTTTGTGGCCAAGATGGCCACCAATCCCTACTTTGCTGATGAGATCTGCTCTGTTGACAAGCAGCAGATCAAGGAGAGCATCTTTCTGAGTTGGCTCCCTTAGAACCTCTTCCTTAAAGTTGTCATCCAAGTTTTCTAGGAATCTTCTGGCACAGGTTGTACCACCTCTAAGATACTACCAGTTAATTTCTGGCAAGTTGAAGTCCCCCATGAGGTCAAGGGCAGTTGACGTCGAAGTGCCCCTTAGTTCCTCAAAGAATAATTCATCTACGTCATTGTCCTGGCTGGGAGGTCTATGGCAGACTCCCACAATGACATCCACATTTTTTGTTTGCCCCTTTATTCTCACCCAGAGGCTCTCAGCTGTGCCATTGCCAGCCATAAGTTTCAAATATTCTAACCCTTCTATTACAAACACTGCTATCTCTGCCTCTTCTGCCCTGCCTATCCCTTCTGAAGAGCCTGTGACCATCCAAGAAGGCACTCCAGTTACAGATTTTACTCATGCCCGTGATATCAAATCCCTGGACTGGGGCAAAGCTTCAAGGTCCTCCTGTTTGTCCCTCATGGTGACAACCATGTAGAAACATTTCAGGTGTGGTACATTGTAGCCAATGCCTTCTGAGGCAGATAGACAGATCCCATTAGTGCTTTTTTTCTAAGTTTTGGCACACCATCTCATGGCTTATCACTGACGAGCCTGCTTTTGTTCTTTTCCTCCATCCAAGTTAGATTAAAGCTCTGTCAACAAAGCCCATTAGCCTCTGTGCTAGAACTATTTTTACCCTCTGAGACAGGTGGATCCCATCAGGTGTCAGTAGACCAGGTGTTGAGTAGGTCATCCCGCGGTTGAAAATCCAAAAATTTTTCTGATCACACCAACGTTGAAGCCACTTATCGACCTGATGGATGTTGTGGCACCTGAAAGTGCTTTTGTTAAAGAATTTCGGCCTACTTTATCTATACTAATATTGTTTGAAAATATTTTTTTCCTCCATTTTAGGCAATGACAGTACTCCTAAATAATTCAGAAAGAGAGAAGAAATATAGACAATGAAATGCTACTAGAAAGCTTTTATCTGACAAGGTCACTATTTCTCTTTAATGGCGCCATTGTTTGAACACTGTCCCAACTTCCTTTGTATCAATATAATGGCATTATGGTCCCATTTTACAGAAGGAGGCTGGGTTGCTGTGAACAATGAGGTGTATAACACATCTTAATCACATGATGTCAATTATAAGGGTGCTTCCTTACCCTTCTTGGCCATTTAGGGTGCCATAATATTTTTCCTTTAGAAAAAATGCATTCTTGATAACTATTAGCATAGTCCTATGACTAGCCCCATTGAAATTGGTTATATTGATTATAGAAGAAAAAGCTCCTTGGTCTTGAGATTATAAAATGACCAAAAGAGAAAAAACTTTTAGCTATTCATATCTCAGTTTCAGCACTTTAGATAATTCTAAAGTCTTTATGTCACTATCATAATGCTTTTAAGAAATGTAAAATAAAATAATTAGATATGAAATAATAGTAAAATAAGATGAAAAATGTCTATATTTTGCAATTTTTCTGCTACTGGTATGAAGTTTAGAGACCCTGACCCAAACTTTTACAGGACCAAAGGAAAGTTGGACTTTTCCTCTCAAATTTCATTGTGACCCCAAGATTTACTCCTGGAACTGTTCTATGATCAGTTCAGACAAAACAACTCCCATATTGTTTGCAAAGAAGAACTTTTGTCTGATAAGAATTATTCTGAAAGTAAAGCTAGATGGAGCTAGAGCATATTAACATATTGCTTCAGATTTACTGCTGATTGACTGCTTAGTCTATAACCTCCTGTGTCTTGAGTCTGATTACTGGCTGTGTATAAAGAACTAGTGCTCTTTCAATAAATAAGCTTGGCAAATTTTCCTATTAGCAAGAGGACTATTTTATAATAAAAATATTTCATAGAAATATTATTTCCTTTTTTAATTAAAAAAAAAATCTGTTTGCTTTTGCTATTCTGATTTCAATATCATAATTATGTTTTTACCAGACTAAAATCTTCCACTGGGATTAAGTTTGTTAAGTTCATTCAATGAAAAATACTATTTTAATAGGTTTTCAAATATATATGTACATGTACCCATGAAATATCTAAAGAAAATAGCTGGGTTTTTTTTGTTGTTCAAAGTTAGAATAAATTCACATTCCATTACAGAATAAAAAATAAAATAAAACCCATAAAATATTGAAACATTTACTGCAACAAATGTTCTGGCTTATAACTTATTGAATATTGAAGATTTTTACTTAAAGGCTGTTCACTACAGGGTTCATCTTGGGTGCAGTACTAATTAGGAAGGAGTATGAGAACTGTGAAGAAGTATAGTAGATATGGAGTATCATATAACTGAAACGGGGACAAGGAAAGTTAATGTTCCTTTTCACATTCACTCTTGGCCCTTCCCCCTCACCTGTTAGTAACTACATCCCTTATTCATGAAATATATGTAGAATTAATACAGCTTTCTTTAGAAATATTTAACTGATTAACTTACTTTTAAACAAAGAGCAAATCTGTCTACAAGATCTGTAGTCATCATGGCTCAGCTTCACGAACAAAGATTTGGGAAGGGTTCTACTCATGCTTGCTGCAAGGACCCTGATGGCTAAAAAAGGCTGATGAGAGTTCCAAGATCTGTGGTACTGTGCTTGCATATGCACCAGTATGCAAAGCATATTGAAGCACACAATGTTAGAGAGGCTTTTGATCCATAGCATACAGTAAGAGGTCTCTCAATAGCACTTCTGTGATTCACCCCATTACAACAATGTATATCATATTTTTATCGCACATCATCATAGCTTTCTTTCCACATCCTAATTTTTTAAACTTATACAAACCAACTTAAAAATAATAATAAAAAAAAATCCAACAGGTCTCATCAGTATCATCAAGGGCATGGAAAACATACAACCCTTTGCAAGATGATAGCAAGTAACTGAAGAGAAAAAACATTCTTTACTTTAGAATGTGGAGTTCTGGGCTTCAAGAGCAGAACAGAGTGACACAGACTGCAGCTTACTCATTATAGACTGCAGACTCTCATTACAATGTAACATCTTAATAGAAATAATTTAATTATTCATTGCAAGCTGTTCTTGCCTTACTAAATGTGAATGCTCAATGTCATTAATTGACAGATCTCAACAATGCAGATGCATTTTTTTAATAGTTCCAAATACCTTATCATGGTTCCTGACTGCAGTATGTAGTGTAAGCAAAACAATAGTAAGGCATAACAGAATTTTGCCAACAAACATAATTTAATCCATGCAATTTAGTAAAGCAGAAGAATAAGAATAGTCTAAAAGTAGGATTGTTGAGAAACTGTACCATGAGAATAGTCATACCAGAGGTCCACTTCCTCCACTATTCTCTGTTATGGAATAGTCAGATGTTCCTATGGAAAACGCATGAGAAATACCTATAAATGTCCCTGGTTTTCCTCCTAGTGATCAGCAGCTCAAAGACAACCCAAGACAAAGGTGATTCTTTTTTTTTTTTAATTGTGTTTAATGTTTTGCCCCCAACACCATGTTTTGTACTTGCTTTTTGAATCCATATAAGCTTTTGTTTTCCAAAACATTTTATTAATGATTACCATAGCCTAGATTTTCTTTATATATGTGTGTTGTTTTTAGTCAAAACACTATTCAGTATTCTTTGAACCTAAGATATTCTGTTCATGTCTTTTTTTTTTTCCCTTATGAGAAACTATGAATATTCATTCTCCGTTCTTTCTTTTTTCATGTCATATCATAACTTCATTGACTTTAAAGTAAATCTCTCATCTCTTTTCTGGTTGAAAAGTCATCTTCTTAATTATTCTTTGAGTGGAATCCATTTTATTCTTTTCAACAACAACTTTGTCATTCATCTTTTTAACTCCTTCAGTTCTATGCTTTTGAAATCGACACCCCAAAGTTAGTTGTAGTTTCCTCTGTGTGGGTACATCACATATTGATATTGACTCACTAGTGTTTTCTCCCCTTATTTCTTTGCTGATAAATTGCACTAGGTAATGAGGTCCTTCTGCAATTCATTGCAGATGCTACCATCCTTGATTCTGTGAATAATTTTATCAGCAGTTTGTCAACAACTTTTCTAAGTCATTCATGTTCCTTCTGTATCCATCATTAAAACTTGCCATCAGTTCCTATATTTTCCTGTTATTTATTTATTAGGTAGTTATGAGAAAACTTACCTCAGCTAATTCAATGTTATTCTGCAAAGCCAATAGATAATAAAGTATGAGATAAAACATCTGAAAAAGTCAATTAATATAAAGATGGTCACTAAAAACTTATAAAAAGCTGGTACTTCAGCTGTCAGTGTGAGAAGTGTAGATGTGAATATGTATGTTACAGCATTTTGACAAAGGCAATTTGCCATAAAAGCAATCGTTTTGGCAGAAAATGCAAATTAATGTAAAATATGAAAGTACTCAAGATAGCTCCATTACTGAACCCTGTTTTCCTGTCAACAGTGAATTAAGGATAATGAACGCATAAGAAAGACAGATAAACAACTTCTGATTAATTTGAGAATTATTTTATCTTCTTCTAACCCAAACAAATATTTGGAAACAGCATGAAAAAATTATACATCCTATGTATTTATCCTGCCAGAGAATATTAGAAAAAGAAGGGAAAATTAACAACTTCACATTTGCCAGCACTCATCTTACACAAAACTTACTCTTTAATTGTAGTGTCTATTATATGAACCTTTCTACATCTATGATCTTTTCACAGGCTGTAAAAAAAGACAACAAAAGTTGATTCATATATTTGATTAAAAAAATGGTAAATTGGGGTTTTTTTTCCTACTTAGAAGCCATTTTTAAATAAAGTCCCTGAGGAATCTATCTTGGGTCTCATCCTGTTTAATACCTTTTCCAATGAGCTGGAGAAGGAACAGACAAACTATACCCTAACCAAATTTGTGGGCAACTTTGTGCTTATGTGTGTGCATGTATGTGTGCAATCAGTATGCATGAGGGCACTGCTGCCACCAGAGGGACCTAAAGAGGTCAGTGGAATGAGACAACAGCAACTTCATAATAAGCAAATGCAAAGTCCTGCATCTGCATATGCCAGCCCTGTGCTGGTACAGGTTTCTGATTGTCTCATACCATAGTAGCTCTACTGGAACAGCTGGGGTTCCTCATGCCCTGGCAGCAATGAATCCTAACAGCTTACTGTGCTGCATTGACATGCATTTTATCAGTAGATAGCAGTGAACGTTCTCCTTTACTTGGCAAGGCATTAGCCTGAATCATAGATTTAAAGACTGTCTTGTGTTGGAAGGGACCTTAAAGATGACCTAGTTTCAACCTCCTTGCCAAGTCCAGGGATGCCATCCACTAGACCAGGTTGCTTAGAGCTCTATCCAGTCTAGTCCTAAACACTTCCAGGGATGGGTTGCCCACAACTTCTTCAGACAACCTGTTCCAGGCCTCACTATCCTCACAGTAAAGAATTTATTCCTAACATCTAATCCAAATCTAAACTCTTGTGGCTTAAAACATTCCACCTCACCGTGTCACTATCTACCCTTGTAAAAATGTTGTGTAAAGCGCCCTTTAAGTAGTGGAGGGTCACAATGGAGTCTCCAAGGAGCCTTCCCTTCTCCAGGATGAAAAACCCCAGCTTTCTCAGCCTGTCTTCATAGTTCTCAGATTGTCTTGGTGCTCTCCTCTGGATCCGCTCCTATAGGTTCATGTTTTTCATGTGCTGAGGACCCCAGAGCTGGACACAGTAGCCCAAGTGGTGTCTCACAAGGGCAGAGTAGTTGGGAAGAATCACATTCCTGACCTGCTGGTCACGCTTCTTTTGATGCAGCCAAGGACATGGTTGGCCTTCTGGTCTGCAAGTGCACACTGCTGGCTCATGTCCAGCTTTTAATCCACAAGAATCCCCAAATCCTTCTACTCAGGGTTGCTCTCAGTGAGAATTTCTCCCAGTCTGTACTCACGTTTGTCCTGATGCAGGTGCAGCAACACCTGGACTTGTCGGACCCCATTAGGATCTTGTGGGAATCAGGAATACTTCAGTGTAGTCACACAGTAAAAAAAGACATAAATAACTTGAGCAAGTTCAGCAAAGAGCATGGTGTTTAGTAGCTGAACCTGGTTATGATATTGAATCCTCCAAGCAGAACAAAATACCAGTTGGAAATTATCAAATCTGCTGACACCATAACAGGTGATCCATGTCTCACAACTGTACAGGAATGCTGTGAGCACAACTGCTCAATAGTCCGGAAACTTAGTATTGCCATGCAGCATCATTCCAAATTCACAGCTAGCCTTGGCTACATAGTGTGTTTCAATGTACAACAATATAGCACCATGGCATGCTTTAATGTTGTGACTGTGGCGTAATGCTGAGTGATAATGAAAATACTTGGCCCAAGTCTGATAATCTCTGTTCTAGAAATCCATCTGAGTATTAAACACTGGTGTTTGCCTTCCCAGTTGGTGACTAAAATGACTCACTTACGTGAGGTGTTTGGAAAGTATTGTGGGATATTTTGACTTTTGTCCATTAACAAATGACAGTTCATGTTTCTGTTGTCACTCTTAAAGTTTTATGTTAAATTTGAAGATTTGCGCACCTCAATTAAATGCTACATTTAGATTCATCTACCAGGTATTTCACTTTCAGGAATGCAGCTTCCTTCTGCTTCTCAGACATTTCTTTCAGTACTTCTCTCAGCTTTGTAACTGAACTTTTAAACAGGCTGACAAGACTTCTGTTTGTGGTGAAGAAGATAGCTAAATATTTTTTTTTTCCTTTCATACCCAGCAATTGGAGAGAAAGACACATTTTAAACCCTTAAAATTGAAAATTAATGAATAAGACTAAGTATTTTTATAGTCCTTCATCAACTCAGAGTCTGCCCTATTATGGGGCAGTTTCATGCTGTTATAGACGATGAAGCGATGAGTGAAATCAGCATTAATTTATTAATTTTATTTATTATAAAAAGGAAAAAAAAAAGGTTAGTGATTTCAAGTTTATTAAAAGAACATTCAGTGATTTTATTAAAATGAAAATAAAAAA